>JAFBMS010000078.1:280000-1480000 GCA_019788955.1 Albula glossodonta
TCAATGAGTGTGCTTGTAACTATGTCTAAATTGTGGAATTCAACCATTTTTGGTACAAAGTACACAGATTCCCATAAATAAGGTAGGAAGAAAATAAAATGAAGCACAAAAACCAGGCATCTCTAAGGTATGTCTACAAACCATTTTACTGGAACCACCTATTATTATTATTATTATGTAAGCATAATGGTAACAAATAAATACAAATAAAATGACATGGCTCATCAAAACCAACATTTTCTAGAAATCATGTTTAGTTTATTGTAATAGAAATCAAAAGTACTTTGACCCTTTTTATTACATTTTAACATGAAAGCAGTGCTGATTTTATGTGTTTTTTTGTGTAATAAAATGTTGAGATTTCGTATTTAAATGAAGCAGGCATAAAGGGATAGCAACATTACATTTCTTAGTTGTGAAAAGCTGCATAAATACATTTGGATCACCGGTTTATTATTTATTGTCAAATTTTACATTGCAGATATGCCCGTGTGTGTAGCCTGCCTCTATGTTAAGTCTGTTACCCAGGGTTCCTCTGCCCTGTAACCATAATAAACCATCCTCTTTCCTTCTGTCCTCTATCTTCTCTCAATACCCTCCCCTCCATGCTCTTGTTCTCTTCTCCCTTTCTCTCAGTCGTGGCTGGGGGTCCTGTCTGGATGACCGACCTTCTAAGAAGGACCTCACCAAGCCTCTGGCAGCTCCAGGAGTGCGGTACACTACACACCATCAGTGCCAGCTGCAGTACGGCCCCAACGCCACCTTCTGCCAGGAAGTGGAGGTATGGAGCACCACTGTGTTCCTCTTCTGTATACCCTGGTCACAGGAAGTGAATCTCTTGCTGGTGCACATCCAGAATCAATCCTGCGTTTTGCATTCATTTCCAAGGACTCACAGTTTCCAGAAGCCGCTTGCTGGTTTGATTTCACACTCCCACACATGCAATCTAACCTCCTAAAAATGAGCACGACAGCAGACTGAGTCAGTTGAGTAAATATATGCGCAGTTATACTGATGTGCAGCATATGTTTGAGGCATCAGCAGATACACTCAGATGGAAATGCAAACTTCTGTCTCTTGTAATCAGTAAACAATGACAACTCTATTTTATTTTCAGAGTAAAATATAAAATATCAAACATTTATAACAATCATGATGCTGCTTAACCCAGATAAGAAAAAATTATGAAGAGCTGAATCTGATTTGGAAGAACAATCATCTTTCGACTCCCTAAAACATGCAAAATGCATTTTGCTGTGCATCTGACAGCTTGTATGAGAGGAACTTTGTTAAAGAAAAGCATGATGGGAAGGGGTTTGGTGAACAGTACATGGATGAAAATAGTGGGAACAGCCAGAAAATTCAAAGACCAAACAGAACTAACAATAAGCTGCAAAACCATAAATCTATGTTTATGTTGCCAATGAGTTCTGCTCATCCAACTCAAACCACAGTTAATCTAAAAGTGGTATCCAGTACTAAACAAATTAGAGTGTGTACAAGCTAAGATAGAAATAGTGTTTAAACTGTAATTCCTCTGGACACAAACAACAATAATATTTGCACATAACAAACCCACAGATTTTTTTTTGTGTGCTGCAAAAAAACAATGTGCGGCCTACCCCTACTGAGTCTGTCCTATGATTGGCCCTATATATTGGCATTTGCATGAATATAACTTGTGGTTTCAGATTTGGAAAAATTTATTCTGAAACACTTGTTTTTCAAGAATCACAGTTGAAGTTATTGACATGTCTTTTAAATTTGCTTCGCTTGAACGGACATGATCATGCGGTTCTGGCCCCACTATTGTTGACAATTTCATTGGATCCGGCTCACAATTAGACAAGCCATGTCCCACTTATTGCTTCAGCTGAGATTCTAGTTAATGGTTTTGATGGGTCCACCCATTACCCCACAGGGGAAGGTTTCAGTAGACTATTACGACTGTCAAAAGTGACAGAGGTTTCATGCTGTTCTTTAGTCTCTATTCAGTTTCTCTACCTCACTCATGCTTGAGCAAATGTCTGATGTCATTGGCCTGACACACACATGCACACACATAACGTTATTCTGGAAATGGTGGAAGTATGGCAAAAATGTTACTTAGAGAGCCAAGAGACACATAAAAGAATTGTTGTCTTTTTTGTTCTATCCTAAGAACGTGTGCCAGATTCTGTGGTGCCATGTAAATGGTTCCTGCCGCTCTAAACTGGACTCCCCGGCAGACGGGACCAGATGTGGACAGGACAAGGTAAATTCCATTTTATTTGCTCTGATGCAATACGTTTCAAGCATTCACTTTATGGGTTTTATGCAAGGGCCCGCGCATTGTCGAAGAACAGAACCAGAACGTCTGTTTTAAACCTACAGGGCATTCAGTTTATGGATTTGTTTTTTTGCCTAATGGGGATATTTGCAATAGACGTCCCATAGCTTTCAAGGAAAATGGCTGACAAATAGGTTTAACTATTTTTATGTAGTGTTCACATTCTGAAATTCTTTAAGTAATGGGTAGCGCAGTAGGGCATCCTGTTTTCAGTTTGGTGACATTCTTTGTGGTGTTGCTTTGACCACTGGTCTGTCTTACTGTGGCTGGCAGGGAGGGGGGTACAGTGGGCAGGGTGATCACTGTCTCAGTACATAAGACTGACTCCTGGTCATCAAGTGAATTCAGTCTTTGTGTGCAATTGAAGGAGTGTAGGCCCCAAAAACAAATACTATCCTGCTTTGGGAAATAAAAATAATTATTACATAAAAAGAAGTAAAATTCAATTAAGAAAAAAAAATCTTATGCCAAAATCAGTAAGCATCCCATATCTATTGACTGAGTTCAATTGGCAGTATGTGATGCATCTGGTTTTAGCCTGTGAGTAAGTATTTAAGGAAGAGGTGCCATTCAAATGGACAGATTGTCACAGATTGCACTCCTGAATAACTGTGGAGCATGTATCATATAACAGTGCATTGGTTCGTGATTCCTTCCACAGTGGTGTATCTCCGGAGAGTGCGTAATTGTTGGAAAGCTACCAGAGACAGTGAATGGGGGTTGGGGAATGTGGAGCTCCTGGTCGCACTGTTCTCGCACCTGTGGGGCCGGGGTGCAGGCAGCTGAGAGAGAGTGCAATAAGCCCAAGTGAGTGTCCTGCCCCCGCCCCACCCCTCTGACTGCCTCCACAGTCATTACCTCTCACCTCCTCCCTCATTTCCCTCAAGATGCCTGCTGCCTAGGGCCTCTTCCAGCTCTTTACACACCTGCACACACGCACACATGCATGCATGCATACATACACCACACAACATGCAAACAAACACATGCACACACACACCTTTACACAAGCTGCATATACACACACAAAAACCTGCATGTATATGCCTGTACATGCACTCACACACATACATACACACACATATGCATGCATACATTCACCACACAACATACAAACAAACACATGCACACACACACCTTTACACAAGCTGCATATACACACACACTTACACACCCTGCATATGCACACACAAAAGCTTGCATGTATATGCCTGCGCATGCATGCTCGCACACCCACACAAACACACACGCACGCGCACACATGCATGCATACATACACCACACAGCATGCAAACAAACAGATGTGCACGCTTGCACATGCACACACACACAAACACACGCACACACACACCTTTACACAAACTGCATGTACACTCACAAAATACTTGTGTGTATATGCATGCACATGCACTCTCTCACACACACACAAAGATACACAAACTTACACACACTGCATATGCACACACAAAAGCTTGCGTGTACATGCCTGCACATGTGCACACACACAAAGAGAAGTGTAGTTGTTATGATGACATTAAGTATCAAAGTGTTGTTAGCACGAAATGCACCGTGTCTAACTCTTTTTAACACAGAGAACTGGAAACGCATAAACCCTCAGGGTTGACTTTTTAAAGTTATCTCAAAGAAATAGCACCATTTTTCAATCTCTCAATTGGAGTGTGCAGAATAGTTTTACTGCATGTTGGTAGAGAGCTATATATGCAGTCCCAGCTGCAGTGAAATTATTCTGTTGATTTATGGCCCTCAAAAAAATGAGGGGGAATTTTCCCAAGGAAAATTGACTGATTGTGTCAGCGCAGGAAGCGTGGAAAAATATATCTCCCATGTGACATCACCTGGTGGTATCTGGTTCTGATGTCATTTGGTTTATCTGGAGGGCAAGGTATAACTGGCAACCACATCATTTTCTTTGCGGAGGAAAGTTTGATGGTGGTTTTCAATTTAAAACAGGCTAATGCTGAAAAATTTTCTTTAGCGACATGAAATAATAATACTACAGTCTCCATACCAAATATATGAGGTTGTGCATATACTGTAATACTTTTAGTGACTGATATATTTTTATGACCAGAGGATGTAACACATTCTAGTGTACCACAATGCTAATAAACTGCAGAATTATTGATATGCTTTTTCTGTATTGATTAATGGTTGTTTTGATGTTAGTATGGAGCTGAACATTATGTAATTGTTGTGCCACTGGTTTTAAAAACATGAAAGCCAGACTGATTGGGGTTTTTTTTAAGGCCGGAGTTTGGTGGGAAGTACTGCACGGGAGAGAGGAAGCGGTACCGGGTCTGCAACACCAAGCCCTGCGTCAGACAGCGGCCCACGTTCCGGGAGATGCAGTGCAGCGAGTTCGACACGGTGCCGTATCAGAACAAGCTCTATGAATGGGTTCCTGTCACCAATACTGGTAAACACGAGCAGCTCGCTCTCAACTTTACCTCCTCACATGCTGGGAGAACCAAACATGTCAACACTGGTTAGAGCACAAGGTCGTGTCTGCTTAGCAGGAACTTGAAACGTAAGAGAGAATTGGGGAGGGAGAAAAGGTGATAAGGAAGTAGAGAAGTAGAATTGGAAATACTTTGTTATTTCATGGAGCTGTGTGAGTGGAATTAATGGGCAAAGAAATATGAGAACAGGAGATGGGGATAATAGTGAACAGTTTTGTGAAGACTGAAGAAAAATGTATTTGTATGCAAGTATGCCCAAGAATGTGATGTTTCAATTGAAAATGATCAGTTGACTCTTTGACATAAAAGATTATTTTACAATGATACATACAGTCAGGGAATAGTATTGTGTATTAGCCTACAACAGGTATCAATTGGTAGAATTACTGAGAAGGGCCTTTTTTGAGGAGAGGAGAGTTGTAACACCTGATTATAATTTGTAGAAGGACTCTGATGAACATGAATAATATTGCGTGATACTTGATGATTACGTGTTGCAGATATTCTGGGGTTTTTGCAAGTATTTACTGCCATTGAAAATATGTAACTAACAAATCAATATTCAAACACTCACAAAACAATAAATAAGAATCAAAAACTGAAGCAAACCATTTAAATGTTAAGCAAATAAAAATGTGTTTTGTTTTTCCTTTCCTCAGTGTAAAACTGTCGCCTCAGGTGTAATACATCCAGATTGTGTCTGCGCCTTCATAATGCAAATATTTTGTCCCTTCCCCTCCTGCTCTCTTTCTGACATTAGCGACTCCCTGTGAGCTGCACTGTCGCCCAGTGGATGAGCGGTTCTCGGAGAAGATGCTGGATGCAGTGACGGATGGGACACCCTGCTTCATGAACGAAAGCAGGAGCATCTGTGTCAATGGCGTGTGCAAGGTAGTGTGGCAGGGTATGTCTCCTACAGTACTTTCCTCACAGGCTGGCTTTCCTGACTTCATGCCCTCTTACACCTCAGTTATACTCCCTTGCGGACGCGGACACGGACAGCTACGGACGCGTAGTTGTTCTTATTATACTACTTTCTAGTCCGCTTGGAGTCCGCGTTCCATTGGTTCCCGTTCTTGTTCTTCCAGCGCATGCACAGTTGGTTCCCTTGTAGTGTAGTGGCCCAAAACATTGGAGGGTACACAGACGTCCGCACAGAGCCTTGCGTACACCCTCTGATGACAAAACTTACATCACGTGGAGCCCAGGGGACCCTTGCGTACTCGCAGAAGCACAAAGTATAACACCGGCCTTACAGATCCGAGTCCTTTAAATAATTTATTCTTAACACTCAATAGATCCTCTGTGATTGTTGTACATAGGCCATCTCAATCCTCCCTCAACCTTTTCTCTTTCTTGGATCTCTTGTTGGGGTCTCAAAGTGTTTGAGGTTTAAGTTGGGGAATAGATGTCATGTACGTTTCAGTACTCTAGATATAGCCACGCTCCACAGCTCCTAAAGTGTTACCCAGTAGCAGTAATTTAAATTGATGGTGTAGGTACATGTCGTCTGTTTGGTTTTGCATCATCTTCTTCCTCAGGGCATCTTCTTCCAGCTTTATTTCAATTGAATTATACAATTAACTTTATTATTACAGTGTTGCATAATTAGTTGAAGCAGCTCTATAGTGAAGGCTTTCGCTTTTGTTTTGTACATTCTTTTCAAAGTCATTTCAATTATACAGTAAAAACCATTGTTCAAACATCTGGTCTTGAAATGTTCTCTTCTGCCCAAGGGAAATGTATTTGCAAAGGTTTGGCTTTTTTTGTTAGTGTTTTATTGATTTTCCAAGTATCCGGTATTTTTATGATTCATATAAATTTGGACTGTGTGTCTGCTGGGTCTGTATGTTTTTAAGACACTGTTGGATTGGCAATGGCAGATTTTTGACAAACACCTTTTCATGTCCTTTTTTAAATTCTCCTAAAAGACTTTTATGTTGTGTCTCCTCATTGATATAATATGCATGTTTTCTTGCTTGCATTTATGTATGAAAAGTCAGGCGGTTTGACAAGTTTTAAAACCTATCTGACAGACTATTGATTTTCAACATAAATTTTTCTCTGTTTCCTTGTTGTTTGGTGACTTTATTTCTGTCTGTTGTCCTGTCCCTTGTGCCGATGTATTTCCAGGACGTGGGCTGTGATTACGGTATTGACTCAAACGCGGTGGAAGACCGCTGTGGGGTGTGTCTCGGAGATGGCACCACCTGTCAGACGGTCCAAAGAAATTTTGATGAAGGGGAGGGAGTTGGTGAGCACATTCTTATCTTCTTGCAGAAAAGATACATATTTCTGGGTGTCTTATGATGTTCATATTTAAATCAAGTTTGAAAACAGCCTGTCACAGGGAAGGAATATTATTATAGCTCTTGTCAGATACATATATATGACTTATATGGAACAACTATGAAAATTATCAGCTGAAGATGTATTGCTTTAATTTTAACATACACAAATGTAGCCATTCTCCTATAGAAAAATCAAATATATGATATAAACTCTTAATTGATGCATATACTGTACAAAGTATCTCCCTCATGATTTTGGGAAATTTGAGGCAGATATAATAATTGCGGTAATTTTCAATACGTATAACTGTCAATTTATACATTTATTTTTAATTGTGGCAGAAACGAAACAGTTAAACGGCTATAAACATGAATGCCCAAGTTATGAGAAGGAGAAGAGTAAATGTGTGACATGCCGATGGCTCCGAATATTCGTTTTGTTCAGAACCCCATTAAATATTAATTGTATCTGAAATTCATTTATAACCAGAACAGAAACACAGGTCCGAAGTCTTAAAGTAAGGTTGCTGTGACACTCAGACTTCCTTTAGGATTTCTGTAGGCTGCCTTGAGTCTCCAGCTGTTGGCCCGCTGCAGGAGCCTGTGTGTTGGGGCCGAGGGTCTTGGGGTTCATTGTGGAAGTACTTCATCGCGTTGCTGGAGGCTGAGGTCATTCAGCTGCACTGATAATGAGAAGAATCATACAGGATTTCTGGCAGGTCCTTTTTCAACATGCTGCTGTCACTGTTTGTATTCTGGTGACACTACAAAGTGTTTTAGTTGTGTTATGAAGGTCTTAAATAATATATCCTGCCTCGGTGAAGAGCAGCATACTATAGCCAGATCAAACAAAGCTTAGGCCTACCAGTGGTACGCCACAAGCCTCATTATAAGCGTGACCTGGGCCTGCTTTTCCTATCAAATGATACTTTTCACTTACTCTGACGTTGGAACTGATCGATCATTCTGATATCCAAAGAACCAGGCAGGGAACTAACATTTTTCTGGGTCTGACTGTATTTAACAGTTCTCACTCTCCCTTGATTATTGCCTTCACTGGAATATGAGGATCATCCAAAAATTAGACCTTTTTCAATCAGTTAAAGCTAATGTCTCCCTTGATTGATAGTGAACCTGTATCAGCATTACAGATGCTCAATAAAGATATGCGTTTAAAAAAAGCATTTCAGATGCTCCCTCTCCACCGATAAGGATTCAGCATGTCAGGGTTCAGCATTCCTTAAGTGAGGTCTGTGCCTTTGAAGTGCCAGGCAAGGGTAATAATGTGTTTCTCATTGTCCTTTTGGGGCAGTCAATGAGTGACATCTGGTCAGTCTCAAAAGATAGATGGAGATTCTTGGTGGGGAGAAAGTGGCAGTGAAGTTTTTTAAAGCGGAGTTTATCAGAGCTGCAAGTAAGATATACTACAATCTTTGAGAGTGTGCGATCACATGCAAAGCAGCAAGCTAAAGAAAGCAGATTCATTAACTAGTAAAACCAGACACCAAGGCTAAGCATGTAAGATGTAAGACATAGCAGTGTTTAGTAAACACAGCAAAGCAATGTTGTATGGATTGTCCTTTTGGTATAGAAAGATGCTGTAATGCAAAGGTGTGAAAGACTGGCATGTCCATTAGGTATAGAAAGATTGCATTATCTACATTGATAATGCTTTTGTGATAATGCTAATCAATTCTGAGTCATTTGTCATCAGTTCTTGTCCCAAAATTGGAATATTGTAGTCCTTGGTTCAATATAATTAGCATTGCAACCTCAATGCATTGCTGTCCTAAGGTAGCAAACAGCACCAAAGCTCAAACTTATTTGTTTGTGTTTTTGATATGCTATCACCAATGTAAATATGATATTACCCACAATTTTTTCACTTAATTTTGGTAAGTACATTAAGTACTGCACCACAAGAGATTGAACAGTAGCTTAGCTGTATGTTTTTGCTCACACTCCATGCAATAGGATAACAGGACCAGAGATTTGGACCAGTAAGAGTATTTGATCCAAGCTACGCAGCTTTTCATTGTCTTATTGGCCAGTGGTGGGTGGCTGTGTTAAAATTGTAACGTAACCAACCTGCACAGCAAACCCTGCAAACTAAATTTGCCTTCTCTGCTCTGCCCCCCAGGTTATGTTGATGTGGGCCTGATCCCAGAAGGAGCACGGGATATTCTAGTACAGGAAGTCCAGGAATCTGGGAACTTCCTAGCACTTAGGGGGCAGGACCCCGAAGAGTACTACCTCAACGGACGCTACATCATCCAATGGAACGGGGAATACAATGCAGGTGGCGCGAAATTCCACTATGAAAGAGATGGCGACCTGGAGAACTTGACTTCCACAGGGCCCACAAGAAAACCCATCATTATCCAGGTATACTCTTCCAGAAATTACCCTATGTATGAAATAGTGGGCACAATAGCTTGCACTTCTTTGTATCTGTGACTAGGGTACCCACAGCTTCCCAGAAATGCAAACAAGCATGTTTGAACGAACTATTTCTCCAAGTCTGTATAGAAATTAATCTACTAAAGCCATGTGTGAACTGTTGACAGTAAAATTTTGCAGCTTTCCAGGAAAGCTCCAAATCAATGTAACAGCAGTAAAAAAGACTATCAAAAAAGAAAACATCCCATTAATATAAAGAACAATAATTCAGTAAATAATCTTCACACCTGTGAGCATTAACTGAAACTGAGGTGTGACATGTATGAAAGTATTGGATTGGTAGCTTGAGATAATGATTTGGCTCCATTGTTTTCAGTTGCTGTTCCAAGAGAAGAATCCTGGAATCAAGTATGAGTACACCATCAAGAAGAACCGGCAGGAGGAAAATGATGTCATTGAACCAGAGTATCGGTGGAAATATGGTGCCTGGACAGACTGCAGCGCCTCCTGTGGGACAGGTGATATAAATTATGGGCTCTAAATGGCAGCCTGTAGTCTCATGGCTACACACTAAGGTACATGGCTGGGACCCTTGAGGTTGGCGGTTCAAACTGTTGAGCCCTTAAGCAAGGCCCTTCACCCCACATTGCAGCCAGTGGGTATTGTTCCCTGGCTAAACAAATCAACTGTAAGTCGCTTTTAAAAGAAGCGCCAGCTAAAATGACAGGAATGTAATATATAGAGCTGCTATGTATGTTACTGGTTTAAAGTGCGTCTCTGTATTGCTGCTTCCTCAGTGTCAGGCCCTTCTCTTTGATCACAGGGCTCCAGCATCAGCCTGTGCGCTGCTTTGAAGCCGACGAAGGGGTGGTGGAGGAGTCCCTCTGTGACCCAGACAACCGGCCGGAAGACCGGCACCGCAAATGCAAGAAGATGGACTGTCCTGCGAGGTACGTCTGGCACCACAGCTTTAATCTGATGTCCTGTGACAGCAAAACATCCAAAATAGGAATTCATTAGAAACTCAGATTGCTCCAAAACCTTGAGGTGTTCGACTTTGACAGTGATGTGAAAAGACACTTAATAAGTATTTGTATTCATTTTTATTTTTTCATTAATTGGCAATCACATCCTTTCACTACCTTTTTAAAATTGGCTACTTTTATTGCAAAGTGAATCTGTTTTTATGTCAACATTTTGAACGATACATCTCGTCAATATCAAGTTATTCTTGGCCTACTATGAAAACTATTGATTTTATTGAACTTTATGTCAAGCTCTGCTTTCCCCCACACTGTCATCTTCAGCAATGTTGATCACACTCGCATATGTCAGATTTTTCGAATGTCATGAGTGTTTTGTTTAATCTATTAGAACCATGCCTTCATTTTTTCAATTCTCATATTTTTGCATCAGTGATAATTACTTGATAAGACATACAGTAAATGCATATATATTTGGTTGACCAGTCATAGCCATGTACTTCTGAGGCTCTTCTGTATACAGAGACAGTGACTCATATTTGCATTTTATATGTATTAAAATACATTGTCCATCATTGTGATCATAGAGTTACTTGGGAGCCTAAATTCTTCTCATATAGTGTGACCCATACTGTGTTCTGTATCCCATAATTCCCTAAGATGGTGGGTGGGTGGATGGCAGCCATGTTCCGCCACCTGTGGCCTATCAGGAGTGAAGAAGCGCACGGTCCTCTGTGTCCGTACTGTCGGGGGAGAGGAGCGCGTTCTGCACCCAGGGGACTGTAAAAGCCTTCTAAAGCCCAAACCCGTTGTACCGTGTAACCGTGACCTGCCATGCGGGCCAGAATGGGTGGTGGGACCCTGGGGTGAGGTGAGCTACCTTCAGAGGGATGTTACTGTGTTTATTACTGAGTGAAGTGTTTAACTGTGAGTCTCATTGTGGACAAATCTCATGACTTTTACCTTAGCCTTGTGTTCATTTTTTGTTCTGTTCTGTTTTTTTGTGTTTGTTTTTGGGGTTTATGTCTCTCAGTGCCCCGTGACGTGTGGGGGAGGGGTAAGATCCCGGACAATCACCTGTGTGACTGCCCCCAAAATCAAGTGTAATGTCTCCAGCAAACCCCGGTCCAAGTCCCTGTGTGCACTCCAGAGCTGCACCTCTAGCACCAGGAGGAAAGTGTGGAAGATCCACCCCAAGGTCACGACCATTGAACCTGAGATCCAGTCTGGGGGGCCAGACCACTCCTCCTCCTCTACACCCTTTACCACCACGACCAAGACCATAGCAACCACCCCCACAAGCACCACCCCTACGAGCACCAGCACTGCCCCGACAACCACAAGCACTGTCCCCATCACTGCTACCCCCACCATCACTGCTCCCAGCAGCCCCATCTCCTCCTCTGCAGCCTCTGACATCATCGATCTAGAGGACTATGAGTTTAATTTCATTGTGGTGAACAATGGCAGCACAAGGGACAATGGTGCAGTCACCCCAATTTCCAATCCTGCTGGCTGGGATTCTGTAGGTAATTATGTCACGGAGGAGGGCGAAGGAAGCACTCCCGATTCCCCGCTCCCAGATAGGGGAACAAAATACACCCCCGGGTATGACTATGTTATGGGGGACATCGAGGACGAAGTCCCGGAGGTGGGTGGTGTAACAATACGGGTCTCTCTTCATGAGACCTCACCCAGCCCCTCACAAAACACAAAGGTCACCTCCAGACCGGCCCTCACAACCACAGCCCCGCACACTAGCACTACCCGCTGGGTCAGAACCACAAGCCAGTTCCATTTGACCGCCCTGAGCACCACACCCTTCATCAAACCTGACGCAAAGTGGAGGGTGGTGAGCACAAGCCTGCCCAGGACTACCCAGCGCTCGCACCCTGGCCTGGTAAAGAAGGGCAACACTACAGAGGCCCTTCTCCCTATCATGAGAAACCTAAACCCTGGGCTGAAGAGGACCACAACACCACCTAGGAAGAGCAGCACCACCCCACAGCCCAAGAGGCGCAGTCCCCTGGACTCTAAGCCCACCGTCCAGGCGGAAGTATCTTGGGTGGTGGGGAACTGGAGTGAGGTAGGCTGAGAGTGTCAACAGATTTTAAACTTCCCTTATTCTGCCAGTAAACTTCCCTTGAGGTCTTCTTTTTGTACTGTTGCTTGCTCTAAAAGCAATGACCACCCACTAACCTTGTCTGGAGATGCTCCTGCTTCCTTTACCTATTTAGTGGCCTGTGATGATTATCTTCTAAAGGAGTTTAATTCATTTAATTTTCTAAATCGAATTTCAAATGATACCTGTAATAGTTATTTTTTACCAGAAGGTATGTCTGAGAGCTTTGCACAAGGGCATATCCGAAGTGGCCGGTGAAACATTGGAATGAATTCAGTGTACAGGGTCCAGTATTGTACATGATATGGAGCCCAGTAGCGTGGCTGTTTCCAGGGAAGTGGACCAATGAGGGCTGTGGATCTGAAACCTGGCTTTAACATGGCAGTCAAGGTTTAGCAGGCGTTCGAGTCTTCCAGTATGAATATCGTCCAAGAGATCCAGCTGCATGTAATTTAAAACAGAACCGTTCTCAGCACGCCTTGTTTTCTCCGCCTTTCCGAATTTCCGCTGAATCTCGTCTGCTTTTTCTGCTGGCCCAGTGCTCCACCTCCTGTGGATTGGGTGCCGTTTGGAGGACGGTCGTGTGCAGCACCTCACAGGAGAGTGACTGTGCCAACATCAAAAGGCCCGAGCCTGCCCGGAGATGCCACCTACGCCCCTGTGCCACCTGGCACAGTGGGAACTGGAGTAAGGTGAGAGCGAGAGTGTAAGAAAAGAGAGATGAGGGAGAAATGGATGGTAGAGCAAGAGAAAGGGAAAGAAAGAGAGAGAAAGGAAGTAGTGGTCAGGGATAAGTGCACAGAACTGAAACAGATGGAATGTTTGGAATGGTAGTCAGTCAAGCCCACACAAGTATACTGTTACCGAGACTCATATCTTTGAAAACCTTTGCAACCAATTTTCTACATTTTATTCAAGATTTACACCAAATTACTGATTTAATTCCTTGTTTTAAAGGCCAGTGGTTCAAACATGTACAAGATATTTTTAGTGTTCTTTAAGAATATATGGCTGTAAATCCAGAGAGAGAAGAGAATGTTCTCTGGTTAAAATATGGATGGCCCCCAGGACTGTGTCATGGGTTCAAAGGGCGTTGTTAAGGTCTCACTTGTGCCATCGTCATGGTCTTCTGCAGTGTCCGGAAGGATGTTTGGGTGGCACGAAGCAACGTGACGTGCAATGCATTGACAGCCAGAACAAACGGCAGCTGCGCCCGTTCCACTGCCAGGCTTTGGCGTACAAACCCCCCAGCTCGCTGCCCTGTGCTCCACAGCCCTGCCTGGACTGGCACACCTCTCCCTGGGGCCAGGTACTGTGGCCTCTGCAGGCACCTTACAATCCTACAGTTCAGTGCCTTGTACCCATACAGAAACCAGTAATGGATTCCCTATAGTTGTGCTGGAAAACATAATGTAAATGTGATGCCATCAGCTCTTTAGCTTTTAGCCCAACTGCAGATTTCTTTGAGAAAGTTGCAACATAATGTTTTCTTTGTATTCCAAAAGATGTCTTTGTTTTAATTCCAAATTAACTTGCTGTACATAGAAAGTTCTGTGTAATGAGCAGAATTCCAAATGCTTGTTTTATAGCATGTAAGTTTTAATCAATATCCATATCCATATTTAATCCATATTTGTATTGTTGTATCAGAGCTCTGGCTGGTGACAGTAGTTTAAGATGGGCATGAAAACTGAGTTTTTAGTTGTTACGTGAAAACTACATTTATTCACTGTGTTTATATTTTTAATCGTATTTTCAAGGCCAATTTTCAGTTCAATGATTTTGTCTTGAAATTTGAGCTGTTCAAGTGTTCATAACACAACCTTCAATGACTGCCATTGAGGTCTGGGGGCTGCCAAGATTTACATCAGTGGGGTGTGAAATGAACATAGAAAAATTTAGCCAGGCACTTGCTGAAATTCATGATACTTACATTGAATAGGGCTTGGTTGCCTCAGACCGCATGGTACCTCGCAGGGAGGGAAACTTGATGAATGTTTGGTTTATTCAGTCTAGCGTTCTGCGGAATTACTGTGTGAAGGCAATGAGAACATAATGGCTGTAAGTGTCTGGCCACCCACAACGTGACGTGAGAAGGCCCAACTGTTCACGTTCCTCTGCCCTCAGTGCTCAAAGAGCTGCGGAGAGGGCGCCAGGGAGCGCCTGGTCTACTGCTCCGAGCACAACCGCTGTAACCCCGCCCAGAGGCCCAACAACACAGAGCTCTGTAACAAGCACCAGTGCAGCCATTGGGTCACCGAGGACTGGGAGGAGGTGAGACAAGCTATGGAATCTGAAATGATTAGTATTTATGAGATGATTAATGTAGACACTACTGCTACACACTTTCCAGATGGTCAGGTCCCACCTGTGTTCCTCTGGGCTTTTTACTCCGCAGCTACAGGAGAATGTAGATAGTAACAGTAGTTTCAGTGCTGTGTTACAGCTTATGAATATTCACGCAGCGCCTAAGGACAGCACATTAATCGCCATGGCAATGCCACCGGCTGCACACCTTCATGAATATTCATAAGATGTGTCAGTTAGAACCTTTCAGCTTCAATGTGCGTCAGTTGCAGCTTTTCGGCTTCAATGGTAAAGAGAATATTTTTTCACGATTCATCAATCAAGCCGCAATAGAAGTTTCAGTTTGACAGAATGCCGAAAATAGTCAAAGCGGTTTTGATTTAGAACAGTGTTTACGTGCTGCAACCCCACAGTTACCGCACAGCAGACACAAACATTAGCAGAATAAGTTGGTGAATGGAATAGCAGCATAATGTAAGATTAGTGAGAACAGTGGGCAGGGATGAGCTCGTAAATCATTCACTCGTTCAGGGCTGATGGGAGAGTAAACTGCCTGCTGAAAACATTATACTGTGGTATTTGAATGGTGTGGAACAGATGCAGAGCACAAATTTCCTTAGACGCTCTTTCCTGTTGTAAGCAATATATCTCAGCGTGCCTTCTTAATTAGTTTATTGCTAATGCCCGAGTCATTTCTATCTGTGCTCCCATCCCTGCATGCTCACGCCAAGAACACTACCAATAACAAGCTGATAAAGCATGAACAACATAGTGATGCACAAATGGCAGGCTTAGCTGTGGCTTGAATTAGCTGAAAACAGGATTAATGTTGATTGTCCTCTGAGATTTTTTATCGATATGAAGCCTGAAAATTTGCCTCTTTTAGGTTCAATGATTTCAACATTGTTTATAAGGCTTACAGGTGCCTTCTCCTTCCTGAATCCAGCTACCAGTTATTTACTTTGGTTAAGATTCATTTTTTTTTAACTAATAGTTTTTATTTTACATCGTGCACTATTCCAATACATTATCTATTTGTCTATTCGATTTCCTTCAAAAGAGAACAGAATTCATACCAAAAATTGGCATATAAAAATGTAAAAAGCAAAATACACATAAGTCAATAAATCGTTGAAAAGAGAGGTAGTTCATGGTACATTATATTGAAATTGCAGTAAAAATTGTGTGCAGAATCATTATACCCTTTCATTACTGACCTCTGAGCCAGTCAGCACCTTAAATGCGCTTCAATAAAGTAACCTCACAGGCCTACCCACCATGCACAGCTGCCACCTGGCTGGACCCGCTCACAATACAATTGTGCAGCCGAATGACAGATTCAAAAGGTTAACACAACGCGCCACCTCAAGTACACTTAAGCTGATGCAATAAAAGAAAGGAGAGAAGAGACCACATAGGACAGCACTCAATTTGGCCCTGAAAGCTTAGCTGGACCCCTAATATTATTCAGATCCTACCTTAAGGCCACCTCCAAACATGTTGTTTTTATTCAATATTTATATTTGAGTGGGTGGGAGGCATCTCTTAAATGTATCACTTTGTAATCTTAATTTATATGTTAACTCTTTGATTACAGGTATCTCTCAAAGTCTTCTATACCATTCTCCAAATGTAGGTGTTCAGCCCTTAACAAATAAGAAGTGAATGTTTTCTTTGGTGCCGTCAACGCAATTACAATATGTAAATCTCACCTCTGTTTTTAAACAGAGTCTTTACACACAGTAATGCCATCATAGGGTCTTTTGGTAATGATAGGTTAAGATTTAGTTTTAAGACATTTTCCCATGGAAACAAAAACTCAACACAAATGAGTGCATTCTTATAAGTGAAGTTTTTAGTCAATGATTCATCTGAGAACCGCTGGTGATGATGAAAATCGTGGCTAGGCCTGCAGTCTGCCGTTTATAAATAAGCTAATTTTGTTTCTGAGTAATGTTCCTACATCGTTTTGTGGCAGTAGTAATTCACACTGTTATGGCTAACTGTGTGGCTTTTTAGTATATAGTATGACCTTAGACTCTTCCTGGACTTAAGGTTGAGACATGGTTATCTCTGGAGCTCTTTTGTAAAGCTGTCTGATGTCCCTAAAGCTTCAGCCCAGAACGTCTCAGAATGTTACCTGTTAGTATTCCTGGGCTCCCAGACATCTGTTGGGGGATTTTGGTCTTGTGCAAGTGACCTCTGGCTCGTGGTTAGAAAAAGCTTTTTCAGATACAATTACAGAGACATTTTTTCTTCCATTTATTCATCTAGTCAGCAGAGGCATTTTACATGTATTTGATCATTCAACCTAAATCTCAATGGGATGACTGACATTAAATGTGTCCGAGCACAATTGATTCAGTAAAGGCATGAATAAGTAAGTAACAAGTAACAGGAATGTGCAAGTGATTCGAGAGTAAAGTTTCTCTCTCAAGACAGAGAACATTTATAAGGTGAGTGGTAAGGTCCACAATTTACACTTAAATGCTTCTCCCTCCCCGTTCTTAAAAAGAACTGATTATGTTTAGTAACTGTTGCCAAGGTACCAAACCTTGGTACCCCAGTCAGAGGAGAAGTCTCCTCTGTTTCTCTGTATGCGGGATTAATATTTTTCTCAGCCTCTCTGAGTGTCAAATTCATTCAGCAGTCACAAAGGGGTAGATTTTCAGTCAGATCATATTTGAAGAGAGATAGACACAGATGGTCTCAAGCCATTGCTTTTTACATTTATCCAAAGTTAAAAAACATTTTAACCAGGTCTTGACATGACCATTTTAAAAATGCTGCGGCGTGAGTGGAAACATACGTGTCAGGACAGCACTCCGTGTTGCCTGACTTCACAAGCAGTCATCGCCTACCTTTCACAGACCACATTCAGAGCTTGTAGGAGGGGACGTGAAACTGCCTTGGGCGTAGAGCAAGACAGAGACGATGTGCGGTGTGTATTTATCTTGTGACACGTATTATCATGCACGTATATCATCTTTGTGCATCGCTTTTCTTTGCACTGATAGCATGGGGTGTGAAAGACATGATACAATTTTTCCTTTTACCTGTGTTTACAAATTTCATTCCAGGTTCGGCTTGATGTAGTAGTAGTAGTTATTTTAACAAAATGCAAATATATATGATAATATGACAAATATGTTTCATTGAATAGATTGCAGAATTTGTAAAGCAATACATCAACAAGCACTAATTACCAATAGCTGCGACCACTTACACTAATACCATGTTCTTGTGTGAATGTGAAATTCTTTCTGTACTCTACAATTGGCCAAAGAAAGTGAAGAGAGAAAAATTAATCTCTGCCGAGTGCAATGATTCCTTCCACAAGAGTGTACGGCAAACGGTTCATGAGGTATGAAAGGGGGCGTGGCTAAAGTGTGGGGGGGCGGAGCAAGCCATCACCAGTGAAAGTGTCTGTGTGTTAATGTGTATGTCTATCTATCTGTGTGTGTGTGTGTTTGTATGTGTGTGTCTTTCTACAAAGTGTGGCCATGTTTCGTGATTTTGTTTAGAAGTTATGCGCCTTGTTGTTATAGGCGACTCCCACTGCCACACAACCTTTTTGCCGGTTGGTATGAACAGTTAATCAGCTGTCCTTTGGCTCATGACCAAACTTTTCACAAAATCTTGTGCAAGTATGTGAATCCATTTGGAAGTTATGCGCCTTTTTGCTCCCTTTTAGCAAATTGGCATGAACAGATACACACACCTTCCCACACACCCTCTTGATCTCCATGCCAAATTTCAGCCTCCTAGGGCGAAAACCGCCGCCATAGGGTGGGGAATTTTTTGTGGACTGACAAACCAACCAACAGAGCTAGTTATAGAGTTGCTGGTCGCAGCTAAAAAGTGAAAAATAGTTTTTAAACAAATGGATAAAAATATTCTTGCAATATGGCCAGGAGAGGGTGCTAGAGAGCAATAAGCATTTTCAACTGGCTGAACCCCTCCTTCCATAGTGAAGTTAAAAATTGTTGCCTTGTCCATGTGCAGACTGAATAATGTTGCCTTGCCAAAGAGAACTTTAAGCAATAGACAGTAATGGTAATTACAATTACAGTAATATCTCTAATACTCTGCTGCAGGACTCATAGCTGCACCAAAAATAGGTGCCTTTACCTCAACATTTCAACTGCGATTAATACTCAATTGTAGAAGATAATGTGATAAAATATGCCATGTCAAGTCTTTGAGTTTTAGGACATTGACCCATGAACTGTCAAACTTGCATCTGAAGTTTGACGAAGGTGTGGAATGTGAGAAACAGCTGTTTGCTTTGTGGATGATTAATGGTATGTATCTTTATCAGTGTACCATGACTTGTGGGGGAGGAGTACAACACCGTGTGGTGAAGTGTGTGAGCGACGATAAGGAGTCGGGTACCGGGGACAGCAGCGGTCAGTGTGAGAAGAGTACAAGGCCAGACAGCTTCCGGAAGTGCAACCTTCAGGAATGTAAAAGAAAACAAGGTAGGATGCAATTATCACACAATTTTTGGTCAATTTTTCTCTCTCCTCACTCGTAAAAAAATTAAGCTAAACTGTGCATCCAGGGCACGTTTCAGATTGTTACCTGTTACTAACTTTTTCAGGTTCTATCAGCTAATTTTTTAACCGCTATAATTGTATCTGAAGGCATAATGTGCAGCATTTTCCTTGAACATAAAACTAAAGAAACTAATGATGGATCGGCAAAATGTGTCAGCAGGTATACCAACCAACATTTACCACTCGAGGGTGGGCAGTAGGAACAAAAAACCCGCCCCCTGCCTCATTGCAAAAAGGACAACGTTGCTTAACATAAATATGCAAAAGGACAAGGACAATTTACTGAACTGCGATTGAAATTTCCCTTGTAGACACAGGGAAGATGCTGCACTGCCCTCTTTTAATGAGGTTGAAAAATTGGCACCACAGTCATTGGCTGCTGCTTCATATAACATTTAGCTAGCAGGACTCTTATTTTGGCACCAGTACCTTTGCGAATGAAGTTCAACTTTAAGAAATGCTGACAGTCCCTTACTGCTAGTATCTGGTAATAAAAGGGAAATACATACTGTTCCTCTTTATTCAAGCCTCCTCTAGAAAAATGAACAAAGGCACAGAATGCATGTCAGTAGCTTGTTGGAAATGTATTGGTCTTCCCTGCTTATTTGCATCAGGCTTCATTACCCAGCTGCATTTTGTTCCTGCTCTGCCCCCCTCTGCAGTCCCATGGTGCAGCAAGAACAGCATGTCCAGCCGGTTCTGTGAAAAACTGAAGCTACTGGGGCGATGTTCTCTCAGCTCCATCCGGAAACAGTGCTGCGTCACCTGCCTGGGGTAACACTGGCTAGCCCTGGACCCGCGCCCTTTGAACTTGAACCTTAACCGCAACCGCACCACCCCAGGCCGGGTCCGAGAAAACTACGAACGTACACCCAGCTGGAGGTCTCCTGCTTGAATGTGTCGGCCTTAGCGTGAAACGGTAGCTCCACCCTGGTACAGCGCCTGCAGTTTACCACTCATAGTATTTTAAATCAGTGCTGTTATAAACTCTGTGAAAAGGAATGAGCAGCAGTTCAAAAAGCAGCTGTCTGCTGGTGCTTTCTGGACCTGAAACAAAAAAAACTTTGTGGTGCTTTTTTTATCCTTTCAACTATACTCAGTCTTTCACCAGACAGAATCCGAGCAGACCCAATTGATTCGTGGAAGCATTTTCTTTTGCGATACACATGCTTTGTGACCTGAGGTACTTCTGCAAGAACCTGAGTATTTGGCACTCCAGCTACGCTCCTCTACACTGTGATCATCCCTGTATCAGACTGGTACTAGAGCAGCTTCCTTTTAAAGCTGAAAATTTGTCCATTTTGACATTTTCTATGAATGATTGTAATAAATTGACTGTGCATTTAACGTGGACTGTTTTGTCATATATAAAATAGCCTTACTTTTGGATATTGGGAAAGTTTTATAAACCAACAATCTTTTACAAAATAATAAGGCTGAAGAGATCATGATATGCTTGATATATTGTCCCATAAATGCAAAACCATAGTAGTACAGAGTGCCATATGATGTCTGTACTTAGAATTGCCTTAGACAGCTGATAAGGACTACAATGGCAGTATTTATAGACAGTCTCGGAGTAGAACTGAGGAAGACTAACCCTGGTTCTGCAGTCCTACTCTGAGATGGTCTATAAATACCATCTAGACATTACTTACATGCAGGTAGAAACCTGGTAAACAACCTAAAATTAATTTAGTAATAACAATGGACCAGATAGTCAGACAATTACACTATATTAATGGAATAGATGACTACATTGTGAATGCATTGTTGGACAATGACCCAAATTGTTTCCACATTGAGATAAGAGACGAGGGTCCATCCGAAATGGTGCACGTGCAAATGGAAGTGAAAACAGGTGTTTGGTTTTCCATGCCAATGTCTGCATAAGGTACATCTGAACAAAATTTTAGGGAAGGATCCACATAACTGTAAAACCCTAAGCTGATGGTTTATTTTTGGATAATCTGGACTGGCACTCAGTATATCCACTAACTGTAATTATCACTGTTACTGTCATTGATCGCACAGAAATATGATGGTGGCAAGGCTTCTGAATCCAAGAGAGATACTGCTAAGATAATATTTGAAACACATGTTAGATAAATAATGACACTATTAATTCCTGAGGTCCAATTATGTGGGGATTTGAGTAATGGTTTGGACAAATGAAAAATGTCACATCTGAGTAAAAAAAATAACTGCAATATTCGTGATTAGTCACTAATCAACGAGGTGGCATTTGAAAAAAGGAACATTCCAAGTTTTCATCAGCGCAAGCAGACCTCTGTTTTTCTTTGACAGTAAAAATATCCCAAAACCTCTGATTGCTTTTAATACATTGCTAATATATAGCTCAGAAACTACTTGGAACATGTCCTAACAATTTGACTCATCTGTGTAGAAATATGTATTTTATAATGTTTACAATGTATTGTATTTGAAACATGAACCATGTCACTCCAGTTTCCATTGAGACTTCTAATACTCTCAGCAAGATCTCAAGAGACAGAAACACAGTCATACCATCTGAGAACAGTGCCAGTCTAGTTGGACCATGTGTCTCATAGTCTATTTTTTGAAATCTGGCATGAATCGCTGTCTTCTCCTTATGCCACATTCAACAATTGATGTCATTGATTTGAAATTTTTGTTTGCTTTCCAAAAGTTTGCTGGTTTTGCTCTGAACTACACTGCTTTTGCCAGGCTCCTATCAGAGTGTTATAAACCTGATATGCAAGCCTGGTTTTTACATATGTAACTAACCATGAATAACTCCATAACAACCAAGGAACATACTGAAGCCTATCCATGGCAATTGTAACAGACATGAAGGAGCAAAAACTTCAATTGTGGTTCTGTTTTTTCCAAAACCTGGCTTTGACCCAGTCATAATCTTTTAATTTTGTTGAGTACACATTGAATTGCACAGATGCAGCAACTGAATGTTGTATTTTTGCTTTTTCAAAATGATTTTGTACTTTTCCCTCTTCATGTATTTACAGATTTGGTGCTCAGGTTTAATATTATTTTTGTTAATTTAAGTTATAACCTAACTTTTACTTAAATGTTGCCAATGAGAGAAAATAAGAAAATTTAATATGCTAAATTAGAATTTGTAATATATAGCAAGCCTCTGTACATGTATGGTACATATATGGGACACGTTCATAAGAGATGTTTTCGTTTCTGTTGCAAAGAACTACGAAAATTGGTGCTGAAATCATGTGGCTGCCTTTATCTTCACCAAGATAGTTCAAATAATGTGGATTAAAACAATTATTTCCTACTTTTAAGTCCAATCAGTTAGGGAGGAACCTGCAGTAAAACCAAAGCAGGATCCAAATGATATCATTTACATATGTTAAACATAGCCTTTCATCATTCTCTCTGAGCAACGTCCTTACGCATAGTGGTTTATCGAGTTTTATTTGAATATTTCAATCTGAAATCATATGTTAACAGCATTGACAAAATACTGCAAGCAGCTTTATGTGTATTTTAAATTATCGAAATACAGAACACTTGTTTGAACCAGTATATTTGGAGATACTTCACATGCATCAAAAGTGTAATTTTCAGCTGCACATATTTAAATGCTAATGTTTTTGACCTTGGACTTATATACAGGACATAAATTGAATTCTGATCACACCAAGGTTTGTTGAAAAATATGCATTTAAATAACATGGGAATCTAAAGGTACACTTGAGACATTGTCTGTTTGTATAAGTAGGACATTTAACCCTGGAATGTTCTTTAAATTAACCTCAATGGTGGAATTAGCAGTTAGCTGTCTCTTCATCTAGTTGTTTTTCCCAGTTCAGTCCATCAGAAACCCAGAGGAGACAAACAAGGAACAGTAGGACAATGCAAAGCCATGCCACATTTATGTGAAACTTGATAGGAGTTGATGACATGTGGATGATATATTCAAGTTAAAATAGAAAATCCCAAAGTTTGTAGCAGGTTATTATACTATTGTCTGCTAAACATAATCATGAAGTAATTTACATGAACATGATGAACTTTGAGTCAGAGGTATTTTTGCAGAAAGAGAACATGTGGAACTGTTGGACACTAATTGATTGGTGCTTTAGAAAGGTAAGGACAAATCTACATCCATTATATATTCTGATAGTTTTCTCAGCATTGTATTTGGTTATTTGGTTCCTTTTATCTGTGGGTCTGCTTTTCTTTAAAAAGACCACACAAATTTATCTGGACTGGTGATCTTGGAAATGCACTGAGTATCTAGTCAAGCAAATGTATCTGCATTGGTTGTCTATATAATTAGCTGTGCAAAAAATAAGAATTGAAATGATCACATTTAGCGATGAATATGAATTATAACAGGCTTTTATAAATCAGTGCTGACAGATATCCACTATCCAATGTATTGCAACCATTGATGTCATTACCATAAAGGTCAAAAAAGTAAACACAGTCAGTTTAAAACAAGTAGTAAATGATTTTAATATTGATAATTCTGATGGTGGTTTAGAAAGCTATTCATTTAACAATAGCAACTTATCTTTTTTTTCTACTGAATCAGCCAAATTCCAGATTTGTATTGTTTGTGATTACCATTTCATTCAGCAATATTTTAATAATGTGATGACTATGACTGTTATATCGTTGATGCTGTATGTTTATGTGCATTTAAAAAAGTATGAGGTGTTGCAGGTCATCACTCTCCAGTCTTGACAATGGGTCTCAGTACTTGATGAATGCTTTGCTGATCCATAATACCTGTGTCTTCATTAATAAATACTATACTAGTATCCTCCTGTGTAACTGTGTTTTACTTTAATGGGTGATGTAATCTCCCTACTGATATCTTGAGAGAAATTAGTTTCTGCTTCCTCATTTTGGTTTTAGGGAACAGTTCTTAAATCACGTGGGATGAGGCAGGGGATAAGCGCACAAACTTAGACTGGCAGAAGTATGTCCAGCAAAATTTGGAAAACGTCCAGCCAACAAAATTGGTACCCAGGATATGGTTATCCAGGATTTGTAGACCATGACAGAAGTGTTTGTGTTCATTATATGATGCTGGTGACGTGTCTTTAAAATGTGGTGTATGATGTGCTCTGAGTATTTAGTGACCACAGATCTTAGGCATATAGGTCCAAAGCCAAATGTGTTTACTTTGTGCTGGCTTATGGTAAATCCCTGTTAAACTTGCAAATATATGGATGGCAGAGGAGAGGTGTCGGTGTAACAGCTGAGTAAGAAAGGTGGCTTGATTATTATGTTTTGTGAAAAACATTTGTGACTGCATACTGCAGCAATGATTCACGCCCCAGAGTGAACAACTAGATTCACTAATATTTTATCAAAATCCTTCACCATTGTATTATACCAACCAAACCATCATACAAATGTTTAAAATAAATATTTGCCAGTGCATAACTTGTAATCAAGATTATCACTGTATAAACCTTAAGGACTCCTGTTTTCTGTGATTGATTGAATCAAGCGAATGGAAATGCTGTATCTACACAGGATGGTGTAGTTAGTCCTCTGGATCTCAAAAAACGAACACTTACAATTTAAAACTACTTAAAATACAGTAAAAACTATGCAGGTGCATTATTCCACAAGGACAATTGAGACATTGACAAAACAGTACACACTCAGAGGTAAATTTCCTTGGGCTCCATAGTTCAACATAAAGAAGCACAGACCCTAAGAGCATATACCCACTGCAGAATGGCTTCAAGACCAATATCTATACAATAAGATTCATTCAACAAACTTTCTCGTTTATGGAGATATGATATAGTAAAGTGTGCATTTGTACATTGTGATTTAAACAGATTGTTTGAACTCACATCTTCACATTATGACAAAATTGGAGGTGTCTGGAGAGAGACCCTCAAGTTGCTTCAGTTTCTTTGTAAAATTGTCAGTAATGTTATAAGCACACTCCCACTGGACGCGGTTGAAAGTACAAATCCTTCCGCTATATTGAATCTTGATTTTTCCTGCACAGCTTAACAATGGATATGGGTCACAGGTCACGGGTTTCACCTTACTTGAAATGAAAAAACTTGCTCACCCTTGAAAATATGTCTCACTCTTGAAAGGAGAGCAGTTGTGCCGTTGTCAGTACAGTCAGTACTTTGGTGAGACGAACGCTGCCATTTCTTAAGTATTCGAGTAGCCTATATCCAAAGTTTTATTTGTTGGGACATAGGCTACTGAAATACCTTTCATCCACTTCATTTGCCACAAGATGGCGATGTTTACAGCGTTGACAAACATTCCTGTTCTGTCTCGTTTGAACTTTGAGCCACTATTCTGGAGTTGAGAGAAGAAAGATTACTGAAGATAGGTCATTTCCTGACACGAACTGTGGTTGAACAGCTCAAGACACTGACTGGTATTTCAGAAGAGGACAATGAAGAATGTTTTTTAAAGAGTCTTGGTCAGGTTTGTTACACTATATGTACGCATAATGCAAGCATGTTAACTCTATTGTTTTGGGTTTGACCGATAAAGAACGCCATTTGAGTTGAATGTTAGTGTTGTGGTTAAAGGTGTCAGATAAACAGTGACAGAACATGATTTGCACGATTTAATCGCTGTCACGTTTTCTAGGGACAGTGGTAATCCTAATCGTTCTGTTCGTGAAAGTTGCATGAAAATAGGTGTAACATGTATAAATGTAATAGCCCGTTGTGGTAACACGGTAAAAATTTTGACATGCGATGGCTGTCACGTCGTTAGCCTGTACGTGCCCAGCAGTTACCCCATTGCTGGTATTGGTCCTAGGAAGTGGGTGGTGAAGTTGTGTACGGTGTCACATTGATGGCATGGTGCGGCACACGCATTGGACAAAACTTTTTTTTTTTGTGTACGTTAATCATTTTAGCTGGTTCCCTGCTTGAAATGAAATAGAAATTATTGGAAGTGCTCAACCGCACACGGATGTATTCACATCCATCTGTACTAATTTCAATCCATTCATACGTATAACCACTAATTTTAGTTCCCAGAACGGAAGGATAATAATTCTGGAGGTAATGATACTTATTTGTTGCAAAGTATCAAGATAGTTATGTTTCTAAGGCAACCTTTTTATAGTTTGGAAGTGACGTTAGATGAGGACAGTTTTGTCACACTGGAATGCTGGTTCTCAGTAATTCACATCAGGAATTAGGCTATTTCTCAACTTGATTCTTTCTGTTCTTTAAGTCTTTGAAGTTAGTGGAACATTGGTTCAGCTAATAAGCAGGTGAACTCTTTTCCTTGGCCAGGAGGAGAAGAAGAGTGCCTACTGGTATGAAGAGAAGCCCCTCATCATACCAATACGTTCATATTGATGTGCTTTCTTCTTGACTGACCAGAACTGACTTACAGACTGTGCAATGGAGGACAGTTGGGATGCAATCCTCACCTTTGTCAAGATATGGTTCTCCGCCATTGTGGGACTCATCATGTTGCCTGCCATGTTTGGAGCATCTCTGGGGATTACAGAGGTCTACATGAAGGCCCTGGTGAAGATTCTAGAGGTAAGAGTGAAACTTCTAACAGTTTTTCTTAGATATACACTATAGCATTACTGTATGTATGTAAAGGGAAAGACTGGGCTGCTCTTTTGGTCAGCGCCAATGCGAATAGAGAGCAGTGGTCAGAGCAGTGGTCCTCACTTAAGGTCCTGAGGAGCAGCAGTTTAGGCTGGTCTTTGCTTTCACCTGAAATTCCACAGAACGTTCAGAACCAAGAAATCAGATGAGGTGAGTTAGCTGTGTAGTTAACTATGTTAATCTGTCATTTAAGTGCTGAGCAACAACAATAAGCAGCATACCATGTCGCTCTTGTGAGGACCACTGCTTTAGAAGAATAACAACTAAATTGTAATTGTTCCTTAAATTTACCCTTTATACTAACCCTTGTCCTGTCTACAATTTGTCATCCTGTTCCTTATACGAATGTGCAGTCCTGTATAAGGGATCTTAATTCCTACCTACCAGATTTAGCCCGGTTTCAAGGTTAAATGGCTAACATTGCCATGACAAACCAGACTAATTTATGAACACCTCAGGCACTTTTCTGTATAATATATGCTATGTTTCATTTAGCCTGTTACTTTTCAAATATTAATTGATTCAATTATAGATTGAGATGTGGAATTAATTGGGTCTATTTGCTAAGAATGTTGAAACCTAGACACTGAAACTAAACAAACTGTGTAAAAGTAAAAGTTCAATGACACAGCCGATGGCAAGAAGCCAAGCCTGAATTTTGTTAAAGTGTGTATTAGGAAAAAAAATGTAGAAATGTGTACATATGTGGATAGTACATTGTACAGTCACTCCCTTCATGTGATCAGGGGTTATTCTGACATTTTTAATCCAGATTTTTATGAAGATCTCATTCTCTTTCTATCCTTGGTATTATCCTGCAGCTGTAGCACCCTGTATCATTCTAAAGTCAGGTGTATGCTTGGCAGATACCACGATGGAAGAGATCGTGCAAAACAAATTGAAAGCTTTAGAACTGTGATGGGGTCGCTGTTCTTGTAGAACGGGCCTTTGGATGAGATGTTAGCTCAGACACAGTGGTGTCAAAGACAAAGACCCAGCGGTGCTTTTCAAAATACAGGAATAGTAATCCTGAGGTGAAGGTCCTGGGAAAAACTGTCGCCTTATGTATAACAATCTAATCCCCCCACATCTGACAGGCTTCACAGTCTCTCGCTTTCTCTACCCACATAGATTCCCCTGGACATCATTTTAAAAGAGAATAAACAGTGTCAGGCAAACTACCTGTATACATATGTCCAGAACAGAATGGTGGCTAGCATTGTTGATAAAATAGAGGATATTAGCCGTTGTTCTGTGGTTTGCCATGGTTTTACACGGTGCGTGATACTCTGTTAGCTATGCGCCGAGTGTGCCCTGCAGTGTTAGCGAGCTGACCCCAGATGACCTCTGCTCTTGCTGCAGTGGGCTACCCTGCGGCTCCAGAGAGGCAGAGGCGAACAGCAGATCCTGAAAGCCTCCCTGTCCAATGGTAAGTGTGTTATCATTATCCAGCCACATATCCTATATCGTTTGTCAAACAGGAACTCTTAATTGTATCACATTGACGCTTTGCAGGGTGTGGTAACAGCCTCTCCCGTTGCATGGAAACTCAAATATCTGGATGTTGAATAGGCCGCAGCTCTGTCTAAATTGTTTGTCTCTGTCATCTCATTGATTGGTCTGAGAGACTTAACAGTGTGGCTCTGACTCAGCGATCAAAGCATACTGTGTACACACCAAACAACCGGTCTCATCTCAAGCAATGAATGCTGGGAGCTATGCAACAGCAGTCTTCTTTTATTATGAGCTGCCATTATCTCTACTCTCCCTGGACAGTTTGATAGGAGAATACGCTGTTATGTATGCACTCTGGTAAGTGGGCTGTTGGTGTTTATATCTCTGTATATTTTGAAAGTTTTGCCTGTCTCAACACCTTGCCTGTTGTTCTGTCACGGCTGGGGAAGCGTTACTCCACGTAGATTTATGACTGGGCAGCTGTTTTGGGTAATAGGCACCCAGCCTATCTGTCATATGAGGCAAGAATAATTTCATAACAGCAGCCAAAGAATCTCCCCATTCGCGCCTCCTCTGGACTTCAACCTGTACATGGTCACATACGCCCAAGTCAGCTGGGCAGTGCTTTGCTGTGACAGTCCCCGAGTGTCGGTCAAGGCCGTTTGAGGAACCACCTCACTCCGATTTTAGTCTCAGACTGCTCAAGTTAGTTGACCCTTCAGCTGCCAGATTGCAGTTATCTGCACTAAGATGTCGTAAGCCCTCTGCATTTCACAACCTTTTCTTTGCAGCTGCACCCAAGATTTCAAGATATTGTGGTTAACGTCTCCCGTCTGTGGGCATTTCTTAACGCGGCACCGACTTGCAAAACGAATAGGTCAGCGACAAACTTCGGTCGGCCGCTGTACTTTATTGAACCTTTTTGATATACAAATGCAGAACGTAGCAGTCTGATCCCTCTAGAGCACTTTTAATTTTAAAGAGAATTATGGAAAGAGTGGATGCAAGCCATCAGTGTTTATGCAGCATGTAAAACAGTGTTTGAGCGTTGATGTGAATAATAAGTTAGTGCAGTATCGATTCCCGCTGGCTGTCAGGCCTTACCGCGACACAGTGTACTTAATGCAAACTCTTCATTAACATTTTTCCATAATGTTGTACTTAAATGATATGTTGACTTTTATGTAAATTTATATTGCATTGCTATGATTGTACACACTAACAGGGCAGCAGAAAATTATACCGACTTCTTTATCGTTGGACAATGGCAGTAGATTGCCTGATGTTATCAGGTTGGCCTCTGATGAAATCGTTGCCAGTCGGCACAAGTTAGCTGATAAAGATGATTAACCCACATTGAATTCTGTAATTTGTCTCAGCCGTGCCTGATTATTAATCATCACATTATACTGTGCCATAATTAACGCTGTGAACCGGTACCCTTTTACCCAGTTTCAATGAAAACTGTGCATCTGAGCCTAACTGAGCCTAACAAAGCTGATGTTTATTGGTAGGGCTTCCCTTTAAGAAAGCGTTTGCAGCCGAGGTCAATACACAACAACGTACGTTGCGGCGAAATGAGCGGGAAGCTTTCGCAAAACCTACTTCTTAGCAGTGGAAGTTTTATGGTCTGAATTGCGTCTGAGTATTGTCTCTACACTTAAATCTTGATGGGTTTATGATGGGGAGCTCTGGAACCAAGAATGCAGACTTGATTTACGCCTCCTTTATCTCTTAAATGACTGGAGGCTTTCCTTCTCGAAAAATGTTCCAGTATCCCAATAAACACAGTTAAAAACGTAGTTAACAGCTTTCCACGAAGTATCGAAGCTGCTCTTAAGGCACAACGCCAGCTCCCATTAGTTGATTGATATACATATCTGTTTCCATTACTTTGTCCACCCCATATATCACACCTGACCATGTACCTAACCATCATACACCTAAAAACATGTATTTTTATTTTATGATAGTACCGTTCAAGAGAGAAAGTACAATAAAGACAAAAACATTTGCCTACTATTAGTGATAACAATTGGAATGAATGCAATTAAAATGCAAGCAGTATTTTTAAGTCATATTGCAGATATTATTTATACACATCTCTTGTTTCATAATTGCAAGCAAAGAATTGTTTGATGCCGATGCGAGCATTTGTGATCTCCGCTGATCCTGTTTCTGCAGGGATCATCCAGAGGGACGATGGGTCCATGGAGAAGGAGCTCGGTGAGCTCCGACGGAGTAGGCCGAAGCCGCAGGAGGGTGGAGACTTCACCCTGAGCGACGTCTTCTACTTCAACAGGAAGGGCATTGAGAGCATTGTGGAGGATGAGGTGACCCAGCGCTTCACCTCTGAGGAGCTGGCCTCCTGGAACCTTCTGACCCGCACCAACAACAACTTCCATTACATCAGCCTCCGCCTCACCATCTTATGGGGTCTGGGCGTCGTCATTCGCTACTGCTTCCTGGCCCCCCTCAGGTGAGAGGGTCCCTACGCACTTCATTCCATGCTGTAACCTTGCAAATATCACTAAATATGTCACTCGTAGTTTGGTGCCATACAGCAACAGGACTCGAGATACATATACTATCTATGTCACCCTCAGCAGGCTTTTAATTTAATTTCAGTGTTGCCATCTCAACATTGATCCTGCATTTTTCTTATGTCAGTCCATTTGCCTGATAATTGTTTGTTCTGTGTTTTTTGTCTTTCTTTGTGTCTTGTATATTTCTCTGTCTTTTCTTTGCTACGTTTTTTTCCTAGTCATATATCCAATATGGGTTTCTGTGTCAGTCTTAGTAACTTTCTTTGTCTCTGTGCGTACCCATTAACCTTTTGTTTCAATGTCTGGTTGCAACGAACCAAAGTCTCTGTGTTTTGCTTCTGGCTTATCTGGCTTTTGTTGCTTAACAATGCAAATAGAATATGGAGCTGTGAGAGAGACCTCTGCTCTCTGAGCTCTCTCTTTGTTTTAGAATCACTCTGGCGAGTATCGGACTGAGCTGGCTGGTGATTGGAACCTCTGTGGTCGGGCTGCTTCCCAACAGCAGGTAATTAATCAGTAATAGCAGAGCTGGGTCCTTCCCTTGTGTGCTGCCTGGAAATTGGTTGACTGCTGGCATACTGGTTTACAATGTGTTTCTTTGACCAGACATGCAGATTAATTCATTGAATGGCAAGAAAATCCCCACCTCCTCTCATAACAGTATGTTTGATCAACTTTATCTCAGCCTGAGATCTGGATCAACAGATTATTCCTGGAGATTATTGGAGTGGCAGATAGTGGGATTGTAAACAGGCCCAAGATTCAGCTGATAATGTCATGGAGACTAGTGCATCTTGGCTGAGTCATCACTGTAAATGGCGACACGTGTCATTTGAATTCACAGTTGAACTGAGGTCAAGTCCCAAGAAGTGTGAACTTCCTGCAGTGCTTAAATATTACTTTATCAGCACCTTGTAGCTAGAAGTTTTTAGCATGTTTGGGAGTACAGAATAATATAACACTGTCTGTGTGTATAACTGCCTGGGAGATATCTGTCCTCACCTGTGTTCACTCCCAGGGCAAAGAACTGGCTCAGTGAGTTGGTCCATCTAATGTGCTACAGGATCTGTGCCAGAGGCCTCTCAGCTACTATTCATTACCACAACAAGTGAGAAAAACTACCGCAAATTTATCAGTCATTTCTTAACTGGATATACAGTTCATTACAAGAACAATACTATAATTCTATAGTATCATGTAATTTTTCAATGTGTTTTTAATTTTGTGTCTGTTTTTTTGTGTCGCTTTGATCTGCAGAGAAAACAGACCCAAAAACGGCGGGATATGTGTAGCCAATCACACGTCGCCGATCGACATAGTCATTCTCGCCAACGATGGGTGTTATGCGATGGTTAGTGAAATGAACCAGATATAATGGTGTTAAAAAGTGAAAATTATTGATTTGTTTACTTATTTTGCTCGAAAGACCTCTTCATCAAGTATGCTTCTATAGTGTCATTTTATATCATTTTATTTACAGTATCGGGCTTCTTCTCTCTTTTCAATGCTTGAACCGATTTCAATTCATAGGTGGGTCAGGTTCACGGAGGCCTGATGGGAGTCATTCAGAGGTCGATGGTGAAATCTTGCCCTCATATATGGTTTGAGAGATCAGAGATGAAAGATCGCCACCTTGTGACCCAGAGGTGAGACGGTGAATCAAAGCCTCCTGTTGACACATCTAGCTCTATTCTCCATGACAACCTACGAAAAAGACACACACAACTAATAATCTATATAACTCCACAAAGTCCAGGGAATCTAGAAACTGACACATATCTTAATGCTGCAAGGTTACCAAACGGCCATTGCTTTCTGTAAGCAGTACGTTATATGGTTGATATGGCAGAGTGATACCAGAGGTCTGATGATACTTCTCCCTCCAGTAAGTAACTCCTCCATGCATGCCGTGTCCTGCCTCTCTGGCAGGCTGTTGTGTGTAGGCAGGGCAGATTCTTGGCATTAGCCTCCTCCAGAAATACTCTGGAATTCTCCCAACAAATCATACAGCTCACAAAAGCTGTGGCAGCTGTACAATAAACGAGGTGGGGGGACGTGACAGTGGAAAATTACACCCTACAGAGAGAAATGCACAGAGAGGTAATACGTATTGTTAATGCTGTAACGCATGTTCATTAGTATTCGTTTATTGTTGCTAGTCTGTTGTTCGTGACTGGAAATGTCAGAGACCTTAATAACAGTGTTCTGTTATTATGTCCAGTACTGTAACAATCCACTTACTCACCAATTTTCCATTTACAGATTGAAAGATCATGTGGCTGACAAGACAAAGCTTCCCATATTAATCTTCCCTGAGGGTGAGAACCACAGTCTGGTAGTTTTTTTTTTCCTGTGTATCTACATTATACGGTTGTGGACAGTGGTGATTTGTGACATGAAATGACTTTAGGCTGCTGTTTCAGGAACCTGCATTAACAACACATCAGTGATGATGTTTAAAAAGGGCAGCTTCGAGATCGGAGGAACAATATACCCCGTGGCCATCAAGGTAGCACTGTCAAATTTCAAAGCTAGTATCTGGGTGACCCTGTCTCTCCGGCTTACTTTCGTTTTGCAGAAACTCAGCCATTGACCATCAGCACTGGAATATGAAGTATTCTAGATTTACAATAATTCTACATTACATACAAACACAACTCTTTCTTTATCTGTTTTGCTAATACTGTATATAACATTAAGCTAGTGCAGGACATTTCAAAAATAGTTAATTAGATTTTTCAGCAGGTAAAATTTCTTAATATATGTGTATACTATTAATTTGTGTGTAATATACCATGTTTCTCTGTTTATCCTCTGAGGGGTGGCTGTTTTTTATTTTCCTGAAGATGAGATTTCTGTTTTCATGGTTCATGGTTGATGTGGACGGTTGTTGGGTAAAGACTGTAAATTGAGAAATTCCTTCTGTGGATTCTCCCCCCCCCCCCCCCCCCCAAAAGTATGACCCCCAGTTTGGGGACGCCTTCTGGAACAGTGCCAAGTACAACATGGTGAGCTACCTGCTGAGAATGATGACGAGCTGGGCCATCGTGTGCAATGTGTGGTATCTGCCTCCCATGAGCCAAGAGGTAGGAGTTTAGACCTGCCCTTCAGATTTCTCAAAGTCAACACACATTTCTTCACACAAGTCGTAGGTGATAGGAGAGTGATTTTCTACATGGAAAGAACAACAGCTATATCCCCTTGCTCCTCAGTTTTAGAAATAAAATCCTTTTGGGGAACATGCGGGTATGTTTTTGTCTAAAATTGAATTCCCGGTATGGCTTGCTTTGTTATATTGTATGGGCAAGTATATGTGCATGAAGGTTGAATGAGAGCTAAAACAAACCCATTGGGAGGCTTGGTCATTATTAATGCATGTAAATCCAATTCACCTGTTCAATTACCTAATTTATGTATTATGTATGTCTTAGTTCCACTGCTATTAGTTTCACAAATTCTACAAATGTTGAGTATACGTACCCCTGAGTGACTCCTAAGCATTTCCTGCCTGGACAGGAAGGGGAAGATGCCGTCCAATTTGCCAACAGAGTAAAATCAGCCATCGCACACCAGGGAGGGCTTGTGGACTTGTCTTGGTAAGATTATTTGCTTCTTTGTCACAATGGCCACATTACTGTGTGTGCTTACACTGGAATAAGGATAACATTTATGATTTGATTCACCCACTAATCAGAAAGGAAACAAACAAGACTAAATTTTGCATGTTGTTTGTGTGCACAGTAAGTGAATTGATTCTGTATATTAGTTTCACCTTGTGTGGCCTATTAGTACCACTGTTTGTATACAGCAACTAAATTACCCTCATCTTCCTTGTAATATCCAAGTTTTGTACTTTATGTACAAAATTCCATTTGTGATTTCTTAATTTTGTAAAAAAAAAAAATGTACTTTAAATTTTTTGACATGAAGTCATCAATTGACAAATAAATCTGGCTGACCTTATGTGACAAATTTAATTTAAATCAAGTCTGGCATCTTCTCTCTGCGTGAGGTTTTTCTTCTTCCTTCCTCTGTTTATTTGGCCTCAGTGGGTTTCTCTGCCTGGAACTTCAGTTTGTTTAACACAGCTGTCTTCCAGATGGATCAAACTGTCATGTTCTGCATTTTAATGGTGGGACTGAATGGGAGGTCTGGTCATTTGAGTCACTAGGTGGTGCTCTTGCGCATAAGACTCTGGATTGCCAGTCTTGGTCTGATTCCCAGATACAAGGTTAATTACTGTGGAAGGTTACTGCCAATGGACAAGTTTTCCAGCTGTCTGTGTTGTGTGCATTTTCCAGTGTTTGTGAAAGTTCAGCACGCCGCACAAACTGTCTCGTTGCTGTCCTGCGTATAATGCTGCCATGATAATATTAAAATGAAGCGCGCTCAGAAACTAACAGAGCTCATCGTTATCGCCACGTCTGCAGACCTTGAGAAGTTGCTGAGCTTCTGTGAATCATACACATTCTTGCATGCTGTGGGTGGGAGTTTTATCGGCAGGTCTAAATCTTGCCTAAACCTATACCGAAATGCTCTCTCTAGATAATTCATACAACAGATGTGGAGATAACGATGAGCTCTGCTTGTTTTTGAGTGCACTACATGTTCGCAACAGAACAAGGCAAAAACGAAATCTAAATGATGTGCAACATGTTTTAATGAGGCTCGATGAAAATACATTGAACGTAAAATAAAGAAGCAATGCATATAACATTCATGGTGTTTTTGCTGTGGCTAGAATCACCAACCACAGGGATCCCAGTCTTGTACCTTAGCCACTAGACTAGATTTCTAAGTTGTCGAACGGAGTTAGTAAGTCATTTAAACGACTTAAGAATTGTTTTTTTTTTTTTTTTTTGAAACCTAAGAACGATTCACCTCAATTTTTTTTAACCTTGCCCTTCAGGGCCTCCGTATTTTTCCATAGAAGAGTGCGGAAAAATAATTTTTCACATTTCTTAAAACATATATCAATAAGAATATATAGCTATAGAATTGCTTGTGTCTGTTAAGATGTCCTATTCCTTATCATATGGTCAGGGCTCAGAGTTGGGTTTGGATTTTGGGTGAGGCATTGCAGGACACACAGCATGAACCAGGTGCATCATCTCACTTGATTCAGTGCAATCCACAAGGATCCATCAGAAAATGACAAAGAGCCGTGTGGGACAAAATGAATCAGTGGTTTGCTAAAGTGCAAAATTTTATTCCCATTTTAGGACAATGTCATAATCATCTCAGAAGTAAGCAGCCGCTGCTACTGAGTTTTGACGTGCATGCAACTGTAATTTGTATTCGGTATACGTGTTGTGAGCTGTGGATCGTTTCATTGTGTAATGATCTGGATATGTGATCTTACAGGGATGGGGGACTGAAGAGAGCGAAAGTGAAGGAGACCTACAAAGAGCAGCAGCAGAAAATGTACAGCAGCATGGTTGTGGGGGATGACAGTAGTGACTGATCCAGGCACACGGCCACAGGCAAGCTTTAGAACATCCATGTGACGCGGCCCACACAAACTCAACAGGCTGCTCGCAAAACAATACAACGTCTCCTTAATGAACACCAAGAGGCTTTCTGAGCTAGACTGCGTTCCATAGCCAGATACCTCACAGATGAGCCATTTTAGTTCACTTTTTATTTTGTTCCTGAGTATTTATATGCTTTGCACCAGCAATAATGGATTCGATCCACTTTTCAGATTTTTGTTAACAATCGCACAGCTAGGGGGTGAATTTTTCTTGTGTAAAACACAAAAAACTCATTTGTTTATGCATGGCATGAATGTCTGGGATAGTTCATCAAGGTGAGCGGATTGTATCCATCAAGTGTGTTCATTTTATGACTCATCCCCATATACTTATCTACCATGGTTGACTAAAAACGTTGGTGCTTTTGGTTATTAATGTGATCGATATTTGGGTAGATCTTAAAAGTAAAGGTGAATATTAATGTTGATGTTAAGGTACAGTAAGTTTGTGTGTTTACCCGTATTACAGTTGAGTATCCCCACTTTTCTCTGTTGATGATGGGAATATTAACATAACGTATCTGTAATAGACATTTTGTTCTTGTTTTCGTTGTTGATTTATTCAAGCGAAATCCCTCCATGGCTGTCAGCTTTGTTTTTGTTGACAACCACACAAAGCTTGTGTCTCACATTCACAAAGTTTCTTTTACCAGCTATCTTATTTGCTGAAAGCTGTTGTAAAAGTAGTTTCATAATTTAATGTTTCTTATGAGTCGGTCTACAATACAAAATGCATTTTGTATGTGTTAGTTTACAGAAGGTACATACTCGGAAGACTTATTTTGCTCAAATTATACTGGTTATTATTCCCTTCCCTGTTTCTCGAAATTCCTCAAAGACAACAAGGTAATCCAAAGTTCTTTTATATGGAGTCTCAATAAAAATATTATGAAACTGAAACTGACCTAATGCTTTTCATTGAATTATGTGCTTCAGTGTATTTACATCCATTAATGGGTAGGTAAGAATCCTACAGGTGATCTTTTAAACAACTCACTGTTTTGGGAGTTAACACCAAGCATTGCTGTGTTTTAAACAAATACTGGCATAACAAACACATTTATGCTGAAGTGTTATTGCACCTGCACTCTTTGTTAAAGGAGTGTGGCTCACCATGCCTGGTCTACTGTTGCTTATAACTCTTGTAGATGTACTTAATATTATCTTGTGTCACTCTGACAAATGAAGTGCAATATTTAATATGTACAACACAATCCTGCAATTTTTCAATTTTTCCTGCAAATTTCACATCTTTTAATATACTAATATGGATTTTAGGCTCAGGCAGTACATTCTGTTCTGTTGTTGAAAGGGAAAATTGAAGAAATGTATCTCAGTTTATTGTGGGCAACAAGGAGTTATTAAAGAGACAAACGGTGTTATTCTGTCACTAAAGCTATAGCCTCAACTGCATCCAAACCATTTACCCATTTCTCAAAATAATGAGAATGGACCATTAATTCTGGTCTTTAAGTTTATTTTCATCTGAACATACTCCTGACCTATACGTTTCTGTGTTTTGAGTTTTTTTCTAAGAAACATGGAGACATTGAGAAATGCATTATGTATAGTCATCAAGTAGTACATCAGTAGTACTCTTGTACAAGAGCAGTGTATATCCTAGGACGTGGTGGTCATTGGTATGTTGCCCAAACAAGTAGGACGCAAAAGGATTGCCACCAGTTCATTTATACAAACATGATTCAGGTATGTTACATTAGCAAGCTTTCAAACCATGTGCATTTAACAGGGAGAATTACATGGTGAAGGAGAAAAGGACTCAGAAAGAGGCATGGCTGCTTAACATTCATTACCAGTTCTATTCATGTCTGTTCCAAAGGGCTTCTAAGTCATCCTCTTTGCAACTAATAGCTTATAAGGTTCCTCAGGTACATTTATGTGAATGCAATCCATTAACTTTAAGGTCCTCAGATCCCATTTCTGTGCAAAGACTACCCAATTTATTAACTCAACAATATGCCTTTTAGGAAAGAAGCCATTTGTTATACCCTTGAGATTAAAGCCTACCATTTTCCAAAGAAAATTCACCTTACCAGTATTTCAACAGATCTATCCAGCTGTACTCTTTCAATACTAATTCACTTTGAGATCTCAACGTCCTCTGGAAACACATTAAAAGCCATTACTGTAAACATAAACATGTATGCATGTCCAATGAAGAGTGATAACTTTATACGTCTCTGCCAAAGTAGAGTCTGCTCAATCATTTCACTGAAGCTAAGAGCACGCACTTTACAAATATGCAATTAAATTACATATAACATTTCAAAATAAAAGGGGGAAACAGTCGGCAACAACAACAGAAACTCAAGATCTGAAGAGTTATGGAGCTGAAGATAACCTTTTTCTTGTTTGTACCCTCTTCTGGTTTGGGTATGATCTGGTTCCTCTCACTGAGGATTACATCGATGTGATGTGGGGAGGTCATGAATGGGTTGAAGCGAGCTGTGCATCTTAGCCTTGTTCACCTGGACGGGATCAATCACCATGAAGCTGACATTCAGAACATGGAGGAATAGTGTTAGGGTCCTTGCGTATGCTGCATGGAGTACGACTGACTGTTTGAGTCCCAGCCATGCTGCTACCAGCTACGGCCGGAGGTCCTCATAAGTAACACAACATTGGACTCAACCTCGGAGGGAAAGGATAATACTGGTCTAATTATGGTTTTGGTGAGCATCCATGTGGCTCACATAGTAACACACATATTTGGGAAATAGTCATGATTTCTGTGACTGGGTTCCAGAGTCATAGTTGCTCCATAACCGGCTATGGCCTGAGGTCCACATTGACAAGCCGTCACCTGGCTAAGCCTCCCTGAGGAATGAGAATCATATACACAATATAAAGTATCTTTGGAAAGCTAATAGACAACATAGGCCAGTTTCTTCTGTTATAAATTACAACAGAAATAATTGTCCCAGCTGAACTGAAAAATACATGAACTTATTTATTTATAAAACAAGTGACTGAGAGGCATTTCTAAGAGACGATAAGGATGTTTTTTGTAAATGGCAATAAATATGCAACAAATCCTCCAATATCGAATACAAGGTGATGTAAAGTAATGCTTGACGCACACAATGGAAAATCACTACAGGAACCGCATTGTTTCCCAAGGAATTATTTGTATGTTTAGCACAACTACTCTAAATACGAACTGTAAGATGAATACTTTAAAGATGGTTGAAAGTAATACCAGATACTTTACACCTTTGATACCTTCTGGGTGATTATTGGCGTAGAGGAAAGCTGCATCATAAATTGCATGCGGAAATACTGCCTAGCTCTGAACTGTTGCTGAACAGACCGAGGAATGAACTTGTTTGTTTATGAAATACGATAAACAGCAGAGCCACGGTCCATAAGAATGTTTTTTTGTTAACGGTGACAAATACCCCGCAAACCCTCAAGTATCAAATACAAGGTAAATAATACATGGTGAATCCACTATAAAATCACTTAATTGTTTCAGATACAGTGATGCATTTAGTTAGCACATATATTTAACTAAATATAAATAAGCAAAATATTTTAAGACATACTTTCATGACATTATAAACAAAAAACAATGCAAAACAAAGAAAAAAAATAATAATTCAGAATCAAATTATTCACATGAATAGCTCATTACAGTGAATATTCAGGTTTTGAGGAAATAACACTTTTGTCTGACATGCACGCACACACACACACACACAGGCACACAACGCACAGATGTTTGCTCAGGATCTTTGGTATAATAGGTAAACATTGGTTTTACCTACTTTCATTCTTGAAAGATAATCTATGGCACTCTCTTCGTGATTAATACACAGCGGGACAGAATATAGAAAGGCTGATAATGTAGACGTGGGGGTTACTTGAGGATGCCTTTTTATAGAATAGCGCATGTGGAGGATTTATTAGAGGTGTTTTCACTGGATAGGTGTCCCGTGGTGTTGCCATCCTGACTCTCATGCTGTTTCTTGCTGTTAGTCCCTCTGTTTAGATCTGTAACAAATGGGAACAAATACACAAACGCAATCACGCAACAGACGAACTTCTGCTCAATTAAGAGCCACTGTTTTAAAACAGCACTGCCTTTAGAAGTAGTATTCCCAGTTGTGCAAATATTATGAAGGGGCTCACTGGACTTTGAATATGTAGTAACTGTTTTTTGGTACTCCTAGATTTGAAGATTATACAACTCACTTTTTCGGTTAGGAATATTGGCACCATCTTGTCAAAAAGCCTGCCAATGAGAGGATGCTCAGAGCTGCAGGACATACATAGTTGTGAATCATGTGCATCTTGTGTTTACACATAATTTGGCGAAACGTAACCACTAATACTAATACTTTTCCCAACAGGCTCGGTAGGTGCGTATTCATTTCAAATATTCCAGTGTCTGGTCATGTTTTAACCCCTTACCTTTTTCGAAAGTGTTCATGTTCTTGCCATCTGGTCCCTGGTTCCTCAGGTGGTCATGGGTGTCCTTTTGTTTTGGCATAATAAATATATCAACATCAAACTAAACATAAAATGGAATAATAAAAATGAAAAACAGACTGAGTAATTATGATAGTGATTATGAAATGCCTGTTTTCCTGACACACAAAAATGAAATAAAAAAGCATAACAAGACTAAACAAGACTATAGTGTAATATCCCATGTAGAAAACACAGAAAATGCATTCCAGGTGTTTTCAGGCTCATTTACATCTCTAGAGCTGGGTCTCTAAGCACTGACATTTAAATCATTTGTAATATATCAGCATTAGACTCTGCTGACATTGCTGACTGCATTTCCCTTTAGACAAAAATACTGTACTGGCTTCACTTACCATTGAGGTGTTGGTTTTGCTTTTCTTTATTGCCTCGGGATGGCTTTCTAAATATCTGAAATACATATGCAGTTTTACAGCTGTTGGATAATAAAATATTGTACGCAACATAAAACACAAAGGAGTAGGAACCTTATTTAATAGCAAAGATTGGCCACTTTGGTGCATGGAAAGCATAGGAAAACAGAACTGGAAATTGATCAGTCAGACTATTTATATTGTGTTAATAGTAATTATCAATGTATTATTGTCACATTAGCTTTAATATTGTGGAATGAAATATAAAATGTATGCCATGAGCTATGCTCTGTGATTTAAGATGTAATTATGCATAACTTGTATTAGCTGGTATCAGTTCAATGACTGATTGAGATGACTCAGCAAGGAAGATGATGATTTTAAATGATCACTTGTCAGACGTCTTGTTGAGGAGGCGTTACACACATTTTGCCATTGGAGGACAAAGGCTAAAAAATGGTCATCATAAAACAGCTTTAGTCATTAGCATTGCTCAGTGAGCCGGTGTGCCATTGTTCACAGCTGGTACTAATTGATCATTCCATTTTGAATTTAGATGATTCAATTAATCCGAAATAGAATTTTTAATCATTGCTCAATAGATGGATTGATTAGGAGACCATTTCAAAGGCTTGCTGCTGGAGGACTACATTTACAGGCTAAAAATGAAGTGTAGCTACAGATGACAAAATGGGTTGCAGAAAAAATATGGCTCTGTTAGTTCTAATTTCTTTCTTAGAGTTCTCTTTCCTACTAAATATATGAGTATATACTGTGATGAAAGTGGCATATATAAGGCTACACGTTTTGACTGCAGAACCTTACAAAATATTTATTGAGTGTATTTTCCTTAAGCGACGATCACATCCTCTATTACAGATTTCAGAGTGAATCATCTGAAACACAGGCATCGTGATAATTTGGTTCTTTCCATATCTTTGTAGCAAATGTGAACGTCAGTCATCTGAGCTCACCTTTTCAAGTATGAATCACAGCTCCTGGGGTATGGATTTGCATCTTGTTTCCAGCCCTCTGGGGTCCACATTATGGAGGTATCCACCCCAACTCCTACTCGCCCCGTTGCTCCAGATGAGATTGGCATCACTTGTACCAGAATCTACATATTAGCTCTGGGTAAATAAGAAACAAAAAACAAAGAAACCCTATAAAAACCACAATCTAACGACAACCTCAATGATAGTATCTCCTGTTAAATTTCATTGAAAGAAGTTGTAGCCCTGGGAGTCTCCAGTTAGCATAGAAAACCCAGTTGTTATAATTACAGGGTCTCCTTGCCCTCCTTCCGTGCCTTTCGGCTCGTCACAGTGGAAAGGTTTGTTGTTGTTTCCCTAGCAACCGAAGCATGCATGACTCACCCACAGTTTACTGTGCATTCTTGAACAGAAATGACAATCCAAAAACATAACAGGAAAAAGCTTTAATCAATTTACATATAAATCTTTTACTTGTTTGGCAAAGGAGTGGAGTACTTATTTCTTCATGTGCACTTTTTCAGGTGTTCTTCAAACAGTATTAGAATCATACAAAATGTACAGACATTACACATGCAAAATTATACACACACCTATGCAGATAGCTCAACCTTGATCATATTAATTTAATTATACTATTTTGTGCATTATATAAGTTCATTGTTATCAAACATGATAGTATGAAATTAAGAAAACTAAGATTTAACTGTCTGTCAAAAAGCCAAATAACTGCAAATAAAATCCCATGTCTATTTCCCTCAGGTCACATGACAACATAATCTTGAGAAGTCTTAAAGTTTATGTCAGTATATTTTAGTTCTCTCCATGTTTTTTTAATCTACCATGATTTTTGCTCTGAAAGTGGTTTTACTGAAAAAAATCAAAGTGTAAGTTCAGACTGTAATTATTTATTGATGCAGAAGGATGTCATAGAGTACAGGGATTGAAATCTGCATAATTTCAGCGAGACAATGTCAGTGAATAGATTCGCTGTGTGGTTTGTAAGTCTGTAACATCTAAGGCCAATGAAGCAAATTGTGAATTGTAGTTTTTAAGACATTTAGGTGAAACAACATTTCTGCCATGAATATTTGGCAAATTTTCCTCTAATTACAAATAAGATGAATGACATAAATAGAACGTCACTGGGTCCAGTTAATTTTATCAATTATTTTTCTTTGAAAGTGGTGATGCTATTATTTCTCTCTTGAAAAATAATGTATTTGCCTACTATAATCTTTATACTGAATGAATACCTCATATCTAGTATTACTATGATCATTAGTATTCGTGACAGTAATAGAAGAACATTAATGTACCATACAGGATTAGTAAAGACAAAATGGTACAGCAATAATAACAACTCATAGCTATATACTATAAGTAAAAAATACCTGAGTGAAACAACTTCAATACATATATACGCTTATGAATGACAGGCTGTAAGAGTCAAAATATAGTCTCAGTCCAGCTGGCATATTTAAAGTTTGTCAATTCTTGAGATAATGTGCCGTTCTCTTCAGGAGTCAGAACTTCAATGTAACATGAGTATGGGATATACATGTCACCATGTGACTGGCTTGAAGGCTCTGATAATATGTCAACTATTGTTTTCCTCTTTCAGTTACTTGAGGTTCCATATAGAACCATGACATTCTGATCGGGACAGTGTTGCTACTCAAGACATTAAGATGGTGTAATACTTGACAAAATAATAATAACTTTTTCACTGGAAATAAGGCGCTGTATTCAGTTTATATCCAGTTACATGACATTTATGCTATTTGTTGAAATTTTCTTGGTGTAGGAAGATTGTGAAACTACCTTTAGCCAAAAATCTTTATTCTCTTCAAAATCTGATATTCCACTGTAAGGCCTAATTTCCTAGAGTTTAATATGCAGAGATAATTGAAGTATTATATTAACCATTTTCCCTGTACAAAATAGAGCTTGAAAGTGTTACAATGGACTTTTATGATAGCATAACTTGATGGCTTTGAAAGAAACCATATAACATACAATAGAAAATAGTATCTTACCACCTGAGGCTGCTATACAATGATTTGAAAGCGAGTTCAAAAATGTGTCTTTAAACTGATGCATTATTAAGCGGGACCATTGTTGTTATACAAAGAAAATAAAGCTGAAGAGAACAAGGTTAATATGGCCTGGAGCCAAATAATCAAGTGAAGAGGTCATATCAAGCGGTACTCATATCATACCGATGTTTAAAGTCACATCGTGCTTCATAGAACTGCTTAAATTAGTCAAATATTTTCCCACCAGAATCTTTAGAGAAAACGAACCCCATAACTTGGCATCAGTTCAGAACTGCGTATCCTGTTTATTTTGGACATCTGAGAAGTGGCCATTCTTTCCACTTCACAATTTCAGTCTCTCATAATTTTGTGTAGTGTGCTTATATGGGTTTGTATGTGTGCGCATTCATGTATGCCCAAATCTGGGTACAGTATTTAAAAAGGATTATCAGATTTAAGGAAGGTATGTGGCTTCCTGGTACAAAGTGACTCACCTGGCAAATTCTGCAAAATAGGCTTAAATAAAATAATAATAATATATAATGTATATTCATAAACTACAGAAGTGCACAAGCTCAATGCCAAAGAGATTATCTCTGAATCGTTTTGTGTTCGAATTAATGCCTTACCTGCCCCACTTCAGGCTCACCTGTGCCATTATTCTGCTGAGTAGGACTCTCAGCGAACAGGAAATTCAGCATCATAATGAAATCCCAATAAATGATAATGCTACAGCACCCTGAAAGCAAAAGAGAACATTGCCCTTTAGCTGGCCATAAATTAAATCAACCAAGCAGATAATATACTGTCATGGAACATTTCAGAGCCTTTAAAAATGAATTGATGAACATTTAGCATTAAAGTTAGACACTTTTCAAATGCAACATTTCTCTGATTATTGAAAGTTGGTCGTCATTTACTCTGCCCGTCTTTCTTGTTGGTCTATATCAGGACATTTAAGTCTTGTTTATTTTTTTTTGTCATATCCAAAACACAATTTAATGACAAATGATATACCTATAATGGTTGCTACAAGGTAGCAATGAGCTCTTATGTAGAGAAGTTACAAATGAGAGGTGTAGTTGAGCGATCTGAGCTCTGATAACAGTGCCAGCTCTGAATGATTCTACCTTCTGGAGTTTTTTTTTTTATTGAGGTTGTAAGAGTTGAACCTGAAAATGTGCTGAAGGTGGAGCTGAATCTTAAATGTCTTTCCCAAACCCATCCATCATGTATGGTCTTATTTACTTAGACATGCTGCTTGTCTGTGGTGTTTGGATGCAGTTTTATTCTCAAATGCTAGCATTTTCCTTCCTTTTTTTTCCTCTCTCCAAGTGTATTAACTCCATCTCAGCCATCCATCAAGAACTCGGCTGCAGCTTCTGGCACGGCAAGAGCGTCATTAATACACGTTTCCAGAATCTCATTAGGCAGGGATATTGCCAGAGTCACAGAGATTGATATTTGTAAGTCAGCATGTACGGAAAGATAAAAAAGGACCTCCGTTTGATTTTATTCGCCATCCTGTTTCTATATTCTGCATAGTCAGATCCTGCAGAAATATGGCACCTGCAGCCGTCATATTGAGAAGATAGATGCTCGTAGCAGAAAACCTCAATAGTATTGAGCTACTTTGCTAAATTTCTGCTGCGCAAGTTCCTGAAGTGAGGAGTTTTTTTTATGTTGTTTCTACTGTAAGGGCCAGTTATAAATGGTCCACTCCCAAGAATTGCATCATAAACCTGTATAACATTTTATTTTTGAAATGCCAAGACTGTGTATCTTGCCAGATATTTCAAGGCACAGAGTACAGACTGTATAAGTGGCAAGGCCATATGACCTTCACTGGAGGAAAAAGTTTTTGTTGTACCTAACATTGTATCATAAGGATCTTTGTCAGGAGGATAACCATTTACTGGTAGGATGTTCCTGACATGAGGTAGGACGATTCATGACAACATAAGGAGACATGACAAACTACCTTAATGAGTAACTTCTAAAGCTTTCTGCTTAGTAGTTCTAAAAGACTAACTTTATTCATTTGAACTTGGTCTTTCTTCTTCAGTTACCAAACAATGTCCATTCTTCAGCACCTGATGACCAGAACAAACGTCAACTAGTTTCCACTAAAAATCCAACCAAATTTAAAAGAGTAACAAGGGTATCTGACCAAAATAATCATCCAAAAGAGTTATTATTATGGTAACTTGACCACATAATGGGGATTATGTGGGTCCCTCTCATCTCTGTATTCCAAACGCTGGTGAAATTGAACCGGAAAAGGGAATTGTGTATTTCCCGGAAGTTGAGCAAGCTGTTTTTGTTGCTGGAGGGACTAGTGTTGTGAAAATGGCGGCGTCTCGTCGCTCTTCGCAGCAGCAGAGTCTGCCATCCCCTCCTCGGAACACCTCTCTTTCACTGACACCGCCGGGTTCGCCATCGGCACCGGTGGGGGCGGTGAATTCGGCTCCAGCGGGCGCCGAACAGGACCAAAACGGCGATGCGGATGTGTCGCTGGCCTCCCCAGACCTCCCAGCTCCGGCCCTGAGTAGCAGTAGCAGCACCAGCTCAACGACAACAACCACCGGCGGGGGCAGCGGCGGCTCCAGCCCCGACTCAGGCAACACCAGTCCGGGGGGCGGCAGCTGCGGGACCAGTGGGGCTTTTCGGGAGCTTTTTGAGGCCTGTCGCAATGGAGACGTATCCCGGGTGAAAAGACTGGTGGACTCGGTGAATGTGAACGCGAAGGACATGGCTGGGCGCAAATCAACTCCGCTGCACTTCGCTGCAGGTCAGTCTGTTGTCTTTTTTGCCAGTTGGATCGCTTTTAGCTTGGGAATAGCTAGCGATAGCAATGGTATGTTTATGGGGCGTGAGTAGCTAGCAAGATAGCAACAACTAGCTGGCTGTGCTTAAGTTGTTTTGAAAGCAGTGGAGCCAAGGTTGACAAACTAGATAGCTCTTGCTCAGTAACAATTACTGATCATGAATATTTTACTGTAATCAGTAGCTAACTAGTGATCCTATTAGTGGTTTGATCAGTATGCTTAGCTATGTCGTAGTTTTGTCATAACAAGTTTCAGATGCACAGGATCAGTGTGTTAACCATGGCAGCCCTGTGTATCACAATTATGAGCATATAAAACGAAATGTGCAATTGTTCGTATGATCATAGTCATGAAACTAATCAATCAGCACTTAAGTTGGCACAATTAGCCAAGTGAACTAACGTGTTTACAGCATATTCAGAGTTTTTCCGCACCAACACAGTTATCGAAGTGAAACGGGATATCAGATATACAGAATTTTTAAATTGAGTAATAAGTAATAATTCATGCTACGAATGTGCTATCACTTAGTGAACAGTTTTGTTTCATTTGTGCTCATTCTTACTGTAGATTCATCATAGTTCATCATTTGATCAACGTTTATCATACTTTAAACACAAATTGTAAATAAATTAATGTTATTTTTGTGGTTAACTGAACAACTAATAGATTTTTCACTTACTGGAATGTCAATTGAATTTTACAGTTTTTATTTGTAATATTTTGTTGATTGGTCAAGAGTTAACGTATTAAATACCTTGAGAACTGCTGTGTACCTCTTGAATACAATAAATATAATTGATTGCTTTGTTAGGTTGTTTTAACAGCTGGATTATTAAAAAGTATAATAACTCATATTTAACTATGCGCTTTAGTGTTCTTAAGTGTTGCCCTATATTTACTTTAAGGCATGGGGTAAGATATTAGAGATATCTACATATAGAGCCTCGAACACATTAAATTTTGTAAAATTATTTCACAGAAATTCTGATATCATTTAACAGCAAAAATTGCACAGAAGCACATTTTATTTTCCTTTAATGTTAAAATTACAAGATTTAGGAATAAGGTTAAGCTATTGAGCGAAACTGAGTTTGTGCTGGTTTTTCCTGTTCAGAAGTATGGTCTTTTTTTGCAGTGGCTTATGAGATAGGTATGAGTTTGGTGTCTTGGGTTGGGTTGAGAGGTTTGTGGCAGAAAGATCACCTGGTAGGCACTGGTAGGCACTGGTAGGCACTGGTAGGCACTGGTAGGAATGCTGCAATCCAGAAACTTGGACTGTGTGTGCGCATTACGTCCTCCCAGAAGTGATGGACTGGTGAACAGAGCCAGGTGGATGATTTTGAGTTGTGTTAACTGCATGTCAGTGGTTGGACTCGTTGTGAATATTGAATTCTATGTTTAATTAATACCTTTATTGAATTTTAAAGCTGGGAAGTTATTGTGTTATTACAGATGAGTCAAGCTGACCCACGGACCACTTTTTTTTTTTTTTACAATAGATGGTATGTTACAGACTGTCAGCAAGGCATCAGACATCGTCCATAACTTGAAAATGATGTTGATTTTCAAAATTTCAAGATAGTTATTTTTGGTCCTCCAAAGCAATGGTTGACAATCAGCCAAGAAAGGGGAATATTTGATGTACAAGTGACAATGTGATATAATAATATAATATAGCGTATGCTTGTTCTGTATTAATACAGTAGGACCTCAGTTCTCTGAACCCCTTGGGAAAAATGTGGTTTGGATTCCTGAAAACTGCATTAAAATACTGTTTACATAGTTTTAATGTTTTGATAGAAACTGATCTCACTACCAACAATCAAATCAGCAGCTGGACTTCCAGCCAGCTGACATAGGCAGACATGTAAAATATTTGTATTGATAGCTGATAGTGGTAGTGCAAAAACAAAAGTCTTACAAATTGTAATATTAACTAGTGTAGGTCCTGAGTAGTAAGTAGGAAGCAGCAGTCAACAAATAAGCATCGTCTGATGCATTAAGCAGTGCGGTAAAGTCGTGTTCTACTGTGGCCCGCAGAAGACTTCAGGTAGTGTAGTTTATTGATTTTGCCGTGCAAAACCCTGCTTTGACACTGCAGATGTTTATTTTTAACTTTTATCATTAGTGGAAGTATGATTGGTTAATACTTTTGCATTTATGGTAATATGGTAAAATTTTTGGAATATTCTTTAGCAAGTCGGTTAGCTTTTTTCAATTGAACTCCTAAAGAAATTTGCTGAGTGAAAAACAGAAAATGTTATCCATCATTAGGGTATATTGATCAAGCAATCAACAATGCTGACAATGTTGGCTGTTTCATAGATAAATATATTATGTGCACTTTTCCAATGGCTATTTTGTTGGATATTATTTGTCGGTCCTTCATATTTTAGTCTTATATACATTTAAACAAGATGACTGCCATGAGGTTCATATCAGCTGAGTTTATTTTCAGTAGTAGCATATATAAAAGTGGACATGTGCCTTTGGGGTCAAAGGGACTGTCTACAGGGATGCTGTAGTCTATACACCCACAGGAAAGGTCCTCTGCCCTTTGAAACCTTTTCATTGTGTATTTTATTGCTGGTTTTATTGTATCTAGATGTAAAACATGAGCTTCCTATTTAAAATTATAATAAGGTAACATTCACAGAGCAAATGTTTTCATTTAATCAAGAATTCATATTCATTACATTTTATTTTGATGTCACTTTCAGAGATCTGGAATTTCAGAGTTCTGGATCATTCCCATTCTCAGGGGTTTTGATCTGTGGTTCCACTGTGATTCACCTCTTGGCTAGTCATAAGGTTAATCCGCTTGCCAGCTGTGGCGCTGGAAGGCAAATCACGGGGTTAATTAGTGACTAACTTGTTTTTATTTACTTTTGTTTGCCAGACTTGAGGTGATGTGTGGGAATGGTGGGAATGGCGTTATGGTGCAACACTTGCTGTGGGAAAGAAATGTGTGAATTCGTACATCATTAGCACGGAACAGGATGCTGCATTTCGCGAGTTTGTAATGTTAGGATCTGAGTTTTGATCAGGTGCACATTGCTCCAGTAGCTTAAGCAAACAGAATAAGCACCAATACTTTTCAGTCAGCTTCAAGAGATGTATAACACAACATGTTTGTGGTTTTTAATATAACTTCACTGTATGACCAACACTTGTAGAGTGGGTAATAATTCATTTCACAGTGTGGACCACACCACAGGCAGCAGTATGGTCTAATGGTAAGGGAGCTGGTCCTCTGAGGTAGCTCAGAGGTTGCAGGTTCAATTCCCAGCTAAGGCACCACTGTTATTCCCTTGAGCAAGATACCTAACCTGAATTGTGAACAGTAAATATCCAGCTGTATTAATGAAGAGTTTTTAATAACCTAAAAACTATTTAAGTTACTCTGGAAAAGAGCGTCTGCAAAATGCCTAAATTTAACGGACCGAACCAAGATCCCTGCAACAAATTGTTTGGTCCAAATTCCCATACCGTTACTCTTGGCCCCAAATTAGTCAAGGTGTGTGAATGTTAGCGATCAGAAGTAATATCTTTGTTACACTGAACAGTTTCACTTTCCCAGGTCAGGCTTGACAAGAAATTCTGTAAAAAATAATAATGAATTAGCTGTAGAAGCCAGAGACCAAACTACATCTCTCAATGAGCTGTTCTGTGGCTGTTTTCCATCACACAGAGCCCCAGTCAGCAAGGGTCTGTGGAGGATTTAATATTGTGGTCCCTGGAGGTACGGCCTGAAAAGTCAAGAATTTGGAGGCCTGTGGGAAAAAATCCATTTTCTTTCCTTTTTCCTCAGTCTCCCACCAGCAGGAAATCAAATTTATTGCAGTAGCTGGTGTTTGTGTACACGTCTGGTTGCGTATTACAAAAGTCAGGACTCAAAATACCATTGTCATCACTGGCGCACATAAGTTCACTATTAACAAGCAAAGATTCTCTGCACCAAACATTTTCAAACACAACTGTTATGCTTTTGAATGCAGTGAAACATTTTAAACTCGCTTGACTTTTTCCCCTCTGAATTATTCCTTTTCTTCGACCACAGCTTGACCTCCATATAAGGAACTTTCTTCCTCCGATGCGTCATCTTTGACCGGCTCCGAGGGCTTTAGGTTTGATAAAATTGCCGCCAGTTTCTCAACTCTGTGCTTCATCAAACCTTTTGTGCACCTTGGTGTGCAGTCCCCAAAATAATTACCTGTTACACTCCAGTGAAGCTCGGACTGAAGAGATCTGGAATATAATGGCAGCGACAGGGACCAGGGCTTCTGAATTGCAGTCCTTTCCACCAGGTTGACGGATTGATATGTTCGGCTTTATCTCGTGTAGCATCACCACTCCACATTCCTTCCTGGCTAGGAAATTTTGCGAAGCCTCCCAGAGCTTTTCTTTCATCTAGATGGGGGTGCCTCACCATAGTTGTGATGATTACATGTGGAATAACAACCTGCTCTCGGCCTGGGCCTACTTGTCACACCTTGGATCCAGCAAAGCAAGCAGCGGCATCGATTGGCTTCAGGATGTAACTTTTGCATTTCCTTACATCGAGAACTGCCTTAATTAGCTTTTCTCCAGGTCTCCCATCCATGTACTAACTTGCACTAACTAACTCATTCATACATTTAGTTGTTTGTGAATTTCCTACTTTATATTTAGTTTGTTATGCTTTTTATGTTTTGTTTATGTTCAAGAATGATGTTGAAAATGACAAATTGCTCCGTATGGTAAATTATCATGAAAAGTGCCTCGAGATACAAACCTAACCCTAGAATGAGTAAACTCAGTGATAAACATCACTGAAGTGTAGGCTTTTGACTCACTATTGATGTTCAGGGACTTGATAGCAAACAGAAGTAGCCTACAATCTGCCTACAGTAGCCTCAATTTTGTACCATTAAGAGAAACATTAAAAGCAGCACAAAAGGGCATTATGAATTTGCTCTGCTGATTAATGATGGCGCATTGGACAGTTGATTATACATAGCCTATCAGTGTGAAATGGCAAAGTAATTTAAATCCCTGAAATTCAGGCCCTTCGGCTTCCTTTTTCCACATGAACAGAGAGGCTTTGTCTGCTCAAGTCAAGTGATACAGACACAGTACGGAGCCTGTGTTTGTACTCCACTGTGAAAACGTCTCATAGAGCTACTCTTTCAGATTGGTGTCACTGCAAATGTGCACATTTTTTTTTTATTATTTTAAATTGCAGATGTTACATCACCAGTAAAGAGCGCTAATGAATGCCGGTGTCGTATCGTACCACTAATGTTGGGGCATTAAGATGATCGTCTGCTGTCTGCAGTGATCGAGGCTTCAGATGCCGGCAGAATTTTAAGGTGCATCCAGCAGCCATGCACATATTCAGCCGCACCCAGATAATATGTGTACAGACCAACCTGTGAATTCTCTCTATGCTGCAGGACCACTGAGGCATTTTTTTTTTTTTGAGTGGAGTGATGAAACGAAAATATTTTATTCATTGGAATTTTAATAGGACTCCAGCGTCAATATAAGGTCACTCACTTCTGCAAAAGGGCAACCCGTTTTGTACCTTTTAGTAGGGCTGGGGAAGCAAAAGCTACATGGATATTGGGAAAATTTTTGACAAGAATTTTACAGCTGTCATTGGTTTTGAGCTTGAACATTTATTTGTGTTAATTACAGCATTGCACCTCTTTTCCATCTGATAGTGTCGCAGCTTGCTTACAGAGAGCAAAAAACGAAACAAAAAAACGAATAACTTGCATCTGTGTGTGATTTTGTTGGCCATGGCCTTGCTACATGGGCATTGAAAATGTAAACGCTGAGTGCTCATATTCTTTCGTCCCATAGTCTGGATGTGAAGAGCTCATTCACTGAGAAAACTGCAAGATGGCAGGTTACGCAGTCAGAAATGTGAGCCAGGTCTGACACAGTGTAGGATAGTGTTGTTTGGTATACCGCTACTTTAAAACTACCTCGATACCAAAATTTAAAAAATGGTACTATACCACTATTTTGCAATTATTGGTTCTTTAGGGAAATGTGCTGAAATTGAAAATTTTCATCGAAAAACTTTGCGACTTTGTTTAGTGACGTAGTGGGCATGCTAATTCTGTCTGCTTTGGATCGAACAGTTGGTGAAAGTCACGTGTCTCCCATCGCTGTGTCACTGTGAAGGTAGATTACTTCATTACATGTTCGTAGAGAAATGGAAACTGACAAAGAGCTAAAGAGTTGCCTGCAAATTGTGGAGAAGAAGGGCCGTCAAAGTGAAATCTGGCATTATTTTGATTCGAGGGTGAATGAGAAAGAATCATGGTGCTTTTTGAGCTGATACGAAAAAGCAGCTCACACGACGCTCAGTTCTGCTTTGTATCTGATCATAGGGGCTCGCTAGCTACTTTCAAGTTGTCAGGTTATTTCCTCAACATTTAACTGTATGATGCAAAGCTAGATAGCTAGCTAACTTCATTTTGTTGATATGTCATATAGTTATTCGCTACTGTTATTCGCCAACAATACTAATCTCTCAACCTGCAATGTCGTTTCTCTCCATCTTTGATAAAAATTGGAATGGATCCAACACTAATGAACAATATTGTAGGTAAATGGCAATTCCAGTCAGGCTTTATGGCCTGTTCTTGTTATCATATATTTTTATGTTCTCATGTTTTTATTTTTTAATTTCAGAATTTGTAGACTGTTTGAAATCCTCTTGGAAGTGTAGAGCAGTGGTTGAGTCAGGGTCAGAGAGTTAGAAGGCCTATAGCTACGGATGTTGCCCTTCAGAGATGCTAGGCCCTCAAGTAAAGGGCTAAGGTGAAGCATAAAGCATGTTCATTTTTCTCTCACAACTGAGGAATATGTATGTGGGCTCTGTTTTATTCCTGGTGCTGTGCTTATCAAATCATTCAGTTGTGTTTACATTTCTAGGTGCATTTTTTTTTTTTGATTTCTTGGTATTTCTAAACTCTTTGGTGCATTTTATTTGAGCGGTTGACATTTAGCCCTGTTATAGAGATGGAATACCCATAGAATTGAATATGAAATAAAATGCAGGATCTAATTCATGCTTAAGCTTCTACTTCAAACATTAACAGATGATACATCTGTAAGCAAGTGTGATGAAAACATTTAATATACTGTGTGATACCATGCAAAATATTGGGGTCGCTGACTTTTGTCATGGTGCAATGAAATTTTGTGGTTGTATCAGTAAAATTTGTGCTGCCAGTGGGGAATAGTTAGTCCGGAGCCCAAGAACATGTTGTGAAAAGAAGTGGCAGCTGATATCACATGTTCTGTAGAAGAATGCACACATGTCTGCTCTACAGAATCAACAGCAGGGAAAAAGCATACGAAAGAAACATTATTATTTAGCTCTGTTGTGGTGCCATTTAATTGCAGGGCTTGCTCCACTGTGTTTCTAAAGCTGTTGTCTCTAACCAAATTTATAGCCAGGTGACCCTACTCAAAGGTGATTTTTATTGTGGAAATCAGTCACTTTGGTTATTATTTGGCGTGCTTTTTTTGCCTCAGTGAAGATGTCATATCCCATGTTTGTGTGTGTGTATATATAAATAAACATAAATAATTGTGTCCTTTTTTCTCAGCTAATTATTACGTTATTCTGAAAAAAAACTCGTTCGGTTTTTTTGGCTACTTTTAGCATATACTCTGCCAAGGTGGAGTGTGGGCTACCGGTAGCTGATAACAACAAAAAATATTTTCCGTTTTTCACTTTCAAGAACAAAAGACAATTGAAACAAAAGGGAATAATGTGCATATATTTTTAAGAGAAAATGAAAACTGTTGACCAAATGAAGTGTTAGTGAACAGCAGTTGATCAAAAGCAGGTGGCTTTTCGGTTGTCCATGTACCTCGGCAAGTACCATTGTGTTTATTGAATCATATTTTGCAAAATTCTTCTTTGCAGTGGAAAGCCTATCGTATAGTGTGTGTTTATTTTCTATAATATGAGAGTGTATTATACACACACATGCAGAAAGAGATTGAATGGTATGAATTTCAGACTTTCAAAAGCATGACTGGAGCATGCAGGAGTTAACTGGCTTCGTAATCAAGACAGAGTGGTACACACATCAGTTTGAATATTCTGGCTGGTCAGTGTTGTTTGCTGGCCAGTTTAGCTAAAAGCCATTCATTATTAATAGTTATAAAACATTTCTCTGATCATGTTTTTGTCCCATAGTATTTTGCACTTTTTAATGAGTCATGTTCCATTGATAAACATAATCTGTTTAAAGAAATTACACAGTAGTTATGTTCTGATGATTTATATGGGTTATGTTTCTGAGAAACGTAACCCAAATAAACTAGAACCTGAATGAATTATGTATTTATTAGAATTTTGACTTTTTTTAAAAGTATTCAGAGTCAGGTTTATTTTCCTCATGTATGGGACTTTCTGAAAATAATTTAGCACTTCAGTCATGCACGCTGAATTCAGAAGTTGACACAAACCTTTTTGGCGTAATTCAGTCAGCTCTGTCAACTACTACCGTCACCAGCCAGTATGAACAATTATATCATAATAAGATCTTAAGCCATATTGTCCAGCCCTGTTGTTATGTTTTTTTTTTTTTCATAATTCGGCAAACTCAAATGCATATAAACTCATATTCCGGGCGATATTGCCCACCCCTACCCTTCAGTTTATTGGGTTTATGGGTTCTGACCGCTCCTCCTGATCTTGGGGCAGCCATTCAGCGCCGGAAAAGTGCGGTGAGTGACGCCACAAAGGAGATGTTTAGGATCCGCATCAGTATTCCGGGCAGCGTTCGCCTCGATCAAGTCGAGAGACTGACTCTCCTGCAGCTCGATGGATTCCAGCCTCATTGTTCACTCCAGCCCTGTCCGCCTCAGGAGGCCCTATCAAACTCAGCCTGTCAGCTCCCTCAATCATTCTGTCTAAAGAGGTCCGGTGAGAGCCAGGTGTGTGCGTAGGATGGGGCTCCGCCATTATGCGCAGCCGGCGGCCGTTCTAATTTGCGCTTTTCATTTTTACTCTGACGCGTAGCAATTATTTCTTTGTTTGAAAAGCGGCTTTAATTGATATTTTTGTGCCGTTTGTGAAAGTTTCACTTTCTGTTAGTGAAGTTGAGGTTCAGCTGCTGCACTGGTTTGAGCCTTTCTAATGGATTTTGGTTCTTATAACAGTAAGTATAAGCAGTGGGGGAAATCATGGTAAACAATATGAAAGAGCAAAGGCCGCCATATATGTTATTATTACTGAAAATACGAATGTGCTTTAAATGAAACTGACAGTTAGTTGATTTGGTTCTATTGAGTCAGGCTTGGAGAATTGCAGTGTGTGTCGCCACAGACGGATTTAGAATCGATTTTCCACCTATACAGTGCAGCACTCGGGTCTGTGCTGCTGCCCTATATGGTTATAAAGCAGCGAACATAACTCTGGGGTGCACAATTCACAAACTGCTTCTCCTTAGGACTTCCGGCTATTTCTTTCCACTTATTGTGCCTCAGTTATTTATCGAGGTGGATTAAATAAATCCTCACTCTCTCCCCACAGCTCAATAAAGTCCTCTTCTTTTGCTTCTGCCGAGGTTGTATTTTCGATTTTGCTCTGTATTTTTGACGCATATTTCCTCTTGCTTTTTTTTTTTTTTTTTTTTAGACCATAGGTTAGGCCAATAGAAATATCAACAGAAAACTTTTCTTTTATTTGAACAAGTTAATTGTGTGTAATATTTAATTGACTGGGTGCTACCAGTGTCAGAGTTAGGGAGCTATACGAGCTTATAAAGGTACTCATAAGCAGAAAACAAAAATACATCTAGATTAGAGTTGATTGTGCCTTGAGTTGATTTTCTCCAACAGGTCAAAATTGTATAGAAAATATTGTGTGCATCAATTTTGCACTGTGATACCAAATACAAACAAATAATTTAATAACAAATTACATAATGTTTTGTATGATCTTAACATTTTGGACAAAAAGTAACCATTGAATAGTGTAATTATAGTCTACAATCTTATTTAAAAAAAAAAAATCAGACAGTAGTTAGCTTGCAGAGATGAAGAAAGGCCAACTGCACGCTTGCAATGACTTGCCTTGCTCTTGTTGTACGTAAATTCACAGTAATGATATGCCTAAATGTAAATTAGTGACTATAGAAGCAGCATCAGTTCTTTGTAATAACATGTCCTCTCCATATGTGACAGTAAAATAAACAGCATGTGATTTTTGGGAATAAACCAATGGACAGTGCCTTGGATGATGTTGCACATTTCATGCAAGTACAACCTTGTGTTTTAGGGAAAAGGAATCATTTAAAAGATACAGGACTGAGTTTCGCCAAAGTTTTTGGTGAGACTCGAAACTCTTTTGATCCATTTGTAAATCATATCAGCAGTATTATAAAGGCCATGCGGCCTGATATTCCCTTTGCTCTTGTGCCAAGCTTCTGGACAGTCATTTCAGGTGGACGATGCTGGCATTTTGCCAGGAGAGAAAAGGGAGGACGGTAGGTGCACAGCACCTAGGCAGAGATGAGATCTGATGATTCACAGATCAATGGTTTAAAATTAAGACCATGACTAAGACGGATAGCAGGAAGAGGTACTGCAAAAATATCAAGCTAATGCACTCACCTGGACATTTCAGTGAACAGAATATAGACCAAATGAATGTTAACTAACCTAATTTAACTGCAGATTAGATTTTAATATAATATTAATATCCATATTAGAATTGTATTGGGAATAAATAAGGGGTTCTGTAGGTTGTATTTGCATCCATTTGACTGAATCAGCCTTAAACAAGAAGTATAGTGGGTATGTCAGTATTTCAGAGAATGCTTTTGACAGTTTTGCTGCTTAATGCATTTAAATGTGTTTTTTGACAGATCTTTGGCACAGGCCTATTTTCTTTTGATTAATATCTTGTTTATATGATACAGTGGCCTTGGAAAATGTTCAGTCATTTGGTAATTGGTAATTTAAGTATGTTTTTGTACATTTCAAAACATTTTTGCATTAAATGTCTTTTGATGCTGAGCTTTTAAGTTTAAAGTAGTCTTAAAATGTTTTTCAATGAAATGTTTTACAAATTTGAACTGGTATTCCGTTCATAAAGTGAAAGCATGTGATGTTCTCCCGTAGCCGATAAAGGCATATCATCAATTTGTAGAGTGAAATTACTCATTTATTTTATTCTTAGTGTTATTTGCTTCTGAATCACCTCTCAAGTTGAATTTCTTTCCTCCACAGGGTTCGGCAGGAAGGACGTAGTGGAGCACCTCCTGCAGACGGGCGCCAACGTGCACGCGCGGGACGACGGCGGCCTGATCCCGCTGCACAACGCCTGCTCCTTCGGCCACGCCGAGGTGGTCAGCCTGCTTCTGTGCCAAGGTGCCGACCCCAACGCCCGCGACAACTGGAACTACACTCCGCTCCACGAGGCCGCCATCAAGGGGAAGATTGACGTGTGCATCGGTAAGACCTTACGCTTCTGACAGCCTTCATTTTTTGGCCTGCCGTGAATGAGAGGATTTACAGGTGTTATCTATTATCTGTTATCTGCTCAAAAATACGCTCTCTGGCAGGACCTTGATCTGATTCTTGGATACTTGCTACCTCAGCATTTTTATCAATGTGGACTTTTTTTGTACAGAAAATTGTATTTCTTACTCTGCTGAGCTGTACTTCTAAGTAATTCTAAGAACTTTGTTGTGGGAAAATTACACGCTTTGTAAAATACAACATATGCCTCACATCTAACAGAAGTCAGATGGAATGTTTTTAGCTATAGGGCCATTGCAGAGTTTGCTTCTCGAGTGCTGATCGCCCTTTTAAAATGGCTGCTGAGCTTTGCATTGAGCTACTTTACTTTGTCAAATGAAGACTTAAATTGTTAGTAGAAGCACAATTTTTCATTTCTGTTAAGATGAAATGAAAAAGCTGTTTTGTTAATGGACGCTTTTAACTTTAAAGATCAAAGTGCTTAAGCTGGTTTTCTTGGTTTGTTCTTTAAAGCGAACTGATATAGAATACTACATGAGGATATGAATAATGTCAGTATTCATAGAGACTTGTGATATTAAACCTACCCTGTACTCGCGGAGCACCATTGCAATGTGCTGTGTGAGAGATAAGTTTTTGCGTGTAACACAGCATCATAATGATGATACCACCAAGCCCAAAAATACATCTTTTAAAACAGGTTATTTTTTTATTTTTGCTTCAATGCAGTCATCCTTAACCATATTTTAATAGCCCTGCTTTAGACAGCAGAAGGAGTTTATCAGCTCGTTAAGGAAGGTATCTTGTCTGGTTAGGACTCAGGCCAGAAAACATTAGAATCACAACATAGAGTGTGGTGTGCATCATTCTCAAGTGTGTAAAGGAGAATATCTTAGACCTCCTGGATAGATCCATCCTGGATAGATGGATGGACACATGGATGATTCAGCAGTCTCCCTCTTCATTGCCTGAACTGCCCGCTCAGAGGGGTAGGTGAGTTCATTGCCTCCAAAAGCAATGTGGTTTTCAGAGTGGCTCTCATTCATATGTGAAGTTTTGTGTACAAAAAGTTTGCCAAAATGTAATAGCCGAGATTGGCCTGTGGAAACCCCAATATAACGATAAGATCCCACAACACACAACACTCTGCCGTAGAAGTCCGAACAAAAAGCCTAAATAACACTTTCCAGTCGAGAGTTTTCCTGCACTTTGTTTGACTCAATTCACTTTTGCAGACCATGGAAAATCGGTTACGGCCTTCTGTTGCTCCAAAATGTATTATCACTCTAATTTACCCAAACAAATTGCTTTTTTTCACTGGTGGGAAAACTAATTTCTGCCGTCAGCTGCTGTGAAGTGGAATCGTTCATTACGTCCAGGCCAGTGCAGGAAGGACAAGAGAAGAGAGGAACGGAGAGAAGTAGCCAGACACCTTTCAGTTACCTTTCCTCTGACTCCTTCAGAATGAAACGAAGCGAAACATCAGCACTTTATACCACTTACTCTTCAACAATACTCTAAGGTCCATCATAAACTAATTAATACTCTGGGTTACTTTTTTTATTGTTTGTTGTTTTAATTGGAAGACTAATATTATAAGAGAGGACGGTTTGATTTTGTAAATTTGGAAGACCTCAAAATGATTCGGCGTGCAGTCTTTTCCCCATTGTTTGACAGATTGCAAATGTTATGTGGAGTCTACCATTGGGGAGGCACAGTGGAGCACCCCTCTCAGTAAATATTCTGTGGTGAGAGTGGGACATTAAAATCATACAGCAGAACCTTAAAGATGCACACATTTGCAGTGAAGGACCTTGAGACTCTGAAATGTTAAACTGTGAACATCAAAATGCACCAATATAAAGAATTTAAATCATTTTTTAGTGGAGCTGTTGCTAATATGATGGTGGTAACATTTATTTTAATAGGCCACTTTCACTTTGTAGATAAAAACCTTTGTTACTGTCAGTTCGGCCATGGGATCTCCAAACATCTAATACAGGTGCACATGATAAGTCCACGTAGTTCCTGCAGTAGACAACAATTAAAAGTGAGCCAGTTTGTGCTCTCAAACACAAAACCTTATCTCTAATTAGGATTGGTAAAAAGTGTGTATAGCTAAAAACCCAGGAAGGTACTAGATTGAAGGAAACATGAGCCATACTGTGAGTATGATGCTAGGAAGAGTTGTAGTGGTGTCAGATACAGAATCAATTAAGGTGTCCTTAAAGAAAGGGTATACCAATGGTAGACAGATGACTTCTGACTGCTTGACTCAAATGTAACTATTTCCAGTGTTATCAGTTAAATTCAACTGCTAATGTATTGGGTAAGTCATTAAGGATTTGTATTTTCTTGGTTTTGTCGTACATTGTGCACCATTGTTTTGTTGCATTATGCATTGTGACAGATTTATGGAAGGGCAGGTTTGTTTTGAATTTTTGTGACCATGGGAAAGCGTAAAATTATGTTGTTTTAGGGCTCAACTCAACTTTCTGCAACCATGATGATGAAGACAACAAGGAGGTCGATATTTGCAGTGTGTAGAACAGCAGGGATCTTTACAACCAGTTCGGATCTGTAGGTTAACTAGTTTCTTTCGCTGGTATTCTTTAGCGATAGCAATAATGCTTTACAGAGTTTTGTTTTTGTAATGAAAATATAAAGTGTGCTTATGCTCTGTTTTAATGTGTTTTAATACCACATTGTGAGGGTGTAATTATATTTTTCCTCTGGGTTATACAATGTGGCTGACTGGTTGTTTGAAAGAGTTCCTTCCCTCTCATCCAGTAGCCCTAAGACTTCATGAAATAATATAATCTAGAATGGAATTACATAAAGTAAAAATCAAACAACAATCTTATGACAAATTGAGGACTCACCAGATACATCAGCTGCTTGTCCCACAACATCTGCATGGTTAAACTTTACAAGTATATCTGTGCAGTAGGAAAAAATCCTGATGCTTGTGCTTTTGATTCTCTTTTAAAGAGACCCCCCACAATAAGTTTATAGCACAGTGCTGATCAAGCATGCAGTACAGTGTGGGAGGAGAAATATGTTTTGTTTTCTAGTGTAAACCAGGAGATGTTACCTCATAAAACTGCATAAAGTTTCGACCAGTAAATTTAAACAATTTAAATATCCACCCAGTAAGTGTATAACCATATAAACAAAATGAAATACAAAATGAAACACTTGTTCTTGTTATTGTAGCGTAGCTAACTAATTAAAATATTATAGATAGTGCTTCCCAGAGCAAAAAAAATCAAGTGATGTTGAGATTTTGGAACATTAATTAAATGGAAAGGAATGTACTTGAGAAATACTGTTTATTACCATTGTTGCTCAGTGCAGGAAAATATTTTAGTCAAGACTGTAATACTGTTACAAGTAGCAATGAGGATATATTTTGAGTGCTCTTAAACATCTAAATATAAAACTGCCATAAGTAAATAATTGTAGGTATATCACTGTATTGCTACAGAGTGGCTTTAAGTATCAGCACCCAAATGAAAAAAGAACTTTTTTTTAACATTTTTGATATAGTCAAATTAGATGCAGATCATTCTGGTGCTTCTGCCTTTAACGAGACACCGCACATATGGTATCTTAGGTATACTCATTCAGTCATAATCAAGATCAGGTAAATAAATGTATAAATTTGAAACTGAAAATGGTTTTACTGGTTTGTAATCGTTTTGGCTACATTAGAAGGTCATTAAAATCGCTTCAGTGACCATGAACAAGCCCGTTTTACCTAGCTATTGTAAGCATTGCAGATGGATTGTTTTGGCTGTGCCATTTTGCACAGAGTAAAAAATGCCTACTCCCTCGTCTGGGCTTGGGGCCAACCTGTGATTGTATCTGGGGGTCAGGCTGCTGTGGAAACACCTCCGGCCTGCCTCGAATACAGCTGACCTCCAGCTAAGATGGGTCATCTAGCTACCAGCGGTCTGTAATCGAAATGAAATCATTTGATCAAATGTCATTGAAGCCACTGAATAACAGACCAGCCAATTCAAGGAATCGGGAAAAATGAAAACAAATTTCAAGAGAGCTAAATGAGTTCCCTTTTTAAAAACACAAATGACAGAAAAACCCATATTTAAAAAGGAAGCATGTATGTTACGGGCTATGTTTTCCACAGAAAGGTATTTTCATCCCTGCAGCGGGCGATGTTGCTGTCACACTTCATCAGTCCCGAGACGCGGCTGCGCGTTCATTTGTCTCGCAGTGACTGAGTCATGGGCTGCGTCGGGAGGGTGGGGGGTTTTTTGGGGGGGGGGGGGGGAACGTAGGGGGAGGTTCGCGCACCACTTCATCCCCTCAGGTGTCAGCTCCAACGTGTGAAGCAGCCCTCTCTGCCCACTGAGCCGAATCATAATCCCCGATCCTGCCTGTTCCCCTCTGCTACCGCCGCATTGCTGCTCGGACCCAGGGTCTGCGGACTAAACCTCGCAGTCAGTTTCAGTAGAAGTCATTTTCTGTCAACTCGGACATAGGGGAAAAAAAGGCAGAGAAAAATACAGAAAAAAATCAAAGTACGTGATAAAGCTTTAAGAGGTATGGTTCATCGTTGGAATCCTACAGAAGCATCAGATATTTGCTAGAGTTATTCATAACTCAACATAATGCAGTATCGTGGTTTGAGGTACCTTGAGCTTTGTAGTATGGGGGTATAGGACCGCTGTCGCTCCTAGGGTCATAACAGATCTCTCCAAATGAGTCCTTGGTCTTGGAGAAGGTATGAGAATTTACAGATTGGGATAACGAGAAATGCAAATTAGCACTGGCTGTGTTTTCTGGCTGCGGTCAGTTTCCACAGAACGAGGGAAAGATGTTTCTGTCAGCTGCCACTTTCGTCTCCTCAGAATCATCACTAACTCACCGAGTTTGACAGCTCAAGTCACGTGTTTCGTCAGACACCTGTCATTTTCGCCTCTTGGTGCTGATGCACTGTATTGGCTGTCTGGTTGGGGATTGATTTATTGCAGGTGCCTGGACCGTTTTAGAGTAACATACTTAATCGTCCTTTCCTTTTAACAAAAATACTTATTATTATACCCTGCTCTGAATATTCAAACACTGAAGCTCTTTAAAATCTGGGTCATTTTGTTTACAAGGAAAATAGAAATGAATTTATAGACTGCAAGTCCCACGCATCTGTATTTCTGTAACCAGGGCCTACCATTTCCTAAGGAGACCACAGTAACATGTCTGTCAGTGTTCCAGTTCTGAACATATAGTCACCGAGCGGAAAGTTCTGGGTGCGCATCCTGAATGAATTGATTTGTTGTTTTGATGGAAGGAACTTTTTAAGGGACAACTGGATGAAGAGCAGCTTGAGTAGAGTACTTATAGATTTGCAGGCTAAGTTCTTCTGTGAATTTGATTCTCATGTGATGCTGTGCTTTTTGTATGGCTTCTATGACAAAGTATCCTTGAAGTATCCTTTTTTTTTGTTATAGGTCAAGTAGATTGTGGCTCAGATCTCAGTATTGACTCAAAATAACATTTTGGTCTGAAAGCAGATGTGTAGCATTGTGTCAGCTGGGATCTGGTAAGTTCATGTAGCACGCTCATGGTGTTGATGCAGAGGTACAGGAGTGTTTTGCAGAAAGTGACAGGTGATTAATAATAGCTGCCATTTGGGGATCGAGCTGAAGAACATAATATTCTTGGGAAACAATTGAGCTAGAAATGCCTCAAAAGTTTATATAAATTAGCCTGAATTGTTTCATAATTTTCTTTTTGACTTTGTATTGTTGCCTTGTCGTTTTTTATAAAATGTTCCTGAAAGAATGAAACATATTCCCCATCTTCTCCATTATGAAAATTTAGCTTAGCTAGATTAACCACTGTGAAATTGTACTTAGGAAAGTTCATTGCTCTTGGTATTTCTAAATGTGCAGTGGGGATAGCTATGCTGTGAGCATGTAGCTAGCTAGATATACAGCAGCTTGAAAGACACACATAATAAAACAATGGGCATAAGAAGTAGGGTTGGGCGATATGAAAAATTGTTTTCTATTGGCGACTGGCAATACATTTAGCACTTTGCTCAGACCAGATAAAGTGAACATACAGTAAAAAAATCCTTAGGCTGAACCAGCTGTTAAATAATTCTAGACTTGGTTGTTCACTTTTTGATTGATCATGGTAGTTGAGAGAATAACTTTTTAATTGCATGCTGCTATACAAATTTATGTAGCTAAGTTTTTGGGCATTTCTCTAAAAAGAGATGAGAGTAGATTTTTTACTTAAAATATTTTTTTGTGTTTATTTCTGCCATTTATTTTGTCATAGTATTAGTCTACTAGCTGTGTGTTGGATTTTGTAAACCAAAACGAATGTTTGTTTTGTATTCGAAAAAATTGTAATCCCTCTGTCATTAACAGAAATGATAAATGAAGAACTAAAAAAATAAAAGATGAGGGACGGATAGTAAGGCAATATATGCCTGTATAAAAACCATAACGTCCTGTTTCATGACCTGAATGAAACGTAACATAACGATATTATGCAATTAATTTTTTTTGGTACAAACATAATAAATTATATTCACATAGACCTATGCAGTGTTTAAAACTAGCCTACAACAGAAATGCAAACCACAAGGGCTGTAGGCTAATCTTTTCTTAAACAAATAAGTGGTTATGAATAGCCTGACAGACGAGTAGTTTAGGCTATCAAGTAAACTGTTGTTTGGTTTTAATGCTAGGACAGCCATCTTCTGGGGCTGTATGCTATAACTAGCAATAGATTCAGCATATTTTTGGTTGCCAATGTAGTCCTCATATCGCTCAACCTTCATATGAACATGCTTGTAACAGCCCTATCCTGTAGTTAACAGTGAACCAGTTTTTCTGTAGTGGTCAAGACATCTTAATCAGTGGCTCTTTGACATTACATGATTTTGGGCTGTTGAAACTGCAGGAATTGCAGGCCATACTTCCATTGGGCTTACCAGAGGAGTAATTTAGTTTGTATTGAAAAAATGCAGGAAAAATATAATTTGCACACTAGGCAAGAGAACCTGTGGCAGCTCAAGTCCCGTACGTCAGAATGACATTACTGCAGGCTTCATGGTAATTAAATGACAGTGATGAGATGTATGATTAAATTGATTGATGGATGCGCTGTAGTCTCTTTTGGTATCTTGTGTACAGACATATACCATTCTTTATTTATATTTTTCAGTATAATCATTGTCTGTTCACATATATAATTCACATTACTTTTTTGACATACCTGGTTGTTTAATTTTTGTTTCATTTTTTTTAAACTGAAAAAATGATAAAAGTGAAACCTGGTCATGCATAATTATAATTTTGGTCATTTTCTTCCTGTAAAATATTACATTATGACGTGACAACCAAATACATTTGCTGGTGGGCTAATGTTATTTTATTATTCTCGTTGTATTTTATGGATATTTTCACCAGCCTTTTAAGGGCACGATTATGCCTTGGTTGCTTTAGTCACAGTCTAAAATGTAATGCCATGTGGCATCTTCTCCCAGGGTAAAAGGGAAGCGTATGGGGGGAAAGCTCAGCTGTTGATGGCTAGCAAGCAATTTAGTGTTTGTCATGCTTTTGCCGGAGGAGTGGCTTGCTAATTATATTCCCATCTTTTTATTTCCCTTACTTCAGATTCCTCCTGCATGCTTTTTTTTTGTGTCATCAAGTCAGATATTAGGGGAATTTTTTTTAGTGTGTGTTTCTGTATCTGAGTTACACCGCTTGAAATCTGATTTCTTAAAAAAGTTATTTTTTCTTGTGTTTTTTGAAACCCTTGTTTTTTTTGCATGGTGCCCTGCCTCCACCCAACTCCTCTGTCCGTCTGGGGGCAGCGTATCATAGTGTACTCTGTTTATCAGCTCGTTCGCCATCCCAGCACAGTGAAAGGATTCAGAGAGAGCTCTTCTCAGTTCTGTTTGGTGAAAACGCTCCCAGCCCCAGTCGACACTGAGCTGCCGATCTTTGCGAAATCGGAACTACAGTCAGTTATTAGGCAGGAAAGAGGAGAGAAAAGGGCTGGAGAAAGACCGGGAAAGAGTGAAACGGAATGTGAGAGTAAGAGCAAGGGAGAGAGAGAGTGAGCGAGCGTGAGAGAGATTGGGAAAGCGGGGGGGGGGGGGGGTGGTGGTGGGGGGAGTGGCGCGGTTTTCGTTTGGGGCAGTAAAGGAGTGCAGGGACAGTTCGGGGACACTGCCTGTTGTAGGTGCGCTGCCTGAGAGCTGCGTACGGGTTTGGGCTTCGGGGGGGTGGGGGGGGGCAGATTTAAAAAAACGGCATGCTGGAAAGCAGCGGTCTTGAAGAGAGAGGGTGGGAAAATGGGAGCGAGAGAGAAAGAGAGCGAGAGAGAGAGACAGGAATAAAACATTATTTGATATTCCATACTCATACCTGTGATCCAGTCACATGGTCCTGCCTGGAGTCTCACTCCCGTAATAAAATAGGATTTTTCTCTTCCCCCCCCCCCCCCCCCCCCCCCCCCCCCTTTCCTCCCCCCCTGCAGTGTACATATTTTTTTGTCTTTTTCTTTTTTTCTTCTTTTTTTTTTTTTTCGCCTGCCGCTCTTTTTGCCTTCCCTCTCTGACATGGTACTGTGCGATGACTGCTCATGTTGTCTGCGCCATGCCGAGGAGAGCGCTACCCGCTAGTGGCATCAGCAGCCTGTGTCTGCCCGAGTTAAGGGACTGCTTCTGTCTCCCCTGCACAGTGCTGCTCCAGCATGGGGCCGACCCCAACATCCGCAACACAGACGGCAAATCCGCCCTGGACCTGGCCGACCCCTCCTCCAAGGCTGTCCTCACCGGTGAGTCCCCCCCTTCCGTTCGACTCAAACTATCTCTCGCTCCGTCTCTCCGTCACTTTCTTTCACGCATGCCCTCACTCTCATATTCCGCTTTCTCCCTCAGCGCACCCCTCCAGTCACAGAATAGTTTATTACTGCCTCCATCCTCTCTACCTCTCGCCTTGCCCTCCGGCTGTTGTTCCTCATTGCTCTTTTTGAGAGGGTGGTATTGTTTTCTGTGTATGTGTATGTATGTGTGTGAGAGAGTGTGAGTGAGTGAGCTTACTTGTATGTGTTTGAGGGACCCTTCTGTCTTACTGTATTGGTAATTGTGGGTCTGCCTTCTTTACATTGCTCTCAGTGCTGCTTTCCCCTCCTCGCTCTGTTTTTGGGCAGCTATCAGAGAACTGTGGGCATAATGAGGGCATACTCATCCACTGCTGTGTTTATCTCCGTCCACAAAGTGTCTACCCCCACGTTTTCACACTGTTTTCACATGCTTATGCTTAAATTTGCGGATTAGTAAATGCTATCGAGACAGGTAAACATCTGGACAGTTGATGTTCTTTTTTTTTTTTGTAAACACATTTCGGTTCTGTCCACATTTGCTTAAACTGCTGGGTCGATGATTATTTTGACGGCCCTAAACATGTGTGGACCGGAATTCAGGATTGATGATGATTTTATGCAGTGTTGATCCACTAATTAAGCGCGCTCAGCCTCTCTGCCTTGTGCATGTTAAAAGCAACTGCGTGTCAGTGTTGCATCTAAGGCTTCATTGGAATTTCTGTTTAGAAAAACGCAAAGACAAAGGAGCACCATTCAGTTTTGTGTCATGGAGAACGTGAATTTAATTCAGAATTTGCAAAGGATTTTTTTCTGAAATCCTATGAATGCACAACATTTGAAGTGCTGGGGCAGTATCAGGTCTTTCTCGATCCAGCGTATAATAAAGAGAGCTTTGTTTATCAGTCAGTTTGTAATTGTCAGTGAGTGAAGCTGATTGGCACCGACAGTTATCTGTTTGTTCGCTCAACTAGTGGCGATCTGGCTGCCGGCGTGAAGTTCAGTTGAGCTGAAAGGCTGAGCAGGGTTAGTCGTAGGGAGCATATCACATATACTGTGTGACACGATGCACGGGGCCAGAAGCTGCTTGGAGTGGGCGGTGTGAAATGTTTCAACCCTTTACATGGTGGATTCAGGGATGATGCAAATGCACCAATCTGTCAATGCATAAATGAGGATAATAAACAAAATTCAACAAAATACTTCACTTTTTTCACGTTTCGCATGCTTCATTTTGACCAGCTGTAGAATATCTCCTCACTTAAATGGAAAAAGTAATACCCACAGTTTGAATTTCATGGAATTGACCAAAGACTAATTTACGAAATAGTAAACACCTTTGCAACAGTGGATCTGAATGACTTTGACACATATCTAGTATAAATAAAAGAATATTACTCATTGAATATATTAACGTTTATTTCCAAATCAAACACATTTGCATACAAAATGTGGCACATTAACATAGTTTCTTTAGTTCATCTTGTGCACACTGTTAGCTCATAATTGTCGAGGTGACCGTAAAAATCTGTAGTTACTTCAGTGTAACTATTGGAAATGCCCAACTTGAGTTATCCATATTGCCATATTGAGAGGAACCCAATCAAAAGCATATCTTAAGTGTTGCAAATGGCTACATTTTAGGAGTGAATTGTAATAAAAATGCATCTGATTATTTTTACTTTTACATTATAATGTAACCAATGTAAGTACATTTAGTATAATGTCCCACAAATGAAGGAATCCAGGCATGGAGAGAGGGGTAAGTGAGGGTCTTCTCACCGGTTGCCAGGTTTCTGGTGGTTGATGATCCTGAGGTCATGTCCAGGTGCAGGGCCTTGGTTGGTGTATCTTTCATTGGAAGGTGCAGCACCTTCACTCATCTTTGCTGCTCTGACATTCAGGACGAGAGGTCCGCCCTGGCTGGCCTCTTACTGGAGGGGCCTGTCTGTCAGAAGGGGGAACTGAAAGGAAGAAATGAGTGTCATCTACATAACTGTAACATGAGAAGTCATGAATCCTGGAGGAGCTTCTGTGAACTTAACAGGCTCGATTTCAGGTCAGCTTCCTAGTCTTGAAAGGTCTGTACAGCAGCTTCAAACGTGGGTGAAATATGTACAGATCAGAAATACAGACTTTTTGTACAACCTAAAATAGAGCGAGAAACTTCTTTGTCATCGGTTTATGTGGTATAATTCGTTTTTATTGATTTTAATCATTTCCAGTTCTTTGCCTGCATGAAATGAAGTCAAGAGCAGTTTGCAAAATTAATTTTCCAGTATTTCTGAGACCTAAGTTACACAATGTAAACGCTGGGATGAAGTTACAAAACCACTCCTCCTTGGAGCCTGAGACGACAGTAGCCATAGGAGAAATACATTTTAGGTACCTGGCATGTCTGCTCCGGCATCCCATCATACCCACTTTTATCTTTTGCATTCCGCTGTTATTAGCTGCCATAATTTTATGATTACAGCAACCATTGTTGTCACAGTTGAAATCCCTTACACTTTTACAGCAGAGCCAAGTCCCCCATAGTGTTGTCTGGCTTCACAGGAATCAGGACTCCTTTTTTCAAGTGCCTGTGTAAATTCCATAATGATGGCCACGAGGGAACGCCATGAAAGTTCTCCGTTCCCTAAATTCAGACTCGGTCTTGGGAGAGTCGTGCGGATGCCAGTGACTTGATTAGTTCTGGTTATTGAAGTTCTACCAGCATTTTCCTCTAAAACTTTGTTTTAACACGCTGCAGGTTTGGCTCACCTCCACTTTTATTTCCTCATTATCCAAATTGATTACTATTCGTGATCAGGTGTTAATGCTTTCACCAATTAGGGCCTCTTATTCGTTCCTACTTTATGGAATATAATCAGTTAGTCAATTGAAAATAGGCTATAGCCTCTTCTTAATGGAATACATTTCCATTTGGCAAAATGAGAGAAAGAAAGCTTTATTTTATATGAGCGATGAAAGGTCTCAGGACAACAAGAGCCAAAACTGATCCTGGAAGACTTCAGGGTGTGCTGGTTTTTGTCGTTTTGTCAAGTATGGACTTGGCAAAATGTGTCAATTAAAGCACATGAAAAGTTGCAGTTAAAAGTTGCTGACACCGTTTAGTGACCTAACCTGGTTTATTGGGTCTGAAATGGTTGCTGATTTTAGAGTGGAAAACAAAAACCAGTGACACCTGGCACCCCCAGGTCCTGGACCGGCCATCTCTGACCTCGGATATAAACATAGGACATTTATTCTTCATGGCATGTGGAGCTATTTCTGACACAGCGTGGCTTAAGAGGGTAGAGTACCCCTCAAGACATTAAAAGTGTCTGATTAAGACAAATCATCAGCTTGTTATGATTCAAAGATTGCAGTTGGTGGTCGGAACGAAAAGCAGTACATACAGAGGTCCCCACAAGTAGGTTTGGACACCACATTTACAAGTATTGTTCTTGGAAGGAAATTTTGCTAAAGCAGCTATACTGAAGTAAAATTCCTGCAAGAAGCCGGATTGTTTCCCAGTAACGCCTGGATTTTTAACAGATGTTAAAGGTCTCTAACAGGTTGTGTCACATTGTAATGATGTCTCCATATGCTTTTGCTACATTGGGAGTTGTTTTAATATAGTTATAACAGTCATCTCATCCTCCGATCTCATCCAAAAACCTGTTTGATATTTGATTATGTAGGCATAAATAACTCAATAGTGTGGAATGGCTATCTGCGAGGCATGTGAAATTTAGATGTTCTTTACCTGGGGAAACATTTCCTGAAAAATTGGTTTATCAAGAAGAAGCATGAGCCGTTCACCTCAAAGGTTGAAGCTATATACTGTGCAGTTTATTTAATTTGAGCTTGTTTAAACCCTTCAACTTGAAATAAAATGGCAGGTTTTCACCCAATACTAGGCTTCCTAGAAGAAAAATGGCTAGTTTTTTCACCTGGAAAAGTAAATAATATTCGTAAAATAATGTCAGTAATATACAATTGTGTCCAAACTCTGTGGTAAATGCATTAACGGAATAATTAGGGAACTTACAAATCCAGGGATTTATTCTGATGTGAAAATGTATTTGCATACTATTTTCTTATTGGCAGCTAAAAAGGCTTTATATTTACCTGAGAAAAAAAAAAAGTGTTCAGGTCTTTTTCTGCTGTTTTGGCTATTTGGGCCAATGAGGACCTGTAATGTCTAGTTACAAATAATTCCAAACAGGCATTGATAAACTGTCGTCTGTTTTCTCCAACACCCTCCAATTACCAAAACACTCAGGGGCACTCAATATTTTCACTTTTACTCTCCTCACCAATCAATTTAAAACATGTATTTGGCTTACCTTGAAATGCAGAATGTTACACACCAGAAAATGCATGTTCAACAAACACACACACACACACACACACACACGCACACAAAAGTGTAACTCAAATAAGAAAAAAAAAAAATTACGACGCCAAGTAAAATCAAGCAAAATAATGTAACACAAAGTAAGATGGCATTCCAAAGCTACAGTGCACCGCTGTCTAGAACTACCTTAAAATGTTTTAAAATTAGTTGCTAATTATTCAGACTAATAACGTTTTTACAAGGATAATGTGTGCTTAATAGATTTTCCTCTAAATTACAAAAAAAACTAATTACCTACAGAGTAAGCGTTGACTACAGTAACTCCTTTTGCTCTTTTGCAAATCCCTGTCTCTGGGAGAGAGGTAGCATTTGAATGCTGCTGATTTGCTCTGCTTTCATATTAGCCCCAGTAATCGCATTCTGAGCACCAACGATAAGGTGAAAACGTATTTGTGCTGAAAATCATGTCCATCACTTTTACCATTTCAAAATCACAACCTAACACATTTTCCTCCTTGGCCCCTGGCAAACACCTGAAAATCTTTCTGAGGAAGTCAAAATTTTTCAAGTGTTTAGAGTGTGAGCTGCTTGGTATTGGGGTTTCCGGAAGTGTGTGTCTGGTTGTGTGTCTGTGCATGTGTGTGTGACTTGACTAATAGCCTGGAAGGTTGAGGAGGTGGGATAAGACGCTTAAATTGAAATGGAAGGTCTGGCCCCATCAACAGTGTCAGCATCATTATGCAGCAGAAGAGCAGCCCGTATTATGCTGTCTAATAGAGAAAAATACCCTCTGTTATATATGACAGCATAAAAATTAATGTATTCATTTATGGAATAATACTCCTCATTTCCAGTTGCACAAACCACTTATTTTTCATCCGAAGTGACATTACGGTGAGTGTAATAAGGGACTCGAGCCTTAAATCGTCCTGGTTGTTGTAATGATGGCTGGAACTCTGTTCTTTCTCAGTGTACAGTTCATAAAAAACACAAATGAAAAGAAGTGCTTTTGCTGAGAGAAAATGACCAAATCGGATCTCAAGGCAAATCAGAAGAAAGCGTTTGACTTTCTAGGTTTATCGTGTTAATTGGATGTTTTCCAGCAAGTTCCCTCACGGGGCAAGAAGTAGAGTTAAGACTGCAGCGTTTTCCCCTGCTGTTTATTCTTTCATTTTTCATACAATAATTTTGACTGTCTGTTTAAAAAGCCAGCTCACTTTTGAAGAGTACATTAGAACTAAAATAAACTGCAGCTGGAAACATTACAACGGTTTTATAGTGTAGATCACTTCAGGATGGATGCAGAGCAAAAACCAAAAATTTTTACTCCAGCGCTTTGTGAAGATGAAGTACAACGGCAAATGGAGGCAGGGGTTTCTCTCTCTGTGAAGTTAAACAAGCTCTTGTGCAGCCAGCTTATTTCAGCGGGTCCATTCCATTGGAAAGACCCGTCTAACAGCAGAGTTAATGGTACAGAGGAGATGCTGCAAATCACACAATTACGCACCGACTCAGTTGTTACTGCGTTTTGAGAGTGTGTGGGATGCAACCTCCCTCCTCGTTAAGTTACCATTTAGTCATCAATGGACGCATAGTCAAATTGGCATCATTTGCAATTAGCCAGTGTACACAGATCACCAAAGATGTTTATTTTGCTCAAGATCGGTCCCACGTAGCTCTGTTAAAAAGCTGAGAGAAGTACTGATCAGATCTCCCAACACTGTTTAGAGGGATGCTGGGTGCCTGAAAAGTATTCTTATTTGGAATTAGTTGACCGTTTTATTAAATATGTATAGGTGCTAGAAGAACGCCGCTGTATTTGGCTGTTCTTCAGAGAGTGTGGAGACACAACCTAGCTGGCTTTAATTAGCAGTAATAAACATATTATCAAAATTATCATCATTTGCATTTAAGTGTTATACTCGGTTCATCAGTAATTAACATCAGTTTTCTCTGCAGCAGCATATTAGCAGGGGGCTAAGTTTGCACAGAGGCAGAGATAAATTGTTAAAAAAAATAAATATATGTACGAGATTATTAGTTTTTTACTGATTACCAAGGAACCTCTTTTATTTGGGTGCAATATAATATGTACAGAATAAGCCTCAAAGCCATAATTATTTGACATTTCATAATCCATATAACTGGGTTTGATGTTTTTTGTGCTCATATTTTCCCAGTATTTATTTTAAGCCAGGATAAGCAAATCAAAACTGACATGTGCATTGACATATAAACGAAAGTGATTTGAGTGGCAGTAGATACTGTGGTAGCACTTTCTGTTCTTAAGAGGATGTTTCAGTTGTTTTCAGTTAGCCATGTTATTGTATCGCATCCATCGCCAAACATTATAATTGCCTCTGCGGCAGTCATTTTTATCATCTGGATTTTTCTTTGAATAAATATGTAAGATAATCTAGTTTATGATCCTCCGATGAGAGCGAAGGGACATTCTTTCTTTGAACGCATCACATCCCCAAGTTTTTATCGTTGTCCATTCATCCTTTACGGCGTCATAAGTTACAAAACAAAGCCTGTCAGATTTGTCATGTGCCCGTTTTTGTCAGCCATTAGAGACGATCATGTCATTCTAGGCTGCAGGCTACATCCAGCGTAACGGAAATACATTTTGTGAAGCGAAGGAGCAGTCTGGCCAGTGCTGGGCATCGTATCATCGCAAGATGCCTCTATTCTGTCATGCATTCTGATCGTTTCATTTTAAACACTCCCATTTTAACATTGGGGAAAATAAAGAGTGGCCCTGCGGCGCTTTTACGGCTTTGTCAGGTACTCCGGTAACACCAGGAGGCTTTGCCGTGACACGTTTATAGGTGAATGACCTTTTCTATATATAGACACACAGACACAGGGAGAGGGGAGTAATAAGTGTATTATTATTTGTATTTTTTTGGGAGGATCTGTCGCCAGTTATTTTCCATGAGAGTCCAACCACTAATCCTGGTTGAAAAAAAAAAATAAAAAATTGAGATTAAAATGTGTAATTATTGTGAGAGTGTTTTATTGGAGACTAGGACAGCACCCTCTTATCTGCTCTTTTAATGGCAGTAGATTTGTGAGCATGCACATCATGCCAGTAGAACTGAACACCGATAGTGGCGTTAAGAGGTGTGTTTGGGTTTGTTCTCTCCCTGTCCCTGTTGACTTGTTATTGCCAGTGACGCCCTCTTTTAGAATCCCCCTTTATGACACTTTGTGGAGTGACTTATCTTCTTGTGTAACGCATAGACGTACATTTTGTATCACTGTAAAACAGGGCTCTCGACAGCAGCGTACATTTGCGTTCGAACTTCTTGGAAAATTGCATCTGAACAGATTTGATTACTGATGGCTAAATGTGCATAAATATTGATATTTGTTCTGGGGAGAAAGTGAAGCTTCACCATCAGTTTCACCTTTTGAAAGGGAAGTGGGAGGAGAGTGAGGTATGGAGAGGGTGAGTATCTGTCTGTGAGTATTAGGAGTTGTTTGCACATTCCCCCAGTTGTTGCAAGCCACCCCCTTCCCTTCCCTTCCCTTCCCTGCACATAATGTAGTGATATAAATTTGAAAAAGAGGGAGATAGCAGAACATGGACAGAAGGTGAAGCCATGTTTTGGATTGCCCCCTCTGATCACTTTCTCCAGATGGGGTGGCACTATGTAGATATTATTTTCTACTTTTCTGTGTCAGCTTTAGAGCTGGGTTTTGGTTTGTTCAACCATACGAATTTAGCCAAACTTTGGACTGCAACCAAAATACAGATATTATCACATTTTGACAGAAATGCTTAGAGTATATCCAGAATTTATGTTTTTCCCTTAATAAGAAAGCAGTACAAATGAAAAAGCTAAAAAATGTGCTTTGGGGTGCTGTTGTACTTGGTGTGTAAAGTGTGTGCCCTCCAGGTCATTCTTGTTTTGCTGTTTGTTATTGTCATTTTGAACAGTTTTCACATTACATTTGTCTTATTCCGTTAATGCATGAGAATGTAAGAAACGCACTCCAGTAAGTCGTTAGGAGTGATAATCTCCTCATGATTGTTTCCCTGCTCTTGGCCATGTTGACAGTTATGATGACAGTTGACATACTCTGTTATGTTTTTCTCATTTGATTTTAGCACAGAGACGGTTACCGTTGCTTTACCAATGCTTGTTCCGAGTACCTATCAGAGAGCTATGAGTTATACTGTAGTATGAAACATTTGTTAAATTATGTTTGTAGGTGCACAGACAACAAAACTCTCTGACTGAAACATAGGTTTGAATGTCCAATTTATCATTTTTGTAGGAAAAAGAAAAACATCTGTTTGTACGAAAGCCAGATGGCTGTATATTCATGTAATAATGTAATTACTGTAATAACGGAGTCACAAACCTCATAATGGTTATAAGCAATCAATTAGTTGCTGAGACGTGTTCATGTTAACCGGTGTTTGAAAGGTGGCTCCACCCATTAGGGTCTCGAAACACCCGACTTCCTCATCACTACTGTTCATCACGCAAGAGGAGGACACACAGGGAGCGAAGAGACCGAGAAAGACACATTGTCTTTTGAGTTGCAGGCGAACTTGGAAGAATGATTCCTTTTTACAGAAATACTGACTCTTACATAAAGGTATAGGGATGTACGTAGTTATCATACATGTTGAGGTAATCAAAGGGATCAAAGCGTGAAACCCCTTTGGGAATGATTTCCATATTTAAGATCAAAAGGCAGGGCAGGTGCTTTGACGATATCCCCTTGATGTGGACCGATGTAGTACCGGAACTCGGTGTTCCTCACTCCGGCCGGTGTGTGGAATACTAATCTGAATTTTCCATGGATTTTAGCCTCAGGTGCCTCCATATTTCAGACGTATTTTTTGAAAGGAAGATGACATATTTTCAGCTTTCAAATTTAAGGATAGAAACAAACCGTCTTACGCTGTTGCCAGTCTGCTCCCGCCCCTACCCTCAAATGTCTCTTGTTCAAATCTTGTTTAGCACTTACAGGGGTATACCCCCGACAAACAAAAACCAGGATCTTAAGAGAGATATATAGAGACAAGGTTATTTCTGTTACGCCGTAAACTGATTTACACATGGGAGTGTTACACTGACACACTGTCACTCAAAACGAACATAAATTATACCTTGTGGTATGCAAGATCGGGCAGTAAACTAAAGGAACTGGGCTTTTTAAACACTGAGGAAGTTATTTTCATACCTGAAAAATGCAAAGACCCTCTAGGCATGGTGCAGAAATGCTAATAGCCTAGAAGCTCTCAGAGCCAGAACATATTAGGCTATGTGCCCTTACCATGCTTTACCTTTATTGAGGTCCGCTGTAGTCTTCTTAATGCTGTCTCTGATCATTGTTGTGTGCAGTGTGTATGTTCGTGTGGTGTATGGGCATTTCACTTACAGACTAATTTTCATGAATCCTGCCTGTGCCATGAGATAAGGTAATGGTTTCTTATAAGCCTTGCTTCTTGCATACCTCTGGAACGATTACCATTGTGTGCTTATGTTTTATCTCTTTTTTCAGCTTGATCCTTTTTTACTGATGTGTTATTGTGCGTATGTAACTATGCCTCTGAGCTTATGCTTTATTGGTACCTAACCATGTATGTGGCAGTTGATAAGAGAGCTAGAGTAAGAATTATTTATTTGTAAATTATAATAATTTGTTATTGATATTTCATAGGTACACATCTATTTAGGGAAGTATTATCAATCTTGTTAATAGTAATAATATTTACTATTGATAATAGTAGTTCTGATTGATGATAAAAAAATTAGTTTTTATCTAATATATATATATATATATATATATATATAATTGCTGTTAAGACTTCAGCAAATGTAGTTCCATTTGTAAGGTTTTTAAGGCATGAAATACATAAACTGAAATACATTTCAATAATGTTATCGTTGTTATCACGAGAATGTTATCATGATAATCATTAGTTAAATAAAGTGAGCATACAAATTGGCAGAACGTTTCGACCTCATTGTATAAAACCTATTTTAATGCATTTGTTTTGCATTGAGTCATAGACTACTTGAAAATGAAAATGCATCCTCAATAGCTGCATTCAGTGCGCGCTCCCAAAATAAGGCTAATCTGTTCTTTGGTTGTACTGCTTGGGTTGGGCTTTAAAAAGAGGGAAGCGCTTACTGTGAGCAAGGGGTACTGCATAATTCAGTGCTATCAGGGAATGGCAATGTAACTATCAGAGTAACTAATGAATTACCATATTGAACATTTGATTTCCTAATGAATACACAGTGTATTTACTCAGTGAAGAACCTATTCCATGTGAATTTTAGTTTCACACAACACTTGAAGGGTAGGTATAAAAATGTGTAAAATTTAAGTAAGGCAGCAGGAATAAGTAAAAACTGAACTGTAGAAATGACATTATTGGTTTGATTTGTTTCATTTTTTGTTATCAAGGCAGCTTCCGCAATAATTGTAGGTTATTACGGTTATGTGTGTAGTGTAGTGTCTTGCCTCAATAGTGACATGAGGGAAAAGAGTGAGGGACAGACTACAGATAACTGGCATATATATGAGGTTAGGTGTTGTGGTGGAATTTCAGTAAATAAATAACTGTTTTGATTGGCTCTAGGACTGTATGGTACTGGAGCAGATGTACGTTTGAGTTACATAGTGACAGTGAGCCAATTAACTTGTACAGCATGCTCACTGCCCCCAGGCCATGAAATAAAATTCCTCCATCTCCCACAAAATAGAAAAGCTGAATGCAGAAACCTTTTACTTTTCGCAGGGTTTATGATTACACTCAGTTTCCATATTATGTGCTGTTGAAATAGAGCCACTTGCCAGTTTTTTCTCCCTATGCAAGTTTCTGAACAAGAGGCATCCATAAAATGCAGAATCCTTTTTGGTGTCCAAACTTTTGACCCTGCCTTTTGCCAGAAGCTCCAAATTCATATGTTGTGTGTAATCAGAATTAAAGTACAGTTTGAGATGTTTTTTTCCTCATCATCTCAGCACCACAGTTTTTTTTTCCCCCATTGCTTGTGAGACGTTTAACTTAGAAGTACAGACCCCCGCAATCCACAGTGCATTGTAAATGGTTGCATCATTTCATTACAGTCATTTAGCCAATGCTTTTATCCAAGGAGACTTACAGCTGATTAGGCTAAGCAAGGGCCAATCCCCCCTGTGAACAGCATGGGGTTAGGGGCGTTGCTCAACGTGTTCTTGCTGTGACTGGACTTGGGCTTGAACTACCAACCTGAGGGTTCCCAGTCATATACCTTAGCCACCAGACTATTATTATGTTCACCAGTATGTCTTTTGCCCTTCCTGCCTCTCTGGGCTTGAATGCCTGAGAGATGTCCTTATCGAGTTATAAAATAATTACTCCTCTTCCAGAAACACTGTGAGGAGTGTTTCCCAACTTTTGCAGATTTTAGTGACATTTTTGACTTTATGACAATGTCCTCTGCCTGTTTAAGGCAAAGATATCCGTTGTAATTTTCCAGAGCTGTTTGGAGAGAATGACTTTTTTTTCCTCAAAAGTTTTTTTTTTTATCTTTGATTCTTTTCCGTCACAAAGAACCTAGAGTATAATTCTCCTTTGGAATTGATAGTTTACACTTCAAATTTATAATGAATTTTTCTGATGTCAGTCTGATCTTCACCCATATTTATCTCAATAGAAATAATTGGAATCTGGTAATGTTCCACTGAATCACACAGAAATTATAGTCGCTCAATATTTGCTTATCTGTGTGAAGAATTGGATACAGACTTAAACATCCGTGGGTGAGGTGAATGCTTAAACTTTGGAGAAGTCAAGCATGAAGCTGCAGCAATTCTTTTCAGAGATTATGTTTACACTGCTTTACTGGGCAAAAGCGTCAGCCAAAATGCATAAACAAAAAATAGTAATTTCTCACTGGACCTTGCTTGACTTGCTCATTTTAAAGTTTTGGTAATTACTTTTTGAAAAGAAGGGGAGAGGATCGCTGTCGTAAATCACCACTAATGTTACATGACACTTACTCCTCTTCAGAACTAATCTGCATCTCAGACTTGTTCTCCTGTTTAAAATGCTGTCTTAACAATGATGGGGAGCTGGGAGTCTTGCCCCCACCCCCCCCCGTTTTCCCTGCTGGCAGTTCCGTCCTTAGATCACCAAAGCATAAGGCTTCACAACCAATCAAGATTCCTGCAAGCCACACTGCTCACTGCTTTACAGGCTGGCTTGATTGATCCAACCACTCTTAGGGTAATTGGTTGCTCATGCAGAATAAATTTCAATTGACAAATTCTTCTTGACACTTTATTTAGAAAAGGTACACCTTTGCTATATTTAATGGTGGCTTTATGTTTGAATAAATAATCTTGAAGTGGAACTGGAATTCGTTCTATATTATTATGTATTATTATTATTATTGTTGTTGTTGTTGTTATTATTTATTAACAAAAATAATAATAAAGTATCAGAATGTCTTTGTGGTAAAAGTGGATTTTTGGTATCCATTATTGCCTGTGAATTTTAAAAAAGCACAAAATGTGAAGTTTTTTTTTGTATAATTAGCCTCCAATGAAAGATGCACCCATGAGGTGTATTAACATCTGTGTCTTTGAGCAATTGATCGGCAGAAATGATCAGAAGACCTGAGGTCTCGCAGATTATGAGTAATCTCTTCTAGACAGGCGTCCCATGATCCTCTAGCTGCGGGTCTGGCCTGTGATCGTTTCCAGACTCCTTGGGTTGCTTGACCTTTCTTTCATCAGTAAGCACTAGAAATGGCTCATGGCATGGTTCGGCCTTAAACCAGCGCGTATCGCTGGATGCAGCCCTGCCGCTCTGTCCTGCAGCAATGCAGCAGAGGTTGGTGGGAACCTTAATGATTCTCTGTTCTGAGAATTATGGAACTACCTTTCCTGTAGACAAGGGCAGTAGACCTGTCAAATGAAATTTGCACGCACACACACACACACATTCTCTCATATATACACAGTACCAGTCAAAAGTTTGGGCACACCTACTGAAAATCGTATATTTCTCTTTTTTATAGCGATTTTCACCTGAAGGGTTATGTTAAAATAACAGTAATTTGTTTCTTACATTCACATAAATTGTCAAGTATATGTCCAGTCAGAATATTTTTCCAAAACAAAAGTTTTTATTGGAAAAAAGGTCTTTTGAGCCAGTTCCCCAGTTTTGTGGTTTTGCTTTAAATATTTATAACATTTAAAAAATGTGATAGGTTCAAAATATTGACAGAGAGATTGCAAAGTGATTGCAGGTTCCACAGGTACTATATATTTTCCTGAAAAATCTTTCCTCGTCTAAACACCTGAGATAATAATTTACCTTGTGACATGGTAGAGTGGGTACAAAGGGACCTATTTAGTAGAACACTTTCGCTTTTAGTTGTAATAATCAATGATATGGCAAGAAAAACTGAACTTTGCAAAGAGAAACATCAGTCCATAATTACTATAAGAAATGATGGCCAATCAGTCAGGAAAATCACGAAAACTCTGAAAGTTTCTTCAAGTGCAGAGGCCAAAACCATCAAATGCTACAATGAAACTGGCTCTGATGAAGATCGCCCTATCTGCTGCAGATGACAAGTATATTAGAGTCATTAGCCTAAGAAATCACCAGTTCACAGCACCGCAAATTAAAGCTGAATAAATGCTTCATGGAGCTTGAGCAGCAAGCACATCTCAACATCAACTGCTCAGTGCCTTTAAATCCCACACATGATGTTGCTGACGAGTCTTGCTGATTTTTCGCCAAAATGGCCAGTAAGAAACAGAAGAAGACTGTTTCGCCAAAGAAAGGTGGACCTAAGTTCACTGAAGGAGAGTGATCGGTATCATTTTTGGTAATACAGCAGTCATATTTTGGTACTTTACCCAAACAGCTCCAAACTTTTCCCTGGTGTCGGAGACATCCTAAGGTATCATAAAAGATGAAATTTGGCATTCTTGGTGTTATGAACAATTAAACCGATTTTCAATTTTTGTCTTGTTTTTTTTTTATTAATAACATTACATTTATTTTTACTGAGTGAGATTTGCATGAAATATGATGATTTTTTTATGATGCTACAGGGGCACACTGTATCTCAAGCCCTGAACCATGTCTGTGCAGTACATAGTTATGAAGATAATGAGGTTGAATTAAGACGAGGGAAAACAGGCGGAAATTCATATAGAAAGCCAGGGGGTCTTAGTCGATCCTAACAACGGGCTTCCATTGCCAGGGAGATATTCAGTAGCACGCCGATTTATTGGGTCTTACCAGGGCTTATACATTACTGGGGTTTCAGCAGGGGCTTATCTCAGCGGTGTTCAGGTTTTACAGCTGGCAATGAGGGATTCTTAGATAGATGCATGGATCCCGTTGCCTGCAGATGGAGGTGGAGAATGTTTTAGGCTTGTGGCCGAGGGAGGAAGACAAACATGGGGCCTTAGGCATTAGCCAAGAGCAGAAAGTTCAACAAACATTTAATGAGCGCTTAGGATTCTGTGAGAAAATAAAAATAACGGAGTGCGTTTTGCTGGGACTAGCCTGACTGTAGATTTGTATGGCTACTTTCTTTGTGTGTGAAATGTCCCTCAGGTATGTTTTGAAGTGTGATGACTATAATAATGGTAAATTATATGACTTTCTGATTGACTTATTGATGGTGATTTTCAGGGTGGTAGGTCTTGTTTCTGGTGCTGTTGCCCATGTTTTCTTGTTATAAGCCTAATCATACTACAGTGTATCTCGCCATAGACATGGGTCTCCATGTAGTTTCTCTGTGACTTTGTCAAGACATGGCATGTAGAGGTTTAAGGTCATGTTATTACCTCAATTTTATTTCATCATTGGCATTCATTTGCCATCACAGCAACACTGAGCAGCTTCTCAATAAATCCAAACAAATTTGTTCGAAAAGTTTTTTTTCATTCGCGAACTGCCAATTACTATACGTTACATGTCAGCAGTTTGTGTGTGTGTGTGCGTGCGTGCGTGCGTGCGTGCGTGCGCGCATGTGTGTGTGGGTCTCAAGGCACATTCTGTTTAGGCTTAACAGGCTTTAAGATGTTTTTGTTTTGTTTGTTTGCAACCCGTCTTCCTAATTTTTCAGTCCGTGAATCTGTATAGTTTATTTCTATTTTTCTCTTTTGCCGTCATGGCCTTCATACACAGTGCAAATCCATTATCCTGTTAATTGATTGCTGGCGCATGTCTTTATTAGACTGCCCTGATACAGGACCACACAACTCATTTAACAATATTTTGACTCACTCATCGGTTCATTTCAAAATTACTCAGCATTAATAAAAAATGGGCGCGGGAGTTCACCCAGCCTGTGATACAAATGTCAGCGGTCCTGCTCTTTCGCGCAGATTTCTCAGTCAGCAAATTTGTGTTTGTATATTTATTAGTTATGACCTTAATGCACATTGCAAATCCTGTTTTAATGATCTTTAGGGCTTGTTCCAAAAAAACATCTCTTCTATAGTCCTATGTACTCAATTATTGATAGGCCTTTTCTTGAGTCATTCTTTCTATAGGCTATAGAAGATATTAAGCTTATCAGTTAGTCATTATTAATCAATTTACATGTTTCGAATATCGATGAAAAGAATTGCACGAAATTGACATCTCAAATAGAGATTGATCTGCTCCAGTATGGCTCATTGACACAAGACCATCGAGTGGCGTGTTCACCTGGAGTCACATGTAAGCAGAAACCTACGTCAACGGTTCCCTGAGATTCACTCTGGTTTAGGCTAGTGCTTTCCCTTTGATGTTAGTTAATCAGGTTTAGCTCCCACCCAACGGCTACTGTGGGTAATTAGGCCCAAAAGGAGAAAACCATTTTTAATATTTAGAGCTTTTAATATTTAAAACCCCACTATGTGTTTGTGTGTGTGTGTGTGTGTGTGTGTGTGTGTGTGTGTTTCCAGTCTCCTTAGACATTTTAATTGACCCATAATCACAATTTAGATAATGTCTATCTGTATATGAGTTAATGATTTTAATATACATGGAATTTGGTCGGAATATTATACTTTTAACCATACATCACCCTCATCTGTTTTGTTTCTCTCTGGCACTTTATAAATGAGTATTCGCTAGATAACTTGGTTAAACCAAAATTTCCAGAAAGGCGCTTCTCTCAAGCTGCTTAAGACTGCTTCTGTTTACATGCCTTAAATTCTTTTACTATTTTGCTATAACATGCATACTGTGAAGTCAGTTTAAGCTTTGCTAATTGCTTAGCAAAACAGTGGGGTGGTAATACTGTAGGTGTAATAATATGAGTGACTTCAGTATATCTTTCTTCAGTAATGGTGAGAATGCACCTTGATTGTTTAGCAGTAATACAATTGTGTGATGTGTTAATACAAACTGTCCTCATGAAACGTCATTCTTTATGATTTATTAACTAGGCTATAGCATAGTGAATAAATTGTAATGTGTTCTGTCAGGGCATACTGTAATATAAGGGAGGATGTGAAACCATTATTTTGGAATTTGTAATGACCTTGGGACCAACAGATTACATGTACGAATCTCCCACTGGCATCCCATTATTCTGTATCTGAGCACAGTGCTGTACAAGATCTGTATGTCCAGTTGCAACAACTTTACAAATACATTTTCAAACGACTTTGGGAGTCCAGTCGGGGCATTTATCGGGACATTTTGACATTTTGAGTTGTGGGTGTAAATCGTCGGCGTGGCATTGCTTGTGTACCCTTGAGCAGTAAAGTAGTTCATTTAAATTCAGCCAGTAAAAGCTCAGCTATATAAACTGGTAATATGCATTGCGGCCTCAGCCTGTCTCCAGAAGAGCAGTTGATAAATACATCTCACTCTCACTCTCTCAGGTGTTTGTCATACATTTATGCTTTATTCTTTTTGTCAGGGTACTTGATTAGAACACTCATTTATGCAGGCTTTTAGCTCAATATCATTTCATATATGCTAAGCTAGTATTGATGTTACAACCTTAGATAACTGGCAACGGTAATGTAATTTGCTCTGGAACATTGTGGGGAAAACCTGTGAAATTTAGCTTTGAGTGATGGGTGTTGGCTTCTATAATATGTATCTTACCTGCTGTTGAATTTCCGACCATGTTTTTGTTCATCAGCATTTTAGTAATCTAGTGCCAGTTTATCTTTTGTACTCTTTCACCATCTTTCCTGTCCTGTCTTTTACTTGGTATCCCAAGATTTTCAGAAAGCAAAGCACTTGGGGCCTTAACATGTTCTTTATTAAAATCGACTTGCTTGTGTGTGCATTATTTAGTATGGTTGAACTAAGAGTACCTCAATGAACAGGTGATACAATTAAATTCATGGCCTGCCATCATCCTGAAGGAAAACTTTGAAATAGGTATGTTTATTTGACCCAAAAAAACAAATTAGTGTATGGAACATTAGCAGTGAGCATAGCTCAGTGCGCAGCGTTTTATTAGTGAAAGCTTTAGGCAGACTGGTTAAAGTGACTTAGGCCCATTGATATTAGCTCTTTTCAATGCCTGGACCCATAAATTTATAAACAGATTACCTGGTTTAAAGTAAAAAAAAATGATGAAACTTTTGAATGTAAGAGATTATTTGCTGGCATTAAGCATGACGAACAAAGATAAAGCGCACCGCAGCCTAATAATAGCACCACGGTGCTAGCAGACCGTAATGAAGTGAGATATTGATTGCAGCGTGTCTCAGCTCCGTTGTTTTCATGCAGAATTGTTCCATTTTTAGAGATTAAGATGAAGTGCAGTATAGCCTATTCAAAGAAGATTTAGGGATTAGTTGTATATTTTTGTTTTAAAACATATTTTTAAAGAAACTGAGCTTAGTGAAGGTTTTATAGACCTGCTTCACTGTCATATCTTCCAAGATGCCTCTCTGCTTTGTGTTCTGTTGTGTCTGGTTCTCAAACAGTATCCCGTTGAATCTTGGGGTGTTGGGTAAGACTATGAAGTACTTTCATCCCACCGTTTCCCAAAACTCCAGGGTTTCCGCGACATTGACTGTAGCCGGTTTAAAGCGTTCCTAGAAAAGAGGAATTGATCTTTTATGGTACAGGCATCGCATATTTAAAAAGCACATAAGAAGAAAAATTGTTTTGGAGAAGTCATAAGGCCCCTGTTTGAAAAATGCAACCTAGCGGAAATGTTTAGTTGATTGCACATAGAGCAAATGAAGTCGTGGTCATTTCAGTGTTGATTTATCAGTACTTTCAGCGTCAAACAAAGCACTGGCTAACACTTTTTTTATCCATGGAATCTCCATGAGCTCCTTTTATATTTAGATTATATTACTGCAGACACCAGGTGGCTTAGGGATATAAATCTCAATATGACCTTTTATCAGTTTTATTTTATCATAGTGAATATTTAGCCTACTGCAACTTTGACATTTTGTCATTATTCATCTGCAGGAAGTGTCAAAAAAGAAAAAAAAAACGTCACTTCATCATAGAGAGGTCTTTGGAGGGTGGGTTTTTTCAGAATGCAAGTTTTTACCTTTTCTAACATTCGTTTGACACAGGAAGTCAAGCTTCAGAAGGCAAAGCCCGTTATCTCGTCGCTGCTTTTTTCAGCTCAAGTGGTCCCGACCAGCTTTGCCAGAGAAAGGCTTGTGGGTTTATATTTTGTAAAATCCTTAATTTTGAATTCGTAGTAGTGTTTTATATAAAGTCATTGCAACCAAGTGTTACATTGTGTCATTTTGTTTAGCAACTTTATCTCAGTTTTCCTTTTATTGCCCAATTTCAAATGCCTCAATGGCGCGTCTTTCCCACCACTGCGGCATCCTCTGTCACTTCAGGAGAGCACAAACCGGTACGCTCATCCTTAAGAGAACACTTTTTTTTAAATGTAGTGGCACCTCTGCCGTCTCGGTAAATCGGCATAGAAAATTAGTGCGGATCCAGCGGAGATACTTGCAGTCTCCGTGCTTCTCTCAAGTAGAAAGCATTCGAAGAAGGAGATGGCACAAGACAAATTCCCAGGCAGCCCTGAAAGAGTTTTGTCACACGATGGTCGAGCAGCAAGCGCTTTGGTCTTGACATCAGTACTGCCATGGAACAGGGATCTCACTGACAGCTCACTGCGAATCAGCAGGAAATAGGTCTCTTGGAACGAGACATACGCTACAAGAATCACGCTACCATTAAATATTTTTATGGTAGATTTATTTGTTCCTCCCCCGCCCCCCCTTCCTGTTTTAGACTTCACAGACATTGACTGTCTTGTATGGCAGTGTTCTTTGGTTGACTAGACGGCTGGGGATGTGCCTGTCTGTCTGTCTGTCTGTCCTTATGGGGGCAGGCTCAGTGGTGTTTCGCTGAGTGACCCCATTAATTCGACTGTCAAGGCAGAGGGGGGTGAGCCCAATCGTGTGGATTGCAGGCTGATTGGTGTACACCCCCTATGGTGGCTTCCTGCTGTGAAACCCATCTCACCTCCCCACGATTCCTGGTCTTGTGCAGATGCTGTGTAATTTCAGGTAGTTAGTTATCAGCTGACATTATAATTGAGTTTGTGGTTCATAGGTAAACCAAAACTGGACGATCAATCTAAGGTAATGCATCCACCCACTGACACGCTGCATGTGATATAGTTCCTTTCCGAACGATATCGAACTCGCATTGGAGGTTTTATTCAGGCACAACAGATGCCGCACAAGGACAGTCCTTAATTGTCAGCTCTTACCACATTTACTGTAATAGTTTTCGCATCATCCACTTCTGTTTTCCCACATGGCTTAAACAAAAAATAAGATATTTGCAGCTTGTTTGTTGAGATTAGCCTAACTTGTTTTCCATCGAGGCAATATCTTCCCAGACAATTAACGCTGGATTATAATATTTCAGTGAGGGTCTTTTTTTTTTTTTTGTACCAATCCGTTTATCTATCTTGAACATTTGCACCATGTTATTCCAGCAGATGGACTGAGTGCAGGAGATGACTAAGAAAAGACCAGATACCAAATCTGTCAAAGAGGGAGAATGGAATGGTGTAGAGATTACTTTTCTTTACGTTTCAGCTTTGATTTGTATTACCTGAAATGGGGTCTCCAATCCCTGACTGACAGAAATTCATTCAAACCGTGAGTCCCACATTCAGCCTAAATGTTATGATCTTTTTCTGTAAGTTTGAGTAAGATATTTTAGCTGGTTTCGAGAAGATTTTTTTTTTTGGCTCATCTCGGTGCATATGAAAGCTATGAAACTTATGATATATAAGTATATTAAAAAGTTCCAGTTTATGTTTGATTTATACTAGAGGACAAGCAGCACTGCTGTCTCTGACGTATTCTGGAACAAAGTAAGCCCATTGATAGATGTCCTCAGTATGTGACTTCATCCTGTTCTTCCCTTTTCTCCTTGATCATATGTTTTCAGCGGGGAAGGATCCCAGAAGAGAGAGTCTGTTCATGAGAAACTCATGATCACATTCGAAAGGGCAAGATGTTATCTCACCACATGTCTCCTCCATCTGTGTTTGGCCCAAACATCTGATGACTAAAACCTTTTGCCGAAAGCAAACTCCATATCAGATCATAGACATTTATCCAGTAATTTAGTAAAATAAATATCCCAGTGACATCGAGGTCTCCCTGTTGAGGCCTGTTGGCAAAATCTGCCCCTGATGGAAAATATGAGGAATTTGTCATTTAAATGTTGGACAGAAAGACGATTTCGGTCATAATTTTTACCATGCAGTTTTGCTTTGGAAGCTTGTCCATCAGTCTGCCTTAGCAGAGCTGCTCACGCTTTGCTGATAGATGCAAGGACGTGTACAAGATCACTCCTTGAGTTTTCTCCTTTTCGCAAAATCACATTCAAGGTGAGTGTTTCAACACAGCAGTTCTCAGTGATGAATACAGAACGTTTGTATTTATTTTTGTATTATTTACCGGCTATGGAGTTGTCCTGCTATGCAAGTAAATGTTGTTTCTTGGTACAGTCAGACTCTCACTAGTTTCACCTAAATGGCCTTTGATGCTGAGTTCTCTGTATACGTTATTGTGGGAGTTTGAGTTGGATCATTGCTGTTGACTTTAAGATTTAAGATCATGTTGTTTGTAACGCACTGTTATTGTTTTTAGTTTTTGTTTTCTTGTGGAGTTTTTTTATTGTTTGGAGAAAAATTTTGAAAGGGGAGTATTAAAAATGTATTTACACAGAATTTTAATCCTTGCTCAGGGAAAGGTGAGTGTTTATAAAATAATCATCCTGTTTTGTATTTCAGGTTATTGGCAAACCGTAAGCCAAGCACCAGTTTCACCATTTACTGAGATGCTTGTAGGTGAGATATTAAAATGGTTTGGAGGCTATCCTGATATCCTCAGGCACTCTTTATCTTCCCACAAACATGGATAAAAATGGAGCACACTGCTTTTTCCTTTGATTGCAAAAATCCCAGGAACAGATCCAACCTGGAATGTTTCCTCAAAAGCTATTTTTCCATTGGTCAGCTATGCCACATAAAAACGGCTTTTTGATTTGTCTTGTCACCAGATTATCGTTGACCCAGAAATAATCCAGTAACGTAGACAGCAACCATCTTGCACTGCTTCCTCGTTGCTGTTCGCAGGTACTTTCATCTGCGTCTTTATAATGCCTTTGAGTTAACACTACCTTTGGTGAAACCACATTTCTCCATTTCCAGAAAAATGAGTCTATTTCAGCTGATTAAGTACCATTCAGGGCAGATGTAGTGGGATTTCACAATGTCAGGACAAAGTGAAACAATCACTTAACTCAAGCTAATTACCTCCTTTATTTTATTCGGGAGCCGCTTGCTGCTTCTAGAGAAAGTTGTTCCACTGGTCACATTAATGTTTTTGCTGGACTTAGGTTGGAGAACGGGTTGTAATTATGTCTCCGCTCACACTGTGCAGGGTTAACTCATTTATAGTAAGATCTGTGTTCCCTTTCAAATGCACTGCTTCATTAATGTGTCATTAAATTTAGAAGGAATATCTGCAAAGATCAGTACAGACAAGATCTTATACACTATGACACATGATAACGGAGTGGTTATGTCTGCCTGTGAAATGAATTGAAATTAAATGCATCTTGAAAAGTGACATTTCGGCAAAGGCCAAAACAACCATTGTTATATTTCAGCAAATCAGAGCTGATTTTTTTTTTTTGTTTCAGTGAATGTTGTGTAATTGGTGTTTTGAAATTGGTGTTTGAAGCTTTCTTTGGCCAGATGTGATGTATGTCTGAGCTTTGTCTCTTCACTGATAAGGCAGTTTAAAACATGACCTTGTTAACAGGTGTAAGTAGCAAACGCCTGCAACGCCCGTTTAGAAGATAGCATCATTTTGACAGCGCCATTGAAATTCTTTTTAAAGGTCAGGTTCCGACTGGGTCCCTTGATTTAACTTTTAATTCCCCATAGCACATACTGCATTGTCGGGTACGTCTGTGATAGTGCCTCCTATAACGAGAACCCCAAACTGTCATTCAGTTTCATTCTATTCTAGCAGGTTCTACAGCAGTGGCTAGTCTTCCTTGAATGCAGTTCATTTGCATGAATGTGACAATATATGAGCCAGCGGGTCAATGTTATCAGCTCCGTACAGATGCAGGTACATTTCCGATCAGCATCTGCTCTGTCTTTTAAAGAAAGAAAACACATTTAACTTTCGAGTTCCGGTTACCTTCAGCATGTCATTTTTGTAGTATTTTGCAGAACAGAATACACAGCAAAGCCCATGCTCCCCATGTCCTATATACTTCCAAGTGGCACACAAGGATTATTGCAGTTTGTTTAACAAGTTGTATTTCTTGGTTTGAGTTGGGAAGGAATTAAATTTAAAATCTGTCTGATTGGACAGTGGTGTCTCGAGACCCATGGCGCCCCCTTGTGGGAGAGTCCCTTCCAGAACAGGTGGGGAAGGCAGACTGCATGCTGGTTACAGCCGAGCTCTTAATTACTTTGATGGACAGGTACTTACTGTTAGTCCTCTGAGAAATATATTCAGTTGGAGGCGTGTTTATACAAGCGGAATTTCTTCAGCCATATCTCTACGTTTGTGGACCTTATGCAAATTACCATAGAAATAGTCACTGGGTTTTAATGAATGGCTAATTATTTATTTTCCTGCTGTTTTGTTATTTGGTGCATAAGGGGTGGGGAGGGTTTGTGAACTGTTTCAGTCGGGGAAGAAATGCAATTAATGTGAAAATATTCTGAAAAGTAAAAAATGAGCCAGTAATATGCAGACCCCTGTGGTGTTAATGTGAATTCTTTGACCATCTTCTGCATCAGTTTCTCTTCTCCTATTTACATGATCAGCTTTCCCTTTTTTTTTTACCCCCCAAAGTGTGAGGTGCACTCTTACTTTTGTCAGGTGATGCTACGTCATGAAGAAGCCAAACTTTTGAGAAACTAAGTTGAGAAAGTGAGTTGTCTGTTGACTAATATGAAGAGATTGTAGGCACAGGATTGCAGACTTTCACTGTTATTTAGTGTGGTGCTTCACCTCAGTTTCTCCTGCGAATACCCACCCACAAAAATTAGTTCCAGCTTCACTATACCGGCAAGTGTGTCCCTGCCGCTTCTAGGGAACCTGTCTACTTCTGAACAGGTCCTGCCTGACACACTGGTAAAGCTTTGAAAAAAAGGATTAAAGAGTGGGGGGTTGTGGGAACTGTAGTTTTATCCCCTGGCCCAGACATTGAGATCTGTGTTCATTTTGCCCTGAGGCTTTTCAAAGCCAGCTTCCTTTACTCTTCTTTTACTCCTCTGAAGATAGACTGTAGAGACAGTCACTTCAAGAATAGGCGATTCAACATTCACAGACATCACCTCGTCACCTATAACAGGCAGAAAATGATACCTTCCAGGAGAGAGGGAAGGAAGAAGAAAAAAAGGGTGGAGTGATAAAGAGGGGTAGCTGAAGTGGTGGTTACATTCCAGATGGTAGATTAAAGTGGATTTTCTCAACTTGGTGCTTGTTGATTTACCAACTGGAAGAGATAAATGAACAGATCCAAAAAATAGGATGTATTTTAAAACGTCTCCTGGCACATACTGCACCTCCTGTTTTGTCTGTAGTACCTAATCGGCACCTTCAGTGGGCATTCTTTCATTCAGGTGCTCAAGTTATTCTCACCACATTCTGTAGAAAATTATTCCTGTGTACTCATAAAGCAGAAAGCTAATTTATCTTGTGTGCACTGGTCGTGTACGTCTGTAGGAGACCACAGTGTGGTAAAATTATTATGCGGTCACAGGATAAAGGGTTCTATGGGAAAATAAAAAACGTAATTACCACACCATCTCCACAAACTCACCAGAAATGAAAACAAACACATTTCGTTGCGTCTGTAGGTTTTAAACCTAATAGCAAGAGGATGTCAAACTTCTCTAAGTTCTTCTTTAACCCAGAAGGCAAAAACTCCTGTGTGTTGAGTCTAGCCAGGTGTGGAATTAAAGTGTTCTTACCCTCAAAGTTCCCCATCTTCAGTTACTCTCCCTGGGATTCTTTACAGAAAGCCGTCCCACCCAGCAAGGTTTGTATTTGACTGTCTCGGAAGGCAGTCATTAGTAAAAGTAGTATTTGATTAAATGTTATGATCCAACCGTCTACAGTCACACCCACGTATTTGTGAATATTGATGAAGTATTCATTAAACAGAGACCTGTGGAGTTATGGCTTTGCAATGATTGGGATCACTGTGCGGGTCTGAAACCCAATTTTTTGGCTGTTTTTTATTTGAAGTAAACCGCTGTCACTGAATCTGTGTGTACCATGAAGAGTGGAATAAAAAGTGTGAATCTTAAGGTTGCGTTATTGCTCCCTGTCTCTGGTGTGAGTTCTGTAAACATCCAAAAACTAGCGTTTTCTGATGTTTTCCTTCCTCACTGTCAGTAGGTGTTGTTGTTGGGGGAAAAAAATCACTATTCATCAGGCCTATATTGTTTATTGCCTTTTGATTCGGGAAGTTTCCTTCAGTGGAGAACATGCTGTGCAAATTATTTATCAGGGTGTTTTGATGAAACATAGAGTAAATTGACAATTCTCCCGCCTGCTCTTGATTTTAAATTATGCAGCGGGGGGTGTTGCTGATACTTTGCGAATTGCAACTTGCAAGAACACATCAAGAGCAAGGTGACTGTTGTTGGTGTTGAAATATCAGCATAGTCAATCTGTCTTCCGTCAGTAGAGCCGAGTTCAAACGAGGGTCTCTATACACAGTGTAAGGGAGTGCAGTATATACAAATGCTCACATACTAGGGTTCAAATCGGACCGAGCGCCTGCAGTCTTTATTTCGCATTACAGCAAATTAAATTCACAAATTAAATGTGAATTAAGTCTCTTAACATTCCATTTTGAGCTCTTCCTCTCTTTTTCTCTAGGCCATAGCTCTGATGTAATTCTCCCCGTAACCAATGATGTGTGCTGTACACAGTGTTTGCTCTGTGTCTCTCAGCTTTACCTCGAATGTCTCAACACAGCGAGCGACTGCCATGGAGGGCAAATGAGATACGGGTGTTATTGGAAACACCTGCCTAGGCACAGCACACAATCAGTTAAAAGATTATAATCTGATTCTCCTGAAAGAAGCCTTTTTTCAGTGCAGCCGCACAGATTTCCATAGCAAAATGGCTCTGTTTTCACCCTGCCCTCGGCTCTCGTCATTTTTTCCTTTTGCTTTGCAAATTACTGAAATAAGGTTCAACGAGAACTCGGCGATATTTGCATGCAGATCGGCTGAAGGTGATGCCGGCATTCTTCCGCAATTCCGTTCCGTTCCGTTCTCCTCCCCGTTTCCTCGTCAGCAGTATTTCAGAACCCCAATCCCAGTCTGACTCTCATCTTTCCCTTAATCTCTTAGCCTTGCATCTTAATTATATTTTGTAGTGTCTGAATGAGAAAACACACTGCTGCTATACGAATTCTCTTTATTTCATATTTTCATAAAACCATGAACATATGGTGGTGCATGTCTCTCATGCTCTTGGAAGATGCTGGAGGTGGGGTTGCTTTTTGGAAACCCATTATGTCTTACCCTTTTAAAAGGGAATTTTGTTTGATAGTACATGTTATGAAAAAGGATGATCCACATTGCACTGTACCTTTACGTTCCAAAATAGTATTCTATGGCCATATGTCCTTTTGGGCCAACTAAGTCTAATGTAATGCTTTTCTTTGATAAGTGTCATCTTCATGATCTGATTTCATTGTTTGCTACAGTGGAAATCATTCTTCAATATGAATATTACTCCAAGATCTGGAGTCTAACTGAAGTGAAATGAGTTTTCATTTTTGTGTGAAAACATAGTTAACACAAGGACTCAGTTTTCCACTTAGATGTTGTTAGCTCCAGCAGTTTTCGTCATTCCCTCTGAGGTGTTTATCAGCGTTAGGAGTAAGGTCACCTGGTGCTGCAGGTGCAAATTGGTTGAAAGTGAAAAGGTTACAATGGCAGGCTGTGATACAGGCCAGTGAGAGTCAGTTCTGTGGTGTGTGACGGCTGCTGGTGTTGCGGCCGTCGCTTGGATGCATAGCACAGGATTTATGATTCACCTCTGTGTTTTTGTACGTCCCTGTGCACACCTGGAACGCAGGATGACGGATTGGATGGAGAGATTTTGATTACATTTGATTAAGGCTGTCCACGATGACAGCTCCTTACTGTTCGTGTATGGAGGATTTGAGTCTGCTCTGTCCTGCATTGCTGCTTCCGCTATCCAGCCTGGACCCCTTATTGTTCTGTCACATGTCTCTTTGCAGCTGTGGCAATCCGCCTTGCCTTGCCTTGCCTTTGCCTTTCTCCGTTTGGGGGGGTAATCATAGAATTTTTTTCTGTTTATCCATCGGGATCCAGGAAGTCTGGGCCGAGAGATGTGGGGGAGGGAAGGAGGGCGGGTCCGACACGTTTATTTTTATGGTCGGTTGTCATGGCAACTGTTCCTGGCCTGCATACACACTTGCACGCACCCACACAGGCACACACATGCACCTCAAAACATGAAAACGGGGGGGGGGGGGGGGGGATATTGTATTGAACGGATGCGTCCGATGAACTGTTTGATTTGCTCGGATAAGAGCCCGCTCCGCTGCGCTGGCGGTATCTAAGATACCGGCAATACCGCCACCACAGGCTGCTCCACGTCACGGCTTCATCACCCAGAGGGGTGTGAGCTATCGGCCTGCCTACCGAGCTTCACAGATAGAGGGAGAGAGAGGGGGGAGAGAGAGAGAGAGAGAGAGAGAGGGAGAGGGAGGCAGAGAGGCAGGCAGGCAGGCTCCTTCTGTGTGTGGGGGTGCTCTGTGTGTGCGCGCATGTGTGTGTGTGGGAGTGTGTGTGTATCTGTGTGTGTGGCTGAAAATCCATCTCTGTTTCGTGCCGCCGCTGCTCCTCCGGCACCAACCCTGTGAATACTGGCTTCTTGTTGCTGCTGTGCATCTCCCCCTCTCCTTCCTCGCACTGACACCATGATTTTTTGCAACCACTTAGGTGAATACAAGAAGGACGAACTCCTGGAAGCGGCGCGGTGAGTACACGCTCTTCCCCCTCCAAACCCCCTCTCCGACATCCTCCGTCTCTTCCTGCCATCCGTTCCCCTGTCCCCCCCCTACGCGCTGGTCTTTGACTGGTTACGTGAATGGGCTCAGCACAGAGGTGCGAGTCAGCACTCCGTGGGGGATTGTTTACCGTCGGCATATAATCACGTGGGCGACCCGGCAGGAGTTCAGCTGAACTCGCGCTCTGTATTTTTTTAACAACTCGACCCACGGACGACCGCGCGCTCTCTCAAGAGCCAAGAGCCCTCAACACCCTGGCACCGGGGAATCCGCACGTGCCCAGACAGGTGCTCTTTTTCCGCTGTTTTTTTTTTCCACCATGGTTATTAAATAACTCAAAGGCCAGGGCTGGGCCTAGCCATCTGGCTCGTGGTTGGTAAGGGTGTCCACTGAGAAACATGTTGTTTTGGAATAACATATTTTCAGAACTTAGCAACTTCTGCAAACAACAGAGTGTTTTCAAAGTGCTTAATCAGTCAGTCGGACAAGTGTTAACTCCCAAAGGCTGCTGGGCCCGCTAACCCTTGTGCTTTCCTTTATCCACTACCCCAGTTGGTGACACTTCGTTGTTAACACAGTACCTGTTGTTGTGTTAAGGCTAGTGAATGGTAGTAACAAGAGGAACTGGATTACCACCGTGTTTGTACTTATTGAGTATGTCAGAATTAAATTGGAGTGCAGTAATTCTGTTTTGAAAGGGAGTGGACGTAAGCCACCCTGATTGAATAATCAATAGCCTTCTACATCTCTGTAATATATTGACCGGAGTTGATATTGTTCTCATGTATCAGGGCTCTTAGTACATAATGAAATTTCATTCTGGCTCTGGCACCAAAAAGGAAAAAAAAAAAACATTTTGTGTGCAGTGAGCTCCGGTGAAAATGGCGCCCGTAATAAATGGACCTGTGAGATGTGCCAAAATATGGGGCCTGGTCCTGCAGTCTTATGGGGGTAAGGCTTCTAAGGGCAGGGGGTGTCTGTGACCGCATCCAGAGGGAAAGTTGAGAAGAGTGACAGGCCGTTCTCCTGATCTGGCTGGCTTCTTACCTCGATCCCCCCTCCTTGATTTAACTTATCCTTTCCAAAGCCCTACAGGGCCAGGAGGACCATGTTCCCTGTTTAGTACTGTAGATTTGGACCCTCATTGAGAAGGATCCTGGACCTTTATGAAATGTAGCCTTTTTAGGAATGAATAGCAACTATTCTCGCGCAGTGTCCTGCTGTGAATCACTTGAGTAACAGTCAGGGGGTGCTGCTACCCACCAGAGGATACTGGGTCTCACGTCGTTTGGGAAGAGAGTCTAACGTAAAACCGTCGTGGGGGCCTTTGATAACGGAGAAGTTTGTTGAATCCAGCGGCTGTCCTGCTGGCCACGCTGAGTTATTTCTCTCACCACAGAATGTGATGTTTCAAACTTCCGCGATGTGAGAGGATATGTCAGCCAAAGACAGCAGAGCACCAGTTTCCTCGCACCCTTCTGTTTTTATTGCCGTTGTCATGCATTCCTGCGCTCATGCTCTGAAGAGGTTCATTCAGTTCTTCTAAAAAAAAGAAAGATTAAGATGCTATGTGGTAAGTGAGACTGAACAAGGCGTTGTATTTCTGTACAGATGGGCGCTTTTGTTTTTCGCTGGGGAAGTTGGTTATACTCGTGCATTGGCCTGGTTGTGACTTCAGAAATACAACTCAAACCACAGCCTGGTTTTGTACCCTGCAGCCAGTGAAGCTTTTTCTCATCCCCTCTCTTTCTCTGTCTGTCTGTCTATCTCTCTCTCTCTCCGTCTCACACACACACACACACACACACACACTTGTGACTAATACAGTAAGTGGCGTGCTTTGTTCTGTCCTGTTGTTTATAATATGTTATCTTGCTTCAGCAGTCCAGCACACTCACTATTCCCCTCCAGTTTTTCCAAGTTAAAAAATTCTTTCCCTGAAAGCTGTTCCTTCGCTGTCTCTGTCTCGCTCAGTGACTAATGTAGCCAGTGGCATGCTTTGTTGTGTCCTGTTGCTTATGAAATGCTATCTTGCTTCAGGAGTGGGAATGAAGAGAAGCTCATGGCACTGCTCACTCCGTTAAATGTCAACTGTCACGCAAGCGACGGGCGCAAGGTAAGATTCTGCCGTCACGGCCTTCACTGTGGTCATCCCCCACAACACTACACTATAGAGCTGTCTCTGATACCTGTGACTTAGTTCCCGTTATTATTTTTGTTAATGTCGATCCCCAGTACAATACTACCACATATGAAACATTGCCATATTTCTTTTAGCTGGTAAAAAAATGCACTAATGGAAAGAAACGTTGTCACTTGATGACAAAAAAGGCAATGATCTGTGTCATTAAAGATGTTTGTCAGTAAGTCAGTGGTACAGTCAGCATTTCCTGAGTTCAAAAGACAGAGAGATAAAGTGCTTTATTGCTGTTGTGTCCCCTGTAGTTCTAATTCTAATGAAAAAGGAGGTTGCAAGACCTTTGCATGTGGCACAGCTGAGGTTGGGGAAGGGTTTGCGAACTATACTGTCATTTCATATATAACTGTGATCTCATGTATAACCGATTTCTCACTTGGTATATGCTTCCTTGAGTGAAAATTGTTGTTAAAAAGTAATGATGACCACCCCCACCCCCCTACCCCCCACCCCCCAGTCATGCACAGCACTTTGTCGGCCATATTGAAACTTACTAACAAAAGTAAGTTTGTCTGCATAACTAAGAGGAGGTGCTGCTCTCAACTATAAAAAACATTTCAGTCAAGATAAGACACTTTAGAAAACAAATACTTCATTATAAGAAGATGAATACAGAATGATCAGCCTTCTCAAAAGCCTTGAAGGCTTAAGAAGGCTGCTGAGATGCTGCAAATATTTTTAGCTTAATAATATAGTTGTCTGCTTGAGAGGGTGTACTGCCTCAGCGAAATTACCTCAGCTATTCTTTAGGTATTAAAAACATCACCGCATAGCTGTGTAATCTGGTTTGTGTACACTCTTGTGTCCAGCGTTGACTCTTTTGTTGAGCCACCTTGACATACTAGAATGCAGCTTTTGTACATGTGTAAAAATCTGCGTTTTTCAGCGTTCAATTGTTGAATCGCGGATATTGAAGATTGTTATTCATATTCATCTACCAGATATATCATATTCATGTCATGGTGCATGAAATGAGAAGGTAGCTTATTTCATATATAAAAGCATGTCATTTTTTTTTTCCAGTCGGCATGTTCCTTGACATGCATAGTAGCACATGGTCGCAATCGATCTCTTGAATTTTTATGTCAGAATCTCATTTGCTTTGAAACCACCACAAGCCCTCTGATGTGTGTTAATGAGGGCCCTTCTTTTGGTGGAACGTATTGTGAGTATATCTCTGAGGTCCATGGAGAGGAGAACTGGATTGCACCGTCCTTCTCCGGAAGAGAGGCCCACGTCGGCATGTAATGTGAAGCCTTAGTAGCACGTTGTTCGCAAAGGTTACTTCCTGCAGCAGTAAGATTGCTTTTAGTAGCTCTGAAAACATTTATTTGCACCCCTAAATCCACAGAATTATTTCTGTGTTTTTGGTGTCATGTGGTCAGAGATGTTTCAAGATGAATATACTTTATTTGTATTGATTTGCCTACATTATTTAATGATGCCGTTATTGCTTGCAGTGCTTTAAAAATGACTCCTGGCAGTGTGTAATAATTCACATCATTAGCACGAGTTATAAATTAATTTTGACTTTAATGAGAGAATAAGCAGTCTTAATCTTCACAGTGATGCGTATTACACTGCAAACAAAGTTTAAGACTATTTATATATAGTCGAAGTACACATGTATTAATTTAGATGACTGTTTCTACTTTAATTCCCCAGTAATTTTTGCAATTTATGATTACTGTGATTGAGAGTCAACTCTGGAGTCACCTGCTAGGCAAACTTTGCTTTGCTGGAATGTCAAAGGTGCAGTATAGAATGAGTTTAAGCATTTATATACCATTAATTATGATCAATGGGGATGAATCAGCAAATGAGCCCACCCTAGAGAAGCCCCTCTTTTTGGAGTACTTCAACAATAATAACATAATTGATGGTTATTCACCAATGTAATCAATCAATTGTTTGATATAGTTCATGCAAAATAAGTATGATGTAATGTGTCACTGGATTTTTTGCAACTTACCTGCCTTCCCATCAAGTCCATGTTTTGAATCATAGCTCGTGTTAGTTCATGTTCAGTATCCGGCAAACTGATTATGTGTGTTCTGTCTACCCGGAAAAATGAGTTTTATTGAATCAATTATGGTTCTGTGGCTTTACTGGACAAAGCACCTGCTGGATAGAGGAGGAGAATTTTTTAGTTTTTTTTTTGTCAGGTGTCAGCTCTCAATTGTGTTCTAAAGTGGGAAGTGACAGTTCAGACAGTTCGTCTGCGCTTCCTCAATTCAGATGCAACCATGCCAATCCTTAGTTCTGCTACAGGCAAGATTAGATCTGATGAAAATAATTACAGTTCAAATTTGCAAAACTTGAAGGCAGACAAATGAAAAACCCATTTCATTATTTCCCTCAATTTTATTTCAATCTGTATCCTCGCTGGTGTGGCTATACTCCCACAGCATAAGTACCCTATGCTGGTGTGTGGTCAGCTGCAGTGTAGCTAGCTGACATGAGGATGCAGTGGATTATTTAATTTTTCTTCATTTGTTTCCTTGCTCGGTGAGATTAATTATAGCTTTCTTTTTATCAGTTTTCCATATTACTAGTTTTGGATTGTTGAGTATATGTACATCCTGAAAGTGTTTCTCTCTCCCACACTGTGCCTTGACTCGAGCATCTTCTCACTGCAGTGCATGCGTATATGCTTAGGGTCAGTTAGGCAATGTTGGCATGTCAAAGGCCATCTCTGGACATTCTCAGCACAGCTTCCTTTTAGCCAAAGGAGGCGCTGTTTCCCCAAATCTCACATACGTACATACTGCGCCTTTAAGCCTATGTTAGGAATCTGAGCTGTCTGGCTTAAGTAGCCCCATTATGAAAAGCATTCTCCAAATCACATCCATTGTTTTGTTATAAATAAGAGCAAGTGGGGGGCTTTCTTTTGCTTTTGTCTGTTGCTTTGTTGCAATAAAATTAATGAGTATGTATAGCATTGAAAATTAAAAACAATCTTATTTCCCTCCACCTCTCAGCCTTTTATCTCAGTGGCATAAGTGACCCATCTGACCTTGACCCTTTGCATAATTATTTGAACAACAAGTGATGAAGTCACAGAAACCAGTGACTTCTAAAATGTAGCCACAGTGTAAAATTCATTCATTCAGTCAGTCCAGTAGTCATGGATTCATAAATTTATCCATATTTTTGCATGTTTGTTTAATGTGGACTACTCTAAATCCTCAGTCTCTAAAGTTTTGTTTTGCCTCTGAATTTGTATCTCACTTGATTTTTTTCAGTCATAGTCTCTAAGTTGGTTTAGGGGAAATTACAACTGTCCCGTGCGTCTTCATTGGTGTTCTTTTCTCTAGTCGTTAAATTGCTTCCAGTCCAATCCAGTCTTTCTGTAGGAGAGATTAGTGCGTGTGTCCTGCAATAGTGATGGAAAAGGAACATTTTATTCCGCTCTTCTCTTACTCCAGGCCTTCCTTGTTGAAAATCATATTTATGTAGCCTTACCTATCACCCCCTCATTTCAGCCTTCAGGGTTTTATTTTACACGTAAGTCTTGTTTTGTAGTTGTCACTCGAGAGTACATACTCCTGTTAATGTAATGACTTTATAGTAACTCTTCTCTCTGTGAATTTTTTTTTTTTTAAAATAGAACCCCTGCTTTATTAATGTAGAAATAAGTCTGAACAGAGTTAGCCCGAAGGGTAAGTAGGATACTTTCTTGGTTACGTTTACATTAGAATCTCAGAAAAACAGAACTCCTGTCTAAGAACACTGGTCAAGCAAATATGTAGTATAAGCTCAGATGTAGCATTGTAATAATTCCTTATCAAGTTTCAGCTCTGGTGAATTGGGGCAAGCATTAAGCTAATTTTCCATTCATTATAAAATGCCAAATATAATTGGACACACTGCCCTCTGTTGCACTGCTACTTTTGAAAATCTTCATGCTGTCTAGAAAAAGCTTGCAGTTCACCAAAACATTCAATCCTGAGGTCATGCAACTTGTTTGAAAACTGTTTTACGAGGCAAACAATTGACTAGCCAGTTAAAGTGCAAAATTCTCGTCACAGCTGAAAGGAAATGTAAATTAAGCTTGTTAGTACGGTGTAAGAATAAACCACAGTCATCTAGCGCCTAATTATGTTTGTTATCACCACTAAAAAGTCCCCGCTGAGTTTTTAGCTACATATTAGCATGTGTACTTTAAGTGTATGCCTGTGACCATTGACACTACTTGGATTCAATTGAAAACTGTATTCATTTTTATGCAATACACCAACACATTTTAGACTTATACAAAAGTTTTACACCATGTACATCCTGAATAGGGAGTGAGAGATATGGCTGGACAGTCGCAGAATTGGAGAGGTTAGGATGACTCGCTGTGTTTTCGTGTGTCACCACCTCAGGACGACAGATGTCCCTACAGATGCCACCCACCATACTGACACAGCCCAATAACGTTAGAAAAAGAGTAGCAATATTCAAATCTTCTGTCTTCTGGTAGATTATGGATAAATGAAACTGCTCTTATCCCTTGCAAAAAGGGCAACCTAACTTCATCTAGCTAATTTCTTACTTGGATGAAACTGCATAAATACAGACTATTCTGTCATATATTATTTATTTATATATTTTGCATTTCATCAGTTTAAAGGTACCTGCTGGTTTGGTTTCTTGGTTCGCTTTGACGTGTAGAAGACAACAGTGTGGAGGAATGGGAGGAATATCTTATCCAAATACATGTTAGACTAGCTAAATATAAAAAGGAAGAAAAAGAAAGGTCAGAAGGGGCAAATAATTAAAAAAAAAAAAAAATCCAGTAAGACATCCAGCAAGTTTCTGTTTAGATAGTTGAAGAAGGTTTTGAATAGATGCTAATGACTAGTAATTTATTCAAATGTGTCAACAGACTTTTTCCCTTTCCCCTGAAAGGTGCTACTTGGAGAAGGCTCCTAAGGAATCAGACATGTTTAATATCCATTAGGGCTTTGGTAGGTGCTAGCCAGAGCACTTATCAGTGCTAGGAGAGCTTAACACACCACTGCAGATAAGTTTTAAGTCTGTGCTGTGATTTCACAATGCAAGCTCATAGCTTTAGAACCGCGAAACTGTGAGGAGCAATTAAAAGAGCTGAATCAAGACAAAAATTGTGTACTGAGTACCAGGCTTTAGGCTAGTGATCAGCAATATAATAATGGCCTGCTTCACTAAATAATTCATGCAGTTGACTTTCATAAAATAGTTGGTGGTAGCCAGCTGAATGAAAGTACTCATTTTAAATCAAATGTTTTCAGACTAATTCTTTTGCTTGTGTCCATTCTGCGTTGGTACTTCATTCTATTGTGCTCACAGCCAGTAGGTGAATTGCCATTGTATCAGTGAAATGGAGAATGTGTAATGGTACTCCTTTGACAGACATACGACAGAATTTCATCCTCATCGTGGATAAAAATGCAGAATGCCTAATTAATTTGCATCATCAGAGTCAAATTAAGCAATGGTGAAGAGTGCAATGGATCTCATTTTTCCTGACCTTTTTCATCCAAAGCGATGAGAAGATGACTTTTAAACTCACCCTTAGACACAGTATTGTGGAATGATATCTTGACATGCATTCATGCCTGCCAGTGTTTCTTGGTCTTTTTCTCTCAATCATACTAGTTTATCTGGAATTTTGATCAAACTCCAGACTGATGACCCCATAAATTTAACTTGTGTTTGTCTGTTTGCATGTTTGGGCGTGTAAAGTGTATTTCAAATGCATTCAACATGCTGTGATAGATGCTTTTTATTTCAAACCCAAACTGAGCTGAGTGTCTGTTGTGCTCATAGAATTTCACAAAGCCTACATTTTATGGAGGAAACGCGCAAATCTTCTCATGAGGCAGGTGACATTTCTCGCCTGAATTAAATGTTCTTACAGATGTTGTGCAATATCAAGTCATTGATTTACGAAGCAAGTCATCAAAAAGTGTTTTCAAGGACCGTGCATCAATCCACAGTGGAAACGGTGGCATTTGTACAATGAGTAGAAAAGGGACTAGGTTATGACATAACTAAAAAATGAACAAAAATTCACTTAGTTTCAGAAAATGTAGGTCGATTCATATAAAATTGTCAATTTTTCAAAGTAGATTAGAGATTATTGTGACAGCAGTGTTTAAAACAATGCTGGAATCTCCTTTCAGCGATGAAAGATGTTAAGAACAAGTTGGGCGGGGGGTGGTCCAAAAATAGGTCAACTTCACCTTCTGTCATCCTGAATGGATTGTTATTAACATCCTAAATTCACGCTTGTTACGATTCCTGTGAGAGTCCATTTTATTGACCCATACATGAATAACCCATTCATTGTTATTATTGCGCTCTATTTCATCAAACAGAGGGGCTGTTTTCCTTTGTTTTTGTCTTCATGTGATTTAGTGGGAAAGAAGGTCTTTTTTCTTACTTTCCCCAGCTCAAAGTGATCTTCAACTTGAGATGCTAATAGCGTTAACAGAGGAGCTATTTTTAGTGCCATGACTTGGCTGTATGTTCATTGATCTTTTTTGTGGTTCGTTAAATAGTTGTTGTGATCACATGCATACCTTTGTGTTAAAAGGAGGAATCAGTTCTATACTATTACGGTATGTCTAATGATTAAAGCATTTTGGGTACTTGAAGCATCCCCATATTGGATTGGGTTTGGCAGGAATAGGAGAAAACAGACCTAGCTTTGAGTGGCTGTTTACACACTGTACTTTATTCAGTGTTATGAATAAATGAATTGAGTGACAATGAATTTACAATGCATTTGTCATTGTTTTGGGTGCTTTATCACACTATCAAGGATATGTTTTAAGTAGCCAATATTGGAGAGGTAAAAAGCTTAAGTGAGCGGGTAAGAAATGCAGATGAATGGCCAGTGCGTCAAAAAGTGGTTTGTCATATTACTGAACCACTCAGAAAGGTGACTGTAGTGTGAGAGCATATTTATGCATGTAACCAAGACCTTTACTCCCTGTGTGCAGCTCTCATAAACAAATTGTGTCCCTTAACACCAGATGTAAAATACTTTAGTCCAAATAATTAAAGTAAATTAAATAAAATATATATTTTAAACACTTTACTTATTTAGCCACATTACTTATGTGTTGTAGAGCAGCGCTGTTCTGAGTAACTTTGCACTGTGCACCGAGTCCTGCGGCAGAGATTCAGTGGCAGTTACAGCGCACTCTGCCTCCATAGCAACAACGGCCAGCCAGTGATTGCCCTGTTGGCATGGTTACTGGTTATAGTTATGATGCTATAAAAAAAAAAAACTGGATAAAGAGAATGGATGGAAAAAGGAAGAAAATGTGGATGCTGGAGTGAGATGGTGTTTTTCATAACAAAGCGCACTTTAAAGCTTTTTCGGGTGCCCCCCCCCCCTCCTGTCGCCCCATTTCTCAGCAGAGCCCGGTTAGGGGACAGCGTGCCTAATGCACGCCTCATTTGTAAGGCCTGCATGTTTACCCCTCTGTCCGTGTTTTTTGGCAGAGTGCACCCTTCCCCTTCGAAGGAGCAGATTGATCGGTTCTTCTGTTTCTCTTGGAGCAGTAAACATAAAATGAGTGCTGAATACTGAATGGCGTGCTCCTTGGCACCGGGTGATGTCATCGCGAAAGCTGGCCGACTGTCCACAGGAACGATTTAAATGTTTACAAGGCCGAGTCGCAGAAAAAAATGAGCAATTTGCATAAATTTCGTTAAATAAAAGGCGGGGGACCTCAAGTAAACCATAAGGTTGGACCGGAAAATTACGGTGTTGTAGTTTGTGTAGTGGTGTAGTATGCCTAAATGCTTTTCCCTAATATTAAATGGTTAATTTCATGATGATGTTTGGTGCTACAAGCAGGGATTAGACATGGAGGCTCGGTGGGGGTGGGTGAAGTGACACCAGCTGTACAGTACAGGATATTCAATTACCTTCTCTTGGTAGTTACACAACAGCCCCCTCTGGGTCTATAGAAATGAACCCACTCGGTCCCATGATTTTTTTTTCTTTCAGCAATCTGATTAAGAAATGCATGTGGAAGTAAACAAAAGAGGTTTTTTTGTGGTCGTCTCTTTTTTTCCCCTCACTATTCAGTAAGAAAATGTGCCGGAAGGGGGAGAGAGCAGTCATCGGTCAGAGTTTGTAGTTTGTAGTTTTGACCGGAGACGGTAACGTCTCATGAGTCGGGAGCCCCTGACGGCCTCACTACGCCCTCAGTGAAAGAGCCCTGGAAATTTTTGTTTCAGTGGGACCAAGGGGGCACATCAACCCCCTGCCCCTGCCCAATGCTGATGGGACATTAGTTCATGGGTAAAGCAAAGCCTCGGGTCAGAACAACACCTTACCATCTTGCCACCTTAATTTTCCCTTGATCTTCACACCCCTTCTCAGAACAAAAGATTCAGTCTCTACGCTTCTCTTGTAGACAGACCCATTTATAAAACGTACAGCTGTACGAGGGTGGAAGTGGCCGAAGATTTATTATAGGTGCAATGGCTGCATCTAATGTCAGATAATGCCAACCCAAACCCCCTTGCTGTTTTAGTGTGTCCATTTTAAGCATTGCTGTTAAGAGAAATATACATTGATTCATTCTGGAGCTTTAATATGTCTGCATAGATATTCAGAAATTTGTAGAAAGATAATGTTTCTAAGATAATAACATGATGTTATCATTGTATCATTTTTTTTGTTTTTTTTTTTTTTTGTTTTGTTGTTTTTTTTTCTGGCAACATAGTCGACATCCCAAAAAATGCTGGTAAGTTTATTTTAATAACAGCTCTTAGATTTATGCACTATTGTGATTTATTTTTTTTCCCCCATTTAATTTTTTAATAATTTTCATCTTTTATTTACCAAAGCTGGCTCTTGACTTTTTTTTTTTAAATGCACATTATGGACCTGGGTCTTTTTGCTGGTCACATTTCATCTATCAACCAACCCTCCTGTTTGCATTGGGCGGAGGCAGGAAGGTGCTCATCAAGGACCTTCCCCCTCCGCAGGAGTTCTAAATTCCACATTGCCTGCTGTTAATACTACCCCTCTTGCTCCTCTTGCTCTGCACCCCCTAACCCCTTGTGAAGCCCCTCCCCCTCCCCCACTCTAAAGCTTGAACCACTCTTTTTTTTCATATCGATTATTTCCTCCTCTGTGAGATGCACGAAAAGCCTGTCTCTGCATCTTGTTGCGTTTATCAGATGAAATGTTTCGCGGTTTTTTTTTGCATTGCAGTTCTCTGTGGGCTGAAAACTCATCCTGTTCCTTTTCGATTGGGTGATCCTAGTAATGAGAGCGCAGGGAAAAAAACGAGATCATCTGTAGAACGTGCCATTCTGTCATCAGTCCGTTTCGGTCAATCGCTCACTCTCTTCCTCAACAACCCCACCTTCATCCAGCACGGGATGATCAGAGTGCATTTTCTAGGATTGACCCTGTTTTTTGTTTGTTTCTGCACTTCTGTGGCCGCACTGAGCTTGTTCTGATTGTCTTGACTGTCATGCTGTACTTTTTTTTTTTGTATATATATATACATCGTTTCTCTTGATCTGTAATGCTCAAATGTTAACTTCCCCTGTGTGCGTGCATTCAGTTTCTTTGCTAAAGCTGCTTGTCTGTTTATTTATTTATTTATTTATTTTGAGAAAATTGCAGGGCTCTTACAAACCATGCTTTTTTTCCTTTCTTTTTGCTTTTTAGCCTTGAATGCACAGTACGATTTTTGAATTTCATAGTGAACAAAGTATGACTTTACCATTGCTGCCATGAGTTGTAGGAGTTCTGTACCACAGGAGCTGCAAAACCGCGGCTTTGTCTTATATGTTACGACCTCAGGATGTGGCTAATATTTCCAAGCACCAGTGTACTACTAAATAAACAGTGAATCATAAACATACGTGTTCTCGCCACGACATAATGCACTCCGTCTCTTAAGTTTCTGTTCGAGATGTTTTCTGGAGTTCTCTGCGGCTTTCCCTCATTAAGCCTTACTTCATCCATAGCTGTCTGGATGCTGCTTTGTGTTTAGGTTCAACAGAAAAATGGCTTGCTGAAAAAAAGCTGCCAGAAAGTTCCTATAACCTGTAAGACCGATAATTGACAGCAAAAAAAATGATTTTTAAGAAATTATTAGCAGTGTCTGTCAGTGAAAATCGTACTGTGTGTTCTTGGATGTAGTTGCATTTTGTTTTTCCAAGAGGGTTGTCTTAACTAGCTAAAACTGCAGTTTCTCATTGTAATGTGTCAGAACACCACACACATACACACTTCTTTCATTTATAAGTTAATTGGAAGACCTTTCCGTACATATTCCCGATGCATAAATACCTACATTTTTAGGTCTGTGATCCCAGTTTTTAAGATCCTGACTTAGAGTGGAAATTGGCTCACTGTACCTGATTTGGCATGAAGCTTAGATTCCTAAACGTACAATTGTTTTTTTATTATCGAGGTGGATTATTTTGGTTAAATGCAAACACTTAATTTCCATGAAAAGATGCAGTCCAAAGTATCTTAAAGTGGCTGATTTGACAGTGTAGACTTATGTCAAATATAGACCAAACATCCTGTGCGTCCTGCTACAGCTTAAACAAATGTAGCTATGTTTTGCTGTCTGTGTCATTTTCCAGCCTGATAAAGAGAGGTATGAAGAGTAGTCTTCATTGAGTAGCGAGTTGACGATCTTAAGAACATGTAATGACAAGTATAGGTCATCCAGCCCCACAAGGTTCGTCATTTACCTACCTCCTCTGTGGGTAGTTTTAAAGGGTACGTGACACAGTGAGGCTATAACTGGTACAGCAGAAACTCTCAGATTCTTGTGGAACGTGTGTATGAAATTTGAACAGACTGACCTGCTGGTTGAAGAGAATTTTTTTTTAACGTTTGGGAGGTGGCTGAGTCTGTCCTTACAACTCAGAGACTCGGCCAATGACTCTGAGTGGAGAAAGCGAAGGGCACAGACTGACTCATGACTGATTTTAGCTGCCATAACACAGCAAGCTGCTTCATGTCGCAAAGTTAGCTGATTATATCCTCAGCATGGCTCCGCCCCCCTAAAGGTCACTGGGTGTGGTTTGGGTACTGGTTTTCCAGGGAGTCCAATGAGAATGCTCTCCTCTCCCTCCTCTCTTACAGTCCACACCCCTGCACCTGGCAGCCGGATACAACCGGGTCCGAATTGTTCAGCTCCTGCTACAGCACGGAGCTGATGTCCATGCTAAGGACAAAGGGTAGGTCACTACAGTGTGTCGTGTGTTTGAGTGTCTGTGGTGCTTGCGTGTGTGTTTAAGAGGTTCTTTTGTTTGTCTGCATAATGCATATGTTACCCTCATTTGTTTCATCATCATTTAGATTCTGATATGAATATGCCCTCAGCTGTATCCATTTAACATTTAATCTATTTATATCAGGTTGACTGTTTCCAAAGTCTGTGTATTTAAATGTGCAACCCAGGGAAAGTGTTTGGTTTGGACATACTCGATACTCGCCCACACTTTCAGGGGCTGATGCAATGCATTGTGGTACATGTAAAGCAATTTTATTCCAAGTGTCATTTTCAGTTTTTTTTTTTTTGACACAATGTGAAGCAGTATGTTCAGAGACATGCTGGGAATGTGAATTTTTATATAGAGATTATGTACCTACACATTGAATTATGATTGTTGTCTTTTGAACTTATATGATTCCTCTTACGCACTGAAATATCCACTTACCTCAATACCGCCCACATATCCACATATTTACAACTTGTATTTATGTCATTAAAAAGAAAAGTCTTTCCTTTTAATTCCTTTCCAAACAGTTGGAACAGCCGTGATGTTGACTAAATTGTTCATTAAAAACTTCATCAGTCAACGGCAAATGTGGCAAATGAACCTCGTCGCAAAAACGATAAGCGACTGAACTTGCAGACAGTGCAATATGCTCGTTCTGCATCGTTTTGATCCCCCTCAGGAGTGAGCATATCTGTTCCTTATCACCGTTGCCAAGATAGCCAAGATAACGAGATAACGACAAGGCAGAACTCCCACCGCCTGTCGTTTAATTTATGCGGCCCGCCACGACACCCCAGCGACGTGTCACATGCCTAACTTATCAGTGAATAAATTAGCGGAGTGTTGGATGGCTGCAGGCACCGCCGTCGAGCGTAAAGGTTTGGCAGCACTTTTCTCTCTACGCTCGGTGTAATTCTTTTTATATCTGCGGTTCGCGATACTCAGTTTGCCAGAACACCTAGCAGGCTTGTTTTGGATGCTGGCTGGGACGCTGTTGAGGTGTCCTTGAGCACAGTGTCATCATCTGAGGCAGAAATCAGATGAGTATGAAGGCAGAGCGCATGGTCTGTTGTGGTCCTTGGGAATGATGTTGTCTAACCTCCAGTCCTCCTCCTTTCACCCTTCTCCTGCAGTGGCCTCGTCCCCCTTCACAACGCCTGTTCCTATGGCCATTACGAGGTCACTGAGCTGCTGCTCAAGGTAAGGGCATGACCAGTGGTAGCTATAAAAAAATGCTTAAGACAAACTCTTCCCATCCTTGAGAATGCTGCTTTGACCGAATGAATGGCTGCAGAAAATAATTTTAAAAAATGTCATTATTCGCGAAAGCAAAAGGTGAGGCGCGTTTTGTGAAGGAGAATGAAAGTCTGAAGAAACATTTGAAACACATATCGATAAATGCCCACTTCAATATCACTGAGAATAGAATCGTGAGAGCCTCCACTCTGTAGTACTCGTAGATGAATGTACAATATAAGGACAAATCCTGGCTTCCCTCGGTAAAGGTCACTGCAATTTCCACTGAATGGGGAAAAAAAAAACCTTTGTTAAACTCTTAGCTGTTTTTTTTTTTTTCAGGAGAGTTACTTACTCTCGTTTGCCTCTCCTCCCCTGCCAAATGCTAACAGTCACTCCCGGCCAGGAGCGGCCTCTGATATTCGGCTCGTCGGTTATTGACTGGGGATTAAATAGGAGTTGATTCCTCATCTTGGCTAGATCAGAGAGTGCCCTTTCCACAGCTCTCTGTCCATCAGCACTCTGTTCTGTGACTCCGGGTGAAACGCTGCACCGCGACCCATAAATATTAATGCCGGGACCGGAATCCCAATGATGGCGTCGGCGTCTCCAGGTGTCTCTTATGATTTCAGACCTTGTCCTCCTGCCAGTCCTTTCGACAGCCGATTGATCAAGCATTAAATGCTCAATTAAAAAGTTTCTGAAAGTGTTCATTTCATTTCTGTCAGCCAGCAAATACAGCAGGAATATATATATACATACCTAATGTACTAGAGGTAGTTTATGAAGTGGAAATTGCTCTTTACACAGTTTTGAAACGTATTTCCACAGCAGCAGTGTCTAGAGCCAAGTTTCTCATATAAAAACGGAGTGGAATGCAAAATATTCAGCCTGAGTTATATGTTAAATAACAGTAAAACAAGTGCACCTAAATGTTGAATTTAAAGCATTTCTGTTGATGTTGATCATGTTCTGTTTTACCTTTTCACAATGTTTCGCGAAATCCTATCCTTATTGGTGGAAGCTTTGTGTCACATATAAAGGAATCCTCCCGCTAACTGCCTTTGAGCATGTCTGCATTGAGCAAGAAATGCAGTTTCAGTAATTTTGTTTCAAGCAGAGTTAACAGGAAAGTAAGGTAACATTGTGGATTTTAATAATGGAAGTGTGAGAGCAGTGTTTTAGGTAAGCCAGTGTGCAGGTAGCGTTTTAATCAGGCCGGTGCTTGAGAACAGTGCTGTAATTTGGCTGTACTGTGTGAGCAGTGTTTCAATTAGGCTAGCGTGGGAGCAGCAGATGAATTGTATATGAGCTGGAGCAGTGTTTTAATTAGGCTAGCTGGGGAACAGCAGATAGATTGTACAAGAGCGGGAGCAGTGTTTTAATTAGGCTAGCTGGGGAACAGTGGTTCAATGGATTCTGAGCTAGAGCTGTGTTTTAATAAGGCCGCTGTGAATACAGTGTTTTTATACCTCATTTGTTTTTATTGGTCTTTTTTTATTTCTATGGCACCTGTTGGAACTAGTGTATTACAGCCTTTTGCCAGGCCACTTTTGAGTCAGATATATTAATTGATATGTTAATCGGAGTTTTAAAATTAAAATAAATGATAGATAACATGAAAAAATCAGGGAAGATTTGTGAGCAGCGTCTTAATTAGATCGAAGCGAGAGCAGTAGTTTATTCAGAATATTTTGAGAGCAGTGTTATTTCAACCACAGTGAGAACAGAAGTGTAACATTGTAATTGGGCTGCAGTCAGAGCAGCAGTGTTATCAGACTTCCGTGAGAGCAGCGTTAATCCAACCACAGTCACAGCAGAAGATGAATTAGGCTGCCGCGAGAGCGGCGCTTTGAGAAGGGCAGGGTAAGGGCAACGTCTTCAAAGCGCGTCTTCATCGTACCCTCAGCACGGGGCCTGCGTCAACGCCATGGACCTGTGGCAGTTCACGCCGCTGCACGAGGCGGCATCCAAGAACCGCGTGGAGGTGTGCTCCCTGCTGCTGAGCCACGGCGCCGACCCCACGCTGGTCAACTGCCACGGCAAGAGCGCCGTCGACATGGCGCCCACGCCCGAGCTCAAGGAGAGGCTGACCTGTAAGTATGGCCATTCGGGTCCTTCAAACGCATTCGGAAAATTGCTACACTTCAACTGTAATTGCTGATCAATGGGTAGGCGATGTTGTGAAATGTCTATACAAAAATGCATTTTAAAACCCCAGACATTGTAATTTTCTTTTGTGGCAGCTTGAATTATCAAAATAGCAGAAAATAGAAAACAGATTAGAACAGCCTGCTGAGCTAACCGAGAAAGCCGTTCAATTGCTACATCTTTATTATATATGACATGCAAACCTGTGTAGAGTATTCTTTATATACCAGCTGTCAGGACAGTGCCATTTTCAGGATACCACTCATGGTAAAACGAAACAAAATAGTGGAAATCCTCCGTCACTGATCTTTACTGTCGCCCTCATCTGTCACTCAAAGGTGCTGATATCACTAAGATCATCAGTACCAGTGCAGAAACCAAAGCTTCATGGTACCCAGTCCTATCTGTGAGTCCAGCCACAGAACTGATTATGCGAACACAAACACATGCACACCCAAACAAGGTGGATGGACACACACATTAGCACGCAGATGCAGGTGATAAAAATGCAGATTCCAGTAGATAAACAGGTGTGCAGTATCTGAGTAAGGATAAAGGTCAGATCTCAGCTTCAAACGTATGACTGCAAATACAGATCCATGATGCACCTGCGAGGTAACATTTACGCCAAACTTATTGTTATTTTTTTTTTCAAACCGACTCACCGATGCAGACAGCAGTGAATGGATGCACGCACACGTGACGCAGAGACACTCTCTCACGCTCACGACGTCTGGCTTACATTCCGTGCCCTGTAAAACGCTGTCGGAAGACGCATCTCTCCCCTCATTTCACTTTGTGCAATGAAATCTCTGGACATGGAGTCTGTCAGAAGCCATAACACTGCGGCGTGTCACTGTGTACGCCCGCTCATGCGTCGTCTGTCAGAGTCACTCTTGGGCTGCGTGATGAAGTCGCAATGCTGCGAACATGCTGTTCCGGAGCAGGCTCTTGCCGCGCTACCTCTCTGTGGAGGCTTGAATAGGCACCAGCTGAACACTGATTTACTACTGAAATTGCTGTCTGTGAGGGGAACTGCCTCTCCAAGTGTTTCGCAGAAGGTGGAATTTCTGTGTCATTTTCATTCCCTCTTCCTTTTTGATTTTGCCTTGCAGCAGGCTGCACACACATGGATTGTGTGTGCGTGCTTGTGTGTATATGAGTGTTCTTTTGTAGTATATGTGTTGTATAATCAAAGAGGATTTGGCTGTGTTTAAGAGGAGATCTCTTTTAATGGAGTAATAGAATGGCATATGCTGTGGTGGAACCAGAATTTCTGGTTATTTGGAGAAGGGTCTGGCTGTTGTTGGGGAGGTACGTTGGAAGCGAATCTGTCGTTTTTAAGCAGCAAGACCGCAAGACCTCCTCGTATATACTATAGGAATATCATGAAACACTAATATTCTTGGGCGTTGGCGTAAGGATGTATCCTGGACTGATTCAAACGCACCTTGCAGTTCATATGCTTCAGTGTCACCAATATGACTCTGAAACTCTTAGAATCGCACATTCTGACGTATATTTGGGCATCCTGATTCTACCTCTTGCCTCCTTTTTTGATATGCAGATGAGTTCAAAGGTCACTCCCTGCTCCAAGCGGCGCGGGAAGCTGACATGGCAAAGGTGAAGAAGACCCTGGCTCTGGAGATCATCAACTTCAAGCATCCACAGTCTCACGAAACAGCGCTGGTAAGATTCATAGACAGTGGTCACCCTGTTACTCATACCACTGAGACATGCTGCAGAGAGCAATTCACATTCACTTCATACGACCCGGTTTTGGTAACTCTTATGTGTGGTTATAGGATGTGAGAGTCTTGGTATACTTCTTATCTGGTCAGTTTGCTCCCTAGATCTTGTTTTTAGCTTGAATGTCATTCCTTGCAGCACTGCGCCGTGGCGTCGCCGCACCCCAAAAGGAAGCAGGTCACAGAGCTGTTGCTACGCAAAGGAGCGAACGTCAATGAGAAGAACAAAGAGTGAGCACCCGCCTAAAGCGTCAATAGGCACCTGCCCCCACAATCCCCAGCGTGGCCACAAACAGAGCCGATGACAGTGTCTCTCTCCCTCTCCCTCTCGCTCTTTGTGTCTACAGCTTCATGACCCCCCTCCACGTGGCTGCGGAGAGAGCCAACAACGATGTCATGGAAGTGCTACAGAAACATGGGGCCAAGGTGTGTGCATAGTCCACAGTGTCGATGTCATCACTGAGAGACTTAATGTTGTTTCTCACTCATCCACCCAGATGTAGACATATTCCTTCATCTGCACCCGCAAACAATAATCTGAATGTTTTTGCATCAGCGTTTAATAATCTTTAACATTGTTAAAATGCTCACCTACTTTGTCATCTCGGGTGTATGTGTATTTGTATAGTTTCATTCATCGATGTAGATAAATTATTTACATGTATTTATTAATGTTGTATTTTAAATGATTGTAGTGAGATGCAATATCATCACAAGGGGTTAGACATTGTGTCTCGCCGCAATAATTTAAAATATAGCAATACCAAATTTATGTAAATAATTTATCTACATTTGCTAATGACACTATATATTGTTTCATTGTCATAGATAAATGATTTATAAGTTGTTATGAAAATAATAACGTTATTGTGGTTTATTATTGTTGTATTGTAAATGGTGGTTTCAAGAGACATACATGTTAAATGGTAAGAACATTTTTAAAAAGATAGTGGATCCTGCCCTTTTGCAATCAGTGTGACAGAAAAAGTATATGGTGATTGTGCATAGTAATCAAATCAGATTAAGTGGCTTTACAAAAAGTGTCGCTCTGACAGATGAATAAGAAGTTCCGTGTTGGCTTTTTATGAACAAATATGAGACAAACAAGTTGAAAACAAACTTTGTAATACTGAGCTGTAGCATATGTATGAAGCTGCACTTGAGCTGTGATCACCAAAGATAGCTCTGCAGGCAACTTCATAGTACACTGTGAAGAGACTCACCAAACTTCAGTGAAACTTTCCAGTACAGACATGTACTGGAAAGCAAGACAATGTTATGCAAGTAAAAATGCAAGACAATGTTATTTTTACTATTAAAAACAGATCAGTTGTCTAGTTTAAAAAAAATGAATAAAATGATATTTTTACATTTATGTATTATTTTAGCAAAACCAGTGGCACATTTGCCTGCATTAGGATGGATCGTGCATTTGCTGTCATAAGGTGTCATATTAATTATGATATTTTGAAATGACTTATTGAACATATTGAACAAACGTAATGAAAAAACATGACAGTTTAAAGTCCCACCAAACAATGAGCAAGTGTGAACCAAAAGCTCATCCCTGAAAAAATTATTTTTTGTCTCCCATGCCTTGTATTTCCAGTAACAAATGGACCTCTTTTTCCAGTGCCCTTAAACCCTTTGATGAAGTTGAAACCTTTGTGAAAGTGTGCATTTAAAACAGATCAAAGAGAGAGCTAACACCTTTTTCAGCCTCAGCTTTTAATGGAAAAGGGTTGTCACTTTGTTGAAGAAAGGCAGACCAGCAGATGCCCCTGAGCCAATAGCAGGGCCTTCAGGGAGAGCAGTCGTGACGGAAGAGATCCACAGATCATTTCACATTTCAGACGACAACTTCAGTCAGCTCCCTTTATTAAGGACTGTTTGATCGATTAAGCATCCCCACTCGCCTTCATACCTAAACCTCCACCCCCCAACCCCACCGTTCCCCACCCACACGGAACGCAGGAGACAGGACCTTGTCCCGTTTCTCCTCAGCGTCGTTTGTTACCCGTGCCGCTGTCGTTCCCAAGGCAGCGGGCCACCAGATTGAGAGGCCAGGATGGAGACGCGCTGCCAATTCATCCTCAGTCACACGTGGCTCCTGACGCCCTTGTCCAGGGTGTCATCAGTCAGACTAATGGCCACTGAGAGCTCCCGCCCTGCCAGGGGAAGGGCGTGTGATAACGCACATCTCCTATCTGATAAAGTCTCCAGATTCTCTCCACCCACTGGATGACAGGGATATAGGAGTGTGTGGGAGAGATGTATGGGCCCCTCCTGTTTAATGCACAAGTGTGCTTGGAGGCGCATCATTGGTCCAGTTATCTGCTCGAAGACGAGATATGGATGGTGTGTGCTGTCGTTTGCAGGCTTCTGGAACACTGTCTGCTCCTCCATCATCCCCACTTGTTTTTATTTGGATTGGGGCTCAAGGGCCCAACAGCAATGTTTTTCTGGACTGGGGCTTGAACCACCAACCTCAGGAGTCCCAGTCATGTACCTTAGCTGCCAGACTACAGGCTGCTTAACTCTAGAGAGCTGGTCTTTGCATGTACAAAGAGCAGAGGCCCCCAGCTCAGGCCTTGCTAAGCCAGCATTTTAGCTATCAGTTACTTAGCACTCTGGGTTCAGTATTAGGGACCACTGTCACAGACCTCCCATGACCACAATCGATTTCTGTTGTGGCAACTGATTGGAGGAGCACACCATTCTCCTTCATCCCTGCTGAGAGATGAGGGAAACATAGATACATAGAAACATAGGTGGGACAAGTGCAGGGGGTGGAGTCGGATTGGTTGTAAGCAAAGAAAGGGGTCCTGAGGTGAAGGGACTACTTTTAGATGTGGGAGGCTGAGAGAATTCCAAGCAAACACGCTCACCCTTGTCGTCCCTTTGCAGATGAATGCCCTGGACACCCTGGGCCAAACGGCGCTGCACCGAGCCGCCCTGGCAGGCCACCTCCAGACCTGCAGGTTGCTGCTGAGCTACGGAGCCGACCCCGCCATCATCTCCCTGCAGGGATTTACCGCCGCGCAGATGGGCAACGAGGCCGTGCAGCAGATCCTCAACGGTACCGCGTCCTACAGCTGCACCGCGTGTCTGTTCTGCGCGTTTGCAAGGATGCTCCTGTGGTTGTGTGTTTACAGGCGTGCATGTCGCTGTGTGCGGCTGTGTGCATGCTCACATGCGTATGTCTGTGCATGTGTGTGTTTGTGTCGACATATCCCTTTCGGTTCTTTGATCAGACGAGAATACGTTTAGCTCTGTTGTCAGCTCATAGGAAAAGTTGTCAGCTGTCAGAAAAAGTTGTACTTCGTTGCCAACAGTGTTTAAATGCCTGCTGTGTTGCTGTGTTTGTTCTTCCAGAAAAGAAACCCAGTAAAAATGTTGTTTGGACATGCCAAGCATTTATAAAAGTGCCAAATAAGAGCCTCTCAATAGATATGAGCTGGCTCACCCAATTTTGACTCTCACTTCGGGGTTTATTGTAAAGTGTTTTAGATTCTGCAGAAACATACCTACATATTCAGCTCTTGTTACTTCCTTAATGAAAATTAACAAGAGCTGAATTAAGTTGGATTTTTCATAGGTTGGCCCCTGGTGCAATTTGAAAAAAGCTTAAGGCATAATTAGGAACATAACTGAGCTGATCCAAAAACTAATGTTGCTGTTGTAATCAGGTGGTATCTAAGGTCAGGCGTGAATATCTTCTCCTTACCTTCCAGAAAACATTCCAGTGCACAACTCTGATGTCGATTACCGACTTCTGGAGGCAGCTAAAGCCGGAGACCTGGACACTGTGAAGGTGAGTCACCTTTTCACAGGGAGTGGCCACCAGCTTAATTTCACTGGGAGTATGATATGCACAGTAGATCTGCACATGTGGCGTTTTAATATGTATTCCTCTTTCTTTCGTGTCTGGGATACTCAGGTTTTTATTTATTTTCATAGTATTTTTATATCAGCAGAAAAAGCACAGCTACTTGGAAAAGAAATTAGGCCGTTTGTAGAGTTAAGCACATCAGTCTCATACCCGTTGTACTCAAAATGCCATTCCTACGAGGCGGATTAATTTTCACAGCCTATCTCCTATGCCCTTTCAGCTTAAATGTGCGGTAGGTATGCTCTGCTTCTCGGTGGCCCCTGTGGAAACCGATGTAAATTTCACATTCGCATCACATTTATACTGATATGAAAGCACCATCATCGTCCTTCATCCTCCCTCCCGACGGATGTCACCGGCAACCTCATTCCAATGCAAGCGAGTCCAGAGATTGCCATAAGCTTTGTCTTTTATATGGTTGCGTTTCTTGAGAATTGCACAGACTCACAGTCGTAGGTTTTGACAAGAAATGTGATGGGGGATTAAGGGATCATGAAATGTCATGGGTTGGGTGACTCACTGTTTCATTCGAATCAGTCATTCTGCCATAATCAACATGAGTAGGGTGACTCGCTGTTTCGATTGAATCAGCCATTCTGCCCGAATCAATGGTGGACGTTGCTTCTTGGTGTCTGCGATAGCTGTCTGATACAGTAGCTACTGAACCCTCAACAAATGCAAAGCAGACACTATTTGAGGAAGCGGCAGCTCACTATTTATTTTGAGAGCTGGTGGGGGATTTACCACCAGGATTTTAGGATGTGAATTTAGAGGAAACAAGAGGAAGTGCTCTCATTCTGTAATAAAATTTATTTTGCCTATCGGTACTGATTGTTAATGTGCAGCGAGCCAGATATCTTTGGAAAGGTCTTACCATCTTTTAAAGTGAGTGTGTACTTCTGTTGGGGGATAGGAGAGAATGGGCCAACCAATTCTCAGGACGGGCCTCCATGTGCACCAGCAAGTAAACAAAATTACAGAGGATTAGAGACGTATGGATGAAGGTCTTAAGATGAAGATGAAGCATAAGCGCAGAGAATCTGTTGTGCCATAGCTCCTCTAGGCACATGTGGTGTTTTCCTGGCAGTGCAGTGCTCTCACTCCTTGCTTTTCACGTTCTTCTTTCCATTCGACAGCAACTGTGCTCCCCTCAGAATGTGAACTGCCGGGACCTGGAGGGGCGTCACTCCACACCGCTGCACTTTGCTGCCGGCTACAACCGCGTGTCTGTGGTGGAGTACCTGCTCCATCACGGGGCCGATGTCCATGCAAAAGACAAGGGGTACGTCCCTGCGTCCAGCACGCGATGGAAGAGTGATGAATTATGGGCAACCTCCTAATTTGTAGACCAGCCACAGGTTTGCATAAACCATTTAAAGGCTCGGCCCTTGAGAGAAATGGTTTTGATTGGTTTGAGCCACTTAATAATACGTAATAGCACCGCCCATTTTAGGTTACTAAACGTTTGCTGTGTGATTACTACATTCTACCTTCTCCTGTCTTCTCCTCATCCTCTCATCTGCTTTTCTGTCTGGAAGTGTGATGGTTTTAAGCTATGATACATTAGTCATTAGATAATGAAGTGTCTTGTATTTGTATAATTGTACCTGTTTATTATCCTGCAGTGGTCTGGTGCCTCTTCACAATGCCTGCTCCTATGGTCATTATGAGGTGGCAGAGTTGCTCGTCAGACATGGGGCGTCAGTCAACGTGGCAGACTTGTGGAAGTTCACCCCTCTGCACGAGGCCGCGGCCAAGGGCAAGTACGAAATCTGCAAGCTCCTGCTGAAGGTAAGCTACCCTGCCTTTGAGTTTGTTTAAAATGGACTCCTGTAGCTTCCCAATTCAGGCTGAACAGTTTGAAACGGCCTTTTACATGCATGAGAAATATTGACATTTGTGCTCACCACCCAGGGCAAAAGCTGTTTGGTCAAACTGGGCCAAATTGAGTGAATTATTTATTTTTACATCCCGGCAGCCTTTGGTTAAATGCTATTTTTTGTTGTTGTGATGGAATATCTGACTTGTCATCATCCTGACGTATCGAAAAACATCCTGGAGCATGAGTCACACGGTGACACATGACTTCTGGCAACGACTGAGATAAATCCCACACCCCCTCTCCCCCGTTCCAGCACGGTGCAGACCCCACGAAGAAGAACCGCGATGGGAACACGCCCCTGGACATGGTGAAAGAGGGCGACACGGACATCCAGGACCTGCTGAGGGGCGACGCCGCCCTGCTGGATGCCGCTAAGAAGGGCTGCCTAGCACGCGTTCAGAAGCTCTGCAGCCCGGAGAACATTAACTGCAGAGACACGCAGGGGCGCAACTCAACGCCCCTGCACCTTGCAGGTGCGTCACCCCCACACGCTTTCACATCTACAGCAAGTTATTGGCCTTGTGTCAGGAACCAGTCCACCTCACATAGCATTCCAGGCCTACTCAGATAATCTTGGCTAATTAAAGAGCCAACTTCTGAGTGGAACATAGGAAAGGGCTTAATTATTACATATCCTAACATCCCGGCTGAAGATGATCTATTTCTATAATTTTAATTTCCATGTTACGATTACAAATCTGCATTCCCTACAGGTGTTCAATTAGTTTAGATAGCTTTAAATTGTGATGGAGTGAAAATGAAATCACTTATTAAATTGTGATGCAATAATAAAGTTTCTTGTGTAGGCATTTATGTAACAATGGTTATAATTGTGTCAATAAAAACAAACAAATAAGAGGAAAATTCAGTCGCAAAGCAGGCTGAAAATCATCTGAGGGATTTGCAGTTTGTTTTCGCTGGTGTCACTGCAGACAGCGCTCTTGGGTCGGCCCTCCGTGTCTGAGGCAAGGGGCACGGCAGATGGGCGATGGCATCTCCGCGTCTGGCTGTAGCCTCTCATATCCGACAGGAGAATAAACATTTACAGGAGGGCAGTGACATCCGTAATGTGACTCCCCATAGCCAGCGCCCCATATGTCCAGTCGGGTCTGTTTATGAAAAAAAGCCCCATGAATCACCTTGTACTGCCATGTGGCAATCAAAAGCACAAAGTGCTTTAAAACACAACTAAAACAGGAGGAAAAAATAAACTCTAAAGACCTTACAAATAGCTGCTATGGCAGCATATGCACATCTGTTCTTAGTGCCTTAGTGTCGTGGCATTACCTTCAGTCTACAGTCTATTACAGTCAAATATCAGTCTATTACCTAAAGTGTCTTTAGATTAGATTAGATCAGATTAGATTATTTAGAGGTTCTTATATTCTCCATGTGGCCTCTAAATACATATCTGCGTTATCCTGGCTGTGGCCATAGAGCTTCTTAAAAGGATATTTATAGTTGATGACGTGTGACCCAACAGCAAACCCTTCACTAAGTATCAGTCTTAATCTCAGGCCTAAAACAGCAGCTTGCTTTGAGATGACTCTCAGCTTATTTTTAACAATTTACACTTTCCATTATCTTTATGCTAATGCGTGCAGTGATATCAGTCTTGTTAATTAGCAGGGTTCGACGCTGTGGTTTGCGTTGGTGCAGGCTGTGTCATGACGCCATAATCTTTTAATTAAACAGCCCAGGACTCGGCTCAACTGATTAGAGAATACAACACGCTCTTAATTAAATTTGCTTTAAATAATAACATTAAATATGTCTTTGATGTCTTGGTACTTCCAGCAGTGTTTAAGAGGAAAAGTTTAACAAAAATATAACAGCACAATGTTTTTAGTACTAATAAGCTTTAAATTATAGCATTCTACTGAAAATTACAAGGAACATTAGGCCGCCACAGTCGTGTTGAAAAAATCTAATTATACCTGCAATGAAAAAAGATGTTTTTGTGCCAGTCTACAATTAATGAAACATTTAAACTTACTTAATTACTAATTTTCTAGAGACACATCTAACATCCTGCAGTTAAGGGAAATAAGTTTTGTTTGCCATTTTATGTGAGGAAACATGACGCATGGACTTGTTGCTTAAACTCCCCACACTAAGTTCTCCCCGTTTTCTCAAGGCGGCCTGTAGACATCAGTGCTTACCAGGAGCGACCACGTAAGAATGCAGGAAAGAGATTCTGCAGCTTGTAGCGTTTGAGAGCTGGAGCCCAAGCACAGTGCTGCTGTTTGCCCTGATAGCCATGAACAGTAGTCAAACAAGCTGGAGAATTTCACAAATATTTTACAGGAACTGGAAGTTAAGTGAGAAAATTAAACTTGCGGAAAGTAAATTTACTTTATGTGGGCCATTTACTTTGCGTACTCAAGGTTGGTCCAACTAAACCTTTTTGCCTGGAGGTAATTACCCTTTAATGTTTCTCTATGAGCTGTCACTGTATTTCAGCGTATTGGTCCATCCATTGACAAGGTTCATAAGCAGATGTCTCTTTGTAGCTTCTCTGCTGTGGCATTTAGCTTTATTCCCAAGTAAGAATCCACTTTGTTGTACCAGGACTTCTTCGTTTAGACGACAGACGCAATGCGGTCCTCCGAGGTCGTCTGCGCAGCTACCAACACACAGACACAGACCAAGTTCCCTTGATGCTCCCAAGGAGCGAGATCAGTTCTGGTCAGATGAGCACAGTGTCGACATGCTGCCAGAATGACTAATGCAAAACGCCAGCAGCGGGTTACTGTGCGTGGCCAAAATGTCAGCGTGTTCTTAATTGCCCGCAATTTCGGCTGAATGAAATATTTTTTTGAATCTCCAAGAGACTTAACTACTACATCTCAATGTTCCCCTGTGCAGGCCTACTCTGTCCTGCATGGTCAGGTTCTATATCAGCATTGAAGAAAAATAGAATACCTTTTTCCTATAAGGTGCATCACGTATCTGTTAGCATTGGCTGTAATATACTGCAAGGGCCAGGGGCAGGGTTGCTGTTTGAAATTTTTGCAGTCTCACCTGATTCTCTTAACTCAGAGAGCACACATATGAAGTTTGGTTCAGCTGGCTTTAAAACTGAGGGAAATACAGGCACTCATATGCAGTGAATGCGACTGAACTGAGACACTGGCCATGACACCACAAAAGTTAGTATGTCATATACATTGCTTTGATCTAAATATTAATCCTAATCTTTAATTTTAAAAAGTGTGGCGCTGGGAAAGGTGGAGGGAGGAGCAAGCTCCTCAGCTCCTCCCATTGTACTGCTGTCAGTCTCCTGGTTCCCTCCCTCAGCCTGGAGAAGTAACTGGAGCTGCAACAGCAGTAGCCTCGCTAACAGGCAGGCTCACCTGAGAGTGATTTCTAATCAACTCAGCTGTGAGCACTTGACTTCAGTTAGGCCATCTATTTAAGCACAGCCTGAGAGGCTTAAAGGTGCTTTAAAAATAAATCCTTTTTTTTGGATTTTGGGGCTTTCTGGATAGGCTGTACTGTTTTTGTACACCTTTTTCTTGGATGTTCTTTGTTTTGTGAGTTTTCCCCCTAAAAGGGGTACAATAAAAGGCCTTTGGCCAGTATTAGTTTAACCCTGGTTGTGTTTTCCTTCCTCTCACCACCCTCACTGCCACTGCGCCACAAAAGCAATATTCAGAAACAACAGCAGTGTTCAGATACTTCTTTTGATGCTTCCTTTCATTCCTGTTGTTTTTGCCTACACCTACTTAGTTCTCAGTTGGCATAAGAATAGCCTTGTCTTGCCAAAATCTTTGATGGAATAACAAACAATTGAACTCATCAATAGTAAAATGAACCACAACAACAACCTAAATAATACATGACAAAATATCATTTAACGTGTACTCTGCATAAACATGTGAATAGCTAAGGGCAGTGAAAGTTCTTCATTCTATTTTTTAAGATCTCCTTCAGTCATCAATTTGGGCTGCAGACTGTGCTGTGGGGTGTCATGTCAGCACTGAGGGTGCATTCTAAAGTGCCCGTACTACTCAGTAACACTGATCAGACCAGCACCCATGCTGAGAGCTTGTACACAGCACCGCTTCTCGCCGTGCATCGATCAGAGATTGCTGCTGCTGCTGCTGCGAGGACCCTGCAGAGCTGTTTTCTGTGCTATCGATATCAAACCCCTGACGTGCACAGCAAGCATTATCAGCTTTCTGACCCTCAGCTGCATTTGCTGTGGATGAATGCTGTGTAGGCTGTTCGTAGCCACCATTTCTTGCAGTGGCCTCACAGTTTTAGTGATTCACTCATTGCCCTTGACAACTTGTCAGTGCTAATACAAGTGCATTGCTTATGAAGCATCCGTTGGTGAGGTGCACTGCAGGCTAATTTTGTTCTGTCAGCGCACTGACATTTTCCTATAAACAGAGTGGAGCCATGAAGCTTTTAATACCTGTCATGGTGCACGCTTATTTTCTATTTCTGTTTTATGTCTTTGAAAAAGGATACATGCAGTGCAGGGTTGGAGAAATGATTTGCTAATAGTAATTAATTGAACCAAATAATTCAGGTGACCTAATTATCCACTGTATCTTTGTGTCTGTCATAATGAGTTTAGTGAAATGCGCTTCTTTACATGATCTTTGGAAAAGTACAAACATGTCATATACCCTCAGTCTGCAATTACAGTCATAACCTCTGGTGGTACACAACAGTTTGACAGTTGATTTAACTTGGCAAATGAGCTTTTTGACTTTGCTTCTCCTCCATACAAACTGTTCATAATATTCATCATACATTTTGCAGATTCCCATTTCGAATATTAAATGTCTCATGGAAGACCTACCCTTGAGCAAGGCACATAACTAGAAGTTCCTCTGTAAAGTAATATTTATTAATAGAACCTGTATGAAAATCTGGGAGGGTGATGAACGATCTCAGTCAGAGAGAAATTGAATTTTATTGACTGTTGCTTGTTTGACCTTTAAGTTCTACTTCCAGGATGAACTCGTTGCTGCATTTGTCCAGATCAGTGGCAGAATATTAAATGTTTTTAATATCCAATCATGGAAGAAGTTAAAAAGACCAATCGGTGCTTTTCAGTTTGGCAAGGCCTGAAAATGGTATATCCTGCATACAGCAGCCATTACATAGCAGTGCCTACCAAATATGCTTTAAATAGATCTTGTTATTTTTTTGTGCTTATGCTCTGTATTGTTTTTTTTGTACAGCTGGCTACAACAACCTAGAGGTGGCAGAGTACCTGCTGGAACACGGGGCAGATGTTAATGCACAAGACAAAGGGGGTCTCATCCCGCTCCACAATGCAGCTTCCTATGGGGTGAGTACTGAACCAAAGGGTACAGGGGTGTGGAGATGGTGTCCCAGGCAGGGGCCCAACTGTAGAACTGTGGAGAATGCAGCCAAATTAGCCACAGCACTTTCCTCTCATCATGGTCAGGGCATGCGTTCACAAGGGATCGTGATGTAGGAGTACTGATCCAGGACCAGTTTTTCTGTTAAGACCCTAATGGATATATCCTGGATAAACCTCATCCTAGATCAGTGGTACCACCCTGAGCTGCTCTAGATACCCTCTGCTGGGCACTCCTATAGGATAGATGGGTACGAACTGTTTTCTTCGTAGCATGAGGCGAATTAACAGCCTGAAGGCCTCTTTCAGATGTACCCTAGTTCTATAGCTGTGTGGCTCTTTCTCCTGTGGTGGCTCTTGGACAAATGGGGAAAAGCACTCAGACATCCGTCCGGTTACGTAAGAGCAGTGAATCAGTCCCAGGCCTAAGGCTACTGGCTGCTGCTGTATAGACCTGGCACTGTTGGGGTTCCGTGTTGCTATGGCAACCGGCAGGATGTATCAAAGCTAGGCCCGGACCAGCAAAGAGGCTGCCCTGGGCCCATTGGGGCCCATGAACGGCTACATTGTTTGGCTGGCCACAACTGCACAGTCTACCCTTTCCACATAGGCAGGTTGTTTAAAGAATGCCAGTCTGTTTAGCATCCAGAAGGGACAGTGCTGATTATGCCAGGATAGGAGAGAGCTGGAGAGAAACTAGTGGGTGTTGACCTGAGTGCATATAATTCCTGATAGGAATATAAATGCATTGAGTTCATGTTAAATCACGGTAATTTATTATTTCAGAAGTCGGTTGGCTATGAAGGGGTTACATCTGCTAGCTTTAGTAGACCTAATATGAATGCCCATGCTATAAGAACTTTTGGGGCTTTTGAAAATAGTTTGGAAGAGAAATTTGCTGACACGCATGTTGACATGTACAATAATGTTTAACATTATGGTATTTACTATGGAAATAGTATCCATAACCCTATGGAAAATATAATGCATTTTGTATGAAAGAGCATAGTAGAGCAAACTGTAAATAACAGTTATAGACATGTTATAGACGACTGTTGCATTAAGTTTTAAGAATGAGAATTAAGGCAGTATTACCTCTTTGAACATATGCAACTCACTGCAGGGGTGGAGCTTGTTTGCATTGCAGTGAGTGTGTGATTTAAACCGACACGGTTTCCCGTATGAGCACGTTTGTGAATGTCTTCTCCTCCCCACATCAGCACGTGGACATCGCGGCTCTCCTCATAAAGTACAACACCTGCGTCAACGCCACAGACAAATGGGCCTTCACCCCTCTCCATGAGGCGGCCCAGAAGGGCCGCACCCAGCTGTGTGCCCTGCTCCTGGCGCACGGGGCCGACCCCACCATGAAGAACCAGGAGGGGCAGACGCCACTAGACCTGGCCACAGTGAGCGTTCCTCTGCCGTTAACACACACAGTCACACGCTACTGGCAGCCAGGCGCCACACCGCAGCTCCGCACTGCGCTCACTCAGGGATTGTTGGGGTGTTCGTTTGACGGTTACGTGGGACACTAATTGCTCATCCGTTTAACATCAATTTATAAATTCCGTTTTTATTTGCAAGTCAGATAATCCTGGGTTATCTTGTCACTTTTGAAAATATACTTGTACTTACTGATAAGATAGCCAAATGTTTGTTACTGTTACGGTGTGTGTTTTCTTGAAGCTCATCCTTCACATTATTGAATTTATGTTCACTCATTGTTTGCCAGTATCCAATGCAAATTCTAAGTGTTGTGAAGCTGCGACCTACAGTTCAAAGCCATTGAAAGAGGAGTTTCTTTTCTCCACAGCTCATTTCACCATTTCTTAATGTATTTGATGCCTTAGTGGAGAATGAAAGAGCTATTAAGAGTCTTTGCTTAATAGAAGGGTTCATATATGACCTTCTGAGGGTGTAGGTTGGGAAAAAAATGTGCGACGTTTTGTTTCCGCTGTCTCAGGCTGATGACATCAGAGCCCTGCTGATCGATGCCATGCCCCCGGACGCACTGCCCAGCTGCTTCAAGCCCCAGGCCACAGTGGTCAGCGCGTCGGTCATCTCTCCAGCCTCCACACCCTCCTGTCTGTCTGCCGCCAGCAGCATCGACAACCTGGCCGGGCCCTTGGCCGAAATGTCTGTCTCTGGGTCCTCCGGGCCCGCAGACGGGGCCACAGGCTCAGAGAGGAAAGAGGGAGAGAGTGAGTGTTGTTTTTTCACTAGGACTTGGGCCCATTTCCAGAGTGGGGCAGTTGATTTTACCGAATACAAATTGAAGAGTCATGTCATGTGACTGTCAGATAATAGCACTGAACTTGGCTACTCACAGCTGGCCAAATTACACTTTAATTCTTTTTAACACTGTTAAAAGGAATCCAGTGTTTGTCAGATTGATTTACTTACGAAAAACAAGGTGTAATGCAACAGTACCTATATTATTTGCGACCGGTACCTGCGGACCCCTAACGTCATGTAAATATCTTTTTTCATATATATTTTTGAACAATATTTTATTTCCATACTTGCAAGAACAAACATCATGACTATAAATGAGTTTAACATTTTCATTGAAATGTTTTGTTAGTCCATATCCTGCTCTTGGCAATTCCTGGCTGATTGATAAGAAATTACATTAATCAAATGCAGAAAGACAAAAGAGTCAATGCATTATAAAGCACTGGGCTTGCTTGTGAAGTGCTTGCTGCTTATCGGGTAGTAATATTGTACTTGTGAAGGTGTTTCGTCTGGCCTTTTGATGTTACATTTTAAGGGTAGTTTGATAAGAAAAGCAAGCCGTCTGTATTCCTCTGACACACAGATGTATTTAGTACACTTAGCATCTCTCTGGCCTGAACACATATTGATAGGAAGGCATTCGGTTTTTATAGCTTCATCGATTGGCGGCAACACCGCTATGTTTTTTTAAATGATTATTTAGGCTTTCGGGAGAGTGAAACCAGAGCATTCATGTTACATTTGCTTTAAAAATCTCTATTTTAGGCTGTTTTCACAGTGTGCTTGAGCGGATTTGGTCATTTTTGTCCTAGAATGCAGACAATGGCATATTGTGTGGAGTTGTATCTTATCCTAGCTTTAATTGCCCAGTCCCTACCCATCATTCTCTGCGCTGCCACTTATCAGTTAGCCTTTACCATAGGTGACTGCAGAGACGTATTGGTGTGATAAGAGGATCAATTTAGGGGGAGAAAACGAATTTGAGTCGGTTTTGCTGTTTGAACCGTTATTTCCTGTATTCCTCTGCCATCTTTATGAAAACCTAATGTGGTTATTTGTTTTCCGTTCTTCGGCAAGCTAGAAAGCGGAAATCGTTGACATTCTATCAACATCAGCAGCAAGTTTCCAGGGAGAATGATGTTTCTTTCACATAACGCCACAGAATAGAGCCATTCCGCTATTTGTATTTGTCAGAAGGAGATGGACGGGATGTTGGAGATGTGGAATGGGAGTGTGCAAGCGTGCATTCTTTATTTAGAATTTGTTTTAGGCCCCTGATTGTTTGTTGTCTTTGGTGCAGTGACAGTTCTCGACATGAACATCAGTCAGTTCCTGAAGAGCTTGGGCTTGGAACACCTGCGGGACATCTTCGAGAGGGAGCAGGTGAGTAAGATCCCCTATCTCTCGATATCACCGTCTTCCTCCGCTTATCTCATCACTGCCTTTCTCAATATATTTCAATACCCGAGCTGGAAATGAAATCCCCCCCCTCCTGCACCTTTGTTTCACCTTCACGTTCTGTCTCGAAATATCAGCTACTGCTCCCTACCTTTGTTTTGCTTTCAGCTCGACTACATTCTTCACCGCCAGAGTCAAATGACTTTTAAACCCACAGTTCTGAGGAATCAGGTGCCATATTTCATTGTTTTGTAATATTGCCAGTGCAGGTATTAAGGATGGCCCCCGTGACCTCGTCTTGATTAGAGTCAGAAGGAGGACAGGCACAGATTGACTGCTTTGTTTCCTCCAGCGTCTTTTGGATTTTATAAACACGCGCTTTGTCATGGTGAGAAAAACCAGCCATTCTGCTGCACTCAGTTGAGCAGAATAGCACTCTCTCGGCTTGAGGAGAACGCTCCGGATTGAGTAGGTGTAATGAAGCCTAGCGGAGAACTACATGGAGGTCAATTGGCGGCGTCCTTAGAGTACATGAAGCCGTCCCCCGCTGCTTCATCGCTCTTTGGCTGCCCGCAACAACAGCTTTCATCACCTCGCTTTAATCATTCATCTGAAGCAGTTAGTGAGAACACAGGAAGACTCTGTGCACTCAGCATACAGATTACCATGCCATAGGCCCCACTTCATCACATCCTATGTCACCATGGTACTCTACCCATCAGCACCCAGGAGCCTGGCTTATTTACAGCTCATTACAGATTTACAGGGCCGCGGTGGTGATTTGTGCTCTCGAGCACAATGTCCCATGGGTCTCTGCTGTGCTGTCCAGTTTAGTCTGCTACCGTTGACTCCATTTGAGAGGGGCAATATGAGTGGAGATGGTGCGGTTTTTACCTTCCTCCATTTGGTACAGTAAACTGCAAACTCCATTGCTGCTCTGTTGTTGTTATGATTGTGTTGCTGAGAAATAACTCCAGAGTAGAGTCTGCGCCAGACAGGGCCAGATATCTCTGTGATTACAGTTAGTGACAGATCTATCATTGGTGTGATATACTGGCAATAACCATCCCTTAGACTGAGAATTTGTATGTGAGGAAGACGTGAGCTGACAGCTGAGCGAATATAGCAAATGATCATATCCAGTAATACATTTCAGGTCCTGGTTCCCAACCGGATGGTTTTTCACAGCATTTTTTTTAAAAGAAGCCAGCTGCATGTTGATTTAATAGGTTCCTTCAGTGCAGAGAATTCTCCCATGTAAAAGCACTGTTCCCTAGAAGCTCCGCAGAGCTAAATAGGTGTGTGAGTGAGGGCTTCAGAAAGAGCCATTCTGCATTTAGATTCCCAATTCCCTTATTCCAAACATGACATGCTTTATCAGAATGGCAAGTACATTTTCTTCTCCTGATATTTCTGTCTAGAGTTGTTTGTCATTATTTTTTCTTATACTTTTCTAAAATCTGTCTTCCGTCCTCTGTGCATTCTTTCTTTGGCTGCTATGTTTTGAAGTGTTAACAGCTGTTCTCTTGTACCTTCTGATCGGGTGTATCCATTACTCCATCCTTTAGCCTAGCCCTAACTGTGCTGTTGTGCTTTCCCCATCCCAGATCACGCTTGACGTGTTGGCCGACATGGGGCACGAGGAGCTGAAGGAGATCGGGATCAACGCCTACGGCCACCGGCACAAGCTCATCAAGGGCATAGAGAGGCTCCTGGGTGGGCAGCAAGGTAAGACGCCGCACGGCAACGCCCTAGGCAGGGGTTGGGACTCGTTCAGCGGAGGGCCTCGCGAACGCGAGGAACGCAGGAGTCCCAGTCGCGCAGCTCAGTAACGTCCTCGACGCTTTGCTCATTCTCCGCAGGTGCCAACCCTTACCTGACCTTCCACTGTGTCAGCCAGGGCACCGTCCTCATCGATCTGGCCCCTGATGACAAGGAGTTCCAGTCCGTGGAGGAGGAGGTGCGGAGTCTGCCTTTCGCCCGTGTGTTTGTGCTGTGTATTCCCTGCTGTGTGTTTGAAAGCGTTAAGTCTGAAGCGCTCTCTCATAAATAATGCCCCACATAAGCCGGAGCATTATTTAATACTTTTGGGACCTGGACTCCTGACTCCAGCGTTCAAAGGCTGGGTTCACGGAGGGCCGGCATGGAGGCTCCACACTAACGAGGCTTGTTCAGCTTAAAGAATTCTTGGACGTGGTGAAGTATCTGGGCTGTGCCACCCCCCCCCCCCCCCCCCAACTGATCCCAGATCATCTTCTAGTCTGTTCAGAGTTCAAAGATGATGTGAGGTTTTCGGGTTGAGGGCCCTGAGACTGATCCCAGACCATCTTCTGTGCCGCAGATGCAGAGCACAATACGGGAGCACAGAGATGGAGGCAACGCCGGGGGAGTGTTCGTCAGGTACAACATTTTGAAGGTGAGCATGGCCCAAACAGCGCTGGATTAACACTGCAGTTTATAACTTTCCCACTGGCCTCTTTATGACTTATTTAATTGTTGCTCTGGGTAAGTAGCTGGAAAGAACTACATGTGAACTGTGAGTAAGCAGCTATTGATGTCAGAGCTGTAGAATTTCTGATATCTTGTTTTACATGTTGCTGAAGCAGCTTAAATATACAGTTAAACATTATTGAGCATAATGCACATTTAATTCAGTTACTTTGTGAATTAATGTAACAGGTGTCCTGAGTAGCATAACTGACTTGCATAAACAACAAATGAATTAATCCAGAAAATAATTTAGATTAAGAGACTTGATTAGCGGTTCAACTGTGCAACACATTCCACAACTGTTACGCCTCATTTATCAAGCAGTGTATTGAAGTTGTCGACCCCCCCCAGTGGATGGCAGTCACATCTGTGCTCAGACTGAAGACCTGGTCTAACGCTTGTTTGTTCATGACATGCCTCCAGATCCAGAAAGTGGTGAATAAGAAGTTGAGAGAGAGGTACACCCATCGTCAGAAGGAAATCGCAGATGAGAACCACAACCACCACAACGAGCGGATGCTGTTTCACGGTAACCAGCTTCTTCCCTGACCCCCTTCTTTCCGTCCTGTCACAAAGCAGTTCAGTCATTAATCATAGGAGGTCCATCCGTTCGGCTGAAAGTTTGATTGTACGTCAATGTCGCGTTCGTCTTTCAGGGTCCCCGTTTATTAACGCCATCATCCACAAAGGCTTCGATGAGCGGCACGCCTACATCGGCGGGATGTTCGGGGCCGGGATTTATTTTGCAGAGAACTCGTCCAAGAGCAACCAGTACGTGTACGGCATAGGGGGCGGGACTGGCTGCCCCACGCACAAGGACCGGTCCTGTTATATCTGCCACAGGTGAGATCCCATGGACCGAGAAACCATAGGGAAGAGAAAACACACAGAGCACGCATCGAATGCCCCTAGCTTCGTTTTGAAAAAAGTTGCATTAGAATTCACATTTTCACACCTGCTTCACTGTGAACTGCAGGCGCAGTGTTTAATGTTACCATCCCCGAAATGTACCCGCACTTACAAAAAAAAAAGTGGTCTGTCCTAGATTGCATCATGGCAGATTCAACAGAATTTTAATGCAGACTCAAGGCAAGGCCTGAAAAGAATGGAGAATCCCAGTCAAGGTGCCGCTGGAATGCCAAGCATATGGCATTGCGTCTCCAGGATCTATTATTCATCGGCCTGCCCGGTTGCCCAAAGGCCTGGCCCATTTATCATGCTGATGGTTTTTACCAGAGCCAGCTCCAGTAAAACTGCATCTGGACTTAGTCTGCAGTGGAGGATTCCAGTAGAAAGCCAAAGTGAATGTGTGTGCGACACATTGTGAGCTGAGTGTATGGATCTGTGTGTTGGGAGATATTTAATTCTGCCGTGTCACTGAAACTATAGGCAGATGCTGTTCTGTCGGGTGACCCTGGGCAAGTCCTTCCTGCAGTTCAGCGCCATGAAGATGGCCCACGCTCCTCCCGGACACCACTCTGTCATCGGCCGGCCCAGCGTCAACGGTCTGGCCTACGCAGAGTATGTCATCTACAGAGGGGAACAGGTTAGAAACAGCGACTTCTAAATTACCTAGCAGATTTCTATCACACACATGTCTCCCACACAAGTGAACATGTTAGTTAGACCACAGGGTCTTACAGTGTACATATTCTGCAGTGGCAAACAGGTCTGTAGCACAGCCCTCTTTAACTTTGTCTGCATTGCTGAGTGTTGGAGAATTGCAAAAAGGAATAGTCTGATTAGGAATATGGCACTCAGTCTTGTGTAAATCTGCTTATTTTTTTAATATTATTGCAATTGATGGCATTTGATGCATTTACCTGCAACATGAAATGACAAACATGAAATGGTAAAAGTGAACCTCTGAGAAAAGTGTACACTTGGAAAAGTAGTTTTGAATAATACGAGTATTATGTGTCACTTAAAAGGCAGATCTATTTATGCTGCTTCTTGTATCCAACCATTTTTCCTTTTTTAATGTGTCCTTGCAAAGCCTGTTATGTAAAATGTTTGAACATAATGTAATGTAAATTACTAAACAGAAATTCCATTGATGTAAATGCTGATCAAGTGTCTGTTGGACAGATACTTCATGTGCACTGTGTTCTGCCGTTGTCACGACTCATTTGTTTCATCCTTTGTGTTTCAAGGCCTACCCAGAGTACCTCATCACGTACCAGATTGTGAAGCCGGAGAGCACGCCCCAGACCACAGCTGGTGCTGAGCAGAAGTCGTAGTCCAGAGGGGCGGTGAACAGCCCTATCAGAACAGCAGAACCGCAGAGACTGTTACACGACACTTAACACATTCTGGGCCCAAAAGGCAGTTAACACCCCAACTTCTTTTTGTTTTGACTTTTTATAATCTTTTTTTTCTAATTGGGAAAAAAAAACTTTCCAGTTATAGACTGCCAATATTCTTTTTTTTCCCTCCTGTTGGTGTTTACAGAGGTTGCCTTCACGTGAAAATGTCGCCTTCTCACCCATCGTGATCAAACTGTGCCCCTTTGTATTTGCCTTTTAGTTTCCTTTAAGGGTTCGCTAACGGCAGGACAGAAGCCAGGAATCAAAGCTGTGTGCACACGTTAGCTGCAGTCACATACTGCAGAGAAACTATGAGGGGAAAAAGGTCAAGATCAGATGGTTTCTGATCCTGGTCCCTTAGACTTAGCCAGTTTTTTTGTTTTTGCTGCAGTATCCGTAACCAGTTCACACCCAAGACACTACATAAAGTTAGCTAATAGTGTAACCAACAGCTTTTTTTTGATCAACTAAATGCTGACCAACAACGAAAATCCACCGGCCCACGTGGACCAGGTTTGGCGACCCTGGGTCTAGACACACCCCTCTTCATGGTATATGGGTAAATGAGTAATATACAACCAAGCAGATATTTTCCATCCCCCGACCTTTAACTATCCTCCTCCAGGATCCAGGACCACTCTGTTGTCCACCTTAGTTTAACTCCAAACCCCTAAAATCATGACACAGCATTTATCCTTATGGTTTTGTACTATATTTTTATGAGCATTATGATAAATAGTATTTTTCCTCGTTTTTAGAATGGCAGCAAATGGACCATATCACAGTTGGGTAACTTTTTTTTTTTTTTTAAACTTTATACTTTCTTTGAGTGCAGAGGCCTCTCTGGGTGAACCAGTTCAGTGTAGCAAATTTAATTTCCTTTATTTTTATTTTTTTTAAACTAGATTTTTTTTAACACGATTTTTTGAGACTGGTTAAGGAAGACCCCAGAGTCTGGCACAGAACCTGGAGAACCGACGGAGCATATTTTGTAGGTGTATCCTCTCCAGCTGCCTGGTCTTCTTTGCACAAAGAAAGCTATGAAATCCTCGTGGCCCATATTGCCATCGTCTTATCTGCATTACTCCCACATTTTAAAGGAATTGCACTTTTTAAGCAGGACACATTTAAGTTATTTGCAGTTAAATGAAAAATGACATTGCTGAAAAAGAGATGTTGATAAATGTACAGGTTGTGTAAAGGACACTGTAAAGCTTTTGATGTTGTTTAATGATGGCATTTGGCTTTTGCTTGTATTGTAAATGAAGTGGGATTATTTTTGGGTATTTTTTTTTTCTTTTTTTCTTTTTTTTTTTCTTCATTTTTTGGAGCAGCGACGTGGTCGTCTTGGGCGGTCCTGTTTGATTGTCTTTGCTTTCTGAATAAACATTTACTGTAGGAAGATGTGCCTCCCCCGAACCAGTTCCCACACTTATTTGCTTATATTTTATAATGTTCTTTCATGTCACAAAAAAACAGTATCCTCTGGATGGTTATGGCAGAAGAATCATTCCTGTGACCGAGTAATAACACTACTGCTGCAAATAAGCTATACTTTTCCTGACTCTGCTGTAAAAAGTACTCTCTCTTTATGGCACTTCGATCTCGAGGTCAGTGATTGCAAAAATGAAGTGATTATATTGTGAAGGTATGAACTCTGATGGAGACAAAGTCAACAGGAAGTGATAGGAATAATCCGACTCAGGCTTGTGTGGCATCACAGATATCAGTTAATTGATTAATTAATCATCTTTATTTTCTTTCGGTGGTATGGCTGCAGGAGTCATAACGAGAGGCATTTAGCAGTTCCCTACTGTATACTGTTTACAGCTGGCTGCCCATCTTGTACAAACCCCCAACTCTCAAAAAAAACAACTCTGCCCTCTGCCTGAAAAACGTACTTACATGATTGATTGCTTGTCTTTGTTTTTTATTTTTTCAAGTTTAAACCAAGCCCTGCACTGACCTGTATAACACTTAACAATTAGTCGGAAGACCACTAAAACACTCAACACTGTAAACCAGTCTTAATAAAATAAAATGGCACGTCATCTTTGTCTGCTATCTTTATTAAAGTTCCTTTGTGCTTTCTATATAAAGATTTTTCTTAATGTGCTTGCATATGGAAATTTGAATATCCTCTGCTTGCATTTTCCATTGGTTACCAGCAGGGGTCGTCAGATTTTTAAGGGAAACTAACATACAAATGACTGATAAAGGTATACATTCCTCAGCAAACAAATTTTATATGAAACATTAAAATTCATTACACGATATACTGTACATTATATCTTTAAAACCAAATCTTATACTTTAAGCTTGATTAGTTACATGTGGCAGCGTATTTGTGCTTGTACGTCAGGTTCAGATTTAAAAATGATCAGTTATTGCAATAAAACATTCAAGGAAGTTGTCCTCTGTTGACCCTTAATATCTGCTTATTATCCTGCTCTAATAAATTCTTATTCCAGTATACAGAATAAATAATTTTGTGCTCGCTTGTGGAACCAACTATCTAGCATAACTGGAAGGGTGATCAACAGCAGTTCTTACAAGTAATTCAAGTACTTTGATAATTTCTCTTAATTTATCATTTACCATGAATTGCTTTTGCATTTCAACCAGAATCTCAACATGCAGTTCTCAAATTGTGTGTTATTGTGTGTCTTGTTTTTCATGGTACTCTGCATTGGTAGCAGAAAAGTGCTGGCATATGTTGTGCTTGAGATTTATAGAACTAAATAATACTCAGTATGTCATTCTGTAACTAGCCACATGGGGTCTCTGCTGATAGGGCAATTATGTCATTAACAACCTCTGTGTCGCAGAATTTCTTGTAAAACTCTTCTGCAAGAGTCTCCATTACAAAGTAAGCCTGTGAGTGATTGCAATTCAAGATAAATACATTTAAGATCTTAAGATGAGTTTTGCTATTATTATTGTTAAAATGTATCTTCTCCAAATCATTCACACACTGCTAAGCAGTTCAGTTATTTATTATGCATTAATTTATAAATTGCACAATACTAAAAATAAACATACTGCAAAGATATGTAATGTTCTTTTTGTATAATTTCAACTAAAAAAATATGTATTTCTTCTACAGTATAACAAATTAATTCATTATAAATGTACTATACTTCTGATGTAATGTATTACATCGGTATATTTAATTACATATTAAATTAATGTATTTACAGAATTAACAGAATTACTCATAGAATGACCGATTCCCACCGTTACTGTTTTGTATTTCCAAGTTGGGGCAATAACCTTTTTACACTTAACCTTTTTCACACAGATGTTTGATTACCCTGCATGTAAAATAAATAAAAGAAGCACCAATGTAATTTTTCCTTATAAAGACCTAACCACATTCAAGATGATAAACACGGAAAAATCCAGAAATTTGGTGAGAGTGAAAATAATTTCTCCTAATATTGTATTTATCATAGTTTATATGTACATAATACCGTATACGGCTTACAATGACCTTTACGACTTTTATTGTGTTGTGCTTTCATTAACGTTATGTTAAATGTTTATTGCAAAAGGAAAATATTGAATAAGAGCAAACAAAGGATAGTCATGCTATATTTACAAAGGCTGTCCTGTGGGAGGCAAAGATCATATGTGTACTACATTATGTAAATTGTTTAAATAATCCTATATTGATATTTTTACTTCCATCTTAGTCTAAGTCTCTTTAAAAGTAACTTGTGGTATCTTATCATGTTTTCTGCCTGATTTTGTTTTTCTAGAATGCTCTGAAACAATATACTGCATAAACAATAAAACTCTCAAAAATGTTTTGCTTAAGAAATAAGTTATATTTAAATGGGAATCATAAGAAATAAATAAAGAACATGGCAAACAAAAGGAAAGGGTCACACATAGTATCTTTACAAATGATATTGCTGTTTGGACACAAACATCTTAGTCCACGCAGGTTTAAAGTCTTGCGTATCATAAAATTATTAATGACAGTTGCACACAGTTTCATATACATATATATTACTTTCATTTCAGACTAACAACACTTAACAAATAGGTATAAAAAATTCACCAGACTATCTATTTTCATAGCATTGTGTACTCTGTGCAAATCAATTTACAGTTGTTCAATGGTATTGCATCACAAAGTGTTCTATAAAATGTTCGAACATTCTTCAAATGGTGAAAAAAATCTCCATCTTTAGCTTTCCTGATTCTAAGGCAAAGAATTATTTACTGCTTTGGGTTGTGGTGCTAATTCAGAATCGTTTCTTACAGAGTTGTGTCTCAAAATTATGCATTGATTAGTGTGCAAAATATTTCAATCAGAAAAGACATAGAGCATGTGCAGTATTTGCTTCTGCTCATTAGAAAACTGCTTAATCAAGAAAACTTGTGGTTTAATTATCAAGTCACCTACTCCCAAGATTCCAGCTAGAGGTAAGTTGTACACTTGTAACATCTCTCCCCCAATCACAGTTTCTCTGACCTGTTTAGTTCGACCATGCAGCTGAATATTCTCCTGGCTGGTCGTGCTTCATGTTATTAAGCAACTCATTCTTTACATACTTCCTGCAGACTGACCTCCGGAAGTTGAGTCATATGATAATCGGATCCACTCGGGGTCCATAATCTTTAAATCCCTCTAAGGTCATGTGATTTCACATGCCCACGGATTTCTGACAAAATATTAATTATCTTGGACTTGTGGGATGTGTGTAAAACTGCACTTGTGCGTATAGGGTCAGTGATTTTATATACTTATAGTCTGTTTTCACAGACAACAGGTGCACTTAGAAACAAACCCAATTGGACCCATCCCGTCTTTTCAGATCTTGACAGTCTCTCTTGGATTTCACAGGTTCAACAAATACCAGTTTAAACCTCCAAACCCACAAGCACAAGACAAATTAGCATGTTTGTGAATTCACCTTCTTCTGGGAGGTAGACAGAGATGCGTCTGGAAAGACGAAAGATGGAGATAGACTACAAAGAAAGAACATTCATCATTTTCAGACTTATTGAGCAATTTTGTTTTTCTTTTACTAGGTAGTTCTGAGCAAGGCATGAAGCAAAGACCACAAGAACTCTGCAGGCTTATTTCATGAATCGGATAATAAATATCGACAATTATTAAAAATGTATGATCATACAAGGAATGTGTAGCATTTTGGTGGCACTGCAAAATTATACAAAATCAAAGGGAATATTATTGCTCTGATTTTGGAAGTCCAAAACAACAGTTACAAAAACTCGGCTTATGTTGATGTTTGGTAACACTGAGCAAAAAAGTGTTACAAATGCTGTGCTGTTGTCAGAACGACGATCCGTCTGTTCGAGGGCAGACGTGGTTGTCCAGAAGTTCATGTACCTTAAGTGTGACAAGGCACTGACAAAAGTCAAGTCACCAACCCCCCCCCCCCCCCCCCCCCCCCCCCCATGCTCCTGTACAAACACATGCTTGCAGACCGTCTCGCTGCAACCAACCGGCACACACCATTTGGCACCTTCGGACAGAACAAGGGTTCATACCCTCCCAGACTCTCTGCGGCAAATAATCTATTTCAGTTATTTCATTTGAGTCAATGAGTGGAAGCAATTAAAGTGAAGGGTTCTGAGACAAGCTGACCAGAGTAGGTTCAGGAAGAGGAAGAGGAATTCAGTTCTAGGGGGCGCGTTTGGCTTTTGATCAGGAGGCATTTTAAAGTGACAGAAATATAGGGGAATAAATATGCCTACTTAGCTCCTTAACATCAACTCTGATGGCCAGACCACATCTTTGGCATTTACGAAGCGTCAAATTAAAGAATGAATTAAAGAGGATCTGACCCGGTTTGTAATGTACCAGAGTTCACAATTCTCTTCTGTTCCTCAATGTGAACTACAATTGTCAGAGTAAGACCAGCCACTGTAAGTTGGATGCGAGCCAACTTTTCCCCTCAAATTCTTCTCTGACCCTTCTTCTATTCATAAATGTTATTATAATCTGGCCAGAAATCTCGAACCAGAGCCCTGTTTAAGAGAGGGTAATTATTTTCTCGTACAGAAACAGGAACAAGCATTCCTCTTATGTTTGTTTGTCAACCCTCTGCCTGCTTCTCTCAAAACACAACAAACATTTTGCTTCCTTCCGCGGAAATCTCCTTCTGTCTTAATTCATTTGCCTCGGGGTCCCCCGGATTCAGGAAGCTCTGCTCTTTGGCAACACTGCTGTCTCTCTGCCTCCTGGGAATAAAGGGGGTGGGGGGGGGTGGTGTGAGGGGCTCAGCAGCTAGGCAGGCTCGTGATTGGGCCTTGCAGGTAGGGCTGCCCATGCCCATGCGTCACCACGGAGACCGGGAAGCTGAAGACAAAAGGCGAGGCTGGGCCGGAGGCGGGCTGGGGCCCGCACGTGGCCGAGGGGCTGGCGGCCTCGGCCGAGCAGGAGGTGGCGAGCACCTGGGACTCGAACTGCAGCAGCTGGCCCATGAAGCTGAAGTTGGGCGAGATGACGCTGCGTCGCTGCTTGACGAACTCGAAGGCCTCCTCCAGCCGCACCCGCTTCCTCTTCATCAGGTACGCCAGGCAGATGGTGGCGGAGCGAGAGATGCCCGCCTGGCAGTGGACCAGCACGCGACCGTTAGAGCCTTTGACTGAATCTGCCGAGAGAGAGAGAAAACTCTTGAATGCAGAGGCTGCTGGGTAAGGTCTAAGGCTGCATAAATTCATGTATCATCTTTATATAACCTCATTTGCTTTAACCTTCATACAGATCATTCACCCATATTGAACACATTCACCTTATACTAGATGCACAAAAGTGGTAAAACAGAACATCTATTGCATATGCTCCCAGTACCTTCGGAGATGTAGAAGCAGCAGAATTCTCCCCACAGAATGTTCCCTTTCAAGTACCATAATGTGTAATTAGTCATATCAATTAATTTGACTACGAACACAAAACACAAGGAAATGAAAGTGAAGCCGAGCGCTTTGGTTACATTAGTGGGTTTAACATTCAGTTTACACGACTCAACAGACTTGACTTATACACATACTGCATTGTTACAATTCTACCTCTGGGCTTCAAATACATGATTCACCAACTTTACAAAAGATGTGGGAGAGATCATTAAAACGGGACCGGGCTATTAACATCCATGTAATTATAGTCATAAAGTCATTACAAATCCAGAGTCAGAGGAAAGCAGGAAACTCCTTCTGGCCCCTGGGACTACAGTCACCAATCCTCACTTAATTAAATTACCCCCAGGCTATCCCCCAAATAGAAATATTGCCCGAAGGAAAGGTCTCTTATTTCAATGGAAAGTACAACTGCTTCACACTGAGATGAAAGCAAGTACGGTATTTTACTGATCCTGATTATCACTACCCTAAAACTATGGTCTCCACTTATTCTAACTGCAATTATTTTCCCCCTGCAGTCAAACCTTCATTCTTTCTTTATAAATGTCTTTATAAACTTTCACAATCAATCATGTTCATTTTGTCATGTTATATGTTCAGCAGATTTAACAAAAGCAAATGTTTATCTCAACAATGTTAAGGATTTAATTTTTATGGGTATACTGTATTTACATATTTATAAAAAACAAAAGTAGCCTATCCCGTAAACGATAATGCTGAGATGTACTCCTGGGTTGTTACAGATTACGGGAAAAAGCAGTTTATAGTAAACAATATTTAATCCAAGGCCCTTCCTGATAAGAGCATAAAGCAGCCCGTGTTCTCCCATTTCACACCTTAGGGCCCTTTAGCACATGCAGTTGCTGGGCTTAGTAGGAACCAGCTCAGCATAGCAGGATACTAATTAAACAGTGGAAGTAAAAAAAATGATCTGTGACTGAATGGAGCAGCCGACAGAAGGAATCAACAGCAGTCAACATTTATCGCCAGCACACAATGAAGCCCTGGGAATCCCGTGGCAGTGTGATGGTGTGTGTCATAAGATAAAGTGGGCTGTCTCCATCTTTCACACATAATCCATTTACAGTCCTCTGACTTTCTGATACATGCGACGTGCACTAACTTTGAAGTTTCCTCCGCATGCAGGGCAAGTCTGAAATAGATGCATGCCCTCCAGTGCCAAACACCAATGAAAATGCAATCACAAGCATGCACACACACACACACACACACACACACACACACACCCACGAAACTGGGTCCTTTATGATGTTTTTTTTTTTTTTTATGAAGAAACTTGCCTTATAATATAGTGGAATCTCAAAAAATCCCTTAATTGCAGTTTAGAGTCACAAGCATCCAAATGATCGTTTGCTTTTTCCCAACACGCCCTGAATAGCATCTCAAATGGGTTGCGCAAAAGCCCTGATCATTTTATTTAAATTATGAATCCTGGATAAACATTATTTAACTAGTTTAAATTGTGTGATGTTAAATAACATTTTGTTGAATGCAGAACACTATTTAAGGGTGAATCATATTCAGTCCCTTCCTCAGATTTAGGGATTACTAACTATTTCGGAAATGTACTTGGACGCCAGCCTTGCTACGCTATAGCTTTCTGCAATAACAAAAGTAGGTCACATAAGTTTATCTTCTTTATTAATAATGTCTGTACCATCTGTGCTTCATTTCCAACAGAAAGCACTGAGAGAAATTCTGGGCAGTTTACTTGAACACACTCAACATCCTCTTCAAATGTAAGTATGTTTTTCAAACAATTAGGCCAATCATTTCATATCTCTCTGAATTACTGATAAAATTCAATCCATCTTTCTTCTCAAAACACTGAACCTCCCGGTGTTAAAACTATCTGGTACAGTTTTCTACTCTATGAGAGATGAAAATGGTACTTTATAGTGCTTTATCTAGGAAAATGGCATGATGGCCTATCCAAGCATGCATAAAGAATATACGCAACGACAAAAGACAATAAATTGATTTCTGTTTTCAGATATATTTTCAATGTTCTTTTTACACGAAACAAGGACAGACGCTCGGCTACCTACCAATGTATTCGATGGCCTCGACAAACCAGGAGCTGATGTCTGCTTTGTGGTTGTCTTCCACAGGGATACACTTGTACTGGTATGTCCCCTCAAAGTGGTTGGGACAATTTGAGGACACATTCAGCAGGGCAGAAATCCCCATGGCATCCAGCATGTCTTTTCTGGAAGCATGATAGGCGCTGCCAAGGAACAAGAAGGGCAGGATCTCCACCGGACCCCCCTAAAGGAAACACAGAAACAACACATGTATCTACAAAGCTGCAGGGCGAAATTCCAGGTTGGTGACTGCTGTTTCCTTAAACAAGGATGGCTAGCTAGGAGAGAGTTCCCTTTTATAAAGCAGAAAGGAACTGCACAAAGTTACAGGTTTTCTAAATAATCATACAGTTTCCCAAGTAAAGTTCATATTAATATTTCAGAAATTGGAGATTATACTTGTGATCTGAGGAAGAATCCTGATTGGATTTGACACACAATAGGACAAATTCAATTATTAATATGCGAGGTAATAAATTAAGTTATGATCATCTTTGTCTATGCAATATAAAATCTGTACCAATCCAAGATGTACCTGGAAATTTTTTTGAAGTATACAGATGTGTGCAAAATTTCATCAACTTTTTATGTCACCCCATCACTCACACTCTGGAAATGGGTTACTTTTATTGGTACCATATAAAGCCATTAATGTACCGTCAGATACTATACAGACATTAATGGTTGTATGCTGTAGAACAAAATGGTTCCTAAATGGTTGTATAAAGTACCAAAAAAGATTTCCCTATGGTTACAAGCAACAACCTCTCTGAAACCCTCAGTTTTTATAGAGTGCATTTATGATCCTTCACAAAACTGACCCTGCAATGTGTATTGGATTTCACAAAGTCATCAAAAAGAGTTCTCAGGTAAGAGATTAATTCTATTCACAACTTGCAATTTCACAAGTCACTGGCTCTTACAAACACATTTGTGATGGATTAGCCAAAATGGCTATTGTCATGAATGATGTTGTTAAATAGAATGTATTGTTGAAAACAAATTTTTGAAATATCACCAAAACATCTCTTAAACTCGAAGTGCATTGTTGAATCACCCGTATATTAATTTAAGATTAAATGTCCAAATCTAACATAATTGTTTTGATTTGGTCTGCTGTACACCAGGTTATCCCATAACAGTGGACAAGGATTTCCTCATTGTCCATTAAATGTTTGAATTTTAGTGACCCGGTGTCCACACTGCCACTAATTAGAACTCCACAGATCCATATGTTTAATCAGTTCAAATTAGCTGTCTTTTAAAGAAACCATTTGCCTTATGACACAATAAAAGAAAGGACTCATTTATCTGTCTGGTTGACGGTTTACCTTCCCTGGGATTTGAAATATGGGTGTACTTTTCAGCTATATCATCCATCATCACATTAAATGTCTAATTTAGAACCCACAGCTTTTCCTATTTCAGAGATTGCAACTGTATGAAAACCAAAATACACAGGTTGGCCCCAAGACCCCGCTTGAAAACCACTGTCCCAAATGGAATGGAAACGGTCGATGCGTAAAAACAGGGAAACAAATATGAATACCTAACTAAAATCCAGTCCCAGGACTCGACTTTGTTTTGCTACCTAGAGCGCTCCAGACTCATCACAGACGGGTACCTGGTCGTGTTGTGGAGTGCCACAGGAGGACCAGCTGGATTCGGAGACATCAAAACTGGATTCGGAGGATGACACTGACAATGTTTTGGTTTTTAGGCAGAATTCAGGGTACTCCGAGAAAAATCTGTCATATCCTCCTGTCAAAGAAGACAAACATTCAGGCAAGGACATCAGAAACTTGTAAAGTTGTGTAGGCTACACTCAGAATGTATATAATCCAATTTTCTTTTGACTTTTCATGACAAATAAACTACAAGCAAAGTCCAGTTGTTCTTGTTAAAGTTTATTTGGAAATCTAAAATATCAAGGTTTCTTAATAGGTGTTTCATGTACCCAGTTCACAACAGTGCTGAATCGTAACTATTAGCAAGGTTTTTTCCTCGTAATTAAACAAATCCTCAGCTTTCAGTTACCTTGTTAATAGAGTCAGACAACATAAACAAGATATCATTCATCCGCATGAAATGCTTTTACATGCATGCTTGCTACCCATACAGATATACTAGAACACTAATTTCACACATTTCCACAATCGAAAAGGCTAACGTTTTCAGAGTTTTAAAATGGAGCCATCCTCGCTGAGAATGTTGACGGGTGTAGACAATACGTGGTTATTAAAGCTTGTGTTTCTTCTACATATACTTGGTCGTGGGCTGTTCTTTCGCAGGCTGATCTGGCGCATGTCAAATGAAGTGTCATTGTAGCTCATCCAAATTAATATACGACGCCTCATAATTTCGTATAGGCTACTATAACAAAAAAAAATGTCTCGCGGGGAGAACCGAATGTGTATTTCTGCATTTGTTTCTTTGTACATTGTATTTTATTTGAAGACTAATAAGCAGACATTTATCACAGCAAACAGGCCGTCCATTCTAAATTCTGCGTGCAAAATTCTGAATAATTCATTATCATTTCGTATAAGAACTACTACTCATTTTTACTGTCAATGTTTTTAACTTACCCTGGCAGTGGGCCTATGTATGGTTATCTGTCATAGCCTAGTTCTGAGGACATATCTATTTAATGATTTTACCCAGGTAATATTAAAGCTATATGTATATGACAGTTATTTCAAGTCAAAAATTGATTGAAGGCTTAAATGAAGACATCCTTCTGAAAAGCTGATTTGATGTGGGCTAGTAGGGCTCGCTTCTACATTACATCATCGTTACTGTGCTCATCAGTGTGGTAACTGACGTTATTCACATCACAAACGCACACATTAAACAAAAAAACCTACATTTTTACACATGTATTGCTGCAGTGACATGATAGGCATGTTCGACTGCCAGTTATTTTACATAATGTTGTAATTCCAGTTTAAATGAATGAAAGTGAGATCTGTACCATTGCATCAATGGCCTTTATTCGTTTTCTACATTATACACCAACCGTGAAGATTATAGGGGACAAACGCGGAAACCATAAAATGTAATGTGGGCGATAGGTAACCTAACCATTAAATCAATGTTTATGTAGACTACGTATTATCTTGTTTTCAGGGTGTTTACCTTTCAGTAGATAGATGTCACTCCCAAAAGCATCCCTATACAATGCGTTAAGAGCCAAGGTAATCATACTGTCGTCTTTCATTGTGTCCGCGTGTGGTGTCCGCTCGTCGTACAGAATAACTGCAGAGTAAAGTCCGGATTTCAGTCGAGTCTTGACCTCGTCGTCACCCGACAGAATCTGGTCTAAACTGACGGAGCCCTTCGCTCTCCTTCGAACGATTTTGTTACATCGGATATTCACAGAGCCTCGGATGTGTCCAGCACTAAACGCTAAAAAGGATCTGCAGTCCAATATAAGGCATTTGCCGCCGTCTTCTTTCAGTAACCTTTTCAAAGCGTTACATTCCATTTCGCAGAGTTCATCCATTGTAACCATTTCACCCAGTATTTGCGGCACAATATACAAATGTTTCTGTAAAACATGCAGTCTTTCACATAGCCGCTCTTGCTAACTGCTCTTCAGCTCTGTTTTTCTCCTGAGAGGATTACTATCATAAGCAGTCGTCTCTCCTTTTTTATGAATGGGGCTTCAGCGCCAGTTCCATAGAAGGAGAGCAGCGTCATAAGAATGGTGACATCATCTGGTAGTACCATTCATTGACTTGTTTCATTCATAAAGCCAATGTCAAATTAAGAAAATGAAATAGCTAGTTGTCAGTTATGGTGAATTACTTTGATTAAGGTTTTAGACTGTTTTTATAATTAGCTAAAATATTGGTCATGCCATAAATTTGACTTCGGGAAAATTCATGTTATTAGTGTGTAATCATCTATTTTCAAGGAATAGCTGCAATTGTATTTCAGATAATGGTTTGCGCGTTTACATTTAGGAATTGATATTTGAGAATTAGGAATTAATATGGCATCATTGTATGTGTATACATGGACAAATATTCATATCTATGAGAAAATCAAACATTAATGGATTCAATGGATATTTCCTGTAAGTAACTGGCTCAAGTATTCCGGTCACGCACATATGACGTTTTTCACTTGTACAACTGAGTGCCCTGTTCTATTTATCTTGTTGTTTTTCTCCGTAACTGTGAATGTGTGACATTTGAGCAGCACATAATGTAGCAATAAATAAGATCATTCAACGAAGTTAGTTAATTGTCAACGGTTGTGAAACAGACGTTTTTTCTGGCCCCAAGAAAGAAGGTTTTCCATCGGAATTCCTTTTCATTCGTCCTTTCGTTGTGGCCATGGCTGTTTATTTAAAATGATGTATTTGTTTTTTCCTGCAACGGTGCATAAATTCACAATCATATTGGACTGCACTACTGCAAATACAAATTGAGATAGTGACAAACAAAGTTATATCACAACATTTTAATTCTTGAGCTAGGAAAATCTTGTGTCCAGCTGAATGACCGAATACACAGCAGCTGTAGTCACTGGGTTAGGCTATAGAAACAGCTCATGGAAAAATAGCCTAGCAGAGCAACTGAGTCCAAAACTAGTAAAAAAAAAAAAAAAAAATGGCCCATCTGCTGATGATCTCAACAATTCAAAATCTAGAAGTTATAAGAACAATGATATCTGCACTATAGCATACAATTTATAACATATTATTTACAATCCATTATCATTTAAAGGAAAACAACTGTCTTGCTCTCTTGCTGAGGTTATGGGGGCATGGTTTGGTACTTCCTGGGTGGGAGACCTCATAGGGAAACAGCTGGAGTGGTTTTGGTGTATCAAAGAAGGGCAGAAAAGTCCCCTCCTCTGAATCCGTTAGAGAATTAATGAGATGCAGTGACAAGGATAGTGTTCTGTTTGGGATGGTTTCTTTAAGAGAATGTAAAACTGAGGTCATGACTCTCCATAGTCCAAATTCCCATTATGGCCCTCCATCTGGTCACCTAATCATGCCACAGTTTAACTGTCTTAATAAATCCCTCCGCCCCCGTCTAAGATGACGTGTAATAAGCAGTCTGGCTACAAGCAGGAAGTGCTACGCGGGGGTTGAGGTTTTCTGAAGCAGTTGGATGGACCTACACTATGATTCAGCACTTGAAATTTGAGGGAAAATTCAGGGAAATGCAGGTACAGACTGACAGTGTAGCATAATTTTCAGGGAGCTGGGCTTGTAACTGTAACTGAATTGACTGTAGGTTCAATTCCAGAATAAGGCACTGTCATTGTATCTTTGAGCAAGGTACCTGAATGGCACCAATAAATATGCAGCTGCATACATGAGAAGTGCATGGTAAGCCCTTGTGGACAAAGGCATCTACTCAATGCATGAAACACAGAGAGGTTTTGAAAGGGGTTATATTTACTGCTATACAGCCTGGAAAGTCAGCAGTAAGCTTTCATTTTAACTTAGAGAATAAATTAGGTCAGATCATTGTATGACCATTCAGCTTGTCCACTCAATAGTGTCAGAGTGATAGGAGAGTCCCAGGTTTTATTCCAGAATACCCTTAGACAGGTCTTGGCTCAGGGCTTATCTTCACATTGAAACAAAATTTTAGTAGGTTTTCTTATGGATTATATGCAGACGCATCCAGGTACCTTATACTTACATAAGTTCTCCTCTACCCTTTACAAGTACTATTAAGGAACTAGTGGTTGAAATCATTATTCTGAGCAAGTGGTATATTTAATATTTAATATTTCTGTAGTAGAGTCTGATATGAAGGCTCAGTTTATGTTCAGGTTATCTTTAGTGAAGGCTGGAAAATGTGTATGAATCACTTGCTATAAAAGGTGGAAAGCCGCATTCTCTTTAATGTACTTTGAAGAGGGTTTTTATTTGTGGTATGACTCAGAATCCAATGACTGCATGTTTAGATTGTTACTGGATTTCACCCTGTTATCCTTGTTATCTGGGTATGCATGCAATAAATGACTAGCTTCAAAGGCCTCCATTGAATTGCAGCCATCTTGACTTGGCAGTGAAGGGCTGGTAGATGACGGGAGGCCTTCAGGATGTCATGGTAAGGGAACGACATCAGTCCCCTTTCTAACCAGACACATGGGACACCTCTGAGCATGGAAAAGGCGCCCCCATTTTGTGGACTTCTCAAGCAGAACACGCACGCACGCGCACACACACACACACACTCTCTCAAATTTTCTCTTGATGGTCCCACTCTCCTTATAATGACAAATCCAGTGTTTCTGATCCTCTGTAGAGAATGAGCCATGATATTCTGCAATGAGAATGTGTCCAACATTATCAGTTTCTTTATATCTCTGAGGTCAAAACTACACGAGATACATATCTGTTAACAAAGACCACTCATTCTCACCAGAGGATTTTGGGCTGTGTCTGGGTGTTATTCTGTTTTCTACAACAATTATGAATGTTTTTTCCCCCATTTGACAGCTTTGTGAATGGAAGCAATGAAATGTCAACTCTTAATTTTGTGGAAGATTGCTACTTTGTTGCTTCACTTAACACCGATCCCTTATCTATCAACAGACTGAAGTAAACAGTATTTAGGATAACCTCAGAGACAGTAAAGCAGTAAGTGACTCATGACACAGTTGCTGTCACATCGATGGCTCTCAGCTGGATGAAGCTGAAGGCTGAGTGAGCATGATGTAAACCACCTCTGTACTCTGAGCATCACAGTTACCTCACAGCCAATGACAGAATGGACTGAGGATGGAACTCAAGATGGCATCCCCCCCCAACTCTCCCCATGATCTCAGTCAACCGACAAATCTACCAACTTCCCCGCTCAACCCCCTCAGATCTGCCCAGTTTTTTGTGTACAGTTAGTAATATATGTATGATTAAAAATCCCAAATTTTAAGCACAAATATTTTATGTGTTATGTCCCTCTGAACCCATGGGGGATTCTCTCAACTTTGGCCCCTTTTTAAGCAATGAAATGAACAGCAATTTTTGAACACTGATTACTCTAACACTGATAAAGCCATGAAATTTTCAACGTTGAAACAATGCTTCACATAGTTTTACATAATATAAATAAATTAACTAAATATGCAACCATCTTCTTAATATGTGAAGCCAAAATCATACATTTCAACAGTACACATTTTTGTGCAACTAAGTTTGCTAAGTAAAACTACAAGATTTATCATAGCTATGATGACCAAATTGAGATATATTAAAATCATGCAACCTGAAGTACTGTACATACACATTATAAACAGTTTTGTGCACCTTTTCCTCTGAGAATGTAAATCTGATATCATGAAAATGCTGTTTTGCATTGTATTTGGGGGTCCATATTGGCAGGAGGGCAAGGTTTCATACATGAAAAGTATGTCAAATGAAAGAGCTTCTTTACCCTACATATCAACATGAGGGTCCACATCTTGCTGAAATCCATTTTACCTTAACAAGCCTGTCAAACATAGGTCCACCCATCGGACATCTGGGAAAATGGCCTGTCTGTGGCTTTTGATTACCACATGGGATAGTGGGTTTGCTGATTTTAAGAATCTTACATGAAACAAGGTTTTTGTTTCACTAAAAGAACATGACAAAATATCTAGCCATGGTTCACTCTGCATCCAGAAGTCTACCAAATATGTACACAACATTTAAACAAGCTCCACCCATTACAGGGGTAAAGATCCCACACTTCCCTGTTAATAATGTGAGCTATTCTTGTTTTACCCATTTACGAATGAGTGACAGTGGCGCCCCTTCTGTTTATGCCTGTTCAGATACAATTCTTTCTACTATCTTCTATTTACTATTCTATTACTATACTATTCTATCTACTATTCTCGGCTGTGGTACCAAGCCATATTTACTCAGAGTTCAGTGGACAACAATACTTGGGAGGTCCTCTATACTCTACCAGCTACATCAGACCACCTTACCTGCTGACCAGTACAATTCCATCACACCCAGGCACACTCTTTGTTATTCCAGCAAGGTGTCCATCATAAGTAAACACTGTGTCACGTTTACAACGCAATCATTTTACTATATATTGATCACTTCCTGTGTTTCTAAACCCACCTCTGAATCATCCCCACACTGCCAACACTAAAGCATTGGTGGTTAAAGGTCTGAACTTGTCCAATATTAACCAGAATTGACCACACATGTCGTTACAGTAGAAATAGTCCATTGTAACTGAAATCCGTTTTAACAAGGTCCGCTATAACAAGGGTTCAGTGTACCTATATTTTATTGAGTTGCTCCAGCAACTACTGGATATTTTTGACAGACATCAAAATATCCAACCAAAACAGACACAGATCTTTAAATCATTTTTTAATGCTGATCCCTAAGATATACCCTGTGAGTTGGTAATAAAACTTATAAAAAAAAGGTGTTTGAACTCTTTGAGCTGTTCTGCTTACACAATAAATGGATACAAGTGGAATAGTTAGTGCTGAGCACTGACTCCAAGTTATCTCAACAATGGAGTAAAACACAACAAAATAATTGTACTAAAAGTAATGAATCCTGATAAGATTAAGAAGTAATTTATTATAAATTTTCTTTTGGGTTTATTAATGTTTCCATTACATTGCACTGTTTTACACTTCAGTGATGTAAACTGGGAGCCAGTGGTTCTGATTTTAACATTCAGTTAAATCTAATTACGGTGCTGTTTTGTCCTGATTTGATTTAGGTCACATACCCCTATTCCTACTGTGAGGTAATGACACTTTTCTAATCAGTCATCAGCCATTTGTCTGTGATGCCACATGTGGTCTATTTACAACTCTTTGCTTCCTGTGGAAAGGATTAAACAGGAACAAGGCTGTCAGCTTACTGATATATAGATCAGTGCGTCATCTCATCTCGCTCTATCTGTGTCAGGTGACCGGCAGTGGTCTGAGTGCCGCCGCTGCTGATGTAGGGAGACAGCCTGACCTGCATCTCCGCAGCCACGCCCCCCACCCCCCTTCCCTTCTGGCTGGAGGTCACAAGGGACATTTGAAAGCCAAATCCATAGCCATTATGAAAGGGATTGGATGTCAGGCAGAATATCACTGGACAGAACATAGCCTCACTCTCCTGTCTGAGAGTTCCCCTATGTGTGTGTGGGTGTGTGTGTGGGTGTGTGTGTGTGCGCATGCTTCCTCTCTGGTTTCTGTTACTCTGTTCTGCTCTACATTTACCTGCCCAGATTACCAGTGATTATAATACAGTATAACTTTTTTCTTGGTCCCTCTATCTCCATCTCTCATTCCCTCACTCTATTTCAAGTTAAGATTGCTTCATCAGCATGACAACATCAATGTTATATTGGCAAGGCACATTTACATTTACATTTACAAACATGACACAAAATCAAATCATAACATAGAGAATAATTCAATAAAAAGACTGTAACTAGCTAATGATGCAGAAAACAATATTAATTAATTACGAGACAATACAGTCTGAATGTATTGTTATATTTTTGCAGTTCTTGTTAAAGTCGTCTGTCCTTCACTGATAGAAAGACAATAGTGCAGCTCTGACTTGTCGTTTCCCTGGGCGGTATTTGGTGTGTAATCTCTCATGGTCAGACAATGTCTGGCATGCTGACACACTCCTAATCCAGCACTGGTGGAAGGACATGGGATTCTGTTTTTTTTTTCTTTTTTATCTGAAACAATATCCTGAGCACCGGATTTTCAGGTCATAATATGTATTATCTGTTGTGGATGCATGATGCTGAAATCCGGATGATCACTGATCAAAAAAATTATAGTATGATTGATGAAGTCAATAATTAATAGAGAAAAAAAGTACAATGAATGGTAATTTAGATGTGCACTGACTGTGACAATGTACAGATTAACTTGAGGCTGCCTATATTTTGAGGGAGAAAGCTTTCGCCATCCTAAGATAGTATCAGTGAAAGTCTGTGGCTGCTTTTTGTAAATGAGCAATTTCAAAATAGCACTGAGACTAGACAGCTGTTTTCATGTGGTTTCGCAAGACGCTGATCATCATGGTGAAATCATTTTCATTGTTGGCATATGTTTGCCCAGTGCTTGCTTCCACTTGATCTATTGAGCATGGACACGCGCAGTGCAAATGACTGCTGTGAAATTACCAGAGTGCTAAATGTATGTGTGTTGTGTGTGAATATCCTTACCTGCGTTACACTGATGTTGGTATGTACCACTCTGTACCTAGATAGAACACCATGTTACTCCACCAAGCTCATGACTACTGGATACAAATAGGAGCAACAGCCTCAAAATGAGATGAATTGTCAAATTTAATCCACTTCTCCTGCCTTTGCCTGACCCTAGATCACTGTATATAAAGTGTGAGGAACTCACCTGCAGCTCACCCCAGGGAACCGGAGCAATGTGATACTGAATCTCCACTCCTCCACGAGCGTTCTCTCTGCTGCTGTTCTTGAGAGAAATCCCAATACAGAGAAGAAAATCAGACTCAATCCACTATGCACATTGATACAAACTAAAGGGACATGAGCCCTCCTAAGCACTACCAACCTATGTGGGTTCATGCTGCTCTTCATTTTTCTAAAGACTCCAATTTGTATGCAGGATCATCATAGTTTTTAAAACATTTGCAATTTTTTAAAACAGTCTCTCAATGTATCTCTTCTTTGGGTGTTTCCATGCGTCTGGGACACAGGTGTCAAAATCAAGTCCCGCGGGCTGCATACGACCCTTGTAGATATTATCCAAACACATACGATTTGGCCAGCAATAACGTAGTTTACGATTTAACTTCAAATCCCATCATGCAGCGCTACGCGAGAAGCGCCGCCACCGTGGGAACGCGACATCTGGCGTTCGTTCTTCCTTCCAAAGTAATAGCAGCTAGTTCCATGCTACTGTATGACTAGCTAAAATGGACAAAGAATGGCAAAGAAAAGGAATGTCGACAGAGAAGGGAGAGTGTTTCAGCACAGTGGGAGACAGAGTACTTGTTTGTGGAGCACCGAGAGAGGCCTGTGTGTCTTATTTGTAAAGAAAACTTGGCAGTGGCAAAAGAATCCAATGTACGTCGCCATTATGAGACCAAGCACAAAACCAAATATGGCGACATAAGTTATGAAGAGAAGCACCAAAAAGCGGGAAAATAAAAAACATCCCTTGAATTACAACAGAATATGTTCACTGCGGCCAAAAGACAGAGATATGCTACTGAAAAAGTGAAAACACTGAAATCGTCCCGGTCGTTTTCGGAGGGTTCTTTTTTTTTTTTTTTTTAAAGCAGTGCATGGTTAAAGTCTGCGAGGCAGGCTGTCTGGAGAAGAAACGATAATTTGCGAACTTCAGCCTGTCCACAAATACTGCGGCAGAGAGAGCCAACGAGCTAGCTAGTAGCATAGAAACTCAGCTATCTGAAACAGAAAGCACATTCGTTAAGTTCTCCCTTGCTACAGACAACAGTACAGGCATTAATGACACAGCCCAGCTGAGTAAACCCAGACCTATCGGTCACTGAGGAGCTGTTGGACATTGCACCCATGCATGGAACAACCACAAGACATCAGTCCAAACATCGACGAACTTACTGTGCGGACACGGTGCCAGGTCTCCAGTGAGAGCAGCAAATAGGTAGGCTAGCTAGCAATGAACTGAGGCTATCACAGCAGTCACTGCACTTATTTAAACACCATGAAAAATGTAAACATTTTTTAACAACACAGGCTTACCTAAACAAAAAGAAATAGAAGTAAAACAGTACAAAAAGTCAGTTAACTAAGTCAACAGAAAAATAAGACTACACAACTGAATATCTATATATACAATTCAGCAGCTATATATTAATCACCGCATAGGAAGTAATCTGACCTCACAGAAAGTACTGTAACCTGCTCAAGGGTTCTCCAAGCCAGGATTTGAACCCACAATTGCCAGCCTGTCAATTACTACCCTTTGACACTATTTATGCTTGCTGGCCAGAGTAGCATTCATGTCCCTTTGTTGTATGTTTCTTTGTGGACAGAATAACTCATTTGAGAATTTAGGATTCTTGAGTCAGTGGTATCAATGTTTTAAATTTAAAACATTGATACCACTAAAACAGCTCCAGGTTTTTAAAGTGATTCTACGGTTGACAGTTCTATTCTGCCCCTAAATCAGCTGATGAGAAACAGGCAGTTTATGGACCTGCAATCTTTCAACATCCGGTTTTTTAGTAGTCCACATATTTCAGGAATGATATTTGCTTCTGTTCCAATTTCCTCATTTTCAACAGAGGTGACCTATACAACAAACATACAATTGACATGACACCTGAACGTCCCGATTGCTCGTAATGTCCTGCCAATGGAAACTTGTTGGGTTTGAGTCAGCAGCTGATAAACGTGCCTTATGACCTGTGCTGTTTTTCTGAGATTCGGTTTCCAAGGCAGAATGCTGAGGACAGTCATTCAAATGAAGTGTGCCCTCGGGCCTGCCCACGCAACAGTACTGCAGAGTTCTTGAGAAATTCTCTGAAACTCAAAACACAGAAGCATATGTGGATAAGCGTTACTGTTATCAGATTATAATATTTGAAAAAAAAAGACACCTCATACAGCTACATCCAAAACCTAACAAGCCTTCTCGTCAAGTATGAAACCGCGGTGTGGTTTCATCCCTTCATGGTCGTCATGTCCAGCCTTCAGCCTCCAAGTCCATATCTCAGCATTTATCATGTTCTCTCATTTTGTACATAAATAAATTTGGCCATTAAGTGTGCCTTACGGATTTTTTCTGTAACCAGATATATTAATCTCTTTGACAGACAACTCAATGCAAGTTCGATAAGTATTCAGTGAAACAGAACATTAAGCATGGAGGTGTCCAGAAAGTTAGTTAAGCTCTGAAAATGCATAATAAGAATGCATAACATAGTTATGTTGTGATAGCATAGCATTATGCACCTGTCCAAAAGGAGACTGAAGAGATGTCTTGGCTGTGGCTCACTTGAATACTGACTCCCACACACTTGTGCAGGCACCGACAGGCTCCGACCATTCCACATGCATCACACACACAGCATGACAATGAAGGGGAGCTGCTGCAGTCAGGCTGAGAGGGAGAAAGATAAGAATGGAATTATACTGTGTCATACAGGAATTGATTACTCTCCTATTCTCGATTTCATCATTTTTAAGTTTTTAATGATACGACTGTGAACTATTAGCTAGAGGTATGAATACTTTTAATCACTATAGGGGTGTAATGTATTTAAGCAAAATGATAGCACAACAATACCATGAAGATAGATAACAATAGACACTGCAGATACAGTAATATATAGATGCATAATGAATTAATTATCAACAACATTCTGCAATATACAGTTCCCTCCGAAATTGTTAACACATCTAGATGTAAATACCAAGAAATGAAGCTGAAATTCTGAACTCTTGTCTCATATTCATCTTTTGATCTCAAACCCAAATGTCTTCAGTGTACACCAAAATAAAGGAATTGGCCTTGCCATTCCAATAGTTTTGGAGGGGACTGTATAACTACCAGACATAACACTTGACAAATCATGCAGATGTAAAATTCATATAGTGGCTGGTAAAAATCAATGCCTAAACCTCACTGTAGAGCATCCTGGGGCAGTGGAGAGTTCACCAGAGCTGCCCAATTGTTCTATTAATATGCTGTGAAGATGGTGCAAACTGTTCTCGATAACAGTCTTGGTTTTTTCTTCAAGCCTGCATTGTACTGTGGCCTCCAATGGATCAAGTATTGAACCAAAACCTCCAAGAACTCAAGCACTTTCTGACTTCTAGGCAGGTGGAACTTTAGTAGGTGCATATAATATGAATGATACTGACTATAGGCAATATAAGTGTGCTTATGAAGATAATTTTGATTTGAAAGATTGTATCCCCATTCGTATCTATGCAATTTGCAGTTTCCTACCAGTTCAGTAGTAAGTATTATAAAAATGTAGCTGCACTACCAGTTCCAGGACCCTGAAAGTGCTGTTCTGTTGAGCCTTAGTAAGTTTGGTGAGATATGGTTTTGATATTTGTTTCTGTTGCCATTTTCATTTTGTTTACAAATGTAAAAATGCCGGTACATTTTATATATGTGTACACAGTTATAGTAACATCACATTCTGCTGCAGGCTGTACCATGAATACAGGCCCCGATCTAAGTTTCAATGTGTTCATGTTTGTAGAACTGCATCTCAAAACTTGAATACACCTTTTCCAAATTCAGTTCTGCACCTTGAAAATGAGTCCAGCACTGCTGCAGCGGCCTTTCTGACACCAGATGGCGGCCATAATGTTGCACCTCAACACCAGCTTCCCTTTCCTTGGTGAATGTGAAAAATCCAAAGTTTAAAAGTGAAAGCCAAAGAAACACAAATGTGTTTTTAATGGGCTTCACTAATTCCTCCCTCTGTGACTGCTTGTTAGGTGACATAATGTAACAAGGCTGGTCCAGAAACAGTGCACATACTGCCTACATGATATATGAAATCAGACATGGACCTTGGTGCTGTTTTAATAAGGTATGAGGGTGGGGTGGGGTGAGGTTCCCATGGAGACATGCACATCTTGTAGTTAATCAACAGCCTTTGTCAAATAGGTATTTCCTGTGAGGGGGCGGTGGTGAATGATTTGGTATACTGTTGTGTGTACTGCTGATTTCCATGGAAATGAACCTAAATAATTAATCACCAAAGTGAATGATCATGTTTTAACAATATCTTTGTGTGTGTGCGTGTTTCCCTGAGTGGTAGCTGGAAACGGTGAACTCTCAGCCCGCTGCCTCCTTTGTGCTAACTCGGAGGTGGCGACTACTGAGTGGCAATCACTTTTCAAAAATGTGCAGTTCATGAAACAAATAGTTAGTGAAATCAAAGTCCTGTGTTGCAAAAAGAATGGGCATTTTTATCTTGTGGACATCCGCAATGATATGAATCGATTTGAAGAAACATAATGGCTGACGGACAGACATGTCAATCATGGCTTTTTTTCCCAAGTAATAATGAGAAGATTCGGGTAGAAAAAAATATCTGTTTCCATTGCATTATCTGTGCCTTTCCAAATAGTGTATTCATATTCAGGTACATCCCAACAGAACAGAAATGTTTGCTTTCTGTGCATTGATATAATTTATTGGATGTTTATGGATTATATGTTGTGGCTTCACTGCTAAGCACAAATGTCACCTATGTTAAAGAATAGCAGCATATTATGACAATATGCCACATGAGACAAAGAAAATGCACAAATCATCATGTAAAAATGCATAGATTACCATTTAATTTTCTTGTCTTTTTTCAGTTCTTATTTCCTTGCTGATTACCAGCAAAGCAAAATAACCTCAGAATCTTTACACCATTAATAAATTATGTGTGTGTATGATTGTGTCAGTGTCAACTGCCTAAAATGACTTTTGTAGCATTCATAATATCAGGGTATTTTCCAAACAAAATTGAAAAAATGAGCCAATCTGGCGACATGCTTGGATGCCTTTCCACATTTGTACACATCTAGAAATGGAATTGAAAATAACAATGGTTCCATCAGCTGCTTTCTGAAGAAAGAAGTGAGTGAAAACTCTCATTCGCCCCCTTTTCTCTGAAATACATTTGTAAAGAGATGGTACTTAGATTATAAGGTAACTGAAGTGATGGATAGGCTGAGTTGATACCTGAAAATAGCATGGACATATGGGGCCTCCGAGGAGCTTACATTAATGGCTGCCATTGACAAGAGAGAAATAAGAGCTTCTTGGGATAAAAGATTATGTAATGACAGAGTCATTCACATCTACTCAGTGGGCAATAGACTGTAAACTTTAGCATCTACTGCTATCAGAAGAAAACTAGACACCAGGGGAAACAGAGGTGAAGGCAAACTAAAAACTTCCCTTACAAAAGGTTCTTTTCCAATTTGACATTGCCTACCATCCTAAATATATAAAAGGCACAATGTAAAGGCTGTGATTTCCTTTCTACCCATGATAGTGACGGGTATGTTTCATGAAACTGAACCTGGGAGGAGTTACCACAGGGTATTGTTGAGTCACTGATTTTTGAAAATGTTTGTGCCTGGCTTTGAAAAGCAAAATATTTTGACTGGTGGAAACAGGTCACAGACTGACAGCTGAAACTCCACCCTTATTAAGTTTCATGAAACGCTCCACTCTCATCGGTAGTCCATGCAGTAAATACCCAAATCTTTTTGATACATTGCTATGGTATTTCTGTTACGGTCTAATACCCTGTATATTTAACAGGCACCATTTATATGTCATTAAAACATTTGTCTCTGATTGGTTTACATTTTATAAAGCATGTGCATCAATTAATTCCTCGTTTTACCATTGCTAAAACACATCAAAGCTGTTAGCCATCTTCACAAGAAGCGCTGTTGCGGGTCATGATCCAGTTATGGTTAAACTACACGTTGCAAGAATTTGTGTTCTTTTTAATTTGATGATGAGGTAGCTAAACAAATAATTATTCTTAGTTTATCCAACATTGAATGGATTTTTATATTAAAATAATTTTCACTGTGACCCATTTTCACTGAGACGTTTCTTGTTGGGTTTTCACTCCAGTGTTTAAGATGACATGTATGAAAATCTGTAGTGGTGTTTGATTGTATCTGTCACAGATTTTACTGTGCTCAGTCCATCCTGCCTGAAAAGCCCATTCAAAAAAGTTTTTTGAAAACACAGCTCACAAATCAAGATGTACTCTTTTGCCTATCTGCAGAACGTAAAGTGCCAAGTGAATTTTCATATTAAACTGTGGACGGGTGAATCATCAGAGTACCTTGTAATATTAGTCAACTTTTCACCAAAAACAGTGCTTTGACAACCAGACACTACTCATATCATACAGATATCACAAGGCCACCCATATAATATGACACATTCAAGTCAAATCGACCCGTTGTCAATTTGCACCAAAAGAAAAATGATGCACTGAATTGTTTTCATCCGGAAACTCCATGAGTTTGGCTCATTTCCTTTGAAGAACATGCAATACAATATATTTTCACAATTTTATCAAAACAAATTACTCTTTCATTGTTAAATATAACAGGGGCAAATGATGAAAACAAACAATATTCTACCTATTTGTATTGAATTGGGTTAATACAATATATGTTAAGCATTTCTACACAACATTTTCTTAAAATATTGCATAAAAATTCCAATTAAGTCAATTTGATCCAGAAAACAAAACGAGTCCACAACATCTCTCCCTTTGCCCCCCCCCCATTTCCTGGCTAAGGTCACAGAATGACCTCAAGCAGTGTATATGTATGATATTATGCTCTTATTGCTACACAGGAAGCATATTAAATGATTGATAATGGAATTGACCTAGCCCTCTGGGCCCAGCTATGGTTTGCTTCCTGCTTGCCTGACCTTCCATTGCCCAGTGAGAGCAAGATATTCTGCTTTGCTTCATTAAGCCGGTTAGTGAATTTGAGAAGGCCAGAGCAAAAGCTCTCAAGCACTTTCCTCAAACCCTTTTCAAGCTCCAGTCGTTGGCCTTGGGCATGCCCAGTCAAACATGGATCTGTCGGACTGTGTTTTGATAAGGTGACTACTTAATGATAGTGGTAAACACTGTTTAGTCATGTTGCATATTGCCTTTATTTTCAGTGTCAGATTTTTAGCAAATTCATGCACATCTGCTTTGTTCTGTGGATGAATTATTTGTTATTTCAGCTGCAATTAAGAATGATGTGTTTTCCACAATGTATCTGTGATTGTCATTTATATAATATACAATGGACATTTGTCAGGAGCAATGCCAAACCTATGTATTGGTTATGTCACAAATTGATCTGTGCTTGGACTGAGTGATGAATCATCACTGGGATACAATCACAGGGTTTTCCTAATTGATGACTACCACCCAGACAGAAAGTGAAAAACTTGGGGGCCGAAAATTTTCACTGTTTTTCAATATCGCCGGGGTGGGATACTGAGCCCCTAACCTCTGCGATGTGGGAGGGTCAACTGTAGTTGAACAACTTGCTAATTTGTTTGCATTCAATTCCACTATTCGACCTAGTTCGTTAAGAAGAAAGAGATGTAACTTAGCGAGTACTTGTCAATAATGCGCAAGTTGTTGCATTATTGACAACCTAATGGGGTTTTGACACAAGAGGGTATCACGGATTTATTGAGAATGGCCCACTACTCAGATAAATTATGGGTAGTTGATGAAAGATGCCAACTGAGATAACTTGACACAACTTGTGCAAAGTAGCAGACAGGCAATTAAGAGCTGAGTGCAACTTGTGCAGAGAACAAATTGTGCTGAAAGAGGCCTATTAGAATTAACAACTCATCATGCTTTGTTCTGAATGGGGTGTGATAGCAAATAGCTATTTGACCAAGCTGAGTGAAATACTACAATATACTGTTGCAGTGGGCTGAGGAATACCAGTACTTTCAGTTAATAATTAAACAACCAATTTAAAAGAATGCAATGATACTTGGTTCACACGAGTTAGGTCATGGTACATCCTACAGTGAGCACGTATTCAACGTCCAGTGTTATTTTTGTTAGTGTTGCAACCATGATGCTGTATATTGTGCAAAGGGACACCTATTACAGCAAATAAACATTTTGTTCTGACAAAGTTCAAACACAAAACTGATCATTTCTTCATACATAATTATCTACTCAAGCAAGACCAGGATAAAAATAAATAAACGCTCTAACTATGACAGCATGGTGTATTTCACAAATGTATGACCGATGTGTTAACTCTTGTTAAATCAAACCAGTTGTCTACAATGTGCATAGAAATATATACTTTTGAAATGGGGTTTAGTTACATAAAATATATGATAAACAAATAAAAGAACCAGCACATATCAAATAATATAATTAAAAATGCATTCGTGAATGTTTTCTAAATTCTTACAGTGGAGAGCAAAGATAGTGAGATGACAGTTATCAGCATTGGATCACCATGGGATTTTATTGATAAATGCTTTTATAGCTCTGTATATTGGACCTCAAATGACAAAATGCAAAGTGTCCATACAACCATGTTGCAATGCCAAAAATTAGACTCGTTTGTGATTAAAATTCACTGTGGCCATGTACGACCTATCTACACATGGAGAATGGTCATTTTTCACCGAACCCCAACATAGGGGTTTGGTGAAAAGGAAGCAGAGTGAGATGAAATGACTCATGTGTTGGTCAGTTTTGACAGGCAAGCTCAGATGCTGTTCTGGCTCCATCAGGGCAAAACTCATATGGTGTGTGTGTGAGTGTGTGTGTGTGTGTGTGTGTGTGTGTGTGTGTGAGTGTGTCCTGTAAAGGTAATCATTCATGATCATCATTTCAGCATCATCTGAAAGGTCAGTGAATGGGACATTAGTGTGTACCTACTCTATCAGATGCATAGCAATCATATTGCTTTTTTAGCTGTTTCGTATTACCTGGAGTTTATCGTCAACTGATTCCTAAGATAACTAAGGGTTACCCCCTTACTAAGGGAAATATTACTTTAACTAGAACTAGCCCCAGGCATTAGCAGTGTATATAACTGTTTAGGGCCCCCAATTGGTCAAGGGGCCTCCAACCAAAGTCTTTTTCAAACATGAATAATCAAACCTCCAGTTGGTTATAATCTGACAAGCTTGTTAAATAATAAAGCATATGGGGCGAAATACATTTTGAATAGAAAAGATTTCGATTCCTTTGTGAATTTGAATTAAAAACCACGCAAGAGTCGAACAGACCAGATCTAGACTTCTTGTTACGTCATCACTTAGCAATGGAGAACCAAAGGGTTTCTCATCCAGTAACCAGGTTTAGAGAATCAGCATGCTTATGTAGCGGGAACCCCTGGATAAAACCTCAGCAGACACATTCTGTTACAGTATAGGAAAGCATTTAACAAGTTATTTGTGTCTTGCTCTTTTATTTCATAGTAATTTTAAAACCCACAATAAAATATGGGAATATATTTCTAAATATTGATTAATAAAAGCCTTTTGGCTTTTATATTCTTGTGTGTACATGGCTTGACTCATAGATTGGTTGTCATGTCTGTTATTGTGGATAGTTACGTCTGTTGTGGTTTTGTGGGTTAATACTGATTTACCATTTCATTAAATGTATCGTCAACCTGTTACCTATGTTACTGATCAGGTCTAAATTGATATTAATATTTTCACCTTCATACCCCCATGTTCTTCAAATATTCCTTTCAAATACCAAGTGCAAGGGACATCTCAGAACATTAGTCACTGTAACCAGTTAGCACAAAGCTGAGGCAGTCAAAGTAGCCTGTTCACTCGTTTCTTCTCACAGGATGAGCTATGCTTTTGTACATTGCAAGGACACTACTTCAGTTGAGTGGGTCTGAATACCTCTTGTCAGTTTTGAAGTGGCTTTGTATAAATTGAAACAACATGGCTAAATGTTCTTCAGTGCGGTCTGTTGACTGCCTTCTTCTACAGAGACTGCCTGTACGGTACAGAACTCCATTTACCTCAATGTTTGCTCTGTGGAAAATGTAACACTTGTGGGTAAGAATATCTAGCACATCTTGTATGAGAACACATTAGAACATGAGATTTGAAAACAAATGGGTTGTCATAAGCCTCATCTATTATAAAAAAACCCTCATGTTTTCAAATGACTGCAATACCTATGAAATAATGTATTATTTGATGTGTAGACCAACATTTGTAGCTTTCTTCTGATAGATCAGAGGTACTTCATTCAAACACATACTAAAATGCAGTTGATGGATCTGCACTACATTATAAAAGTATTAGTTACCTTTACCTCAGTTTCACTGCTCACATACAAATACCTGTGTGACTCAACATTACTGCTTGACAGAGCGGGTCTTTACAGCTCACGTAATGCACCCCACTGTGGCTGTGGTTTTACTGTTGCTAAGCAATGGCAGTTGCTAAGCAATTGTGAGTATATGGAAATCTGGTTGCCTCTCACTGCAGTCTTGAAATTTGAGGTTTATTTTGTATGCCTAGATCTGGGGGTGCTACAGTGGAATTTTACACTGAAATAGACTTGATTTTCATACAGTATGAATGTACCTCTATAAATACAGATGAACCAGACAGATGATTCTGTTATTGACTTCAGTTAAAAGAAATATCAGATTAAAAATGAATGCAGCCTTTTAGAAGTTAGCCCTTAGTTCCTTCTCTAAAGACAAGTAAATTAAATAGATCATGATTTTGCACTATTTTCACAAATGGTTTATTTCTGAGACAATGCAAAGTTTGCTGAAGGTTTTCATATCAAATATGTTCTTAAACCCATGGACAAATGAAGAATACAAGGCACTACCCGGAAATTGCCCAGCTACCCTTAAAACAGAGGGAGCCACAGCTTTTCCCATGCATCTGAATCTTAAACTATGGTTAATATAGTTATACTGCAAACAGGTGCGATCAGCATGGATGATTATATCTACCAGGCATACAAACACTGATATTGCATTGGTATGCTGTACCCTAAAAGGAACATGAGGATTGTCTGAGTTCTGTCAGTCCATTAAGATTTTTTTTGTATATTTGTAAGTATTACAGTTTTTTTAAGTTCAAACATAATGGGCATCAACAATAAATACCATGCTATGAGCAAATTACACTCCTAAATTACCTCTCAATGACAGGAAAGCCTTTGGGGGGCACTTTTTTGTAAATAAAAATAAGTGTGTTAAATATTATAAGTGTCACTCCATCAATATCCCTCTCATTACAAATTATACTGCTCAGCTTCCCTCCCTCAGTACACAAGTAGTAACTGAGATTTGACAAAATTGGTCAGTGTTGGAAATTAGCTTTTAAAATTAAATTAAGTTTTAAATGAACTGTTAAAATGTTTATTTAATTCTCCTGCTGTGCCTACTCGGCTAAAAGTGACTATCTGAATTTAGAGGTAATGTAGGCAGGTAAGTCTAGCGTGGTACATTACTGTGACTGCAATGTCCCTTTAAAGTACACATCATTTGCTAATAGTGAAAAGAGAGATGCCTTATGAAACCAAGGACTGGCCAGACCTACCGCATGCTGTTGGTGACTCACTAACTTAAATCAATTACTGTGTTTTGCTGTGGAGTGCAAAACCTTTTGAACAGCCTGTGATTGATAGCTCAGTGAAGGTCCATCCATTATGGCTTTCCTGAAATCTCACTGTCACATCACTACCAGTAAGATGCATTAGAAAGATAATACATTTCCTTTGCAAGCAAAAAAAAAAAATAATAAATAAAAGGCCTACATCATCACATTGGGCTGCCTTAACCAATGGTCATTCACATATCACCCAGAATACATATATTTATTAACTATAATACAAAATATAATACATAGGCATGGTTTTAGAGCATTAAAATAAGAAAAAAACATTAAAACAGAACAACTATGTCTTCAATATGTTACTCTTAGCTACAATACTAACTTAACTTGTTATCTTATTTCTTATTGAGCACATAACTTTTTATCTTATTTCTTTTTGAGCACATAACTTGTGCTCAGTAAGAAATAGTCTTGTACACATACGCACATGAATACAAGCACACACATTGTTACATACACAGCACAATAGCTTCCTTTTCTTTCCTGGCATGTTGCTAATCATTATAATTCATGAAAATAAATGTCTGAGAAACAGCATGTTACTCCCATTGCACTGATCCACATTTAAATGCATGCCTTATGACACCGCTCTTGTTTCCACAGGGCAGAAGAAGTGACCTAGTCTGGATTTTATAATTGATTTGGCTTCCCATTGAAAACTAAGACTGTGGGGAGGCACCCCAGGAAAACTAAGTTATAGAAATGCAAAATTATTCTGATATTTCCGTCTGCAGATAAATCAGCAGTGAAGCCATCATATTGTCCTTGAATGAAGACACAAGAAAAATGTCATCATCAATGGGTTGAGCTCTTATCAGTCTGACAAAAGACCATTGTCACGACAGTATCAGTTGAAAGACTTTTCAAAGGCTGGTTTCTAAAGAAATTCATCTCCATTCATCACCACTTGTATTTTACACATCCATTGTCAGTTAGATGTACAGCATGTCACTTCTAGTGTCTTTTAAACTGAGCTGAATTTGGTTTTATGACCAACTTAAAAATGACACCATCTGTACATAAAAAAATTTAATATTTTTCCAGCTTGGAAAGTTACATAGAATATGTAAATAACTAACCATTAGCAGTTTAAAAAGCTGTTGCAAAATACAATGTTTGCTCACATACTCAGTAATAAATTCAAAGCATGTTTTCGTTTTATATCAATGCTTCGTTAGAGAAACAATGTTAAAGCTGCCAATAACTTATTGATAGAAAAATCAATGTACACAAAAGAGATCAAGGAACAGTCTTAAAAAATTAAGTTTTGTTTGAACACTGGACTACCTGAAACTACACATTATTTATTTGTTTTATGCTCTAGCATCATCTTGAGCTAGAGATATCCAGGTCCTTGTGAAGGCTCAGATAAAGACTTCAGTCATATATCTTTCATTCGGCACGAAAAATCAACCATGTCCTCACAGGCTTCAGGATCTAATTCAATACTTGTTATCCAAACCTGAGCTGTCAGTTAAAGTGCACTTTCGTGGTCTGGTGAGTGGCTGAATTTGCTCTGCAGTGTAGGGTGAGAATGGGTGAAAATACCATTCACTATCAATCTTTCACAGCTTTTAACCAATCATCAGCCATTGTATTCTGTAGAAATGCGCCATGAACGGTTCGGTTCAGTAAGACTTTGATAGCAAAAGATGGCTTTCTCCATTTTACGCTTCATGAGACCTTATACCCTCACTGCCCACCCTCTCATGGTACATTCCTGAATCTGTGGAGGCGGTCAGAAACTGATGAGGATTTAAGGAGTGATACAAATATGTGGAAACAGGGAATCTCTTAACATGCTTACCTACTATTGTTTCTGAATGACCTGCTTTTACACAAAGCAGTTCCACCTGAGCTTACATGCTGAAGGAAATCCCAGAGAACTGTCAATTTAAGATATTCTTTTCTGACAGAAAAATAAATATAATAAATATAAATTGTTTTTCAAAGTAGATTGTTATAGTGGGTATTGGTAAGTTGACCCAAAATATTTCTGATTCATTGTCTAATGTGTGCGATGCACTCATAATTTTCTTGAGAGTGTAAAATTCTTTTGGTTGAAATTTTGGTAGTGCTGGTCTGGAACTATACACTATAAGGCCTTTATAATGCTATCATAAACATGAAATAACACCATAAGCATGTCTCACTGTATATGACAAATTCCATAAAATTATAATAATGAATGTCTGCATGAACCTGACACATATTGACTTAACAGCACTTATGTGACATGCTAAAATTTGATTAAGTTGCTAGAAGTGACAAATGTCGAATGCAACTTGTTGAATCCTGGGACTAATGTCAGACCTTAGCAGAAAACAAGCTTATAACAGTGTTCATGTTACAGGTTTAGCAATTTACGTTTTTATGCCATTGTGTGTTATAACAATTATTGATGCATGCATGTTTATAAGCTGCAAGCATACTGGTATGACTGGCTATGACAGGTGTGTCATGTTTATTATTGAAGTTAAGAGATTAAATGACTTGATCAGCACAAAAGGATGTGTGTCATTTGTGTGTCAATGTGGGCCATTTATAATACCTATGAATGACTGTTTGTTGAAAGAGCAGAGAGGTTTCCAGCAGCCTCTTAACTGCGTCTGTACTTTTGACTCGTTTCTCAAGGTCAGAAGAGCAGGAAGCCCCAAGTCCAGCGACATACTTAAAGGCATACTTGACTTCTGCAAGAAGCAAATGTGACAAGTCTGCTAGAAATCCTTTGGTAAGGAAAAACCGAAAATCAAAAATGTAAGGTTTCATCAGTCACACTCCAGTTTGCTCGACTTCTCTAACCTCTGAATGGGCACCTTTGTTTTTCGGAAGTCTCAAGTCTTCGAGCCTTAGTGATAGGACTGACCTACATTTCAGACATCTTCAGTGTGTTCACTGATCTCAGTGACTCATTCATTGGCTCTGTAGAACCACCATGTTGAACAAGAGCGCTCAGTGCTGACTTCCATACATCATTTCCGAAAACAAATTCACACTTCTTTACAAAATCCATTTTCACACAAATTTAAGGTTGGAGAGGTTTGGCTCAATTTGTGTTTTAAAAATATATTATTTACCAACTTTATCATAGAATGTTTTGTGGTCCCTCAAATTGGAGCTCTTCGATGTGCCTTATGGCTTGAGACATGTGTGGTACAATTTCACACACATATGTCTGTGGCTCTGCATACCTCTGAAATCGCATATTCAGGGAGATCTTCTGCTCTGCGCAGTACAAGTTATTTTAACAAGGCAAAAATTCTGATTTCTGTGAAAATGAGAAATTTGTCAGGTATGACCTGAGTCACCACTATGCTACCTGCCCTGCAGCTGGGATTGTTCACACCTTCAATACACTCCTCCATAAGTCTGTGATTAATTTACACTGCAGAGGTTGCACAACATTTCCAAGGAGCCTGGTCTAACTGGGTGAGGGGAATGACTATAAGAACTGGCAACCTGCGGATGGGTGATGCAACAGTGGGAGGAGCCAGTGTAGTGGTAAACTGAGAAATCTTTGTTGATTGAAACCCACCCTACCCTGACAGCTGTGCTCTGCCACTATTGTAGAAGCAATTTACAAAGTCAAGACTTAAACTTATGATTGCAGGGTCTAACCTGCACTCACCTGAGTGACTTTATAGATGGAGTCTCCCGGTCATATAAAAAGACACTTTGGTTTGATTATAATTTTTATGGTATAATCAGAACATTCATTATGTGCCTTCAATGTAAATGCAGTGTTGTATAAAGTTTTCAGACTTTTTCACGATGTACTGAAAGCATATAATAATCACATGGTCTGCTATCAATCAATCAAATAGCAGTCTTCAATGATTTATGCCCATGAAAAATGCAAAAACGATTTCTGCCCCTCACAGACTTGAAATGAAACCAAAAAAATGAAATCAAAAAATATTAGAACAAATGCTTTGGTCGTCCTTTTTTTTACAAATCATTTAGTTGACAAGAAAGGCTCAGTAAGTATTGAGTGAGCTAACATTACCTTTACATGCCTCTTGTGTCAGCCAATGTCAGTGTTCTTGTCAAATGCAGTACACAGTCAAAAATCCATTGGCCAGTTATTGCATAAGGGTAATGGGGAGAAACTTTCCTCCGAAACCACATCTGTCAGATCAGCACGAAAACTGAAACATGAAATCATTTCCATTGCCTCATTGGCTTTGCAAATACGGCATATCCCTCAGTCGTTTTCATAGCCTGCAATTCAGTCCTCCTGGACGAAGGTACTAATACAGCGCCCTCACTGAGACACCTGCTCCACATTCAATAAAAAAAATCACGTTTCATAATCTAAAGCCTTTTAATTAGTAATTAAATTATCATGGGTTACAAATGGAACATTATTTCAGAATTATGGTTTTGTATCACAGCACATACTTATCCTTTTTATTCAGCATTTACCAATAATTTACCAACAACACATTTTACCAGTAAAAAATGTTATTTATCAGCTGGTGGTACTTGGATGGTGAAATCGGAATCTGACTCATTCCTGACTCATCTGCCCTCTTCAGGTTTATACTGGCAGGAATATATCTTTGTGAATATACCCCTTCCCCCCATGCCTGCTATCTTTGCTCAGTTATGATCAGCTACATCCTCAATAATGAGTGAGAGTTACTCTTTTGCAATGACCCATGAATAGGACCAGTGGAAGTGTCTGAGCATGTGTATTTCACATATGTTGCTCAACATTTGATTTATTGTCTATTGTTCTGAGTTTTAGCTCACAGGGAGAGGAAGAGTAAATCTGAAAGGAGAAACACACTGGACATTTGTCATGATGTAAAGTATGAAGTTGAAAATGTGACACAAAATACATTTATGTATATAACCATCCACATTTAACATTTTTACATATTTACATACACTTAAAATGTTTAATATAATTACACATAATATTATTATGCTTAAATTTTCCATACTTTTGGTAAATGTTTCCTTTTTGCACACATTTTCTAAATGTATTAAGCATTTGACTACATATTTAACTAAATGGATAATTATAGTAAATAGGGGAGTGACACTAGGGGAGTGGAGATCTACTGGAGACCAGGGTTTGGTTTTAAAAAAAAAAAAATTTTCAGACAATCCCATCACATTTAAATATTGAATGTGTTAATAAATGACGTCTGTATCTCTAAGTATTCATAATATACATAAAGAATCCAAACTGTCAGAAAATGGGTAGAGTGATTATGGCGGTGAATATGTTTGGTCTGAACAGCAGAAACGCATAATAAAAGTTGAACAAATGAGGGCAACTATTGGTCAAGAGGTTTCTGCCTTCCTTCATGAACACCATAACTGATTACGTCACTGATAAACAGCCAGGATCACTGACAATGTGATCAAGAGAAATGTGTGACAGTGAACATGTCCTGCTCTGAACAGAGAGTCTTGCCATTTAGATCAAAGTCACCCTCCTTTCTCTCAGGCAAAGACAGAAGGAAACAGGCCTTCCCCTCAGTTACCCCCTGCCAGCTTCAATGACACACTGTTATTTTTGTCACTCTCACATCAGCTGCCAATGGGAGAATGGCAGAAATTCACAGAACATACACTACATTCTTGCCTCTCAGTTATGATGCAGTCATTCCAAATATGGAAGTGAACATAAAACAAAGAGATAAATAGTTATTAAAAAGCCGATATGCAGGGTCAGAACGCACTGTTGTTCTATTGAAGGCAAACAGAAGTGCAGTGAACCAGTGTGAAGCACAATGTGTTACACAGTCACTCTGTTACCATACCTCCAGGGTCTGTCCTTTCCTGACCCCTGACCCTGTGCTTAGCTTTGAGTGCCAATGGGGCTGCGGACTTGTTCTGGAGAAGAGAACTGTAGCCTTTGTTCAAATCTGGTCAGAGACCATTTATTTTCGTAACGTATTTGAGCAGTTCAAGTGCAAATCTTACTTGAAAATTTTAATATCTGTAACCAGACCCAAATGAATTAATACTGATTAGTTGTACCAGCACATGTGAAGATGGATGTGTATTGTAATAATAAATCTTGAAAAATATTTTGTTAAGGCCTTCCTGCACACCTAAAAGGGTGAGTTCTAAGCAAGGCACCCTGACTGTAAGGCAGGTGGGTTATCCAATAAGTTGATTTTAATTGGTTCAGAGGGTGGTGAGGAAATGTAGCTGCCAGCTGCTCAAATATACATGGTCTTTCTGACTCCCATCTGTGGCCTTGCTTCCAGCATAGTTTTTTTTGGCACATTTCCTTGCAGTAGCTTTAGTTCTCCATTATGACCATATTCTGGCAGCAGACCCCAAGGGCATTGTTAAATAGACCAACATAGTCACTGCCTTGTCTTCTGAAGATGAGAAGACTTCATTTCAAGAGACATGTGGTGGCATGATTGGAATTGCTCCCAGGGGTATTTCATTAGTGGAATGGACTCAATGGTCCATTGGCCAATTGACACGTAGAGGCCAGAGATCGCCCTCAGAGCCTCGGGTCCCCTGGGTAATGTCAGGAAATTAAATCGTATGACTCATCCCACTTCATATACTCCTCTTGGACCATAGAGTCTCTTTCAATACCAGCACAAGGCTGACACTAAGAAGGGGTGAGGATGATGTTCCCTGAAGGGAAACTTCTAGATACAGGGCACAGCTGAACCTGAGTTAAATTCAGTTCCAAGAGAAATGGGCCAAAGATGTGTCAATTCAGCTAAATACCTTAGATATAATCACTTTGCCAGGGCTATCCTTTCTCCCTGGAAATGAATTCAACTTGAAAACAAAATGTTCTTCCATAAATAGTGGTAGCATATATCAGCAGAGAATACAAACTAAAGTTAAATGTAGTGTAAAATGAAATGTACACTGTAATGGTATGTACACTAAAATGTGTGACAGTGATTGGTCTGCTGTAGGATTTGAACTTTAACACTCTCATTCTTGCAGCATAATGAGAGATATAGGCCAGGATTCAAACAACATTTCTCCTCTACTTTTACTTACAACGAAGTAAGAGTGTTGTGCTTTTTCTCTACAAGGACAATTTAGCAAGTTAATTTTCATGACAGTTTAACTCTCCAAACTGTCAGTGTTTTTCCCTGTCAGTGTCTGCCATGTGCTTTTGTTTTCAGCTTTCTCATGTATTAGCCCCACCCCTGTTCTCCTGCCTTGTTACCTGATCTTATTCACCTGCCTGCCTGCTCACCTGTTCCCCATTCTACCTCATCTGTTCCCCTACATAAACCCAGCATGTGTCTCTGTACTTTGCCAGATTGTGCAAGTGTTTACCTTTTCTTGGTCCCTCCTGCTTATTCTGTTTGCCTGCCTGTTTTTGACTTTGCTTTTTTGTCTTCATTTTTGGAATTCTTGCCTGTTTGTTACGGATCAATTGCCTGTTTTCTGACCTTGCCTTTACTTTTTTTGACTGTTTGCTTGTGCCCTTTTGGGTTGACTTATGATCATTATTAATTTAATGTACATGATTAGCGTAACTGTCCCCTAACTGGATTTAGAGGATATCAGAGTACCACTAAATTAAAGTCAGAGACCTGAATAGAATGGCCTCAGCTGACCCACCAGCAGGGAATATAATATGATAAACAGACAAGAAGAAAAAACAGAACATTCTTACTGTTGATTGACTGCTCAATCCTTTACATTCCATATCTTCTTTGTTTGCACAGGTGCTCCTCGTAAACAAGAGTTCTCAGTTGACCTTCCTGATTAAGTGCTCATGAATGCACAAGTGATTAAATGAATGCAGACATAAAATAATTGGAATATCACGATTGCCACCTAATTTCATTGATTTACTTCTTAATAATGTTGTTAGCTATAGGAGTATGAATGAAATCACTTCTTTGAACCACCCATTTGAGACAGGGGTGGTTCTGGTGGTCAGGGGATCCTGATAAAACGTATTTTCTTGCCTTGTATATCCCAGAATTCGTATCTACATTGTCTCAAACCATTAATCCGTTGTGATATCTCAGTCCAGGACCATGTATTGGTAAAACCATTTTCAGTTTAAGCTTTTCATAACAGAGGTAGAACATAATGGGATGCGTTTTATAGATTCATTTCCAAAGAAATTATCACGTCACTGACTCAGCTGTCTTTTTTTGATAATACGGAAACATCGTCACTGCTTGCGACTGTATTTTACTGGCTAGTCTAGTGGTGTGGCTTAGCATATTAGCTGATGGAAGAGATGCATTTAGGAACTAGAACCTGAAACTGAAACCCGGCTTTGAGGAAGTACCATCCAAGAATGGGTGGGGGTATGGGGGGAGAGATATGCCAGAACTGGGCTCTGGGATCTGGATAACTGTGTAGTTCTTGGATGATGTAAGCACTCAGAGATTTTATCTCTGCATTTCTAAATTGATGTCACCTGTAAACCAGCCCACACCTGTCACTACTGATGTCCAGAAATGACCTGATCACAGGAGCAGAATGTTATCAGTGCTGCCGTGCTGTTTGATCAGAAGACAGGAAATTTTAAATAGAGTTACATGAGGTTCCTATACAACACATTGTACTCCTGTGATCAAATAACATACAAAAGATTTGTGAAGCAGAGAATATGACTGAAGGTCTACAGATGTGTCATTCAGCAGCTGCAGTTTCCGGTTTACCATTAAGAGGCCTGTCACAGGCCGTGAGTCAGAACAGTTTCATACACTCTTATGGGCTTAATGACACTGGGTACACCACATAACTGATACTGGTGCACTAGCTGTGATGAACATTAACTTGCACATGTCTCAATCACAATCCTGGAAAAAATAGTTACACTGGATAAGCTTTCACCAAAATATATCACACACCACTCTATACAGTGAAATGTTGTTCAGTGTGCCAAATACAGACGGTCGCAGAGGTACGATGGTCCGACTTACGATTTTTCGACTTTACAATGGTGCGATAGTGTCACTTTCAGTACAGTATTCAATAAATTACATGGGATATTCAACACTTTCTTATAAGAAAGGCTTTGTGTTAATGATTTTGCCCAACTGTAGGCTAAAGTAAGTGCTCTAAGCGTGTTTAAGGTAGGCTAGGCAAGGCTTTGATGTTTGGTAAGTTAGGTTTATTAGGTGCATTGAGTGCATTTTCGACTTGTGATATTTTCCACTTACGGTGGGTTTATCGGAACATAACCCCATCGTAAGTTGGGGACCTTCTGTAATAAAGTTTGTTTTTAAATTTCTATGAATTATGCTTATGAATATATGTGTGTAGGAATATTATTCTTCTACCAATTCTTAAATGACAAAACTGCTCCAATAAATCTGTCTTTTTTTGTCTATTAATGTCATATCTGGAATTCACTGTTGTCCTAAAGATTGTCTTGGGGAAGGTTGCCTCCCTGTCAAATCTCCACACCAGACACAGGTCCTCATTGAGCAGCTCGTGGGATTAAGCCTTATTTACAGTGACAGCCACATCCTTCCCTGTGTCTGAGAGTGGCAGATGTTAATGTTTTATGCATTACCCCCATTAGGAGTCCAGCATACGGTTTAGGCTTGCATCTGCACTTCAAGTCCTTGCGAAAGCAAACAAACACAGAGTCTATGACAGAGAAAGCAGACACGGAGCCTTACTGTGGTTTAAATATTAATTTCCGTCTGCATTTCAAAACCACATTTAGAGCTTTTGCAATATTTCAGTGTAGCAGACCTCCCAACTGCATAGTGACAAAGCAGGACCACCCTCAATAGTGTATACACACAATTAAACTATGCGGTGTATTTCTGTACTGCATGGTTTGCTGCTGTAGACTTTTTAAGTAATCTTATTGCTTTGCTTGTGCCATACACTGATAGAGGGCAGTTAAGATGTTTTATACAAAAAATTTGTTTGGTTTACAACGGCACACTTCACTGAATTTACTTTGTGAGCGCATGCATGTTTGTTGTCATGTTCTGGACATCTGATAATATTTCCTCAAACATATTTTGGGATGAGGTAACATGAATTTTGAAAAGCACACACTGGTCTGTTATGCAGCATGGAAATATCTGTTTGTGACCCGGTGGAAACAGAACATTGGAATCCAGTAGTTGTGGAAACTTACCATCAAGCATAATGGAAAAAATCCTCGGTTTTTGACCTCAGAGTTAATACCTCACCTACGAAGTGCTAAATTGGACACAGAAATTACATTGGCGCACGTTCCGTTCCACTTGGACAAGCTACTTGTGTTTTTCCATTGGTTGGGGAATCCTAATGATACAACGGTAAGATATAACAAGCCTCTCTTGCAGGCTTTGTTGTGTATGTTTTTTTTCCCCTGAAATGTTTGAAATTGCTAGGCACAGAAAAGCAGTCTGACAGTGTGCAGATTTGGGGACTTATTCACTTCTAATAACAAATACAGTTGCCAAAACCATTGCATTTCACAGTTCAGTTCCCCTGTTGTCCCAGAGACAGAATACTTTAGTGTACTTTCACAAAATGTCACATACGAGGATAATTTACTACTGCCGGCCCCATTGTTCTCTCTGTCATATTGTGGGGAAAATGAAGGAGGAAAACAACAATATCACCCCAGTCATTACCATCTGTAAACTTTATAAGTTGCGACTGAAGCAGAAACAGAATTTTCTGCCTTCAGGGCCAATAGCACTGAGGCAAAAAGCAAATCAGGTTACACTGGCCTGTTGTTGTGTTGGGCCATTGTTGTGCTGAAAAATGTGGACCCAAAGAGATTTAATAAATATAACTTCCGTCATAATTTTCTTTACTTCACTATGTGGGCTTCATGTTTTGCATGTCTTTCATAACAAGAGAATCTGGCTTTCAAGAATATTAAAAACAAAATCTATTCCATCCTCTGCCTGAAGAATCACATTATACACGTAAGATGTGTTGTGGAGAGAAAATAAGTGATGATTTATTCGAATATGCTATATTTGTGCATTGGTTAAACATGAATGTTCTTTTGGTTCACCTTTTCTAATAAACCATGAGTGCACATGTGTAGATCATGATAACATTCATTTGGTCTGACAAGTGATAAAATTTCATCAACTTTGTTTGTACTCTACAGAGCAAGTTAGACTGAGGCACAGAGCCATTCCACTGTGTGAAATCAGACAAGAGCCATGTGAAGTTAGGCTTTACACCTTTGTTTATGTATGAAACATATAATTTCTCTTGTAAATTCCTTCAGGGGAATATTGCACATTATTCTGGTAATTGTCACATTTATTGTGTATAAGTGTGTATCTCATTTTTAATACTGCACAAGTAGCGCAAGCCATGTAAATGTTTAATTGTAGCTTTGACACAGCACAGGCATTAAGTGACAACTCACTTTGAGGGATTTATTAATATTCATGTGCAGTTGTTATAAAATATGAATCAATTCTCACTTGTTTCAGCTGGACCAACTGCAGCAGATATAACTGTGTGCGCTTGCTGGTCCAACTCCCACTGGTCTTTGAACACACTTAAAAGCATGTACTGTTCTCACAGCTATCCCCTACTGTTCTGAATATACAATGTACTGAATATACACAATGTACAAATCACAAACAAGCCAAGTCACTATCAAAATTAAATCAAATCTACTCCATTCAGAATAATAAGGTGAGGTACCTACTGTCATTCCATGCTCATCTCAAACCATAACATGAAACATTCTAACATCAATTTCTTTGTTTACATTTTTCTTTATTCCACTTTATTCATTGACTTATTATTTTGAGCTTTTTTTAATTGATCATTGCTTTGTTTTGTTTTTTCACCAGGACCATTGAAACTCTCTATGAGAAGACTGTGCTAAATAGAATCAAAACGTGACATCATACAGAAAAGGTCAGTGTCCTCTTACCTCTTAATATGCATTAACTGAATTTTGTTGCTTATTTCAGTAGAACCTTCAGTAGAGCACTTACACAAAAACAGAAACAATGAATGATGTCATCGCTTCTACTGACACTGCTCAGTAAGAGATCAATCGGCCAGGGAGAAATCAATCGCCCTGATGAGCTGTTGCGTAAAGAGGGTGAGGTCACGCCGAATGCGTGCTGTCACTCAAGGGTAATTGGCACACATGCCATCTGAGACAATAAACAACAGGTCCAGTTTCCACTGGCTGCTACTGCTTCCTGTGTGCCTATCAGGAAGTCAAAAGGAAAACAAATCAATAGATACTGCCCACTAGGCTCTCATTTTGCAGAAAAACAATGTGATTATATAACGGGGTTGAAACGGTCTGTGCTGATTTCGTATGACAATATGGGCCAGAGTATTAGTCACTTGTATATTACCGAAATAAGATCATCCCCATCATGTGCTACTTCAGAGTAAAAAGGATTGGAAACAGCCTTGTCACAGTGCCTCTTGTAGTTAACAGCAATCATCACTTTGATTTATTACTTCAATTCGCAATTTTTTCACACAGTGATAAAAATGAATATATGCTTATATATTTTTGTGGAGTGCAATAGAAAAGTCTTAGTAGTAAGTAGCTGGCTTGGAATAATTACTGGTGTAAAAGAAAACCTCATGACAGATATATGTTTACTGATTTTAATGTTTCCAGATCACAAGCAAATTGTGCTGCCTGATCAAAAAACAACTTAAATTCTACTGCATTAAGGGTAAGTGTACTGTCTTAAAGGTTATGTGATTTGCATTAAGTATGTATTTTGTGGCTTCACATTTACAGAAATCTGCACAAGCCATTCACTCAAAATTCTTTTACTAATCTCATTTACTAAAACTGCTGGAAAGTCTCTGTAATTATTATATTTCATCCCAAAATGAAATATTTAAGACAAATAACAGTGTATATCAAAGAAGACATGCTTTAACATTGTTGCTTTGGTCAACATGTCAGAGAAAACACCCAATAAATGTTTCAGAACTTGCCAAACCATTCTCGCACAAGGAGGAACACGTTGATACTATTTCTGCTAACATTTTGATTATTTGAGCTTTTATCTCTACACCGCTTTTCAGGACTGTAAAATGTAAATGTTGCACTGATCACTTATGATGTATTTAAATGTTCCTGAGCTGAGGGACAGCTCCAATATCAGTGCCCAATGACAACAATGAACAATAGATATTTTATCACCTAGTGGTCACACCAAGCATTGGACAGAGATGGAATTTACTAGGAAGTGACGGTGCAATGTTGTTTTTGGAAAAGCAGGTGGGCACAATCCTTTGAACTTGAACACAACAAGCATTCTAAATTCAAAAAGCATTCTAGCAGTTGTTATCTTTTCAATTTTTAAAACCTTACCAAAAACAGTATTAATTATTTAATAGTTAGTATTATTTATTTCTGTTACGTCTACTATGAGATAACTTTATGATCAAAGATCTGTTTATAAGTTTGAGTAATTACCTGTATTATTTTAACTTTACTGTTTTTGGATGATGGACAGACATTCAATGACCTTTTGTCAGGTTAAGCATATGTTTGATAGCTTGTGTAGTAGTAAGGGAGTATATGCACCGCTACACAAGCAGCAGGCCCTGCTGTGTTTCAGTTCTTATTCAGCCAGTTCACATAAAGATCTCCAAACATGCTGATTAGTACAAGCAGGAACCAGAATATGCCACCACACATGATCGCTGATACCCAAACCAGTGTTGTGGACAGATGGGCCTTGGGGCATAGCTCAGCAGCCCATTGAGACAAAGAGAAATAGAGCAGCAGCTCTGACATGCATCTGTTGTTTCTCCCTGCCCTTGTTTCGCACTGGGCACTGCGATGTTAGGGACTGAGAGCGCAATCAAAAGGCTGCCTTCTGCTCTAATGTTTTTGCCCAGTCAGTTCTGTTTTATAGGTCACATCTGGGACTGTTACCTCTTTTCCCCCAATGTCGGTGAGGAAAGGCCATTATGAAATCCTGTGCTCTCACTAAAATGTGTAGCTACTGAATCGCTAGATTGTTTGTGTATGAGTGTGTGTGTGTGTATGTGTATGTGTGTAAGTATAAAGGAGGATACTGGGTCAGTCAAAAACCAATACTAGTAATATGGTACTAATATTATGTAATATTAAACCATTGAATATATGAAACATGCTTATATGGATGGTTATAAGCCAGAAAAGTGGGGCTAATAAGTACAGCTACTTACAGAACGTAAGACATACACAACATAATCAGCCACTGAGAATCAAGTTTTATGTAAGCTTTGTGCATGTGTGGGTATGTGTATGTAGATTATCAGTTGTACTCAAAATTGAATCCAATCCACAAAATCTTAAAGTGATTTTACCATCACCATTAGATGCATAAAATCAAAAAAAAAATGTTGGTGAATTTATAATGGATGATCTCTTTTTAATTATATATATATATATAATTATATATATTATTTAATTTGTTTGACCATAAACAGCAAAATTGGAAACGGGATTGTAAATAGCTGGCTGTTTTAAGATACCTTTTCTTGTCCCTCCAACTTGAACCTTCTTGTTTCCACAGGTGTGTGTTATTCAACCTGAAATGGGGATTCTGAGGCGGCAGTACATGGTCTTTGTGCTGTCACTGCCATCTAATGGTGCATTTTTGCTATTGGGAAAAAGAATGTATGAAAATAACCACACAAATTAAAATTAAAAGAAATAAAAAAACATACACATTTGCAAATAATTATTTCATATTACTCCTGTGGACTCCTGAGAAATCATTGAGAAAACTGTTTCAGACAAAAGTGTAGGCTGAGCTCCAAAATACTGTCAGGAGGTACCTCTTTTCAGCATGGCACCAGCTCTGCATTGGTACACTCTTTAGCTGAATGTGTTAAGTGTTAACAATAACAACTGGAACACAAGTGAGTATGAAGAGTATGTGTGCATGAGCTGTTGTGCACTCTGCACAGGTAAAGATAGCCCAGTGATGACAGAATAGCGTAGCATATGTAATTATTAGAAAAGTGGACAATTATGTCTCGTCTTGATATCAGAAAGTAGGTGGAGTAAAAGCTAAAACAGCCTCCGACATTCACAAGAATCAAAACTATTTGAGACTTCCGCAGCTGCATCCAATGAGTTCAGAGGTACTAATATGATAGTAACCCTGCTGAGATGAAGTTTCAAGAAGATCTTTCTACAACCAGCAGAAAAGGAAGTGGGATTATGGGATATACAGAGTTATCAGGATACAAAATCTGAAAAATAAACTACAGCTGCCAAACAGTTTCTTGAATCTGATGGTCCTGGCAGAGTTGAAAAGAGGACATCAGAAGCCACAACACTAAAATAACTATTATGGATTATTCAGACTGGATCTAAAGATGCTTGGGGACAAAATTTTTGGTTAGTAGAAGTAAAAAAAAGACATCCAAAAATGCCCTCATTATAATGATGTGCGGTTCTGAAAATGTGAGTTTTTGCAGAAATGAACACCTTCACTCCAGTGAAATATGGAGCAGGGTTTGTTTTTCATTGAGGTTGATTTGATTTACACATTCCAGCCCATTTTTTCTCATCAGGATTGGAGGAACCACAAAATTAGGCAGCATGGTGGCTCAGTGGTTGGCCACAGCAGGTGGGGTGCAAATGCTAAATGGTAAACATCGCTGTGGCCTCACAGCACGAAGGATCCAGGCTCGATTCAGACCATGACTGGGCCATTTTCTCTTGCAAGTTGCATTTTTCTCCCTATGTCTACATGGGTTTTTTCTGGGTGCATTCCAATACTCAAATTTTTCTCTGTTGCTCTCCTCCCCTGGAAAGTGATCTATGTGTCCTCCTTCCCTCCACTGTTCCAAAAATGTAGGAAACAAAATTTCACCTCCTCCACTTGCCTCCTCCTGTCCTCCAAACGAAGGATACTTTGATGTATCCTGCTGCGGAAGTCTTTTGACATTTCTGGGTGACATCATAGTGCTCACGACCAGTCAGATTAAAAGACCATCCTACAGAATATTTTGATTGGCTTAGGTATCCTTGGAATCAGTCAAAGCTATACAACTTCAGCAATAGCCAAAATTGACTTTCGTGAAGGGCTAATTGGATTAACTGTTCCAATTTTCATTTCATCTCCTCCTTTCCTCCACTCGTTTCCTCCCCTCATTTCCTCCACATATTTCTGGGGTTGGAAAAGAGGGGAAGAAACGAGTGGAGGAAAGGAGGAGTCAAGAAAAAGTATTGGAACACACCCACTGGGTTCTTCTGTTTCCCATGGGGCAAAGAAATACTGATTAAGCAGATTGAACATGCAAAAAATTGACTGCAGGTTTGTGTGGGTGAGTGAGTAAGCTGTGGTCTGTCTGCCCATGAGATGGACTAGTGATCGGTCCAGGGTGTCTCCTGGTCTTTTGCTCTGTGAATTTCTGGGACAGAGACCATCCACCCTGCAACCCTGTATTGGATGGAGAAGGTGTAGCAAAAGGGTGTATAATGGATGGATTTATATGCACAGCAGGTCATTTTCCTCTAAAACACTGATTTGCATTGCTAAGAAGCTCAGAGAAGTACTGTGCATTCGTGAACAGTAACGATTCAAAACAAGCAAAAAAAAAAAATGTATAATGATAATGAAAGTTAAATTACCATTTTGGGTTGGGCCATGTCCAAACCAAAATCAGACATGTTTTGGACTAGAACTCAAGAGTTTGAGTTTCAAAAACATGAAAAGCAGCTTACAAAAGAGATAAGCAATAACTCTGATGCAGCTGGGTAACTTCTGCCAAGGATGAGTGACCTAATGCTTTCCCTTAGGAGTGTCTGAATCTCAATGTTGTTTGTGGAGGTGGGGGTAAAATTTATGATAGCTTATTTCTGAAAACATAATTTTCTAAAAAAAATAAATCCTTCTACATTGGCCAAAAGTACCCTGTGAGATCTACATACATCTACCTACAAGTTTTTACTAGATAAACTATTTTCCTATGTGCAGGTAGATAAATGAGTGTTATTTAATTTGTGTGTACCATCTACTGTTTGAACATCCCCTGCTGTGCGTTCATAGATTTTTTTGTGTTGCTATAACAGCTGCAATGTGCCTCATTTTCTCCCTTAGCTGTTAATTTGCCTCACTGTTGAGCTTGGGTGTTTTGGTAACAAAAATTGGAAGCAAAATTTTATGAATAAATGACTAAATAGATGAATATATTCTCTATTTGGCCCCTGTATTAGTATAACCAATTAGCATCCCCATTTTATTGTTCAACAGTAAGCATAACAAATAGCTTATATCCCATATTCTCTGTGGAGAGCATGTCTTTGTCTGTGGTCTCCCAAAGTGACCATGAAGTTATGAGTTAATCACATCTTATACAAATAAGTGGGCTTTTCCAATAGTGGGGAAAAAAAACAGGGATATTCAGCTTCAAAAAAATAATAGTTCTTGAACTCTAACCTTCCAAGTACCCTCACCTTGCTAGTTAGCTTACTACTCGAAGGCAGTGGTTGTCTCAGTGTGTGGATGCATTGATACCGCAGGCCTTCATGATGCTCTACCAGTCCCCCAACACAGCATCCTATGTGTCAAGCGTCTGCCTCAGGAGAGCCTCCCATTGACTCAAAGACAAAATTTCATATTTCACCCTTCCCCCACAACAATCTTTTTAACCAAACCATTTCGACACTCAGGTTAATATGTTCTTTCAGACGTTTTCCTTACCAGCTGTACAGTAAACTGCATGAACAAAGATAAGCTTGCTTGCTGCTATTTTAAGGCAAACCTTTTGTTACCAGTACACTGGAAGACATTTTTTACCAGAATAATAATACAAAAATCTTTTGAGGGGAATACTCATTGTACTATCTGTGAACATGTATGAAAAGTTGCCCAATATTAAACTGCAAATGATTTAAAATGTGTTTAAAAACCAAATGAGGGAGTTTATCCATGCAGGCAGCAATGGAACACTTAATGGATCAACCAATTTAACTTGGGATCAATCTGCCCAAAACAAAAGTTCAGATACTTTGAACTTGACTATCCCTCTTTTATATACAGTTCAGACTAGGATACATTGACTTTATATTGTACACATGCAGATTCATGTAGGTTTCTCTAGGCAAGCATCAAACATTGCACCATATCCCTTACAAAAGGGTATTTATACAATTCAAACCTATGCTCTTTGTCTTGGTGCCACATGGAGGGTTTTCAGCTTCACTTAGAGAATTTTTAAACCTTAGCAAAAAGAAAGGTAACATTCCATTTAGAAAAGACGAGCCTGAAATATTACTTACATATTTATTTGAATATACAAGAAATGGCTCAAAAAAAATAAATAGTTACACTTTCAGAAAGGAATACCACCAAATGCAGAGATGCCTCTTCCTGTGGCAGAATATTTACAAAGGCAATTACACCCAAAGGTAGCACATTTTAAAATAGGGGATACAAGTAAAATATCTTTTAAAAAGTAAATATTTTGAGCATGCACGACAGTGGCTGCAATTAGCGATTACTAAAATGAAACAACAAAACTCATATTGCAATAAAACGTTCTGCTCTTCCACGGTTTGTTAAAGCATGAACAAAATCTCTTTAAAAGTGCAATCACTAAAATGTGAAAAATGCATTCAAATTGTATAGATGGTAAATCCAAACTAAGATTCTACAGCAGGCATTAGAGAATATCCATTGCAGTCGAATTCAGAATTGCGTCACAGCTCCCCTTCCTAGACAGTTCATTCTGAATGTAGAAAAATATGGGTAAAATTGCCGTTAGCACAGACTACAGCTGTCCATTTATTTTCTCATTTATTAACTGCTGTTCCTTTACTTCCTGAGACATTCTGATGCCATAGCAAATACACTGAAATGCATTCTGGCTACACATCAGTGTCTCGCTCAGGAAAAGGAACGACAGTGAAACTTGGTACCATTTCAAAAAGTTATTTTATTGTGGTTTTCATGTCAAAGCATTCCTTGACATGTACAAAATGAATTTTTAGGTTTTCTGCGACATTTTCACATTTTCTGTGACAAGTCACAGAAAAACTATGAATTTTATAGGAGCTATGGAATTATTTGACATGAAAATGACTAACTTTAAAATGATGCCAAGGTGCACAAAGCAACACCATGAGGTAAGACAAAACAGTTGGCAGCGACAGACTCACGGTGAATTCTGTGTAGCTGCCAATCCTCATGTGCTTCTTCTCACTGTTGAACTCTTGGAGCGGGGCTCGCTGGCTCATTTCCAACATTTTACTCCTCTGACCCTGTGAAGGAGGGGACCCACAGAGAGTCAAATCAATTCCACCATAAACAAAGCCAATGTTTTTGATGAGGATTATGGATTCTGCAGCGTTCCTCCGTTTGAAATCAACAGCAGAATGCTGACAGCAGAGAGACAGTTTTGCTGCCTGTCCCTTTACCCGTCAACACTAACTGTATGGTAAGGATATGAATGGCAACAGCTTAGTGAGCGAAAATGGTATCCAAGTCCAGCAAATGGCACGTGGGAACATCTGCTTGTTAGTGTTTGGAGCACAGGACCACCATACTAAGACCTGATACAAAAACCCAAGTTTCTAACCCATTTTTCAGTAGTACAAATGAATGGGAAAACAAGTGGGCCCCTTACTTTCTGGTTAGAAAGAGCTGACTTGGAGGACATGCTGAGGACGGTGCTACTGGTGCTCGTTGAGCTGGAGGAGCCGGTGTTTGAAAGTAGCACTGTCTGGTTTGACTTCTGCTAAGAGAACAGGAATGAGAAAGCAACAGGTCACTCCAACCCTCCATTTAACCACCTGAGAAACACATCTATATGATATGTACCAAAAAAAAAAAAAAAATCATTTTTGATTTTACTGAATATTGCAATAATGTGATACACCCATTTGGATAAGGAGTGTTTTACCATTTCTATATAACTTGGTCATGTCAAAGCAGAGGGCAGTATTAAATGGATCTGTTAACCAAGTAAATAATCTGTTGTGCCAACACAAACAGAAAAACAAATGAATAGTGCAAATGATTGGTTTATTTTATGCACTATACTGCAGTGAACAATTTTTTTCCTATTGCTTTTGCTTAATTATCGAGAAACTCAAAATGCTGCAAATCATTTTGGTTTAACTTGTATTTTCATAGATGTATTTTGTTTACATTGGTATTGGTGTGTAAGAGCTGATATTGCATGTTGCAGAAAAGAGTACGTGCAAGTCTTTGTGGTCCCACATTGGCAACAGAGGTTCTAGCTTTAAGGATAACTTCTGAATTTGTATTCAGGTACCCCAAATTGCAAGAAAAAAAAAAAAAACAGGTGGGGGAAAAAATGAAAATGATCCATGGTGCATTGAGCAGAGGTCTCTGTGCCATTACCGATCTACTCTTGCCAGGAGTCATGCCCCCATGAGCGTCTGCAGGAGTTTTCCTGGCTGGAGTTTTAAGTGGAGTGGTCAGTCCTTTCTTGGACATCTGTAAGTACACCCAAATAAGATTTGAAGAAGGATTTTTAGGGAAATCCAAAACACTCAAAGCTATCCTTCACAACTTTACTTGGTCACTCAGAGGCAATGGCTACACTATGTGTGTGTAAATGCCCCCCTAAATTCTAATTTTATATATAAACTATTGTCATGTTCAAATTTTCCTCTGAACTGCACTATATCCCACCAGAACTGAGTCAAGTGCAAATTTGGAATTATCCTTCTATGCTGGTAATTTGAACTCCTCTATAGATCCCAGAAATTTTTCATTAAAATGTGTTAGTAACCAAAATGTATCACGATAGAATTATGGATATTGAAGATTTCTCTTTCCCCATTGACAACAACCTGCAGATAATCTGCAGGTAAAAATATTTCAAATACTTAACTACTTGAAGTGCTTCAATAATACCTATAGATGTAGACCAAGGTAAATTGCTAGCTATCCACATTTCCCAAGCACAATTAGCACGGCTGCTTAGCACGTTGTAGGCTTTGGCGTGGCTGGGCTAAACTCACACGCTCATTCTTCTCCTTCCCCCGCTGCAGCTGGTGTTCCTCCCACAGCCTGGCAATGTGGTCCATGGCCCTCTGCCCCCACACCAGGAAAACAGAGCCATGCTCCTTTTCCCAGGCCTCCACCCCACTTCTTAGCTCCTCTTCCAGCTTCCAAACCACAACTCAATCCATTTGCAGCCAGAAACTCAGGAACATTTTTACAATCTTAAGGTTTACTTTAGAAATTAACTGACAGATATTAATGGGAATTAGTGTGCATATTGGAATTAGCTAAATATTTGAAAAATATAAAGCTACCTTATGTCAGATAAATGAATGTATTATGATTTAAAACAATGTTTTCAACAGTATTGGTATGCATAAAGTACTTAAATGTAAAAACCCATAAATATATATGTAATTCATAGTAAAGAGAGAGACTTGGGTCCTCCATTACCTTGGGCAGCAACTTTTGAATTTTGACCCTCTCCTTAGCTTCTCTGAGCAGAGAACCCCCTCTGTTGGAAAAGCGATTTGGATCGGATGCCTTTTTCTGCCATGAGCGAAAAGAACAATCTTACTGCCAGGGTTATAGTGGAGGATAGACACAAGTGAATATAGGTTCAAAGACCTTTTTTAAATGCTGTCTTTTTCAAATGGTGGTATGGACTGATAAGACCAACCAGTGCAACCGTTTCATTTGTTGCTTTTGACATCAACTTACTGATGGCAACATCCTGTAATAACTTAAGGAACCTTGCAAGCCAAATTGTTTGCGGAATCATGCATATTCACAGTTTATGATCCAGTCTGTTCTTCCACATATTTTATGAAGTCAACACAGTTTGCCTAAAACTAGTTTTGTGGTTTTGCATTACTAGATTTGGAATATCCAGTTAGGCTTAATAGGCCTCTTTTCAGTGAATGTTCTGATGCACCATTAAATTTGGGAATTCAGGTGTAGGCCTATTAAGCAGCTTATTGGGGGGGGGGGGGGGGGGGGGGTGTCTCTGTGATATATAGGTGAATATAGTGTTGCACTGCAGTCAACTGGATGTGCTATCTGGAGTCCACTGTGCACCCCTGTGTTGGTGTTTACCCCATACAACTTCCATCCCTGATTTTGACCTGCTATCACAGTTTGTGCACAGTCAGTAACATCACAATTAATTGTAAAAGTGTCTGGTCAATAGACATTTATTTCTCCATACTTTAAAATTTGCTGATTGTACCTCAAAATCCTGGAAGAGTAGCCAGTTCTTGTCCCACCTCTCCACAATCTCCAACAGGGGGCAAGCCTTCTTACAGTAGGCCTTCACCTGCAGGACCTCCTCATCAAAACGTACCAAGAGCTCCTCTGTGAAGTTATCTGCATATGAAAAGGTATGCATGAGTGTGGTTCACTTCCAAAGATCTGAGACAGCTGGTTTCTAGTTTATAGCACACTCAGGTTGGATTTGAATCTTCTGGACTAGGAAAGAGCAGATGGTCCACAGTTAGTCTACTCACTATTACAGAAGTGTGTGTTGAAGGATTCTCTCTGCTTGGGGCCCATCATGCACTTATCCCAGAGCTCCACCAGCTCCTGGCGTACCTTGTGGATCACTTCCTCAAGCTTGGCCTTCTGAAGTACGCCCAGGCGGTCCACCTCATTTTGCCACTGCAGCATGACAGCACGTATTACAGTCCACTTTACTTACCGCAGTGCTTCAATGTTACTGTCGTTAGACACAGATTTATTTGCATGCAAGATGCCAGGTGAATATCGCTCAACCCGCTAACGGTTTGAAGTCTTACCTGCACAATCTCATCAGATAGAGCACTCTGTAGGTCATCTTGAAACTCCCTCTGTTCCTCCTCTGGGCACTTCAGACGCCTCCACAGGTTCATAGCCTTTTCTTTCAGCTCATCTCTAATCACAGTGAGTGATTTTTTCTTCTTCTCCAGCTGTCCAAAAAATAGTATTACTTAATCAAGTAACATCCTTAAGTACAATGCACAGATTTTCACTGTAACTAAAGTAGAAGACCTAAAGTCCAGAAGTGACGTCAGATGAATCACAAGTAGTTTTACATTCTTTTGTAGAGATTAAAATCATTCAATCCCACCATCTCTATCATGTTTCAGATCAGCTCATTCACAGTTCCTTTGTTCTGGATTTGTGTAGGTATTCAAAGTGAACAGCTGAGAGAATTCAAAGAAATATTTTATCCAAATTTGGCTGAATTTTAGGAACTGAATTCCTAACTCTGTCCCCATCCCTGCAGCATCCTCTGCTACGTTGAGGGTGCCTCACACGCAGTTTGGCAACAGATATTGTGCTAGAAGACTCCATCACTGATGTAGGAGGACTACAGATGCTCATTCGACCAGGTAGGCCACTAATGAATGAGGAGGTGGGGGTTACACTATTGACTTAACACTTAGACACTTCCTGGGGTCCATTTTTGAAGACACATTGCCAGACTTGGCATTTACGCAATCTATAATTTAATCTGGGGATAGGGTTCTCTGGGGTCAAACATGAACGGATGTGATATCTAATAAAAAGAGATTTATGCTTTTGTGAATGATAGAGATGCCACACACAACATTTGAATTCTAGAGCTGTTGAGTCTCTTTTGCACACAGACACTATGTCAGGTCAGTACATCTCTTGCAGCCATCTTCCCAGTAAATATCAGGAAAGCTCAACAATACCTGGCAAAGCAGAAGCTGGAGAGCTTTGATGTTCTCGTGCGTAAGCACAAAGATGTCAGCATCATTACAGACGGCCTCCTTCTCTAGACTCGTCTCAGGTTCATGACCCATCTCAACCATGATCTGGCTAATGTCCTCCCTCAGGCCTGAGAACACAGCCACTCTGCTCCTCTACCAAAAAACAGGATGGGGAGGAAAAACAAAGCAAACCCAAAAAAATAAAATAATGAGAAGCATTGTTAAAGTTCAATGAAACCCCTTTGATTCAAATGGTAAAGTGGGGTTTATATTTCTCACACAAAACTTGTATTTTCTAATTTAATCTATAGTCTGTATTCTCCCATTAAGGTTATACAATTTAAGCTACCAAGCTTATAACAGATTGCATTTGTGGTTTGGACCTGTACATGTTGAGGTCATTAGCCTTGGTCTGCTCTGTTCACAGGTCTGTGCTGTGGGGGTACCTTCTCCTCATTAAGGCTCTGGATGTGCTCACGTAGTTCCTGCAGCTGCTCACGGGATGGCAGGCAGCCAGCGGGAATGAAGTAAGGTGTGGAACCCAGCTCATCGCACAGGTCCTCGTCCTGCTGCTGCAGGTCCTGCAGCTCTTTCAAACGCTCGCTCTTCTCCTTCTCCAAGGTCTCTACCCTTAGTCGCAAGTTTTTTTCCATCTGCAGAATCGTGAGGCCATCCTCGAACTGAGAAAGGTGAGAAAAGATACAGTGAACTTATAAACATAAGACTCAGCAAGCATAATGTAAGCATACATCATGGTTTAAGGACTGAGAGGAGGCTAATCTTGCTAGAGAACGGGCCCACAGTGTAGAATTTTGTCCAGCTGTTTTGTTTATTTTCCTGTCTTTGCTTGTTTGGTGTATAGATATCAGTCCTGCAGGATGATGCACAAATCAGTGTTGTGTTGCCTTGCTGGCGAGGGGGTTGGGGGGGGGGGGGGGGTTGTCTGGGGTGAAGCATCATTTTGTAATTATGCAAGATTGTTTTACTGTGCATCTGTATTCTTTGTGCACCATGTACACATAGAGTACTCCTGCACTTACAGAACTCTGCTGTGAGCAGGACTCCACACTCTTTCACCTCAGGCTACAGTATTGAGAAATATTGTCCCCTCACTTCAAAAGGGTCTAAAGACATCTCCAAGCTCAAGATCTCCAGCTGCTTCTGGAAAGTGATGATATCGCTTCCAATGCGCCGCTTCAAAGATTCTTCCTCTGAAATCATTTCATTCAGAAGACTCTTTAGGGAAATGGAGGACAGAATGCAGAAGTATTAATTCTGGTAGCTATTTTAATCGGCAGAAAAATGAAAAAAAAATTGTCAAATGAGCCTTTTCTGTAACATTTACATAGAGCTTATCCCATCCAAAATGCAATGTAATTTATAAGATTTACAATTACCAGACACATAAAATATCGGAATACAGGCTGCAAACAATCATACCAGGTCACTACTTACCTCAATGTGTTTCTTTACAGCTTGCATGCGCTCAACCCTCTGGTCTTCCATTATCCCAATACTGTCCCAAATGTCTACTAAGCGTGCCATGGCCAGATTTATTCCGGACACCAGCGAGACTGCTAGAGCTTCGCTGTAGAGAGGTAACATACTTAGTCACTGCAGTGCTCTATCGATTTTAAAACGGCATTATGGTCTAAGCGATCATCAAATTTGCAATACGCACTGCTACTGTATTTTGACAACAATTCATCGGTTCACATCCTCAGTCTCGTCACTCTAAATAATGTCTGAAATATAATTGTAGCTTTATCATTTACACCCCTTGGTGGTACACCTAGCTTGCCTTAGTTCATTGACAAATTGGTTTCAGCGAAAAATGTATGACTTCAAAATGTCTAAGTTATATGAAGCTAGCTACATACCAACACATATGTGTGAAAGAATAATCTCAAGGTTGCAGTGCAAATAATTTATTGTAAAAAATACCGATTTATAACCTAACTACTCTAATTAGCGAATGATGTTCCTTACCTCCTTCGGCTTGGCATTTTATAAACCCAGTCAAAAGCTGCAGTGTACAACAAATTATAGCCACTACATTCAGTGAACAACTGAAATATCCGACTGCCGTTTTATTCCCTGGAAGTGCTGTACGTATCTTCAGCATCAAACGTTAATGTCACTGAGAAACTTCAGTTTCCTTCCACTTCCTAAAATTGACATTCAAAATGTTTGGCTGCTTTGAATCACGCCTATAGCAAGGTGATTGGTCTCATCAAAGAGGATCGCCTCGGGTAACCTGCATTGTGTTAAAATAACTTCATGGTGGAAAAATTATTGTATGATTTAAAACACATGTGTTCAATAGCCCAAGAATTCAGTCAGAAATGTCAATCATTGAAATAAAAAATCGCAACGCATAGGTTTAAAGAATGCAAGTCTCACTTCCATCCCAGTTCATTAGACAGAACAAGTAGTTGGTATAATATTACATGGAAAATAGTTACTTTAGAGAGGGGTTTAAGTGTTAAATTATAATCATTATATGTAACATGTGAAACCTGTGGCGTACCACTGAAATTGATTTCTGATTGAAACCAAGAATACTAGAGGCTGTCTGGACTGAGTCTGGCCATTCCACGAAATGGCCTGTCAGTCGAATGACCAGTCATTGGATATTGTTTATGCCTTTACATTTACGTTTATGCCTTAACCATGACCTTGCTTTAAATTTATTTCTCGTCAGGGGATTCCAAGTTCTGTAATGGGCTACATTACACTGTCGTTAGCGACCTATCTCTTTTTGCAAGTGTACAATGTTTACAGTCGTAAAAGCCAATCCAGATCTACTTTTTTTAAGTACTGTGTCTATAGGCCGTCAGTGCATTAGTTCCGATGGCTGACAATTATACTGCGGTCCGTGACATGCTCTGTTTTATTATTTAAACGAAGTAAGCTGATGCGATGCATCTGACGCCAGAAATCCGCTTCTGAAATTGAATGGGTTGTCACATGACTGGGTCACATGAACAAGGAAGTGCGCTCTGTTAGATGGACCAATACGTAGTATATTTCCGAGATTATAGTAGACTTAACTAACTTTTCGTCGATATTGTAGCTAGCTTTAAACATCTTAAAATGTAGCGTAGACATCGTTACAGTACATGTAATGTGAATACATTTGCAAAAATAAAAGCTATGAGAGATACGATGTTACTGATCAGTGCACGTTAATCTGCTACACCAGCTAGCTAAAAAACTTTCAAAGATGGAAATGTTAAAGTACAAGGTTAAATTGTTACTATTCTTTTTTATATTGTGTGCTTCACATCCGAGTGCTTCTTCGAGCGTGATCACAGTGGACGTAAAAACGCCAGTGAGTGACTTGAAACATTTCTGGAAAAGCACTGGCTTCTGGTAGGTATGAGAATAGCATATAGGTATTCTATGGTCGTATTGGCAACAACAGTATAGATACTGACATCTCACTCCATTATTTTGAACACCGTCAATTTTGTTATAACAACGGACTATCATTTGTGGATATTCTGCTCTCCTTATTGTGTTTATTAATATAATGAATACGGTTTTATTAAAAAGTGAACCGAGAAAAAAAATATGAACTTTAAAGTAAAGTACATTTTAATTGACTGGCTTTAATATGCAGTGTTTTATGTTATGGTATCGATTTGGGTCAGACAATTTCAATAGGATGTTAAAAGTAAAGGGTCAATAACAGGGTTGTCATGTAAAGATGATGGGGACAGATAAGAGTATGAGCTTTTGCAGTCAGACTGGATGATCTGGATTCAAATCTTGATCGCGTTAGTGCTGACTGTGGCTGTCAGCATTGGACTGGGTGATTAATTGGTGATTGTGTCACCTAGGGAAGAGTTTCATTTGACAGGATTCTTCCTGCCCTGTCACAAGGAACTCCATTATTGGGTCAGTTGGGTTGTTTTTATTTTGAATTTGAGTGTTTATGGAAAGAGCATCTTTCTTGAGTATGTATGTTTTTCCTGAAAGTTTCAGTACCATTCAGTAAGAGAAGAGGTGAAGACATGCATCTCGTCTTGAAAGTATTCAAGTACTTTTTGAGCACTGTATTTTCTTGCAGTTTGTGCATTGGCTTTGTTAAAAACCCTGGAGGTGGTGTCTGCTATGAGCAATGAGCCCTCTGTAACGATGTTCTTGCACTTTTGGTCCCTCAGCCCTCCTCTCCCACATATACAGGCAGACCAGTATGACCTGAGCCAGGACCAGCACCTAAACATGGCCTACGTGGGGTCAGTCCCACACGGGGAAATAGAGCAGGTGCGCATCCACTGGCTCATGGAGCTCGTCACAGCTCAGTAAGTGCGTTTTCTTCAGAACGGAGGTTTATCGGGTCCTGCACTTAAAATGCTAACAAAACTATTGGCCCACTACTGTAGTGGATGAAAGTATTAGCAATGATTAGAATCTCCCTATTAGCTATTAACATGTTATAGTTTAAGGTCGACTTCCCTCATCCTGATCTTTTTATAGCTGTATACTGTAATTTGGCTATAGTAAAAATACTGACTTGTCAGAGAAAGTATTGTATCGGCATAAGGGTGTGTGAGGATTGGTCATAAAAGTACATTTTCTGACTTCTGTCTTAACCAATTTCCCAATTCCCATGTGCACTGATGTACATTTTTACACATATTGCAGATGTGATGAGTAGTTGTCCTGTTTGTAAAGTTACTGAGCAATTTAGTTCTGCGAGTTCATACATCACCACCCTCTGCTTCAGTTATATGAAAATCTCTTCAGGCAAAACCAGTAAGTAAATTTGAATGGCTTTTACATCTTCATAGGGAATTTCTTGGAGTCATGACACTTTCCCGCTGTTTATCATCAACTACATTAGCAGACAAAGTACCTGCAGTAAGTCTCACAAAGGTGCTAATGGAAGGTCAAGTCCAGAGGTTGTTGTTCATGACGAATTACTTACCGGTGATTGTGTTTGCAGAGTTGTGAATGGAGTACCCCGCTACAACTTCACTAAGTTGGACCAACTAATGGATCTTCTGTGGGAAAATGGACTCAGACCAGGTAAGCTTGGCCTGTAGGTCAACGCATTCTCAACATGTTCCACATTTCCACATGTTCACATATTCTGCAGTGAAGTTCTTGTACCTGAATTTTAACTTCTGGTTTCCATTCTTGGTCAGGGACATTTATTTTGAAATATCACATATCCCTCTTTCAGGTTTTGAGCTAATGGGTAGCGTATCCAACTACTTCACCAACTTCGAAGACAAACAACAGGTGGTGGAGTGGAGGAACCTGGTTTATCTTACTGCGAGGAGGTATATTGGTGAGTGCACATGCAGCCTGTTCTGAATATTGGAGTGCATTTTATGTGAAATTGCATGGATCCATTGAAATGGATTTTATGTCTTCATCCCTGTTTATTTGGCAATGACTGTCTTTAATACAGCTTTCACTCTTGTTGTAGAAAAATATGGTCTAGGTTATGTTGCTGAGTGGAACTTTGAAACGTGGAATGAACCCAACAATCATGACTTTGACAACGTCACCATGTCTATCCAAGGTATGATCTCAGAGCCATGCCAAATGGCCTTGTGAACTAATAAACACATTGAAGTAATTGTATTTCTTAACATTACCATTATTTTAGAAAATAATTAACATGTCTGCCATATACAGCCTCAAAAAAAGGCTGCCTTATGAATCTTATTTAGACAATAAGATGAAGTTTAACATACATGCCTTTCCTAAACACTGTTTTTTTTTAAGTTTCAAGAGGGCAGTCTGGCTGAATCATTTGTAAATAAACAATTAGGGTCCCCACAGGTGAAGTTGTACAACATCCTGAGAATGTCTGATGCTGTAACGATGCCAGGATTCTCCTTTTGAAATCTCAGCTGTGTGATGAGTCCCAGCAATTGTACAACAGAATGAGTGGGTGAGAGAGCGAGCGAGCGAGCGAATGAATGCATGAATGAATGTGTGATTGTTAATTAATGCATTTAAGATCCTGTTGGCCTCCACTCCAGGGTTCCTAAATTATTATGACGCATGCTCTGAGGGACTTCGAGATGCCAGCACTGCTCTGCGATTTGGTGGTCCGGGTGACTCCTGTCACACCCCTCCCCATTCCCCCTACTGCTGGGCCATGCTGGAGCACTGTTACAGTGGCACCAACTTTTTCACTGGGGAGACAGGTGTCCGCTTGGACTATATCGCCCTGCACAAGAAGGTGGGCCTCAACTACCTTGGGCATCCAGTGTGGGAAGGTCTTAGACCCCTGATGTTAATAAAAAAATTATATATTTACACATCAAAATGTGGAGGAAATGGTTCCTTTACTGATTGTGTTTGTTTAATGGGTTCTGTGTTGGATCTGTTCTTGCTTATTTTTCATTGGTTAATGATAATAGCTTATATTATATCCATGCTTGTCATTTGAATGGCATGTCTCATATGCTATGACACTTATCCAAGATAATTTATTTTTATAATATGGTTGAGTGACACTTTTTAGTTTTTATCAAATTATTTAGGTTTTACTGGTGTTCATTTAGCTTGGAGTCTTTGGATAATTGTTAAATGAATAAATATCAATATGATTTATGTTACAGTTTTTGATTTTCCCTTAAATCAACATAACTGAATTTTGAAAATTCCATGTGGTGTGCTCATGGATTTCCTTCAGAGTCCATGGAAATATGTGCCTGTTTCAGGGTGGGGGTGGGTCCCTTCCTATCTTGCTACAAGAGATTGAGACGGTTAAAGAGATCCAAGAGCGATTCCCCTGGTTCAGAGACCGACCTGTCTACAACGATGAGGCAGACCCGTTGGTGGGATGGTCCAAACCTCAGTCATGGAGGGCAGATGTCACATATGCTGCAATGGTGGTAAAGGTATGAGAGCGACCATGTTTGTGCTTTAAGGCCTTCTAGCTATGTTCGCTTAGACAGTGATGGGGGTTTACCACATAATCATGCGATTGAAAGCGAGACTTGACAACATTATGTAATTTGACTTAAATTACCTGCAAGGAAATTGGTGTTTATTTTACATTTATAATGCTTCTAATTCCATAGGTGATATGCCAACACCAGTACCAGCTAATGGCTGACCCCAACAGCACGATCAACTATGCCCTGCTGAGCAACGACAATGCCTTCCTGAGCTATCATCCACACCCGTTCACCCAGCGCACACTGACCGCTCGCTTCCAGGTCAACAACACCCAGCCACCTCACGTCCAGCTCCTGAGAAAGCCTGTCCTGACCGTGTTCGGTCTGCTGGCTCTGCTAGGTGAATGCGTCAAGGCGTTCCTCCATTGCTGCTTTCTCCTGCTGAATCACTTTGTATCCCAATGCACAAAGTTCTGTGGCTTAGAGCTATGGGTGTATCAAGTATTTTATGTTAAAAAATAACATGACTAGGGACTTATTTTGTGAATAGCTGAATCTAAGCCAACATTGGCTGGCCTGTAGATGGTACAGTGAGTGATGTGTCTTTCATCTGAGGCCTGACCTATACACAGTGCAAGTTGCAATTTAAGTAACTCAGTTTTCAATTTTTTCAGAGGACATTTGCAAAATAACATGAAATTAAAACTACTGGTCTTAACCAAATAATTTAAAATTTGTACAACTCTGTTGGTAGAATCTGCTGGTTCATTGTGAAACACAAAAGGACTGAATTGAATGTGAGAGCCGTTGTCAGGTTGAAATACTAGAGTGTGATATACAGTGTGTATGCAAAAGTGACATGCAATTTTTGTAGGGGTTCTCAAACCTTCTGTATAATACTCTGTGTACTGTATGTGCTTGAGTTGAAGTAAAATGATGAGTCATTTTAATTGTTAAATTTACAGGAGACACACAGGTGTTCTCACAGGTATCAGTGGATGGGAGCATTGAGGAAGACAACTTAGGGGTCCTGGCCAGCACCCATGACCCGCTGATCCCAGGGACCTCAGACAGCTGGCAGTGCACTGTGCTGATCTATAACAGCCTGGACAACAGAACGTCAAACTCTACAAACTTCATCACTGTCCATCTCAACGGACTTGCCGGTCAAAAAGGTTGGTATCGTACAGATGTCTTTGAAAGGGCTAGACACACATTAGAGGGTAGTGTAATATGTTTTCAGCAGAACCGTTTTAATTTTATTTAAAATTCTTATCAAAACATTTAATTTAAAAAATAAGGTAAATTGCTGCTGAACTACATGTTAACCTATACAGTATCTTTTAAGGTTATTTGATGAGTAGCACAGTACAGTATCTCAAGGTAGGTTTAAGATTTTTCCTTTTCAGTGAGAAGAGCAATGACTGCTGCAGGTTATGTTGCAAAGCTTGTTTGTTGGACTTGTGCATGTTGTTTTTAGGACTTGTTTATGTTGTTTCTTATTTTTGTGTATGTTGTTTGTAGGACTTGCATACTTTGTGTACTACCTGGACAACAATTACACCAGCCCCTACCAGCTGTGGAAGAGTTTTGGCAGTCCAGACTTTCCCTCCGCAGAGCAGTTCAGGCAGATGAGAGCCCGGGAGGTACAGTACAGCAGCCCAGGTTTCCCCTGTCTGTAAGACTGACACCTGCATGTCTAGTTGTTACAGGTGCCAGCTTCTTACATGTTTAAGTTTACCCCTTTATACACACACATATACCTTTTTCTGTGTTTGTTCTTTATCACTGTAGTCAGATGGTCTGGATGCCAAGTAATGTTTGCCTAATTCTGTCCTGAATGCAGTTTTATTTTTTCTCCTTTATGTGTAAAATATATTTATGTAATATTTTTACATTTTCATGGTATTTTTTCTCTAGATGTGAAATATTGCTTTGTAAGTGGACCTCACATTTCATAATGGTGTATTGAATACCTAATCTATTTTAATTTTCATCTTAATGGCATAAATGTGTGTGCTGTTTTCCTTTCAGTTAATTCACACCCTGGTTGAACTGGCTGGTGGAACTAATCTCTCTCTGTCTTCCTCTGTCTCTCTCTCTCTCTGTCTCTCTCTCTCTCTCTCTCACTCAGGACCCGATGGTGGCTGGGCCTCTGCCCTTCCCCTCTGATGCTATCCTGAAGGCGCAGCTTCCTGTCCCCTCTGTCCTCCTCATCCACGTATGTGCCCAGCCCAGAGCGAAGCCTGAACAGGTTAGTGCAGTTATCCATGGATCTACACTTTCATATATAGTCACAGTTCTGTTGTCTGCATAATAATGTTACTCTCATGGTGACCCCTGAGTATAACACTGATATTCCTAAAATATTTCAGTTGTATTCTGTCAATAACATTCTTTGGGGACTGACATCTAAAGTGAAGGTGGCATTATTATAATGATGAAAAGTTACTGGTGATAATTATTGTTGACATTTTTTAAAACTACTGTTATTATTGTCCTAGTATATATGTCCACCATATTGGTTTTCTGTCTTTAGGAGGTAATAATTCAACACCAACCAACTTGTACTCATTCCTCCCATCCCAGGTGAATGGTTTGCGCTTCATTGCTGTCACCAAAGGACAAGTCCTGGTCGTATGGAGTGATCACTGTGTCAATTCCAAGTTTGTATTAATTACATTCACACCTTAAGCTATTTATGGCAACATATGTTTGACAAAGTGAGATTGACTCTATCTGTCCTGTGTTATTTTTTCATAGATGTATAATAACATACGAAGTGGAGTTTTCCAACGGGCATAAAAAATTCCAAAGAATAAATTCTGCGAACACTATTTTTACTTCATTTTTATTTTCTCCAGGTAAGTACTTCAGAGCAACCCCCCATAACCGTGCTGTTCTTCCTATTCTGCCCACATCAAAGATGTAATACTCTCACCCCCCGAGCTTCTCACCTAATCAGTCCTATCAGAGAACATGTGGCCATGATTTGATTGGAAGAGAAGTCAGTCTCGGACCTTTGCGGTAGCCCATGTGGTAAAGACGCTTGTTCTGGAAGCAAATGCTAGCCTTGCATTTCATAGCCAGTGAAGCATGCTATGTGAGGACCTGATATCTTCTCACAGGGCCTCATTGAACTCTACTGTAGCTACCCATTTATAATGAAAATTTGGGCATATTCTAATATAAAACTCTGACCTACTTTACTTGAACATAACACAAAATGACCAAACCATTCTGTGAAAAACTTGTTTTTATATGCATTTTTATATGCTGATTATACATGTTTTTCAATTCCTTACAGAAAACATGGAAGTTTGTGGTTTCTACAGAGTACGAGCTGTCGATTACTGGAGAAGACCTGGACAGTATTCTCATATTATAAAATACACTGAAGATTGTTGATAGACTTTTGCACTTGTCATTTTCTTCATTTACGTTCTTAGCAGTAAGTCATTGCCTTCACCCAAAAAACTCTTCATGCATGTATCAAGCATTTATCATTTTATTTTGTATAGGTTGGCCCTAAGCTTGTTCAACATTTGTATGTGCAACAAAGATTTTCCCCTAAGTTCAATTTTCAAACACATGTTCGTCATGTTTCAGAGAATACCTCTCAGTGCCTTTGAAAACTTTAGAAACACAACACTATTTTTACAGTTACTGTTATTGCTCTCATCTGTTATTGCTCTCATATGTTAGTCTGTATTATAAGGTATGTTTTGGAAATTGGAGCTTTTTTAGCCAGCCATTTAAGGATATAACTTCCCTCAGGTCCTGTAAGTTAACTGGTTTTGCTGTCTTGGCTGTATTTAAATACTTAAGTATTCCCACCTCTGTTTTGGATAGAAATGTATAAAAAATTGAAGGGAAGTGTCAGTTCTAGATTCAGATACCCTGGTGAACAAAGAATTGTTTATAAACTAGTCATTCCTACTCTGGACAATGGTTGAAGATATGTTCTTTTTGTGTTCACCTGACACCGATTTTGTTGACAGCTGGGTTCTATTGTGAATTATGGTGGTATATGATTTTGGTTTTCTTATTGTGGATATGAATATGGGTATGTATGATTGTATTCTTGACTTGTGTTTTAACTTGGAGTAGCATAGACAGATTGCAGTGGAACCGAAGTGATGCTGAATATATACTCGGTCTGTTGGTCTGGAAATGTGATTAATCAAGTCTGGAACTATTGCTCATATTGAACAGGTGGATGCACTTATGTTCTGCTACTTATTTAGTTCCTATGGAGCATGTGATAAATTATTGTACTGTAAGTATAAGTAATTAGTTCACATGAAGAAAACCAAAGAAAACTTGTTTAAAAAAGTTTTATTGTCAACACCACACATGTCTCAAGGGTGTCAAAACACAGTACAGTAGATTTGCAAATGAAGTGTTGCTATGATATCCAGACACAATCAACACTATGCATTTCTAAAGACTCCCTATAATTTTATTCTGGATGCCTCTTCTCATGCCAGCATGCTAAAGGAATCCCAACTTTGTGCTCAGCAAGCAAATTTAGCAAGCCCCTAAGGAAAAGAGGAAAAGAGAGAAAAATTAGTTTAAAAGGAACAGGACAAATTCAGACAAAGCTATTTTTCAGCTGTGCAAAGTAAAAGCAATCAAACTCCTTTTTGTCGTTTCCTTTTGATTTGCTAAATGTAACATTGCTTAACATTCCTTATGCAACTTTTGATTGTTGAGTCGTAGTTTTGTGATCACCTTTACAGTAAGGTGAACGGAAACCATTGTAAAACATACCCTGGTTCTTCCTTTCAAAAATCAACCATTGACAAATACGATCCAAACATTAAATCGCTCCTAAATGCGGCACGTGAGAGCAACTCATGTCATCTGGTGAGACTTTCCCTGATTAAGTTTAGTCTTGGCGGGTTATATTCTGTTGACCACTGATGCGCTTCTCTCCACTGTGTGAAAGCTCAACGCTTACCCAAGGGGCCAGCTTTCAGCTCTCAACCTAAGCACTGGAAGAGTGTCGCCCTCTAGCAGGTTGCATGCAGAGGGCTGTGTCCCGAAGTGTGCCATTGCGGTTTTTGAGTCTGTTACATTTTTAACTGCTGTCTGACTTCAATCTGAGTATGTGTAAAACCGCTTCTAAGTAAATTGTTCAACATGTCATTTCTTTGCGTCTTTTTCTTGGAGCATGTGACACAGGAGTCTGCTGCACATGTCCGTTGGTGGCAAAAATCACATATCCTGGTTTTACTTCTATTGGACAGGCTGACTCTACATGTTAGTATATTCTAAGGGCTTACCAGACTGCAGGACGGGCTCGAACTGTCCGGCCATGCAGATCTCCTCCTGCTTCTGGCGGACGATGCGCTGAATTGCTGGGGGCAGGCCGCGGGGGTTGCGGGAGAAGATCAGGGCGTAGCCGTCGTCGCAGCTCCCGTCCTCCTTCAGGGTCCTGCATGCGTAGGTGATGGCATAGTTGTCATAGTCGGTGTCGATGACCCAGTAGTTATCACCTAAGAGGAAGAGAAATTGAAACATAAATATTGCTAATCTTTTGCTAGTCTTTGATTGCAGTGCATTAATGCATAACATTACAATCAATTGTATAAATTTACTTTGTGTTGTACCAACAATGGCACAAACATTTCATGCATTTCAGTATGAGTTATTTCCTATTGCTTTGCTGTTGTTATGGCATGTGAAATAAAAATGAAAGCACAACACGATGGAAACTGACCTCCACTGGACAGGTAGCTAGCCAGACCCTGGTAGTTCATGAACATCTTGCCTGGAGTGCCAGGGTCAGGTACAGAGTACTGGGCAGCCATGTCTGCGCAAACAACCCAGAACCTAGAGACACGATTAACCACATATTCAATAATCAGGTTGCAGACTGCATCTCTTTTGTGGAATATGCTAAGTAGAATTCCTGTGTTAAATATGACGAATTGGAGTGATTGTCACTAACAGCAGTGCATTCAAGAACTTTCTGAATTAAAAAAATACATCAGTACCATTCTGGTTGAGAATGAGTATAGACATGGGCATTCCCTCAGTGCAGTGATGCCATTTATGAACTTAAGCTCCATCTACTATGTTTTACATATTGAAATATTGGATTTTTTATCCGATTTAAAATGAAGGACGTGTCTTCTTTCGTCACTGAAAAGTGTTAGCAATTTTCGTTTCACCCATTAATTAAATTCTAGTTTAGGTTGGTGATATTTCTCTGGGTCGCTCTCCCATCAGTGCATCATCGTACTGACTCACCCAAAAAGTGTGACGCGACCCTTGGAGGAGGCAGTCATGGAGCCATCATCACTGATAGTATACTCAGCAGAGATGTTGTCCTGGAGGAAGAGGCCTTCCGGGTCTTTCTTCTGCAGGGCATACCACTTCCCAGAGTACTGCAAAGCAGGAGGGCCAATCAAGGTATTACGTCATTTATATCCACACAGGTAGACCAGTATACACAGTGCATATCACGCCTTATTGGTTTATTTGTTTAGATGTGATTCAGACTGTTTCTCATTCAATAAAGTCGAGATATACATCATTCTGCGTGGTATTATAATGAACTAGCTAGTTAATGGAGCTATCTGGATGAAGACTTACTCTTTTGGGGTCGAAGTCCTGCTTCACCTGGAAGCTGTCCACTACACAGGAGGCAGCCCATGACTGCTCAATGCAGGAGAGGATGACCACCAAGAGCGCAATGACATAGTAGTCCATTCTGTGCAAGAAGGAGACGAGAGCAGTTAGCATTCATTTTCATCGACAGTAAGCCTGCGTGGGAAGTTTTTGTTGTCATATCTTCTCTGGTGCAGTGTACTTCTTGCCTCTGCCTCTCTCTTCCTGTCATAGTAAGTATGCCTTTCCCTCTATATCTCCCATCAACAATGGACAATTCTTACCTGTGTGTTGGTCAGATGTATGACAGGATATGAAAGATAAAGGTAGACTGGATTCAGTGAGAAAGTCCCTTTCTGTGGTTGTCCACTGTGCTTTTGTGCCTGTGCTTCGGCCTTATATATACCCAAAGCACAGACGGGCTTATTGATTATTTTAACAACTTGTAACTAAATAAGGTGCTTAAGTCTGAAACTAATCCAGTTAGAGAAATCTCATCTGTAATCTGGCTTCTCTCCAGAAGTCAGATTACAGCTTGCCATACTTGCCATGAAGAAAAAAAAGAATGTTTATGTAATGAAATATCTTTATGTAACTGCAAATGACTTACCTGGCAGAGTAATGTATATTATGAGCATTAAGCAGCATTTGCTTGACTTCAACATTATGTGGCTGCAACTTTTGCCACTGACGGTTTAAATCTTGCAAACACATACCAGTGTTAATGTGGTCTGTCAGTGCAGTCTTGATGGGATGAGCAAAGATATGAAAAGATGTTAGATGTTATGTAAACTCACTGCATTGATAGCTGCATGCAAACCATTGAAGTATCAGGACCATTTCAATTTAGCAAATTCAGGAATTGAATTAATATGTATTTTATGAATAGAAAAATGCCAAAGATTTTCATTGATGAAATGACTGAATTTTCAATCAATGAATTTAATTTAAATTTATTTTCTGACCTGACTGCATTGAAACAGAATTAACCTCAACCTCTAAACATAAAAACATTATGCAATCATATGGATGCTATTAAGATGAAAACGATTTATGTAAACAGATGTCAAGATGTGTGTCTGTGTAACCAGAGTAAAATGATACAGGAAGGAAAGTATAATAATTTGAAAAATTCAATCCATAGACACAGTGGTAGTGTTATCGTGCCACAATCTAAAAACTTCAACAACTTGAACATCATGGATATTGGTCGATATATTGCTGAATGCTGTAATATATTTAAAGAGAAAATATACTGTATAAGCACTTTCACTATTATTAGCCTGGGTGAAAAAAGAAACCATTAGTAAAATGGCCTTACAGCTATTTTTACTTTACATCTATTTTTAGTTGTGTTGTTTAAATGGAGTCTGGTACTATGTTTAACTCTGTTGTATTGGAGTGATTCTCACCGGTCTTTGTTAAGTAACACAACCTCACCTGAACTGCTCAAGAAAGTTGCTCTTCCATAATCCCAGAAAAAAGCTGTTTCTACACGGGCCATCTGTTTGGACTTAAAGGGATGGGACACAGGAGTGCAGTAATATGATTGGCTGGGACACTGGCCAGAATCATGGCCCCATACATTCTGTCCTCTCTTTGTCAGCCGCATGACTATGATGAGCTTACCCTCACATAGTCTGTGTCCACTTTAGATGACATTTACCACAATACCCACTTACGGTAATTGTTGTGGCATTTACATTCAAGCCACAAATAGCAAAGAAAAGATGGCAGATGCTTCAGTGCTTGGTAAATGTATGGACATTAAAAATGATTAGGCCTAATAGTCATGGTGATGATAATAACAGCCTCTCATTTTACTGTTTATTCATATAAACTTACATTATAGCAAAGAACAAATCAGTTGTAAGAAGGTACATATAATTTTTGCTCTTCCATTGAAACTGTCACTGGTAAATTTAGTTAATGCATCTGACTAATCTTAACCGTACACAGCTGGAAGTCATGACTGTGCTTGATCTCCATTGTAATTTCTATTAGTATTGCAGATTTTGCTTCTGTTTTTCTCCATCTTCTATAACCACACTCAGTGTTCCAGAAAACATAATCATACAAGAAAATGTGATACTGTATGAATGATACTGCTGTAAAATAAGATCTTCTGGAGATTAATTATCATGGAGAGCGTCCAACATGCTTGGGTGGATGGCGTATGGAAATAAGGCTGTGATGTAATGGGAGATGCTAAAGCCAGCCACTCTGACTCTTAAATATGTGGGCAAAAGTTATTGTAAAAGATACAGGTAAAACAGTTAAGGTGTACCTTCATGAAAGATGCAAAATCAATATAAATCGAGGAAAATCATGACAAAATCAATATAAATCAAGGACAATCATGTGAGCCCTATTCATGGACATGGCTGGCATTGTTGTTGTCTATTTCAGTAACACCTCTAGGTGGCCTTTCCTCATGAAGGTCTGCGACTCGGGCTTTAGCACGTTGCTTAACTTTCGCCTGCTCTAGCGCACAAGGCAAGCGAGAGCGCACGTTGACCCATGTCCCTCGTGAGGCCGTCTGAGTGTCCCTTAACCCAGGCACTCTGTGGTGCTCGTGTTGTAACAGAATAGGGGGGAGGGGTGAAGGGTCAGAGAGTTACCTCAGGAGAGACAGAGCTTCACAGTTGCATAAAATACACAAGCTGGACCAGAAAATAAAAGGCATGAATCTGCCTGTGATGTACAATAAGAAGTTCTACAATTAGCAGTGATTCATCCATTACAAATTTACATAGGGTTGTGATATTTTAATATATGGAACATATATCATAGAAACATAAATGTATCCTTCATCACATTTATATTTACCAGTTTCCCCTTATGTACAAACATGATCAATACGGTCATTTTTTTAAAACTTTAACACAGTTCATTTTTTTCTTTAAAATTTATTCATTTTGGATTTGATCACACTGTATATTGATTTTGGCATGGTGAAAGTGCTTCAAATACTAAATTGTTAAAAGACATCAAATACTAAAAATGTCTGATTGATCTTGCCAGAACCAGTAACAGACTTTTCAATTTTCACATATTCTGGATCCAGGATCATCAATACTGAATTTTCTGTAGTTCTGAATGCAATCTGTTTTACTTAATCATAGGTGATATTTATTCCATCTGCATAATGTAGGATTGTTCCATAGCCCTAGGTCGATGTATAAATTAGTTTTGAATCCCTGCAATGTTTAAGGAGATTATTTTCACAAAGATTGTTATTTTAAGATTATCTTCTTGTTACAGTCATTGCATCTTCTGAAAGTTGTTACTGAATGTATAGATTTTTTTCTGGAGGAAATCCAAGATAAGATATTTATCAAAGCAAGTATCCCATTGTTGTTAAGAATACTATCCTTTTGAATATTTTCCTGAAAGTTAAAATGTATGTGTGAATGCCCCCATTCTGATTGGCTCTTATAGGGAAAATAGCAAAATACTGTACAATCAAACCTATAATGACCACAAATCTGAACACTGATCTGAACAAAAACAATAGAAATTTTTAAGATTATAATTAGTTATAATTCACTAGATATTCACTGTGAATGTGAATCAAATTTTACCATTATAAGTTAGAAAAAGAGTTATTGATTTTTTAAAAATCATTATATTATTACTTAATTGGCATGTAGACATTACATGAAGTGGCTATACAGAAAATAAACCCAGACACTAACTCATACCTAGTCTATGGGATTGCTGTACTTATTAGCCTGACACGTCTGCACAAATAATGTGATCTCTTATTTGTTATCAAAAGTTTTCTCATTTTTTTTGATATTATAGTAAGATAACACAGTCAGCTGTACTATTCTTTGTCATGTCACAGTATAAGGCAGTCAGCAGAATAATAGTGAATTATGTTGACTTTCATTGTTCATTTGAAAACTGGGTTGCCGATATTGTCTGGCTAGCAGTAGGGTTTCTTTTCTTTTATGGCAGCTGTTCACAATAGAACTCTCTAATTCCCATGTTCTAGTCATTACATAATCATCTTAACACTAGTGGAGTCCAGTGAGCTCTACCCTCTGTATTGGTATGTTTCTACATGTTACTGTTAGTATTTCTACTGCTGGAAAATGTACAGTAGAAAGTTAGGTATATCAATCAGTCAGTCACTCCATTGGGCTGATCGGAAATCCCTGGATTTTTTAACTTGATAAACCATGCTTTGACATTGTGCAGTAATTAAACTGATTGTTTTTTAGAAAGCAGACCAGAGATTTAAGGATAATTGTTGAGCCAAATACAGTGTACGCTTTGCTATGTAGAATAATTTCCTTTTGTTTTTAATGTCAATCGCAAGCTCTGAGGAGACAAAATTAGAAAAAAAGTGTAGTATTGCTACTGTTAAACTGAAATATTTCTAATTTTAGTACCGTTTCCAAAATTTGAAAAACAAGTTGAAATGTAGAGTACATGTCTCACGCCTCAGCACTGCCACCGAGTCAGACTAATATGGAAAAAATGGTTTGGGAATGTAGAAAAGAGCGCCCTCTACTGCATGAATTATTTAGTCTTCTATTTCCACAAACTGAATGCTCACAAACAATCTAAGATAGTAAATATAAGAAATGACTTGGTATTGTATGTTTACAATTTATATTATACATATTTTATGTACCAATGAAGTGCAGAAAAGAGTAACACTTGCATGTAGTAATGTGAGAGATGTTAAAGAGACTTGAGTCCTGATTTACTAATACTTAATAACATACTAATGTGACTCATGAACCCTACCTATTCAATATTCCCTACCTCTTCATGACAAGACATGTAAATTCCTTGCAATGCCCAATACATTTTTTGAATAACAGCTTCTGTAATTTATAATGTTATACCATACTAATACAGCATTATATGAAATTCAGATAATCCTTTATCATAACCCTTAACCTTATCCCAAAATGAGGCTCCAAATACTCAAATCCTTTACTGTTCTGTATTTTATTAAACAATACAGTATGCATGGATAATGATGGAAAGAATTTTTTCTTATTTATGAGACCTACTTGTTAGTATCACAATTAGAGCACAGCTTTTGATACTATATAATAAATAGGTATCCAACTTTTTTGCCCATTTTTTTCCATTATTATGGACATCATCTTCTACAAAGTCACTGACTATATTTTGCATTAAAAAGAAATCAAAGTAATCCCATTGGTACCTTTTTAGCTTGCTCTCCATGAGGGAAAGGGAATATCCTGCAGTAACACCCTTGATCACTCTCCTGTACACACAGGGAAATGATGACAACAGCCTGTGACTTGCCAGCCATCACCAAAACCTGGGACGCAAAGAGCAAGGTAAGACTGGTGTGTGGGGCGAGGCTTGGTCTATTGCATGGTCTAGGTTCTGAGCCTGGCTGTGATGGACGTTGTGAAATCTCTGTCTCTGCTCTGCTCTTCTCATGTGGGTCTGTCAGTGGCAGTGGAGTTCTTGGAGCAAGGTGACCCGGAGTGGAAGGTACCAGATCAACAGGCCATTGTGAGTGTTCTCCTCCACTGCTCCTGTCGTGTAATGCTGCCCACAAATGAATCCCCCCCTCAGAAGAAGTTAAAGAAGTGCGGATGGCTGAGTAAGAGAATGAATGAGGAAGTCTGGGTGTAAGTGACAAAGTGAGTCATGAGTGAGAATATTCTTGGGTGCAGGTGGGTGTTTGAAAATGAGTGTCAGTGAGTGAATAAATCTATCGTTGAGAATGCGTGTGTGTGTGTGTCTGTGTGTGTGAATGGTAGTGGAGGAATGAGAGAAATTTTTAACTCTCCTTTATCAAGTGTAGCCCATGATGGACAGGAACAATGCAGACAGAGACGGTTTACAGTCTCAGTAGGGAAGCGATCACTTTTATTTATTCTTTTATTGCTTTTCATCTGTTTGACTTATGATAAAATAGGCAGTGATTTTTTTCATTTTATACATCCGTAACCATTTGTTAACAAGGCTTTCAAACGGCTTTCCTCCTTATTGTACATTTCTTACAACTATCTCAATAGTTTTACTGCAACGTAATCCTGTATTCTAGTTTAATGATTGGAATTTTTTTGTATGAAGTTTAACTGTACATTGTATATTGATAGGGTTTGATAGGGGTCCCCTTGGTCACCAACAAACCATATAACCCAGACAATGCAAAGTGTTACGACAGATATACAAGAGAGAATCAGGAGAGTCTCACTTAGGCTGTTAAAATCTGATAAAGCTTCTTGGCCCATGCACTTTCCAAGAATCTTCCGAAGAGCTGCATGTGCTCGTATTTAATCTTACAATGTCACTGTGTGAAAGTCCCAGCTGTGACATCATATTATTAAGGTACAGTTACAGGTACATAGGAATATAATGCAAGAGAAAAAGTTAACCAATGACTGAATTATAGGGGTCTAATCTAATTAATATGTGTCTCATATAAACTGAGAGAAATATTATTAAGTGAAATAATCTAGTTTGTGGGATGATTTGAACATGTATAGTTGTAGCACAAACATGTAAATTTCCCACTTCATTTTGCATTGACTTGGGAACAGTTAGGCCTATGTGCACATTAAAACCGTAACTTCTATGGTACATTCTTACTTTTGACAGCTTGAATTTACAATTCAAGGATAGCTAATCAGGAAAAAAAATCCTTTCCCCATATCAACCCATGCATTCAACACAACATTCGTCTCAGTCTGAAAGCTGGAATGTGTCACAACTTGGGAATTAATTATTACCTTTCTTCCCCCCAAAAAAAGGCTTGGTCTACCATTAAAATAGGAAACCTCAACATCCAGCTTCACCAAGTTAATATGGAGAGACAGCTCACACGCTAAGCCCCAGGACTGAAAGTACATTGCAGGCTTAAAGTGTAACTATCCACCTCCTGTTAACACAACACTATATAGAGACTAATAACAGAGGTGCCTGCTACATTCAGGGGTAAACCAAGTTGCATTTGAATAGTTGAATTAGTTGGGAGCAGGCTAATGACTGTTAAAACCATAAATGCTGCTAAAACCATTCAAGCACTTTTATCAATGTCTTTTCTGTGGCATGATGCATTTGGCAACTTGACAGCCTTGTATTTAAAACTTAATTACAACTATGGTGGAACACAGGGCTCACATACAGGTATACTTTGACCTGTTCCAAAAAGTATATACACATTAAAAATACACCACAAAGTATATTTTACTTTATGGTTGAGCCTATGCATGTAAATGTAAAGGTACACAAGACACCAGAGCATTGGAAGAGAGGAAAATAGTGCAGTTTTTATTTTTCCACCACATTTTGTTCGACTTTACATAGCATACAATAATTCAAAACCTGGATGCTAAAAATAAACTATGCTGGGTCCCTCCCTCAGTGAGTCTAAAGTCCCACAGTGCCACCTAGAGCATGAAAACAATACATGTAATGACACTGAAGACTCCTCTTGATAGTTCTTTATTGCATGTGGTATACAGGAATGGATAAAGAGGTGTCTTATCTCTGGGATCATCACAGTTATTTAACACATGTACCCAGACACTTTCACCCACAAAGAGGTTGGGGAAAAACTAGAAAGATGAAATATTGATGAAATCACAAATTATTTCATTTTTATTACAACATTAAGCAATGGATGACTGAGAATCCAGAGAGAATTCAAAATGTGCAGATATAGAAATGTTATTCGAATAAAAATTATTTACATCCAGAGATTGATTATTTCAGAATGGTGTCTTCATTGGCTGTGGAGAGAATAAAGCAATTTTTAGTTATTGCAGCCAATAATAACCATGCGTCACAACTTAAACAGCTTATTCTTAAGTCTGTGGGTGGATTTTGATCATTTATTTAGATTCCTTATGTCTTAATCATTACCAGGAAGGAATATGGTCCAAAGGAGATACTGGGTATTATATTGAATAACTGTTTGAATCTTACCAAATTGAAATGAAAAATTTGGATGCAATCAATTAGCTTGATTACCTTGAGATCACAAAATATTTATATGAAAAACATGTAGGAATCCATTTCTAACTAAAGGAACCATTCCAGAGATGGTGAGTGTTATGGCTTCTTGAGCTGACATGAACTGATTTAGTAAAGGTAAAGAAAGATAAGCAGGTATGTTGGTGGCTGATGTATTTGGTGTGTTATGATGTGAATAATATGACAGGTCATGTAAAGGTGAATAGGCTACGCAGGTATGGTAAAAGTTAACAGGGTTAGCTGGCATGGGTAAATAGGATAAGCCAAGTAAAGGGGTGAATGTGTGGTGTGGGGGTATGACTACCTTCTGCCAACTGTTTTGCTATGCGCTCTCGTTCCTCCCGCTCCTTCTTTTCCGCTTCCTCAATCTTCCTCTCCTCCTCAGCAATGGGCTTAAGGTAGTCTGAGAATCAAATGGATAAGGAACTTGAGTTTCAAAAATGACCTGTAATAATGGTGCCCATAGGAATTGCAGTGCAAAGAGAGAAAGTGGCTGTGAATGCATTTAACTAGGGTTGACAGTGACAGTTTTATATAACCCTATCCATATTACTACTGTGCAGTTTTAACTAGACAAAAAAATGCTGCTTGTTGAGGTGAGTTGCACATTTTCCTTAAAAATTTATTTGAAATGATTCCAAAGGTGCAATTGGTCATTCTAAACGGGGGTGGAAAAGGAAGCCATTTTAATTACATTCTGTCTATGCATTCTGCATTAGTAGTCGTTTCCCTGATTTGGCATCTAACAGGTTAAGCTTAAAACCTGAATAATTAAAACACAAGGAAAAAAAAAACATTTAGCTACCTCAGGTATCGCAATTTATCATTTTCGCAAGCAATATAACATCAGTGCAGTATGTTTCCTTGCAAATAGTGCTTATTGGAAACCACAATTGGAACTGAAAGACAACTCACCATATCTCTTCTTTCCGTAGATAATCCCAACAATCAAAGCTGACCACCTGGCTGTCTGTAATTAGAAACAGCAATAATTCAGATTCAAAAAAATATATAAATACACAACAAAGTCATTACAAGATATTTTTTTAACATATATTTTGTCCTCTGTATTATACAGTATACTTTCCACTGATCACAAAAACACTGAAATAAATTCCACTGTGCCTTACAATTTCTTCCATGCAAAATACATCTCTATCTAATTGCCCTCACCAATTTAGAGTACAGAAAAGTAGTGAACACTAGTCTACACCACAGATGAGCTACACATCAATGACATAATTTCATACTTCATTAGCCATCAAAATGAAATGTTACACATAAGAACAAAGGAAGAAGCCAAGAAGCTGTTGATTCATTAATTAGGCTAGATAACTGGGAGCTGACCTGCACTCCAGCAAGTTACAGTCCTCTTTCATGCAATATGTACAACTTCAGCTTACAACTTAAGACCCCCCAAAAGAAGGTCATATTGCAAGTAACTATAACATGTTTTCGTTAATGTTATTGATAGTTCACTATTGCTGTCCTTGTGATCACGTATTAGTTTATTACCACCTGTAAACTAGCTATCAGTAGTATATCGACAGCTAGTTAACATTCGTTACTGGTCACAACTTAGTGATGGCTTGTTTGATAGATAATATTCAAAGCAAACGCTGATCCAATATAATTGTTAATGAAGGTCAATGTGACAAAGTAAATGACGCTGAATAATTAACGTTAGCCAACTACATGTTAAATAGACTATTTTACAGTTTTAGTAATGTGGGTTGCTACACTGATAGCTACATCTGCCAAATAAGATGGTTAGCACTGGACAGCTTTCAGACGTATCAAATGATTTCTATTTAACATACAAGCAGAAATATAACTAGCTGCAGGATACCACGACATTGACCTTCCCTCACGGCTGACACACTTTAAAGAAGGTTAATAAGGTGATAGCTACACTAAATCAGCTAACATCACACTAGCACAGTTAGCACTGCTATCTACCGATAACGTTATGTTAATAAATTAAGTTCCACTGATGACTACCCAAAATGAGGTACTACTTGATAAGATATCAACATACCAACTAGAAAACACAAGCATTTAACAAAGTTTACCTTGATAAGTGGCGAAACTTGCACAGGAGGCACCATTTTTGCAGAGGACAGAAGAAGGTTGTGACGTAGTACGTACGCAAGTAGGGGAGTCGCGCTTACGTAATGACGTTGAAATATACATCTTTATTTTCAGACTTGTACTTTCAACAAAAGACTAGTGTTTGAGTATACAAGAACCGTCTTTTGTTCTTCTGTATATTTGCATACTGTTTTGTCTGTCACGAAGTATGATGCGCTTCATAAGCAAGAAAACAATGATATGCATTCCAAAATCCCTGGATATGCTGCCAAATGGTTCGGGAGGGTGTGTCCCAATACCCTTTCTTCCCCTGCCACTGCCTCATATCCTCTTTCCCTCTATTGTTACAGGAGGGTGGGAGGAGACGAGGTGCAGGAAAGGAGGATACATTTTTCAAGTACTAGGATCCACTTGGTGTGTCCCAACACTTGAAAAATGTACGCTCTTTTTCAGCACTATCACTTCATCGCCTCTGTTCCCTAGAAACTGACATTTAGTGTCCTTCCTTGCTCCAGTGCCCAGTATTATTGGAGATGAGGTAACACTTCTGTTTGGAGGATACTTCAATCAGTGCATCCCAATGCTTAAAAAAACATATCCTCCTCTTCTCCACTACTATTGTCCCTCTGTATCCTATCCTAGAAGTCTTTTCACATTTCTGGGTGGCACCCTTGTACTCACACCCAGGCAGACTTGAAAACCATTCCACAGACTCTGATACCATTTAAACTTTGAAAAACATGGTAGGGTACCGACACCCAAGAATAAATGACAGAACATTTTATCCAGCAAAATGATATGAATGTACACTTGTCTCTGTCGTCATTTTCTCCACATGCTTACAGGTAGGAGGCAAGTGGTTGTGGAGCAGGTGAGGGGTGAAACGCTTTGAAATGTACCTTGAGTATGGAAATAGGTGCTGGCTCATCACTGTCACTTTTAAGACCTTCTAAAATAAATGCTATGTTATGTGACATTGTAAAGCAGGGAGGGAAACTATAAAAGTAAAAAACAAAAAAGGGATGATGATGGACCACAATATGCCTGTAAACAGAAACTTTAACTGATACTTAACTTATTCTTTTTCAAATAATTGTTCAGAATAAGATCAAATTAAGTCTCAGATTTCAGCAAATGTAAATCATTGAATTTAAGCTTTCCCTCTCTACAGTAAATGTACACAAAGATTGTCACATTTCTCGTGCTGGTTATGACTGGTTATGACATAGATTTGCCCCCAGGCAGTGATTATGCCCCAGGGGTTATGCAGCACCAAGGGATTATGGCAAGCAATAATAACCATCCAGATGTTGAATAGAAATCATCCAGTGGAGGACTGTATCTATAGGACAATAAATAGAGATTAACAGGGTTCTTTTTCATAAGAAGCACTCAGAGATTTCGGATCTATCAAAGACTTAAGGTCATGACCCTGGTGATGATATATAACTAAAATGTCATAACTTTAAAACACTACTTTACATGTTATTATGCAGTGTATGCAATATCAATTTCAACAAATCCAAAAGTCAAGGATTAATCATTGCCGTTTAGGAACACAATGAAAAGTGTTACAATAATACAGTTTAGTTAATAAGGAAAATGTCCAATTGGTCCAATTCTTATTCTATAATTTCATTAAAATGAATTCTTTGTAATAGAGTTGCATCAGGATGTGACTTGTGAATTGAGCTGCACAATAATAAAAAAAAGAAATACCAAGTTCAGAATTGTTGGTTATAAATTGTGAATTATGATTCACACATGTGCTCCTACATGTTTTTATTCTGTTTAATTTAAATCTATTTTAGGCACAAAGTATATTATCATATACGTCATATATAAACTATATATGATGCACTGATAGAACCTGCTCATTGGTAATAGGACATTTTTATGCCATCAAAGGTTGTTGAGTAGAATGTGCTTGCAGGGTAGAGGGACTCAGTGGTATACCGAAAGTGGTATCAAAAAAGAGGTGAATGAAGAAAGCAAAGCAGATTAGGAGCAAAATATGATTATTTAGTAATGATTTCAAAAAGATTTACATGTTAAGTATACAAATTTACAAATATTTTAAAGCATAAATATGCTGCGTCTGTCAATGTATCTGGGTTTATAACATGGTACTGCTATAGCATAGCAAGCTTAAAAGTTGCTTACTTATTTGTGCACATTCTATTGTAAAAGATAAACACCTCATTTTTTACAGAGGCATTTGTATTTTGATCTGATTTTAGTGCACCAGGAATAAATGACTCATGTTTTGTTTGGGCAGTGTTATCATAGGTTATCGTTGTGTCTGAGTGGTGTCTTCAGGTCAGTACCACCTGCTGTTATGGAAGTGACAATATTTAATCAGGGAACTTCCTCTCGAGCATTTATGCCTGACCTGATGTAGCGTCTCTGAGACTGTAAGTAGTCAGTTACTGGCCAGGATTCTGTTTTTGGCATTAGTAAAATACCATCAAAAATTTTCTCTTTAATATAATCTTAATTTTACAAATTCAAATGCATTCAGGGCTGCAAGTGCGGTGTATTGACTGTATGAATTTCTAGTCGTTAACTATATATTCATTTGGCTCTCCTCAGACATTTGATAAATAGATGTGGCAAACTACTTTGCAAAATAAATAAAGCAAACTTTGTTATCATACGTGGAAAATGATCATGTTTGCCTTGTAAGTCGCTCTGGATAAGACCGTCTAACAAATGTCATTAATGTAATGTAATTTGACAGGTGATAGCTGGACCTTTGTGCTAAAAGATTGTAGCCTTTATTTTACATCTCGCATAATATATTTTTGACAGATGGCTGACTGACCTTCGTGACTTCCAAAGCCAACATCGTGACTGATAACTTAATTTCATTTATCATCATCATTTATGCTATTTTTAGTAAAAGTGAAATTTTGCAATGCCATTTCTAAGCACAAGTCTCTATGACTCTGTAGAACTACAGTAAAATTCAGTCATATTTTCATTGGTTAAAAAAAACTATTGAAAGAACTAATGTTATGAATGAAGCTGGAGATTTAATTTAGACGTTCCAATTAATCAAAAATCATCCAAAAAACCATTTACATTTAGGGTGTAACAATATAACTCTGATTATGGATTCTTACAGAGAGTCTAAGATGGTCACTATCAATAAATAAGTGAATAAAACTATATGTTAAAAAGTACCTAGATTGCCCATACAGGTGTATCTGGTTAACACACACAGGATGACCATAAAGGAAGTATGAATCAGCTGTATTCTTAATTGTTCTCTTGAAACTATCAAGTAAATGTGCCAAGATTATATACTGTTGGTCAGTGTTAGATGTATCTCAAACTCCAATGATCGCTTTTTCTATACAATGTCACATTGTCATTTTTGACTTCTGTATATGCCTGCTTTATCCTATAATCTTCCATTAAGTACTACAACATGTAGCTTTAGCCAAGCTGTTTATAAGTTCATAAATCGGCTTTGATAAATTCAATCTTTTGCACACACTCGTAGAAACAAAACAAAATGATTGAACCTATTCTCCTATTCTCCATCCAGCCAGATGTTATATCTTAAACAGGGATTATTCCAAACACTATTTCACCATGCATAACTCCACCCACTTCAAAAGGGAAAATGTCCTGGTGTCACTCAGTGGTCATATACTGATTTAAATGGGAAACCTTTAAAGGAAATAAAAGTATCGTTTTCAAAGTTAATTCTGAAATGGAAATGAATGTAAATATACAGCATTTTTGAGTAGATACTGAACAGGAGTTCTATTCAGTAACTGTAACTGTAGTCACTTAGCTACACTTACCTTTGTGTATGCTGTGCTTTTTGTTTCCACCACAACATTGCCTAAAAGTTAAAATCGTTATTTGTATCACATGTAGCCAATATTCCAGTACAATAGTGGCAGTTTACTGGAAGATTTTATCAATGAATTTGCCCCTGTACAAAAAGCCATTTACCCATAGTCTTAGAGCATCTACATGGAAAAACACAATAACTTGTAATGGGTGGCCAGTTTGTATTATGATAATGGTATGAACAAAAATGGAGTGTATGGAGGATAATTTAGGATTATAATAACACAAACTTGGTTTTTATGAATTAAAGCATGTGAACTTAATTACCTGTTATGCTAATTTGGAATTTATTTACTTTTTATTTCAAGCAATTAAAAAAGTGGTAAGAATACAGGCATACACACATTTGCATAGGTATACATATTAAAATAACATATTATTCAAGAAAAAAGCAGTTGAATCAGACAAGACCAAAGGTACTTTTAATTCATTTGTAATGCATTTCAATGGCAATTCATTTTCATTTTACTGTGTTAATGAATTTACATCCTGTTGATTAAAAGATGACCTCTTCTCACAGACAAATGTTTATGCTGTGATTGCAAATTCATAAATTTGCCAAAAGCAGCTTTTGCACATATTTTGTATGGACAAAGATGGCATCATCAACACCTGATTTAACAATTACTGTAAACAAGATGTTATTATTATAAAATTTTCAGTTTCACAAAATAAAATTCATACATTTAAAACACACTGCATGCAACCTTTATAGTTGGCTGAACTTCATCTTCATTCAGAATCAGAGTAAAGGAAATGAATTTTATATCATGTTTCTTTGTCAATACGTTTGTTTATCAACATCAGGCAGTATATGCAGAATAACAGAAGACAGTGAAAATGCTTCCTCCTTTATCTAACAATTGGCACCCAAACATATTACCATTTTCACGTGTTGAAGGCTAGGTTTTGCATGGATCCTCTAGAGGTTCATTATTAATATTTCATATACTAAAAAACAACTCATTGTGCAGTACATGTGGTAATACAGTAAAACGCTGAAGCCACATTTGTTGCTTAAATACGGTGCGTTTTGGAAGATGAGCAAAGTGGTTCTTGGCTTGTCGGAGTACCTCTGCAGCATTCTGTGATTTTCCTTGCCGCCCTCCGGGCAAACCGTACCTTGCCACGGTTCCTGATGCTGGAAGTGTACTCGTTAGCCTTGAGCTTGGCATAGTAGTCTGAAAACTTGTTGTACAAAATGGAGATGGGCATGCCGTTCAGGATGATCCCAAAAGATATGCAGGCGAAAGCAAAAAGCCGACCCAGATGGGTCTCTGGGAACATATCTCCATAGCCCACTGTGGATATGCTTACCTGAGGCAGAGAGAAATCAGGTTACGCATGATCGCTGTTCTCTCCATAAGAGCTTGTGGCAAAGAATGCGGAATGCAGAAACATTCCTTGCCTGTTTGTACACAAACATGGACAACTGTACACTAATGTGGATGTAGGGACGAAGCCAGTGGAATGTAGCCAGGGATGTAGCCAGTGGAATTTTTATAGAACAATGTGTTTGGCATTATCGAAGTCTAATGACATTAAAGAATTACGGTGTAAGGTGGGAAGATTACTTTCACCTGTCTTAGGCAGTGTGCCAGTGCATGTTGAAAAGTCACACTGACGAATCACAACCTTTTCCTCCAACAAGAAGAGAATGCAAGGTGCAAAGAGTCATCCCTGAATGCCCTTATCTGGCACTGGGGCATTCACTGAAATAGAGCTAATTAAGCAATCAATACCAGGCATTGAAGAAAGAGGATCTGTACTGAAATACCTTTGCGATTAAATAAGGTGAAGACAGGACTGCGTAAGGTTCCCCCAGTCCAAGGCTATTTTGAGGTCATTGAGCACTAATACAGTGATTTAAGACACTTGATTAAATACATAGGTGTATCTGTTTGTAGTACTGAATAGACAATGACTCACAGGGACAGCTTATCCCAGAGAGCACCAGGATCAAGTACATTCAGTATGTTCAGGCGCATTCAGACCTTTGCTTTTAAGTGACCCTGCATTTTCCATCCAAGACTCTGTATGCCATATAAACCATATAAACACTGTATTGTAAAACAGTAATAATAGTCGGATGTTAAAAAAACATGTTATAATAGATGTTTACTCATTAAGTGTTAATAATCAGCTAAGCAGTAAGAAAAAATGGAGGTAACTACAAAGAAATAAAATATGTGTAATATATATCTAATATAAGATGACAAAAAAAGTGTGTTCATTTAACTTTTATGCATAACAGTAATTTAAAATTACTGTTCATACTGGATGACGGCATAAGCTCTGCCATAAATGAGAACTGACAGTGACCTGTTAGACGTAGCTTTACTTACAGCTGCCCACCACCACGAATGTGGGATACTGGTGAAGTTGGTCTGGTGCACATCATGCTCTACAGTGTAGACCATGGCAGAGAAGGTGAAGATTCCCATGGTGATGAAGAGGAAAAGGCAGCCCACCTGCTGGTAGCACTGGCGCAGGGTGAAGCCGAACGCCCGCAGCCCTGTGGAGTGCCGTGCCAGCTTCAGGATGCGGAAGATCCGCATGAGGCGTACGATGCGGAGCACCTGGCCCACCTTGCCCACCTGTCCCACTGTTTGTATGTCACTGTCAAGCACCCAGTTTTCCTTACTCTCGAAGAACTCCAGTCCCATCTGCAGGCACTGCGGGAGGATGGCGAGTAGGTCCACCGCGTTCAGCATGCTCCTCGTGAAGCGCTTGAGGTCAGGGGTGGACACCAGCCGCAGCAGGTACTCCACGGTAAAGAAGGCGATGCAGACACTCTCCACGTACTCCCCGTATGTTTTCCCACTCTGCTGGCCAGCGGGCGATGTGTTCTGCATCTCCTCCACTGTGTTGAGGGACATGGCGACGAGGGAGACTAGGACAAAAAAGCTGGAGGCAACCGCCACAAGCTTGGCAGTAACGGAGGAGAAAGGTTTCTCGATCAGATGCCAGAGGGCCTTTCGGACCTGGCCCATGGCCATGTTGTCAAAAAGCTCATCGTTCTCCTCCATCTCCACCTCTTCCTGGAGCTCCTGCTGGACCTTCAGCTGCTCGTTGAGCTCATCGTGCCTCTCCTCAAAGGAGATCCGGCAGCAGCGCTTAGTGTTCTTGATACGGACGCCCCAGTAATTGATCTCCTCCAGGTAGTTTCGGGGGCAGAGCTCGTCCTTAATCCACAGCACGCCCGTCCTGTAGAAGGTGAAGATGTTGTGGAAGACGTCCGGGTCCCTGTCAAAGAAATACTCATTGTTCTGCACAACGTAGTCATCACATAGGTCCAGTTTCCTGTTGTGGTCTGTGTAGGTAGCCAGCCGTCCGATCCTGGTTTTTGGGTACCTGGCCGCGACCCTGGATGAGATCTTGTACGCTTTTCCACCCACGTTGATGTTGAGCACATAGTTTTTAGTGGGTGAAGGAAGTCTGCAAGGCGGTGTTGATGGCTTTCCTTCATCCTCGTATTCAGCATAGATGTCATAAATGTCCCTGCTCAGATCTTCCATAGAGTTCCATTGTTTCACCCAGCTGTCCTTCGCAAATGGAAGGCTGTAGTCCTCCTCCGAGTCTTTGGCATCGTCTGTAGTGAACCCAACTTTGTAGTTGGGGAACAGGCTCGGCCTCCTGCTCCTGAGGCTGAGCATTTTGACTTCTGCCACCTGGCCAAAGATGCCGCGAGTCGCTAAGCAGACGGATCTGCCTCTAAATCTGGAAGCATTACTCGTCTCTAATACCCCCCAACGTTAGAGCAGAGGAAGCGTGTGAGATGCAGCACTGACCCTCTAACATCGCCGACTGAGAGGATCTGCGCGCTGACAGACCGTTCTAAATGTTATTATCCTCTAGTGGGCTATCTCCCGCTCTCATACCTTCCTTTTATGTTGCGCATGTAAATCTTTTGGTTGGACACTGAAAATCCTGTAATACCACAATGATTGAAAGAAAATACTCAGTTATAGACAGGACACATCCTTCAAAAATGTAACTATTTAATCAAAAAATTTAGTTTTCATATATTGTACTTTAAAATATCATGTTTTGGATCTGGAATAATTTGGATCGAGCATTCACGTTGCATTAAGTCAAATAAAAGGAAAAGGGATAAGAAACACTGAAAAGTACTTGCTTGAATAAGCAATATCATCGGCAATAAATGCTAGTGATGAAGGGGTTGTAGTAAAAATAAGACACCTTTCTGTTGTTGTAAAAATGTGCAGAAAGGCAGATGCTATATCATGCATTGGTAATTTTGTCACTTGATTCAGGTGCCCTGGGCTGAACTGTGTCCTTCATGTTAATAGAGGTTAAAGTCCATGTGCTCTACAGCACTTAATGGCATTAAGTAGGTAGGGAAGAATGAATTAATTAGTATACATCAAGTATTATTGAGGGACAAATTACTTAATAAATACATGTACAGTATGAAGTCTTGTTATATAGTCTCGCATGACCAAACAAAAGGCTATTCTGAAATTTTATGAAAATATTCGTCTTTACTTCACTTCAAAACCAGTAACTGAAACAACCAGAAATAAATATGAAATGCTAATTTTGTTCATTATTGATCATATTGTTCCTACATTTTACGTCATCTGCTTATACAGATTCATTCATGGGAATTATGAAAATGTAAATACGAGTGATCTTCTGTGCAGCTGGACAGTGACCAACTCTGTAATCAGTGCTACTGGGTTGACTGCTTAAAATATACTGAATTACACAAAAGAATATTACTCTTGCCTCCTATACATTTATGTATAAATTGTTATTAATGCCAATGACATACCCATGGTCAAGCTATGTCCTCTTATATAGAATAATCTATTGGTAATCCCTCATCCATTAAGAATAGGGAGATTAAGTCTCTTTATCCCAGGAAGAAGAAATGAACAGCTACAGCAATATGTATATATTTTTTTCATTGTTTAATATAAAAGAAGGGGAGAAACAAATATATTATGAATTAAATACAATTGTAAAGAAGTATCAACTGGGATTTATGGCTTATGGAGTTCTTTTATAAACAGTTTCAAAAGCAATTGTATCAATAGAATAAAATAAAACAACACAAACTATTTGTAAAAGTGATTATCTTGACATCCTTGGTCAGGCTGCATGGGAGACACAATGGTGAATATTCTTTATTTCTGGGGCGCAGCCCAGGAAAGAGAGCCTACTTAAAGTAGATTCCTAATGGCATTAAGTCATAAGCACACTTCTGACCGAGAGGACAGGTGTCAGTGGGTTCCATGGCATGTAGACCCATACAGTTATGTGGTCTGACTTGGAGGAGGGGGGGGGGGGGGGGGGCTTGATTTTTCCATCTGCTCTGCAGCCTGTATGACAATTTACCAGCTAAGCCTATAATGGAGCAATTCCAGTCTCACTCTCAAGGTTAAGGTGCTCCAGGTTCCATTTATCTGATTAAACGTTGTAAGCAGTGGTGGATTAAGGTGTTCATTGGCCCCTAGGCTACTCTTTCTGTGTCCCCACTCCTCCCCCCCTTTACTCATCATGCTTTACCAGAAAAAAGTAATTTAGCGCCATTTCTAAAAGCATGCTAGGAATATAACATTTAGAAAAAAAATGTAATGACCCCTATTTGCCCATAAGAAACATATCAATATGAAGCAGCTGATTGGATAGATGTGGCCAGGTTCATAAGGTCAATTTGGTTTTCAAATAATACGTCACTGCTACTGGACAGCATAGTGGCAAAATGTCTGAAATATGCTACATGAAAATTTGCATTTTAATTAAGCTCAAATGAGAATGCCATGGAATGGCTTACCAGTAATCAAACATCGTGATCAATTAGGTGGCTAGCATGCTAGTACAGCTGACAGTTAAATGACCTATGTTGACCTATGTATGTAATTATGTGGTATGTAGCTGTAGCTGACTGACAAGGTAGACTTAGATCTAAAACAGGCAGCTGGTCATTGCTACATACTCATTTGTTCAATTCAATACCATCTTACAGCCACTTCATCCACGACACTGAATAAGGTTTTGGTGATTGTACAGCCACGCGCATTTAATGGCTGTCTTAGCTGTACATAGGGACAGTCCAGAATCAGAGAAGTAGTTCACTACCTTGCCAGAAATTATTCATTGTTTGCGATTACAGTGGATCATCAACCATAAACGAAGCAGATCACTTCAATTTTTCATCTTCTGTCATCACAAATGCACTTTGTGTTTTAACAGAGAATCTTAAACCAAATTCCATTTATGGAGTCCTAACTACCAGTAAGTACACATGGTGCTGGTCCTCGCATGCTGGTTACATGCTGATCTTTACAGGCTAGTCTGCTGTATTCTTACACTGTGTAGGCTATGGATCCCCTCAGATATGTGCCTGTCCCGTGTACTACATGAACACATTATGCATGTAGAACTTCTACAATTTAAAATGTCTCACCGATCAATAAAATACTCAACATAAATACACAATTGGGATCTTATTTGGTGGATTAAAATGAGTGCAATTTGGTAAAAAGCCTTAATTTCTTTTTGCCATAGAGGTAAGATAGACAGCTCTGATACCTTTCTGTGTTTTCAGGTCCCATTAACTCAAACAGTGTACCAATAGATGGAACCCTAAAAAATATTTACTGGGTTACTTTCATTTGAGCAAAATTGCATGTGGGAATGGTTAATTTAAGATGTAAATCTGTTATTACTGTGATGAGGAGGATATTTTTAAAATGCAAACATGTGGGAGCTGCATGAGAGTGAAGCCCAATCGGAGTAGCATAGAGGCAGCAGCGGGTAAGAGTACACAAAGATTTCTTTGATAAAAGGTTTTATTTCCGTATCATAGAAATATGCATTTGTCGCCAGTCCCATCTTATCATTCAAAGGCATTTGTTGTGTGATGAATCGTTTCTTTTTCTTTCAAAATACATCTTAAGGAAGTAGCTTAGAGCTTGGCTGGGAATGAGTTGTTCTTCGTTTTGTGGATGTTGTCGGTAGTTGGTGTTTTGTTTGAATATGCAACCAAGCAACTGATACTGATTCAACAGATTAGTACATTTACTCTGTCTTCCCATAAATGCTGAATGTACCAACATTTTATCATGAGTGAGGTGGTGGTTTTATTTATTATAAATAAATAAATAAATAATAATATAATACACACACATTCACATCATAAATATATCCACCCTTTCTAGCCTTCAATTACTGTGACCTCAACCTGAGGACATGAACACATAATCAGGGAAAATTATGATGCGCGAATATTGTGTCCAGAGTTATTGGTTAATTATGGCTGAATTATGGAATGCAAATTGGTTCATATACATTTAGAGAATCAATGCAACAGAAGGAGCCATGGTAAAGTAATTAAGGGCTCAGCAGAGCTGGCCTGTTGCCTTGGGATTACATTGTGTTTCACAGGCCATGTTAGTGGGTCATAGACACCCACGCAGAGTAAACTTTGCTGTGACTTTCCACAGGAGCAAGTGTATAAAATTATCCAAGGGTGGAAACGGTTGCATTTACCATAGGAAAAAGCAGGAGCAGAAGAAATCTTGAGAGGTAAAAAAGTCATATTCACCTCCATGTTTGGATACCAATATAAAGTAAATGATAAACTTGGTTTCAATTCTTAATGAAAATCATTAATTTTGGTCATTAATCAGTGGTTCTAAGAGCACTGATATGCATAGCGTTGCATTCTGACCATGCCAGTAACAACCTTTGCTAGCAGCCCCATTAGACAGCATTTCATTGGCTATAGTGACAGGGTGGGAGGGGCTCTCCTGGTAACTGTGTGGCTCAGATGATATGCTGAGGATAATGTACAGACAAAAGAGCCAAGGCATAGACTAGAGGAAAACACAGACTTCAAGACAAGCATGTTTTAAACTGTGGAAATGAATAGCAATATAATGGTGGCATTGAAAATACAGAAATCAGTTTGACCTTTTATTGGCAGCCAAAATGTTGTTTGGCTGATGGCAGTTGCATAAGTTTTCCTTACGCAATTAAATATACTGTGAAATCATGTGTCATACATCAATCGTACCTTGTATCAACCTTGTTATATTCAGATCTTTCTGAAAGGCCTGTTTTCGGCCTAATGTGCCTCTTGATTTCCCTCAAAGAAATGCTCTTAAAATGGAAGGGGAGTGGGGTGGACATAAGACTTCACCAAATTACTTGGAAAAGTAAAGACACTTAATTTGCCCCATAACTTTAGAAACAGGATAAATACACCAAGTTTTTAGTTCTACAAAATCATGTCACGCCACCGGGGGAATCAATTTGGAAGGAAATCAGTAAATTGAATTGTATGTTCCAGTTGGTCATACACCAGCATGATACAGGAACCCAGAATACAAAACAGTATACAGCTAAAGAAATGTCAGCATGAATCAAGGGGACCTTTAAGGAAAGTATATGATAAATTACATAATTGAATTTCACACATATTACTTTGGGGGTTATTGCATAAGGAGCATATAATCACACTCAAGGAGAGTGGCCAATGAAGTCACAATATTTGCCGAAAATATTTTGGTGGGGAGCTGCTTACTTTTAATTTTTTTTTAAATGAAAAGGGTGTCGTTTAAAAGTACCCTGAGCCCCACCGGTGGCACACAAGGATAAAGGCAAATGTTTAAGGTGCAGCTGTGTATTTCCAGTACCAACAGCTTCTTCACCTGCGATACCCACATTCTCAAGGCCGTAATTGTCTCAGTCTTTCTGGGGCAAGCGGTAAGCAAGCTGATTACACTCATTAGTGCCCTTACTGTCTGTTTCCCACCGTGGCCAGCTGAGCACCTGCATGTTCATGAACTGCACATGTTCACTGTGTGCTACTCTAACACAGGCAGGCAATATGCTGTTGGTACCACATATGCAAAATGACAGTGAGAAAAATATCAACGGTAGTCATCACACAAATTAGAGGAACGTGTGTTTTGCCTTCTCTTGAGACTGCAATGACATATTTCAAGTTGGATTCAGATAAATAAATGCTGATTAACTCAGTATATTTTAATAATAGTCTTTTTTTCCCAAAAGACAACACACATTCACACACCACTTCCTTATTAGCAACCAAGATTACATTTATAGTTTAAGGTACCTTGTCCTGTCCAGTTTACATATATTACAAAATATGTATTTGGAAGTCAGCAGAAGACATTGTCCTTTCCACTTGAAAGAGTACATAATATTTAATAACCAGCTGCAAAAAGTCCCTTGACTCAAAGCTTTCCCACGTTACAGTGATAATGGATGAAACTGCTCCAGAGCTAGACAAGACCGAACCTGTCTGAATTAACACAATGAATCATAGGCCACACACGAGATAACGAGAGGAGATGCTGTAGCTTAGGCAGAGAAATGTGGGCATACCTAAGGTAGAGTACAAAGATGGAACAAAAACAAGCAGAGAACTATGGGCATACCTATTTTAGAGTACAAAGGGAAGTTAAGTCTAATTTTTCAGTAATACTAAGCTAAACAGAAAACAAGATTCTTCCAGGATGACAGTGGTTGACCTTAGTTGCGAAACGCTGCAGTGACTGTTAAAATTTTAAATGGGGTGTGTCTGCTGTGTCCTTGAGCTTCTTTCTTGAATTCATTCATTAAATAATTAAAAAAAGCTGTGTAAATGTCATTGGGTGATTTGGTATTGCACATGTAATATAATAAGAATGTAATAATACCATCATAAACTGGTTATGCCAAACCATAATGACTGAACCACAGGGGCCTTCAAATAATGACACATTAAAATGGAAGTCAAATAATTTAATCTGTCCTTGCCATTACATGCTCAGGCATTCATGCTGTAGCTTTTAGGTTCATCAGAAATTGGACTGAGGTGACGAAGACACTATTTATTTCTTACAGAAATGCACCAAAAAGAAACAGTTGAAACATGCTGATGGACATGATTTTCACGCTATCACAAATTTTCATTGACAAATGTGATATTTTAAAATGTCACCCCCTACTGGTTAAAATAGGAAAGAGCCATCAAAACCAGTAAGGATTTTCAATCGCCTATCAACTAACAAAGCAGTGAGAGTGACAATGGTTACATTTATAAATTGTTATACCATCAGCTGCAAAATTTGAAATGAAAATGAGGTGGCACACAACAAAGCTAAACATGGAACTCCACAGACATTTCACATTTTTTCACAATAAAATGCAAAGGAGAATTCACATATATTTGTAACTGGCTTCAACCATTTCACATATAAAGTAACAAAAATGCAAATATATAAATAATATAAAAAAGAAAAATTTCAGGAAACCTTGTGACATGACAGTCTCATGTAACTTTGGATGCACTTGTTAGAATCTAACTGAGGTAAATTGAACACTTGAGGTAAAACCCTGAAGCCATCAATCTATGTACTTCCTTAAAGCTTTTGTGAAATATAATCTTTTAATATAAAGCAGTGACACCCTGGAACAAAAAAGAAAAAAGGAAAAAAAAAAAAAAAAAACTACAACCGTTGTTCTACGTCCAAACGTAATTTACGTACCTACCCCACTTCCGGGTAAACATTTAGATGGGACAACATCGGCGCAACAAGCAAAAATGGCTGCTTCTGAAGCTGGATGCGACCATTATGTGCGTAGCTGTTTGCTGAAAGTAAGACCAATAACACTTTTATTTTGTGTTCAAAGACATTCTGAATAATACATGTCCACTGTAGGTAGCTAACCAATATTGTAATGTCATTTAGCTGAGTGGACAGCAATGTTTAACGACTGCTGATGTATGCTAACGTTACTCGAGGTAGCTACCTAGCCAGACAGCCGGAGCGCTGGCCTGTAAGTGCATTTTCATAACCGGCCAGCGTTGCGCAAGCAGGCAGGACTTTACTGTCAGCACTGGTGACATGTCAGAATTTTTGTCATTTTCGTATATTTCTTGCCACATTCCACAAAATACTTTACGTTGTTCAGTAAGGAACTATAACGAGTTGAAAAATCTTATTTGAGGAATAACCTAGCATAGATAGCTACTTCAGAATGTGGCTATTTTTAAATGGTCAGAATTCGCTTTAAACCTGCCTACAAAAACAGAAGGCTCACAGGTATACGCCTTGTTAAACATGTAACTGTAGAGGGGATTGTGTCATTTCTAAGAATTTACCTAGCAATCTTGATATTATATAGGATTAGATTTTGTAGACTGTTGCGTAGACCACTAAGGCGCGATGTGTCCAGACTATGTACGTGTTTTTTTCCTAATTATACTTAAGTGGAGTTGGCTAGCTCGATAACAACTGTTAAGCAGCCTAAAAAACTTTTAAATGTAGTTCCAGGCTTATCGTTATGCAGACTGCTTTCATTTTGCACTGTACTGTAGTGACATACTCTATATTCCTAATATTTTACAATATCCACCCAATACGTATTTTTAAGTGTCTAACTAGATGTTTTGGTGAAGGTATGCATGTTTTCACCTTGTGTCCAGGCAACGCATTGATATAGAACATCATCTCAAAATTTAATTTGATATAATCTGTGTCCTCTGGTGTTTTTCCATCCATGTCGTCAATATTTTACATGTTGTCTTGCTGTATGAGATACCCATGCAAAATTGCAGATGTAGTGTATAGGTGTTACATATTCGTTTGGAGCATTGGGTTCAATTGCCTGTGAGAAGTTGTACACCTGTGGAATTCGTGATGCACTTGAGGTCGGTTTCAAAATGGAACAAATACTATAATGGTAAATAAAGATGCTTTCTTCTAAGAAATCAGTACAAAGTGGTTGATATGGATATTACACAGCAGGGAGTCTTGTGCCACAGTGAACATGTGGTTGATTGCTGTGTCTATATTCACAAGATTTATGGGGTTTTGGTTGTTCCCTTTTTATTAATTATTAATTTTTTTACACATGTAAAATGTGTTTTTTAATAAGTATGTACCCAGCTATACTGGTCAGTATTCAGTAACTGCTATATTGCTTTGCTAAAGCATTGCTTTCAATGGTGTCCCATTATTTGGTTTTAGTCGGTCATTTTTAAGTGGCCTTTGTCCTGCGTTCACGACTGCCATTTTACAGGCTCCATGCTGTGGGAAGTTCTATGTTTGCCGGCTGTGCCATGATGCAGAAGAGAACCATCAGATGGACCGCTTCCAAGTCAAAGAGGTTAAATGCTCCATGTGTAACACTGTCCAGAAGGTAAGGTCCTCTCCAGTACGGGTATGGAGTAGGTGTGGAAGAGTGAGCTTTCTGTGGAATAGTTACTCAGTTACTCAACTAGTTATTGAATTCCTCAGTGAGTTGTTTGCTTTGGCTGGGGAATAAAAAAGAAAACTTTTTTGATCGCTTCAAATACATCTATTGTTGATATCTGGGTGTGGCCTCGCCCTAACAGGGTACGTGGAACAACATTTCAGCAATCTCCAATCTGACAAATTCTGACCGTAAAAGTTCAAATCAACACTGGTCTCAGATAACTGCGGGTCTCTTCCAAATGCAGGGAGGTAGATCATATTTTTAAAAACAAGTGTCTCCAAAAATCACTTGGTCAAAAAATGTTTAGGTTGTCTGAAATAAAACCCTTGTTGGCACTGCAATAGTATAGCCAAGCTATCTTCTCACAGTCAAAAAAGCTTTCACTTTGATCTTGCTCTTTTAACGCAAGCATTTACACACCACAACTTATTCCCTGCACAACACAACTCACCTTTCTTGAATCTACTTGTGTGCGAAAGCTCCAGGTGAATTGTTCTGCAAATTCCATGACCAGAATGTGGTGATGCTTTCCTGGTTAGACTGGCCTTGAGATAGTGAACTTATTTAAACTTTCTCATTAATGCAGCATTTACTCGATAAAAGAGACAGAAGGTAAAAAACTGCGTGTAAATGAGATTTTACAGGGATAGCGTCATTTGTTCTGAATCAGGTAACATTTTTGATAAACACGCGATGGACATTTCAACAATGTGACACTCTTAAAGTGACAAAACATCTTTCTAACTGCACAATTGGCTTTACTACTGTATACTTTGAAATATAGATATTGGAGATTTTGTGGATGCATAAGTATAATATTTTATAACAGAAATGTGTTCAGAATATAGGACATTTAATCCTCGCTTGTCTTGGTTCACTTAGTTTGATGTATGTCAAACAGAATAACCACAGGTCACCAAAAACTGCTGGTCTCTTATAAGCGCCTGGTGTTTGGTTGAGGAATAAGATAAAGATTGGTGAAATTTTTTGCTGTATTTGAATCACATACCTGTTTGTAAACCCATAATATTCTCTTCAATATCATATTCAGTTCACTAAACACTACAGTAAAATGGTGCATATGGTAGCAGGGATGTGAATGGGGTATGAACAGTTTTCTAGCAGTTCTGATCTTTCTGTGACTTTCTAGATGCAACTTAGCCTATTGTACAAAAGCAGCTAGTAGGCAATTGGTCGTCGGTACAGGAAATGGTTTTTCTCTAAGAAGCTGGAATGGCTCAAAGTGGCATGCATTGGGGTTACTATTTCTGTGTATTGTTATCGGTTTGAATGCAGTTTTTCCCCATTAGTCCCATTGTTAAATATTCAGCCGTATCAGTTGAATGTAACTGTGATATTTTGCTTTGTTTTGCCCATACAGGCTCAGCAAACATGTGAGGAATGCAGTGTGAAGTTTGGGGATTACTACTGTGATGTCTGTCACTTGTTTGACAAGGATAGGAAGCAATACCACTGCCAGCCTTGTGGCATATGCCGGTGAGCTGCCGCTTAGTCTCATGCATACTGGAAACATATCCTTTAAGGATGGTTCATGCAGTTATTCTAAATCTTTCCTGAAGGGAGGACAATTTCATAAATACTAAATGCAATTTTGTCTTTAAATGAGTCCTCAAACTAAGTGATTATTACATGGCGCTGACTAAATCTTTAGATAGATCCTTGAAAATTATGAAGAAAACTTACTTTGATCGGACTGATCTGAATTGATCCTTTAAGTATTTGGATCCATTGTGCTGTAATTGTATTTGCACCAGTCCCAATGTCAATTTGATTTTTAAATTGCAAACTCCCGATAGATGAGAGTTGTCATTTCAGTGTTAATCCTTAGAATTAGGACAGCGTGGATATCCTGGACACAGTGCAGGCAGTTTGGCTTTTAGGGATTTTAAACTGACCTAAAATGAGCATGAGTTTTAATTCATTTTATTCATTTTGCCACAGCCAGTCAAAATGTAGGGATATAGAAAGTTTCAGTCATGAGGATTCCAAGCATTGAAACCTTATTTCAAGTAAAATGCCATTTTTTATGTTTCAGGATTGGGCCCAGAGAAAGATACTTCCATTGTGTGAAGTGTAATCTATGCTTGGTTAGTGACCTGCAAGGGAATCACAAGGTGCTTTACTGCCAATTATTTCTAATAATTTCTATTTGAATTGTACCTCCATAACATATCAACAGATTATAGTGTTCTGTATAATAATGGTGTCTTCTGCCACTATATAACAAGTATGAAGTACCACATATAGGAAGTGTTCTTTATTAATTGAAAGTAAATCTAAATTCTAATTCAAAATTTTTGATTTTAGTGTGTTGAAAACGTCTCAAGACAAAACTGCCCAGTGTGTATGGAGGTAAGTTTTAAGAAATCCTGTCTATTGATGGTCAGATTAAAATTGCATCAGCATTCAAATGAAAATTGAAACAGAAATCACTGTATTGGCTGTATTACTTTTCAATGCTATATTTCCCTAGTAATGAGACTGGTTTGGCCATTTTGCACCTCTACAGTTTGAAAATACAGAGGCTACTGGTCCCTTGCCTACCTCACCGCTTGTATTCTGAGCATAGGGCTAATAGATGTAGATCATGGAGGTACAGAGGATGGATGGATAATTAACCTGGAAATGAGTCCATATCATTTGTTATTTGTTTTTTTGTTCAACCCAAGGATATTCACACTTCCCGAATAGGAGCTCACGTTCTTCCATGTGGCCACCTTCTTCACAAGTATGTCACTTCTGTGTTCACACAATGTTAGGCTTTGAAATAAAATCCTTCATACAAGAAACTAATCAGTGATAATTTAATAATGTGATAACTAAAAAGAAATCAGTGGAGGTGTTTCTGATTTCCCTGAAAATCATTTGTTATTTTATTTTTTTAATATGCATTTGTCCATTTTTAAGAAATTAATACCTCTCAAAGATAATCACTTTTGCTCTGGATTTTGAGCCAGGTGTTGATTAATGTAATTAGCATGCTAAACAAAATACAGCTTGGTTACGTTGCATCTTGAATAGTCAATTTAATTCGCTGTTTTATTCATTTTTACAGAACCTGTTTTGATGATATGTGTAAAACTGGGTAAGACACTAAGTAAAACATTTTTTTTGTGATTCATTGGTTTTAAATGGTTACTCATGGTTTATTCGGGTTCTGGCAAGATTTTATTTCTTTGTGAAAAGAAAAATGTACTGAAAGCCTGGATCCCACTGAATAGGAGGATAAAAATCATCAGTGTAATGGATGCACATGTTTTCTGTGACTGGCCCTCAATGCAGTTTATTCCATATGACCATATATGGAATATAATTTGTTTTAATATTATTATGGCTGTGTGCTGTGCAGTTTGTGATTTGTTCATGGAAATGTTCTAGAAGGTTTACAGTAGATTTGTTTACATTCCCCAAATCATTCCATGCCTGGGACATGTCCAAAAAATAACAACCACTTAAAAAATATGGTTTAAATCATTTAGACGTGTAAACAGTAACAGATAAATGTTCGAATCCATACTAAATGCGGGTGCTAGCTGTGTGGATAACGGTGCTGAGAAAAGGCTTGTGAGATCAGCCTTTGAGTGAAGCGAACTGCCCTTCCTTTGCAGTGCGTACCGCTGCCCCCTCTGCATGCGCTCGGCCTGGAACATGGAGGGCTGCTGGGAAGACATGGATAAGGAGATCTCTCAGACGCCCATGCCGAGTGAATACCAGGACGCCACTGTCAAGGTAGTTTTGTGGCAAGCATCAGTGGTCCTCTTCTGACATCTCGTAAATTTCCACGCAAATCAGATGATCATTATTCTCATCTTGTTAACATCATCATTCAAATGTTAAAGATTCATATATATATATGCAAACAAACCAGGGGATCAATCACATTGATGTGTAAAAAAAAAAAAAAAAAAAATTATGCAATGGCATACAAAAGTAATAAATGCAAACATAAAATTTTCATGTTCTGTCTCAGTGCAGTCACAGCAAAAACAATGATGATATCACATGGGCCGATCTAATCCATAAGAAAACTAATTGCCTGCGTAGGGCCCCCATGGCCACCAGAGGGCCCACAAGAGCACTTGAAATGTCCCACAAGGCGGTGGGGGGCCCCCCCAGGGCCCCATAAAGGCTTTTGCCAGTCCTGTACTATCATAATGAAGAGCATTGATGAATATTACCGTTAAGTAAAGAGCAGGAGACTATGAACTGGTTTCTTATCAGGAGCTATTTGGTCTTTTTTTTTAATGATGAATTAGACTAAAATGGTGATTTTGGTGATAGCATGTTGGGTCTCATTTGTCCACAGAACATTTTAAATGATGATTTAGACTTGAAATGGTGACGTGATGTGGAGGTGATGTGTTGGGTCTCATTTGTCCACAGAACATTTTAAATGATGATTTAGACTTGAAATGGTGACGTGGTTTTGAAAGGTGACGTGTTGGGTCTCATCTGTGCACAGATCATTTGTAATGATGATTTAGTCTTAGATGGTCATGTGGTTTGGAGGTGATTTAGGCTTAGATGGTCATGTGGTTTGGAGGTGACATGTTGGGTCTCATCTGTGCACAGATCATTTGTAACGATGATTTAGAGTTAGATGGTCATGTGGTTTGGAGGTGATTTAGGCTTAGATGGTCATGTGGTTTGGAGGTGACGTGTTGGGTCTCATCTGTGCACAGATCATTTGTAATGATGATTTAGAGTTAGATGGTCATGTGGTTTGGAGGTGATTTAGGCTTAGATGGTCATGTGGTTTGGAGGTGACGTGTTGGGTCTCATCTGTGCACAGATCATTTGTAATGATGATTTAGAGTTAGATGGTCATGTGGTTTGGAGGTGATTTACACTTAGATGGTCATGTGGTTTGGAGGTGACGTGTTGGGTCTCATCTGTGCACAGATCATTTGTAATGACTGCCAGACACACTGCACGGTGCCCTTCCACGTCCTGGGCATGAAGTGCAGCGGCTGCGGCTCCTACAACACTGCTCAGGACGGCGGACTGAAACCACGGCAGCAGAACCAGCAGTCGCCCCAGTGACTGAGGCAGTGGACACTCTTGTCACGGCATCCCGTCCACCCTTCCTCACTCACTTCAAATCCTGAAGCCTTGTCTCTGAGTCTCCAGCTTTGTTCAAATGACATTCTGCTTAATCCCAGAGTCTCATGCAGCTGATATAATTTTCCTGGTTGCTGATTGTACATAGTTTGTTAATTCATATGTGGGAGGTTTGATTTGTCAATGTCACTAAGTAAATTGTTGCTTATAATTGTCAATATCATAGTCACCACCTATCAATAAAATGCAACAAACATTTTTTTTCAATGTAGAATGTGTTGCCTAAAGGTTTTTTTTATCCCTCTGAATTGGTATCTAAAATGATCCTTGAATCTTGTTTGTTTTTTTTTTAATCCGCTTCCATCAGTCACAAGTCATCTAACATTTCACTTTAGCTGATCCAGATGTTGAATTGCTTCCAGTTATTCCGTATATAGGTTATTCTGTTCTTCAACATTCTGTTCTTCAAGTTCTTGAAGACATGCTGTTATTCTGTTCTTCAGTAATTCACTAAAAAGTCTACCTAACAGTCCAGTGCAAGTGCTGAATTCTGAGATAAAGGTATCCTTTCGTGGTATCTTTGAAGTGACAAGTGGCAATGCATGCCTGTTTACAGTCTTAAGCAACTGTGCGATGACTACTTTGCAAGATCAGCCTTTAGTCTAGTGGTTAAGATACATGCCTGTGACCCATGAGGTTGGTGGTTCAACCCCAGTCCCGCAACAGTAAGAACACAATTACTGCAAGGCCCTTAACCCCTTGTCTAGTATAATCAACTGTAAGTTGCTTTGGAGACTAAGCTAAATGAGTAATGAAAGTGGGACAGGACCTTCAGTCATTGAATGCAAAGGTACCTGTATAAGTATGCCAACATAATTATGGAACATTAAAACAGGATTCACTGTACATCTGCATGTAGACTGAGTTTTATTCCAGCACACTTCTTCACTGCATAGGCAGAATTTATTTATGCTTACCTGAAAATATCTGCACATTTTTGTTTACCCTGCAAGAGGATCTATGTTCAACCATAGGTTAGTCTACATATACACTAGTGGCTTTTAATTTATCATAATTTTTCCACTCTAAAAACTCAGGAATGTCATGGATATATTGATATTTAATGTGTAATGACATCCAGTCCTTGAAATTACAAGTGTTTCAGAATGCATTTTTGTTTTTGCATAAAACCATTCCTATAGTATGATTTAATCCATGTGATTTCCTGGTGTTTGAGATGATCCCTTTTGATGATTAGATTTATTTACATTAACTCCAGTGTATTTTGTACAAAAGTAGCATTTATATAGAAAAATGTTGTTTCTATATCAGGTATAAATGGAATCACAATGTTATTTAAGAAGAGTTTTCTTGGACCAAACACTTCTTATTCCATGTGTTACTCTGTAGTACATGTTACATTTTGTAGAAAAGACAAATGTGAATAAATGTTATATGCGGTGGTGGTACTTTTTATTAGTCTCTCAGTACAAATATTAAAACTGTTGATAATACACAACTGTAAACCAATTATTGTACTGTCATCCACACCATATCAGTACATTTGCACTGAAGCATCCTCTGAAAATGCAGGAAATCAGTTATGACATGCAACTAGATGCTCTAATATTGAAGAAAAACTTATTATTTGGCACCATCCTGTTGTCGTATTTGCTAAAATGCTGGAATGTAGTTATGCATTACACCCAGCTTTGTCAGTTTTTGCATAGCTGTATGAAAAATAGCATGCTAAAATTGAGGTAATCTGTGCTCTACAAAGTCAGGCAATTGTGACAGTGGTCTTCGCTACCATTGTTGCAGTACATTAAGTGCTGTCTAGGTCTGGGTTACAGCTAGGATCAGGCACTGAAAGAGAAATCTATATCGCAGTAATGATCTGGATGTATTGTAGGGCTTAGCTGAGTGCAATGTGAGTCCAAATTTAGCCAGATGTCAAAAATGTCGGAGTAAAAATAGAATAATTTTGTGGTGCCATAATAAAATCTCCATCACCTGAAAACTGAATTTTAATGTTCTGGTCAAAATTTATTAAAGTTTAAATGTTGGTTAAATTGTGTTAAAGAAATATATCTACATGCTGTTTAAAAAACCCTGTGGTACAATATTTGCAGGCAGATTACACAAAGCCTCCATGAAGTCCAGAGACATTTATAGCATTTTTATTTCTGCAAAAAATTGTACAGAAATGAATAATTGTATAATTCAGCTGGATAACATGGTAAAATAAAATGTGATCCACTATTTATATATTATAAATATAAATAAGTATGTGCGTTTTGTTAAATCAAGTTCAATCTCAAAATAATCGTTTAAAAATCATATAAACGAAGTACGAGAAAAAAATTGTCATAACAAGGTAAAATGCACATGTTAGAATACTGTAATATAGTAAAACCATGCTACCAAATAAATCCAATAGTTTGCTGGTTATTAGTTATAAGTTGTCCCCTCTAGCCTCTATAACTTGTGGGGTACTAGCAGTATCTGGTATAACACACTGAGAGATGCCACCATTGGCAGTGACAGGCACTTCTGGTTGAATTGTTTTTCCATTGGCTGGTGCACCCTTTGTCTCCGCAATGACTGGTGGCATTGCTGTCAAGGCAACAGAGGGGTTAGCTGTCTCATCTATCATTTGCTGTGGTGTAGTGTCAGCAATGAAAGGCGGGACTGATGTCACAATGACAGATGGTGGAGGAGCCGTCTCCGCAATGATTGGCCGAAGTGTAGTTTCAGGGATGACTGGCAGTGCTGTATCTGGAACTACTGGCGGGGTTATCAAATCTGCAACAACTGGTTGAGATGTCGTTTCTTGTGCAGCAATCTCTTCTGAGGAGGAGTCATTGGATTCGATGGATTCGGGTGAATCCAGGCTTTTGTCAACCATTTTCATGAAGTGATACTCATACCAGCTGACCTGTTGACCATAAATCAATGACACTTACAAAACTAACAAGAACAGGATGATATTCTATTTTGTTACTTTGTGTCCGGTTGTCATGCATAGGTAGTACAATGAAAATAAAATGGTATCTATTGTTTGACAAGTGGAAAACATTCAGAAACAGTCTTACTGGTTTTGAAGATGTTGTCACAATAAGGAGAATAAATAGTGCGGTCCTCAAAATCGCCATCTCTTGTATCTTACTTTCTGTAAGATATCAAAATGATGTACATAATGTCAAAGCGATGCTTTCATGCTTTCAAAAAATGAAAAATATTCACGACAAGATACGCCAGACACATTCAGGTATTCAAAACAATTTCAGTCTGAATCAGTTGTACGTTGGTTCTCATTTTACAATACATTTCATTAAGAATAGCATTGAAAGAATATATCGATGGTATTACCTTTTGTTGACAGTGTATCCTTTTTCTCTTGCAAACAACTGAGTGGTTTAATTCCACTGAAAATGTGGAAACTTGAGAGCCAGCGTTCTAAAGTTCCAAGCCTCAGCAAAACAATTAACTGGTGTCTGGAGAATCTTGTGAATGTTTATATGAGGGCGTTCGGGCCGGATGTTGCTTCTTGTTTTGGAGTGCATTGCTCAGCATCAAATCAATTTTTTCCATAATAAATTGACTGACTTCCCACTTGTGGGAAACCTTAGTTTTGGCCCTTATTTTGATTGAACAATTATGCCCCCCACATCAAAAGCAGAAACTTAAATGAAATATTGCAAGAGGTAAATCAATCCATCAACAATCTATTGTGTCAAAACAGGAATTTGCTAATTACAGAACAAGTGCTCTGAAGGAAACCGTTGGTTAAATGGACTGAGAGGCTGGAAACATGCTGTACGTATGTGTAAAATTGTCTAAATGGAAATGGAATGTTCTGATCACGATACAATTAAATTTTAGAAAATGTGTTCTTTAAAGGTTTACCTTTGAGAACAGACTATATACAATTTCGATAACAAACAAATGAATATCACTGAAGAAGATGTAAATATACCAAGAAAAACTCATAATTATTTTCAGTGTTGTAAACATACTGCTTTTTTTCTGGGTACACATTGACCACATAATGAGTGACTATTGCACAACTCTTGATGCTGAAGAATATGACTGATGCATCTGTTTCTCAGTTCCAAGAACTACCCCTGACCAGTGTAGTTATTATATGCGGACTAAGAATATGAACATCATAATTCACTGTAAACCAGAAAACCTTGAAAACAAAGGCCATTTCCTGATATGCATTTTTTAACATTAAACTAGACTCCTGTAAATATAAGATCCACGTTAACTCATACAGTTCGGGTAAAGAGTTTCTGCCGTTTTACATGAGCGGAAATACAATAAATCAATGGAAAACTGTAGCGCTACCTGTTCCATGTCAGATTTCAACATCATTTTATAATCTGTATTTAAATACATTCCATAGCTATTTTATCAATTCTAAATATACATGTACCACTTAGCAGATGGTTTATCATTATTTGATACAGTTTGAGACGATTCATTAAGTATTTGATTATGTGTTCCATTCTGCTATCTACACACTGCCTTTAACTATAGGAGATAAAAAGAAAACCAGAAAACCCTGTAAAATGCATCACTTAGAGTTAATGAACTATTTTTTAGATACGTTTGATTCAGTTTGTATATGTATTCTAGTGGAGTCTTCCATAAGACTCTGCATAAAATCGGAGCATGTGCATTTATAATTAATATTTGAGAAGAAATTTAATCATGCCACACAGTGATGGTATGTTGAGTAATGTATATAAAGTAACAGACAGATTTGACTTGGAATTTACCCTGGGCCAGCAATGTTCCTTCCAATCCTCCTTCACATGCTCCCTTCAGTTCTTCCGAGGATGCTTGCTGCCCATCATCTCGGATGTGGGTTTTTCTAAAACCAATGAAAAATGAAATCCTTTTCCTTTCCCTGTCTTCAGATCAGGCAGGGAGTGAAAGAGAGAGCTGGACACAGAACAAGGCATGTCAAATTGTTCAGGGCAGGGATCTCCAGATATGGTGGGACCCATCCAGGAAAAGGCTGTGGGATAACTATTGACCAGCTTGGGGGGGTGTGGATCCAGTGGTCACGATTGATTTTATACAGAAAAAAAAATGGTTTAAGGTTCTGCAAGGGCAGAACCTCCACAACGGTCTTCTATGAAATACGTCACATGGCTCGAATCTTGCTGTAACAAACAGGGCTTCAGGTTTATGGGACACTGATTCTTCGGATTGGGTGGGGCCTACATACAAGTAGGATCAGTGACCTCCTGAAATAAGGGGGTACTTCTGCATTGGACCAGCATATTTTGGGAGCAGCAGAGAAATGTTTGACTACAGTACAGGCACTGGCTGTTGCGTAATTATAAGAATTAAGGGTACTCATAACAGCAGTAAGGCGACAATGTAATTATGTACTTTTTGTGAGTGTTTTACTGTAGTCTGGAATTGGGGCCGGGGACAAATCTTAAACTTCAAGGTAGTGATGTGACAATGAAGTCTTCCTCACGCCACCAATGGGCGGAGCTACGACATCCTACTAGCACCTGACTGACTTCAACCGATCATTGTGTTTTGCTTTAGAGAGCAATGGGGTGGGTGTAGATAATGGATGGATGGAATTTGCAGTGAACATCAGAGGCGATAGAGGCATGTTCCATTACTCTACACAAATATGAGAATAATAAAATATGTCCTCTGCTTGGATATCTTTCACTGATAACTTTATATATTCAACAATATATAACATATATTGTCTTCATCCTCTCTGTCTTGTCTTTGTTTTGTACTCCATCAGGGATACATCTGTTGCAGGTAAATCTTCTGGTAAAAGCTATTGAGTAGTGGAAACTCAGCAGGCGGTTTAGATGGGGGTTCTATATAGGAAGCCACTGTGGTTTGAGGTATATGGAGGTTATGGGGGAGGTCTACACACCTCTGTGCTGGTGAAGTCTCATTGTCTCATAACACTTCATTGATATAAATGTACAGGTAACTGAAAGCAATACTCCTCCAATGGGGTATTAGTTATTAGTAGAGGTAGGGGTATTAGTAGAGGCCTTCTGAATGCCCTGCCATGAGTACAACTTACTCAATACCTTTTAGGTCATGCTAATAAAGCCTGACTATTTGGGATGTTTGGTGGTGGGTTCAAAGGAATTCACTCATTCTGAGAAAAGTGATATCAAATCCTAACCAAGCTGGTGACAGCTGAAACTGCCAGCCCCAACAGGCAAGGCACTGGTCAAAGTGAGGATAGGGAAAAAAAAGAAATAGAAATAAACGCTCACTATTCACAAGTCTTTCCTGTCGGTTGAGAACATGTGGTATGCAATATGACAGCAGAGGTGAGGTGCAGTCCATTAGTGAAATAACTGTGCATTAAATCTGGCAAACCGTTAAGCAGCTGTTCAGCATAGGTACTAGTCTGCACCAACAATTTGTCAGGCCAATTGGACAGTCAGAACCAGGAGGGGAAAAAAAAAAAAAAGGGAAACATTTTCAAGAATAAATAAGTGGTTACAGCGACAGCAACACAGTAATGTTTCTTTGCAACAAGTTTGCACTTGTGGGCAAACGTTTTTGGGTTCATATATGTACTGGCAACGTTTAAAATATGTTTGCCACTAATTTGTGTGGTGTGTGGTCTACCAAAGTACAGATCTCATGAAATATTGTATTGTTTTTGAAACCATTTTTAACGACTCCTTTTCCGATGGCATTTCAAAGAAATCTAGATCAGAACTCTACGGACAGCACAGAAAAAAAAGCACAGAATATTAATTTGTCCTACAGCAATCACCGAAACGGCTTGCAGAAGGTTTTTGCTAAATGTGTTCAATGTCAATTTCAATTTACAATGGCAAGATCTGCCTGACGACTTCAGTCCTGAATGATTTTAAATGTAAAACTCCTGAAAATTGAGTTTGTTCGATCCAAAGGGGTGTCTAGGGGTGTGCCCGATGGCACACTCAAATGGTGGCTTTCTCTGTTGAATTCATAGCAACTAGAAATAAAATGTTCTTATTAAATGGTAAACCAAGAATATAATTCTTCAGAAGACACACATTAACATGCCTTTCATTTGCACACCGCAGCAATTAAAATTCATCCTATTCTCGGCACCAGCTGAATTATGCATTTTACAGCGATTTCCATTTTTTGCAATTTTGTAAACCAAGACCCAAAATGAAAGGTAAAATATTCATTACCCTTGGTAGGCAGTAAACCTTAATTCTATGAATGTCTTCTTCGGTTTGTACTTTGTGCTTAAGATAATTTTCAATGACTTAACATTTAAAGGCCTGGCGGCGGGTTAAAGGTCTATTTTGAAGAGCAGTATTCAACGAAAAGTAAATTAGCAAAGACAGGGTGTCCCTGGACCAGGTGCGACAATTCCACAGGACAGGATGTACCAGTCAGTTGCACTGGTAAGTTGCACCATCTTAAGGCACTATACTACTCAAATCTGTAATTTAAACCACATGCAAATGGTGGTGGCGTGCACCATCCAACATTGAAGTATCTTACAAAGTCTCCTTCATGTACACTGAGGTAATATGTTCATAATCAGAGAGAACCCACGAAAGATGCAGCTCAAGCTGCCAATAACATGCCTGGAGCATAACATGAAACATGACAGGTTATGCAAAAATTCTTTATTTACAGGGTGCATTCCAGAATTCAGTCTACTGGGGAGACCACTTCCTGTAAAAAGAAGCGTTCAAGAAATCAACATTTAAAATCTGAATGTAGTCAATGCATTACATTCACTTGTTCAGTTGGACAGCAGGGCAGGTCTAAAAGTGAATAATTCTTAACTAAATTGGGCAAAATGAAAATGTTCAGTGGACTGTAGCCGTTCAGAGTTAAGAACACTGTTGACGGAGCGCTACCTCTGCAGGGTTGCAGGGATCCTTACAGACGGCCTGGGCATGGGATGTCCCTGCTTGTTTCTCCATGTCCATGAGGGTCGTATCCATGGTAGCGTTTGCTGTCCTGCTGTGGACCAGAATCAACACCAGTTAAGGCAAGGACTCCGAGAAAGGGAAAAGATGTTTATGGTGCGTCATGGCAGATGTGGGGAGCATGGATTTCTGTAAACATGTGTGATCACAAGAAATGAGCAAACATAATACCATTTTTGTTCTCTTGAAAACATAGCACATAATGTGAATCATATTCGTAGGTAACATTTAAAAGCGACATGGGAAAACTGTCGGTCAGCGGGTTTCATATTGATACCTTAATTGCTAGAGATCCACAAATTTGTCTCCCTGCTTGGAATACTACATTACATAGTGACCACATCCAAAACATCTCACAGCACACAGGAAATTGCATTTTTAGGGGTACCTTGGTGTACCCTTCTTCTTGATGGCCAATATGATGCCGGTGATGACGATGGCAACAGTGAGGCCGATGGCGCTGTAGGTGAGCGGAACGCGGAACGACGTCATGAAGCCGTCCTGGCAGAACTCGCCGCTGTACCCGAAGTGGCACTCGCAGGTGGTCTCGCCGTTCTGCTTCGTGCATTTCCCATGGTCGCTGCAGAGCTGGTTGTCACACGGCTGCGTATCCAGGTTCTGTACCTGGATGCCGTTGTCCTCGGACGGAGGTGGGGCCTTGCTTGGCGCGTCAGATACAGGGCCGGGGGCACTCTTTGCGTCTTGGGGCTTGGCTGCATCCCCTGGGTTATCAACGCCTGTACTGAGGTCTGGCACGCAGGCGGTGGTGTTGACAGGCCGATGGCCCTCTGCACACATGCAGGTCCTGCCCCCTGGGAAGGCCAGGCAGAGATGGCTGCAGCCCCCATTATTGTTTGAGCATTCATTGGTTCCTTAGACCGACCGATGAAGCCCGATGGAGCGTGGGGGTGGATAAGAGTTGGAGAGGAGTGAAACCATTAATAAAAAGTTAACATTAATGTTAAAAATTCACACCAAGTTCCTTAGAGACCAATAAGCCACTCTTGACCAAGGCACCATATAACTGTTGAACAATCCAAACCTCGGAAATAAATCACTTTTTCACAGCACATGGTACATCACAAAAAGGGATTCATGGGAAATATATTTGCGTAGAGCAACCTTTATATCACTTAAGTCTGAAGAGCTCATCAAGATTACTTTACAGACATAAAGCAAACAAATTCCCAGATAAGATCTAACACAAGATTGTAGGAAATGGCAGAAATTTCTATATTCTGAATGTTGGGGGAAGAGACATTCTGTTCTTACCCTTCTGACTGGTCTTGCTGTAACCCTTTAAACTGACCACGTCAGTCTTCACTTCAAACCACAATGTTTTGGACTTCAGCCCATCACCGTACCAAACTTTGGTTGTGTCTGCAGACCAGAAGTAATCCAAAAACAATGTTCATACCTTGATGGATTTCTCAATGAACCAGTAAGGTAAAAGTAACACACAAATAAAGACTGGGTATCTCAATGAGACACCCAGGAACAGAGATCCATTAGGTTATCAAGCCCACTTTGAAAAACACAATAAGGTTTGGAGCCACGCTAATTCCCAAAAGATTGATTAGATCAAGACAGGACACTAGGAGACCCGACTCCATCATGAGTAGCAATGTGATAAGATTTTTTTCATGGGAACATGTGATAAAATATTTTTAGGTTCAAGCGATGAGTCCTTACGCTCTTACCAGCATGAATAGATTTATACGGAAGTATACCCAATAGGGAAATCAAACAACACAATTGTGCATCTGAGAATGGTTACAATAAATATTTGTGCCTAGGCTGTGTTGACCATAGACCGTTAAAATTAGTGTCAACCTCTACTTGTGCTGGTAGAAATGGAGAAATCGGTCAATTGTATGACGCGATTTTAGCGCCATCTCCTGGCAAAAGAGACTCATGACATGGGACCTGTTGCAAATACATGAATTAAGCAGATGTTGTTTAGACTTAGCCATTTCACAGAACCATTGTGTGTTGCCCAGAACAGCATGTTGTCGCCATAAGCAAAGGATAAGAGTGATCCATCCCCAGCTTCATACTCCTTGTATGTAGAACCATCAATTCCAATTGAAACGATGACACTCTTATCTGCAAGAAATGTAGGGGGCCAATGAAGGCAAGGATAGGTGTTATTCATTTTTATGAATGAATGTCATTCTGTACAAAGCAAATGCTTTCAGAGGAAGATTTTACATATTCTGAGACTACAGATGTGCAGCGATTCTATCATGCTCCTGCACAAGCACACATTTGTGATCACAAACACAGTATATGGCATATTGCAGTGCATTCGCTCATAGTGTACTTATGGTTGCAGCTCACCAGTATCAGCCCAGTAGAGTTTGGTGCCTTCGTCTGAAAAGGTCAGCGAGGTTGGTGTCGCTGCCCTCCCCCAGATCAAGGTCCGGTTACGGCCATCCATGAAGGCACACTCCACCCGGCTCTGGGTCTTGAGGCCCGGATCACCCAGCCCAGCGAAGCAGAGCCGGCCGGCAGGGGGGTGCAGTGCGATGGAGCGAGGGCTCTGTAGCTCCTTATGAAGCAGCACCGCGGTGTGCGTTCCCCCATCGGAGGTGACCTGGATGCGGGCCTGCTTGCTGCCGCTCCAGAACAGGTTGATGGTGATCCAGTCCACAGCCAGGGCGGTCACAGTCTCGCCCTCCAGCTGAATGGCCTGGCTCTGGGGCACCGATGCCTCCTTCAGCTTGAAGAGCCCCACCGAGGCCTGGCCCGCGTCTGCCACGTACAGCATTTGGTCCCGCAGGACCATGTCCAGCGCGGTGGCCTCGTTCACATTGGACAGGGTCAGAGCCCGATGCTCTGGCCACGCCCTCAAGCCCACCGAGCTATACATGTTCCGCAGGTAGATCTATAATACGATTAACACATATTTAATAAACTGCTTTGGTTTATCCAATGCTGCTGCAGAAACCATGCAACGTGCCACAATCCATGCAGAGCCAAAAGTTTTGTACAAATGAACCAAAAAATGTATTCAGGGCTCATTCTGAATGAGGGAGAGAGACAATATGTCTATGAATGTAATAAAGCTACAAAAATTTGAACAATGTGTTATGATTGGACCATTGAAAATATAATGTCCAACCTCATTTCAATTAAGATAAATTACAGAACATGCTAGGCATAAACAGGGTGAATGTTCTTATATAGCACAGAAAACCATCATAGTACTGATAAAATGGCAGGTTTTTTTATCAGTACTACGGGTGTTCATGCAATTATGTTGGCATCCTTGATGTGCAGACAAAGAGCTCCTCCATGTTGGGAGCCAGTTAAATACTATATGCATTTTCAAAAGAGCAGCTAATGAGAAAATTGAATAACACTGTATGGACTAAAGCCCTCAGGATGTAGACCATCATAAACGCATACTGCCTCTATCCATTCACAGGGTAATATTATAGGTGGCCAGTTGTTGGACTGCACACAAGCTCTGCAGGATTCACAATTGCAACTGGTTTATAAGGTGTGGTGTGATTACCTATTCAATCACTGCCATAATTTAATACAAAATAACCTCAGCGGTCCATGCCAGAATTTCAGATTGCTACAAAGGATTTCAAAATACATTTAAAATTATATTAACCCTTTGCTCGAAACACACCTGTCACATTTTAATTACGCTCAATGAAACAATCAAACCAGCACCGAGCCTTCCTGTGAAAAATCAGCACACATTTTAAATGCAGGTGGCAACTGCAAATTATATTCGTCTTTCACCCTCTGAAATGAAACTATTATGTGAAACTAATTTTACAGGGCAAAAGGGAATAACACCTGTTTAGGTTAAACTGAAAGCTTTAAAAAAAAAAAAAAAAAAAAAAAAAAAAAAAAAGATAAGTGCTAGATGGAGGGATAGGAATTTGAGCCAATTGGTGTTCCCTTAAAAAGGAAGCAGAAATCCACAAGCAGACAGCTTCTAATGAATCTAATCTGTTTTACTGTAGCTTGCAGGAGTAGTTGGATACTACACTTGACCATTATTGGATCATGCCATTCAAAACTCACTCTGCCAATTCCCTGCTTGAGCAAATCCAGGCAGGAGAGTTATGCCTAGAAACTAAATTTCTTCACTCCATAACCATTAAATAAGGTTCCGTGCTGCTAGTCTTCAAAATGGGGAAACATGGATTTAATTTTGCCTGTAAAAAGCCCTGTAAGAATGTACCTGCGTGACAGCGGTGGGGGACAGCAGTAGCAGGAAGGAGGAGTCAACTGAGGTAACGCAGGTCTTCCTGTCCTCGGCCAGCAGGAGACCAGGCGGACAGCGGCACACACCCCTCGGACCTGGAGCCAAGACACACAGGTGCGAGCATTCCAGTTTTGCGCACGAATTTGATGTGTTCGGTTGCAGAAGCTCATGAACGACCTGGATGTAGGAGAGAGCAGGGTTCAAAGGTCAAACGGTTTGCAGCTACTCAGAGATTCAAGACGTTTTCCAGACAAAAGGTTATCTCCCTTGTAACTCCTATGTACATGACATCTGAATATGCTGGCTGACACCAGTTCTGAAGATTTTGCACAAGGACTGTTTTCTGTGTTCATATTCAAATCACACCAGCAGAGATTGACAAATGCATGCATTACACATTTAGGGTATGTGCACTGACCAGTTAACTAAGTTAACTAGCTAGCCAGAGGTTGCTTTTGAAAAAACTGAACTTCCAGGGCCCATTTTCCCCATATTTGTATAAAATAAGCAGTATGTTTTAAATTACTCATTCAAAAATGGACATTTTAAAAATGGCAAAATATTGAAGTACACGTTTTAAAGAGAAATGATAATTTCCTCTCTAAAACCACCAGCTGCTTATGACTGCCTTCTGTCTCATGTTGCAGTCTTCAACACTAAGGCCAAATTCTCCTTTGAATCACAGGTGAAAACTGCGCCTCTAAACATTTTAGTGGCAATGGCTGCTTGGTAGAAAAGACGTTAGAGTCTACATTAATTCTGCCCAGCTCAGTGGACCAATATTGGGTAAATTAGCTAGCCAAGGTTAGCATGTTTTACCAATGGCTGTGTTTGCTTACCATTGTAAAACCAGTCTACCACCGTTCACCTGCAAAAACACCATTATTCAAATTGAAGCAATGATCATTCGACCATTTAAACATTATTTTAAAAAAAAGCAAATGCCAAAAAAGCCTTACTTTCAGACCAAAAGGTTGGCCGAGTTTTTTGAGCAGAACCTTTCTGTCCTTCCCAGTGTTTTTGTGAGCCCTCTGGACTGTCCTCCTCCTGGTATCGGACCAATAAATCTCATCATTGAAAACTGTGACAGAGAAAGGGCTGACGGTCTCCACTAACTGGAGGATCTGTAGGTAGGAGAGGAAAAAACAAAGAAATGATGACAGTGGAGTTTTCACTCGTCATCACTAGGACAGGTTTTCTCCACAAGCACCACTACTCAGTCATTTTGATTTTACCGTTCATTCATACTGCGTTCATTTATATTGAAAAACGATAACATGCATCCAATTTCTGTGCTTGCTTTCCACTTCAAATCTGATTGATATGGTACAGAACCAGTTTCCTTTCATTTTCCACTGAAAGTTTGGGCAGATGTCCAGTTTGGGTTGGAGGGGAATTACAGCAAACATGCTAAATGTTAACAAACCTTAGCTACAACATCAGCACATGAACAAAGCGATTGCTCTTTGTTGGATGCTGAAAGAACCATTCTGTATTCTGCTAGAAAAAGTACAACGCATTTGGTTAGTGGAAGACAGGATGTACTTGAGATGCAGGTAAATTGTGAAAGTGAAAGGGTCCCCAGTTTTTCCACATTAAATCAAATTCATTTACCACACAAAGTCAATAATTCACAACTCCTACTCCAACTTAACCACCATTTCTTCTCCGCAGTACCTCGATACCCTCTCCGTCAAGCGTGGCCGATCCAATGCACTTGAGCTTCTCGTCGGTCCAGTAGATCCTGTCAGCCAGTGGGTCCACAGAAAGACTGGCTGGCCAGCTGAGACTCTGCCTGACCACCACTTTCCTGTCCGAACCGTCCATTCCAGCACTTTCGATCCGAGGCTCGCTCCCGATCTCTGACCAGAACATCAGCCTGGCATGTGACAAGGCAAATAGCAGGACAGCAATGATAATGAATAACGGGACAGCAATGACAATGAATAGCAGGACAGCAATGATAATGAATAGCAGAGTGGCAATGATAATGAGGCCTGCTCTGGCTGCCATCTTGTGACCACTTCAAGCACCTTAAAGTTGTTGTCCAGCCATTTAAGCCCCAGTCCAGCCACAGCAAGAACACCATTGCTGTTGGGCCCTTGAGCAAGGCCCTTAACCCCCCATTGTTCCCAGAGGGGATTGGCCCATGGTTAGCCTAATTAACTGTTAGTCACTTTGGATAAAAGCATCAGCTAAATGTCAAATGTAATGTAATTTAACATTGTAGGAAAATGTCCTTTTGTCATTAGGTCATTAAGCATTTAGTTTAACAGCAGAACATAAGATTATTCATCTATGAAAATGGTTGATGCTCCAAAAGTGTCATTCACTTAAATCATTTCTACTTTGTTGAAATGACTTATTTTCACATTTTTCATTAGCACTAGATTTCCTCCCTTTGATCACTGGTGCCTTTGTCCTCCTCAATGCCATCAAAACCCAAATTTAGAGGATCTGTTGAAGGGTCCTTAGTGTAGGGTATATGCTTACCCTTTTTGTGGCAGCAGCGCCAAAGAGTGAGGCTGCTCCACATCCTCATCCAGTATCGTGTAAGTCAAGGCCTTTGTGTCGGTGGTGTTGAGCCCTGCGGCGAGAATCTGACCCCCGACACCATCAGTCCAATACAGGTTCCTTCCCATCCAGTCCACGGCAATGCAGTCCGGTTTGATACCTACATATTTGGAAACCATTGCACTGAACCAGTCGCCATACAAACTAGGTGCGTACAAATCCATGCAATACAGAAAGGAGGGATACTTCTGAACTGAACTAAACTCCATTCAGCTCTTTTCACAAGTTGGTTTTACAACCACCCATTAACCTTCTGACCTGCTGACCTCTTTGCTTCGCCCATTAACCTCACTGACCTTCGAGGATTGTTCCCATATTCCTCTTGTCGAAGGAAATCCACTTGATGCTGTCGGCGCCTTGACTGACCCAGAAGACTTTCTGCTCTCTCCAGTCGTAGTCCAAAGAGAAGGCCACCTTTTTGCCTGAAGTACCGAGGACATCCAAGCCGGAATGTTGGAGGCCGAAGAGCAGCAGCTCATGCTGCACTGAAGCCAGAAGGAGTGGCTCCCCTGTGGAGACAGTATGACAAAGGCCCCTATGACACATTCAGTTAAAAACCCATCAAGTGCCAAGCCAAGGAGTTGAACATACAAATATTCTTGTCGGGTACAACCTATGACTTAACTCCACAGGCCATTATTTAAATATGCGGCTTCCAGAAACATAACCTATATAAATGGCAACCACTGCGTACAGTTATTTATCAGCAAGTGCCAAATAGACAAATCTTCAAGATTGCAACTCTAAGGAAAAGTAAAGAAGCGTCTGAGGTTGTGTTTGTGCAGCTGAACTATAGACTCAACATTATCTTCAATTTTTTATTGTTATTTTTTTTTTTTTATTTTTAGACATGAACATATTTTAGGCTATAGGGCCATGCTCATGTCAGCTTTAATTTTCTCAGATTCACCGTTGTGGGCTTCTGCAGCACTTTCTGTCAGCATTATCAAGTGTGCAAGCCTTTAAGAGAAATACAACAGCCAAATCGTAAAAATCAATGCACAATTTAAATATACATCCCAAGTCAGCACTACTTACATACAGGAACTATAGAGATCAGAGCTATATTGAGAGTACGAAACAGGAGTCTCGAATTGATGGCCGTTAATGACAACACCATTAACATAATTGTAACAGATACAGATGTGTGAGGGCATTCACTGAGTGGAGTTGAGATGTTCAATCATGTAGGCATTAGTGATTTAATGACTGTTTGTAGAAAGGACATTTTACAGTCACATTTAGGATGGATTTCAAAACTATTTAACAAATACAGGGTCTTCAATTTCCACTTTGCAACATGACTTCTTAAAGGACAGCAGGGACTGAACATTTTATGGTTTGATACCTGTAATCTTGCAGGTGTGGCCTTCAGGTTCAAGCAGGTAACCCGGGAAACAACCGCACTTGTAGGACCCATGAGTGTTTTGACAGGTGTGGCTGCAGGCTTGTGGACGAGTCGCATTGCACTCATCAATGTCAGCACAGGAGACTCCATCCGATTGCAGGCTGAAGCCGGCCCTGCAGGTGCACCTCTGCTTAGGCAAATGAGAACTGATCAGACAAAAATCTAGCCCAGTACCTTTCCCCACTCAAATCTGCCAATTCCTCAGATTACCCACCATGCCTTTAGGCATATTGAGGCAGTCTTGGGCACAGCGTGACCCTTCAGGGCTGGAGCAATCGTTGGCGAGGCAGGACCCACCCTCGTCTGAACCATCGGGACAGTTCGTCATTTTATTGCACACCATGATAGAGTCCAAGCATTCCCCAGTCCCACACTGGAACTGATGGGATGGACACTTCACATCCCCACCTTCAAACAGGAAGACCAGCAATACACATGAGCGGACACATGACTATGTTTGGGAGTGTGACCTTTTGTATTTTTTACACCCTAAAAAAAATGCACTATTCAGTCATTTTTTTCTTCATTTTTTTAACCTGCTGTTTTTATTCAAAGCAACTCACAGCTGATTAGGCCAACCAATGGCCAACCCCTTGAGAGCAATGTAGGGTTAAGGGCCGTGCTCAGGGGCCCACAAGCAATGGTGTTCTTGCTGTGGCTAGACTGGGGCTTGAGGTCCCAGTCATGTACCTTAGCCACTAGACTACCGGCTACCCCGATCAATCAATTCAATCAAAAGAGACTCCAGTTTCCAGAAAAATCTACTGCTTTGTGAACGTACAGCATATTCAATAGTCAAACTCATACTGGAGGATGCAAGACATAATTTGAAGGAACATTTGTCCTCATTAAGTAAATGACAGCCGATTAGTCCATAGTACAAGTCATGCCTTGTAAAATAAATGAATGAACACATACATAAAAGTAAACATTTTTGAAGCAGCATGTCCAATTAAATATAATTAGATCAAGTGAACAGAGACGTTCACTTTTTGATGTACACTTTAGAGAACACATGAGTACATTACATTTCTCTGAAAATGATCGAGGTCCGTGATAAGATTTTCTGTTAGAAAAACTGGTTGAGTACAAAATGGTGTGTAGGATCTGTGGATAGTGAATACAGATCCTTGATATCTGCCTGGCTAAAGTCCAAAATGCAAGATATTTTTCCTCTCTGATCAAGCTGGAATGGTCCAATTGTATACAACATAACCTCTGTGAAAGGGAATAACCAAGAACATCATAAATGTCAATATTGCCTATGAATACTTAAAATAATACCCCATAACTTCATGATGTAACAAATCCTACAGTAAGCAGCATAGAAGAGGACCATCCACTTTCACCGTTCGGTCAGGCTGATCTTAATCGCGTTGGGTCTGACTCACATCCGGTTTCATCGCTGCCATCCTTACAGTCTGTCACTCCATCGCACCTCCAGGACTTGGGGACACACTGGGCTTTAGAGGCACAAGTCCACTGGAACTCCCCACACTCAACCTGGGCCTCCTTACAGTTCTGTTTCACGATGAAAGTCCATAAGTGAATCACAAAATACAAGATAAGGAAGCATCGCATTACTCACGCTAGGACAAGAGTGAGAACAAACTGATGAGCACGGTGGTGAGGCACAGTGAGAGTTCAATTTCCAGTACCCATTTGATGAATAAAGTAAAAATAAACTACAATTCTGGAAGTTCCCATTCTAAAAAAAAAAAAATTAAAAATTAAAAAAATAGTTCCATGGTAAAGCAAAGGCTTGGGGGTTCCCAACAGTGACAAAGCTCCCGACCAATCACCTAAATCATTCCCCAGGGAAACAACTCAGTAACTTTGTATCTGATAATCAGTTGCTATAATGTTGCTTTATGGAAGTGACCGTCAGCTGGCAGGCAAGCGACCCTCGGCACATCTCGCTGACCTTCTCGTCGGTGCCGCCCTCGCAGTCCTCCTCCCCATCACAGACCCACTCCTCCAGCAGACACTCGTGGCTGTTCGCGCAGCGGTGCCGTGTGGGGCATTCTGGGGGTTCGGTGCAGCCCTTCTCGTCAGAGCGATCTGGGCAGTCTGCATTCCCGTCACAGCGCAGCATCTCCGATACGCACTGACCACCTGCACAGCGGAACTCCCCGTTGGTGCAGGCCTCCTCCACTTGAGGGGATAAAATGCAATTCTGACTTTTATCAGAAGCAATTTTTATCAGATTCAATTAATATGAAGAAAGACTTCTGCTCCCAATGGTCAACTGACAGAAGTCCAATAAGTCGAAAGTTACCATCCACACTAGCAACATCCAAGTGCTTCTACTTGATGCTTTGATTAAAAAAAGCCCAAGAACAATATACAGGAAAAACATTAATCCATTAAAATCCCCCCCACAAATTGAAGTTTAAAATGAACCATCATGCAGCCATGCCATTCTTCCAGAGTGCACAGGAAAAGCTGATTTTAATGACAACAAACTGCATAGGGCCTTCTGAGGACGAGAGTTGAACCTGGTTCTATCCTACATTTAATGGCAATGCTGTGGAAAACTCACCACAACTCGCCTCATCAGTGCCATCTAGACAGTCTTCATCCCCGTCACAGACAAAGGATTTGGGAAAGCAGCGGGTCCTGTTGTCGCAGCGATGCGCACAGCTTTCAGTGGGCTTCCAGCAGTCCATCTCATCGGAACGGTCCCTACACTGCGCGATCCCATCGCACACTTCGCTCACGTCGATACACCGCTTCCCATGAGCACACTGAAACTGCCCTGAAGAAGTTACCAAATCAATAACTGCACTCTTAATTTGGAATTTTAGGGTGACCGATATTGTATCTGCCTTTTTATTCAACAGTACACTAAGCAGCTATCATGAACCATCATTTACAAATCCAAGACCAAACCAGAATATTTTAAAGTTGCCAATAAGGAATAGCTTCATTCCACCAAATACCATCCTTAGTAAAACAGCAGTAGGAAAACTAAAACCAAGAGAAATCTTCGGTATGCTTTTTTAATGAAATGTAACAAAAGTGCAAGGTTTCCAAGGCATCTTTTTAACCTATATCTCCGAGCAGATTTTCTCAAACTAGATACATAAGTAGTTTTGCATGCATATACAACAACCTGGGTTATGTAGCTAATAAAGCTACAAAGCTGGCCTGCAAGAAATATTTTACATTTTTTCTGCATAACGGTAATGTAATTTATATTGATATTCATAACATGATGAATGTAGTTGTGGGCCAACTTGTTTCTGCAATATACAAAAACACAAAATACAAGACCAAATTCATATTTTAAAATGTTAAACTTGCACTTAGTTATAATACCAAGTGACTGGATCTTTTCAAAATTTAGTTTGAAATGTTGCGGTCAGGTAAGGATACAGCCTTCATAATGGGTTTTAAGTCATGATATCATTTCAAGCCATTCTCATCATGAAACCCGAAACTGCAACTGCACTCAATTAGCCTGATATGGGAAATATTGCGTGACAATTCCCAGAAGTTTGCGTTTGCAGCCTGGTAGGATTTCAAGCCTGCAATAGCTTTCCATCCTTATCATGCAATTTGTTGCAACAGAACATCAACATGTTGTACTTCCCATACTAACATTAACACAATGTACGGACATTAGTTATAAGGACTCGTCCTTGTTTGGAATAGAGGAATGAGTTTAAATCTGAAGATGGAACACATTTAAACTTATTATAACGTCATGGCCACGAAAGAGAGACATCACGTCAGACACGGCCATCTGTCTACGATCCAGGGGGATGGGAGGTCCTCTTTTTTTCCCCTCCTTGTGCCCTTGCCTTTAAAATGTCTTCTCATCTACCTACGGCCAAACGTTATGGCACACCTGGAAAAACTCACCCGTCTCACATGTAACCATGCAGTCCTCCTCGTCAGAGCCATCTTTGCAATCCTCTTCGCCATCGCAAATATACATGCCCTGGACACACTCGCTCCCGTCCTTGCATGGTGTGGAACCAAATGTACATCTTAAAAGCACTGGCGTGTCTTCTCCCGCACCGTCAACCCCGTACAAATCTAAGGACACAAAAGCACTTAAGTCCCAGGCTGGTCGTTTGTCTCCGTTGTCTTAACAGTTATGAGTGTTTTGAATATTAGTAAACATATTTACGGTAATTAAATGCAGGGGCATTTAATATAGAAGTATTCAATATAGAAGTGGGGAAATTATAAAACCAATTGCAGCCAATCCACTACTGACATTTACATGGATAATCTTTCTGAATATCCTGTTCAAACGGATCAATTTCGATATAGAAGTATCGATAAAAAATTACCTCATTCACTGACAGCGCCTTTAAAATATAAGCAACAAGTCTGGTTTTTCTTTGACCGTATTCCCCAACTTCGAGTTCAGTAGTTTTCTGCATCACTAAGGTCAATTAGACGGCAACACACAAACTACCTTTAAACATGATTATTATTGTGTAAAAATAATTCCCCATCATGCAAATCTGTGCAGTGCACAATTCATGTGGAGGTTATAATTCTGGAGTTCCAATTCTGCCTCGGAAACATGCCCAACTTAAAAAAGGTGTCCCACCTGACAAGTGTCCGGAGTTGCACAACGCTATCAAGCATAGGATTAGGAACAAATCCATGCCCGCCGAAACAGCTAAGTCAAACAGACCGGCCGTCAATTCAACGTGTTTTATAATCTCAACACGTGGTACAATTAAGCACAGCACTTGTTTGACTAATTGATTCGCAATAGGTGGGGCATTGGGTGAGTTGTTTTTTTCATCGTACTTTAGCGTCTGGACGTCGCAGCAATAGTCCATGACAGAACAAATTGGCCCACAAGGGATGCCTGCGCATTGGCGCATAGAAGACCATACATACTTAGAAGATGTATTTTAAGCACAAAATAATATAATTTAGCAGGAATTATTATTTCTGCATTTACTTTCCCACCTTTGCCAGTGACCCAATGGGGCATAAAACAGGATTGACTGCAGGCTCATATGGAATTTTGCTTCTGGGCTTGTCTTCTCGCAATCTGATTGTTTCCAACAGATTTCTGAGGCCAAAGTGTTTGGCTGGGCCAGTTTATTATTTCCAAATCTGACATGTGAAAGAGAGGAAGACCATCATAGTTAAACAACACTTCCTTTAGGAAGTTATCCTGCAGCTCGCACATGTAAAATATACAAATAATTTTTTGTGAATATTCAACACATTCTTTGAAGAATCAACAGGAGTGCCTATTGAAGATGAAGAAATGGAATCCAAAGAAATATACCTGAGGTGTTTACATATAAAGTAAAGCAACTGGTATAGCCTACTGAATGTGACATCACCTTTTTCTGTAATAGTTTTCAACATTCAAGATTTATTTGTCACATCATCATACTTCTGACAGTATTTGAGTGAAAAAAGCTCTGCGGTTTTTCAGGAGAAGGCATATACAAATATAATATGGAATATACAAAAATATACAGATATACTTTGCTGCCAACAACAGTCAATCAATGAAACGCGGTCTTTTAGTGGACCACTCTTTAATTGTATCAAAACATTGCAAGGAACAAACTGAATTCAGTGCTCATGTGGTACAGAAATAGCTACCCTTGACTGTTGTGGACTGAGATCCAGTTCTCATCTATAAAGATAAATTATCCTTGGCTCTGGTCGTGACTGAATAGAGGTTTATAATCACATACGCTTTGGAATGAAAAATGTTAGCTTATGTTGTATTTACATTTGCATAGTCAATGTAAAGCTGCAAACATTTCACTGAAGCCAGCCAAATGATGTAACCAGGAGACGAAAAATGGTACAAATGTGCGTATAAGGCACTCATCATGAGTAAAAAAACGGAATGATTTCAATGATCATAATATCACTGAGTATGTGAAAATCAGACATGTATTATTTTATTGTAATTTCTAAAAATGTAATTTTGTACCAGTTGGACATGATGTGCACTGCTCCAGTTCAAGTAATGGCAGCTAAATGCGCAGACTGTGGGGCAACAGAAGCAGCAGCTGGTACGATATCAGACGACAGGAATGCGTGTCTGTGCTATCCCAACAAAATATGGAAATATTAACAAAACATTCTTAAAGGGGGAAATATTCTTCCACTTTGTTGAAGATCCTTTAATTGACCTCTAAAAGTCCCTGGTCTCTAGTTCAGGAAGCTCTGAGAAAAAATTACATAAAGGAAATGTAGCTCACTTGCTAGTTCCTGCATCTTATTTGGGATTATCTGACAACTTGGCCATCTGATTTCCATGGCTGTCCTATTAAGTGATTAAAAACAAAAAATGACTTAATAAAAAATATGACATAATTAAAGAAAACATTGGCAAAATCAGCTGTCACCAATTTGCATTTTTGTTATTTGGCAAAACTTATAACCACTATTGCCACTAATGTCAGGTAAATACTGTTTTAATAAGTAAATAAAAATGTATTTAGCATTTTCAAAGAATTCAATAAGAAGTGACCCCATTTGAATTCAATACTGCACAGAACTTGACCAAGTATGGTGCACATAGCTCTAGCATGTGGGTGTCACTATTTTATTTTTTTATTGTAAGTAATCAAAATCACAGCCTTGACCTTACAGGCACCTAAAGTCTCTCACAGTTTGGTGTGAATAGAAACATGGGCACGATCATTTCCAACATCTCAGTTTCCAAGTTCTGGTATTTCCCAGACATGCATATTATGGACAACTACAAAAGGGATGCCGGCATAAAAAGTGGAATTCTTAATAACTTGTTATTATGTGTAGAGAGGGCTGTGGACTTCAGGTGGTGGCTTATTTTAATACAAATTCAGGCTCCAACATGATCCTTCACTCAGGAAAATCAACAGAAATATGAATTTAGAAATGATTGAATGGTTCTGAACCACGATGGAATGAGCTAGAACATATGTGGCCTTGAACAAAGTACACAATGTACAGGAAGGGACTTCCCTCCGGGGCACCATGTTGATAATGAGAAAAGGATTCTTTCGCCATCCATTGACAGCCTGTATTAGTGACAGGAGTCTAACAACTGCAATTACATATCAGTGTTTACAATGCTTTACAATTTTAAAAGTTTCTGAAAAAGAAAAAAGATGTGCGCATCACGGCATTTACAGTCTGAGGGAGACCTTCATTTAGTTAGCTATATGCCCTGTACTTAATTGCATACTGGATTTTCCTGTTCTAATTCCCTGTAGATTGGTGAACAAAAACCAGCACCAATGAAGGACAGCTGGTTTTGAAGGACTTAAGTTACAAATATGATACACATGACAATGTAGATACAGCCCTCATCTCCTTTCTGTTTCCAAAAAAAGAAAAAATAAAAAAATGCATGAATGTCAACATGTAAGCGTGTTAACACCATGCTGTACAGTGAAAAGTAATTCGGAATTGGTGGATTTTCCACTGACATACTGAGTCATTCACCCTTATACTATGAACAGACCTGAGGTCTCCCAATATCACAATGGCGGAGGTAACGACTGGCCTCCAGTACAGTGAGTTTTTGTGTTTTTGTGCAGATGCTGCACAGATTCACTGCTTTGAAAAGAAAATGATGGCTCAAACCATTCACAAAGACGATTTTCTGCCGATCCACAAGTTGTACAGATCTGTGATTCTGTTCAACATAAATAAAGAAGTGTTTTTATTGAAGCTTAGAACCAATTTGTTCCTGGGATATGTAGTCCAATAATCAAGAAAAGATAAGGATTGGAGCGGTTTCATATAGAATATGAAATTCGTAGTATATTACACTCAACATGTAAAAAAAACAAACATATACTATATAAAAATACAAAAATTCTATTCTATCATCCTTAATTTCTTTTAATCTTGTGTGGAAAAATCCATTCTCGGAATTTCGCTTTAGTGCAAGTCACGTGTACTGTGACGAAAGCAGTTCGGCACTCTATTTACCTCATTGCTTGGCGGAGTTGCATAAACTGCTGCAGTGTGCAGTAAACATTTTGAAATATTTCAGTTAAACGCAAAAGACATCTATCCCCACCGCGATATGAACTGAATCTATTATGAGTTGATGGATGGCAAGAAATGCTGAAGTCCTTTGTCGGATGGCTAAGTCTGCTGAGACTATATTGACAAATCAGACCTCTAGTCCGCGTGTATGACAAAAAGATTGCTGCGCACGAAATCGTACGATTGACATAAAATATTGCCAATTCAATGCAGGAATATATTTTAGCTGCTGGACTTGAGTAACCCTACACATCCAATCAGCAGTAGGAAGGCGGGACTAATCACAGGAAAGTGTCGCGGCTGAGCATAGGTTGGTTGGTGTGTGCGAGGCCATACGTCTGAGAGTGTATCAGGGGCGACTCGGTGAAAGAAAAAATAATCTCTTTGAAATTAATTCATAAATCTTGCAGAAAGAAGTCAGACCCTTTCTTTATAGCGAGCTTGTAGTCCTTAATCGTTTTAGCGCGACGTTTTTTAGTGTAAGGAGAACATATGCTTTAGGGGAGAAGAAGGGCGGGTTTGATGCATTTTACAATATTTTTCGGATTTTATCTCTCATCTATGCTAAATTATTGAGAATAAACAAGCCTGCGTATTGCTGGTTAATCATACCATTAGCTTATTTCCTACTGGGATATACTCTTGTTCAGCACCGTGTAGTTAAATCATGGGGGCGGCAATGTATTTTTGTCCCGGGTTTATTGTTTCATTGTAGGTTCAGAAGTATCAGCAATAAGATTGTTGCACTACATCGGCAGAATCCGATGAAACAAAAGGAATTTGATAAACCCGACCACACAGAGCAGTAGCGTGTATCTCGGTATACTTTTCCCGGTCATTCGAGGTGAGTATTCGATTTTCTTTTTCTTTAACGAGTCTAACATGTATTTTTTTCCCCCAGTCGCGTATTTGTGTGCTTGCGTATAATGCTCTTCAGGAACGGCCTGGCCTATTTTGTATACATGGCAGGATTTTTTTTTTTTTTTGTAAACGACATATTCTAAGTCTGTTTTGTAGGTTTATTTAAGGGTTTGATTCGCGAGTGTTTTGATATTTATGTGTTTTAGAGAACTGCCACGGTTGTTTGTTTACTGTACAGATTTGAAATGGCTTTGAAAATAAGCTAGGCTATATGCTTTGTTGGGTTAGTATGGCTGTAGGAATACTTAAATGACGGTAACGGTTACGTAACGGCAATTGTTGCTGACAGTAAAGATGAGGAAATGAACAGGCCTAACTCGCCGAATAACGTTGATAATACAATATACAAACATGTTAAATGTGCTAGATGCCAAATAGAGATCGACGGCATGCTGCTACGCCAGTGACCAAAATATTGCAATAAGGAGAACGTTTCTGTCGAAATGTGAACTAAGCATTTTTTTTGTTCTGGTACAGAAACATTACAGAAGAGACACTTTAGCGGAGAGGGAAACCTTTGTCTGTGAAATGCCAACAGAGTATTGTAGCTTTCTCATTCTGCGAAATGGGTAACGGTGCACGATGGCAGGCAATTGGAGAAACATACATTTCCTTAAGAGTTCGATAACTTCGTTTGACGTCCTATGACTGCGCTAAAAAGGGGTACAGTTGGATGTTATGATAAATTACAAGATGCGTTTAAATACCGCCCCATGTTGAATTTATTTAGGGTTGATATATATCTCACAGACATCGTCTGCAAGAATTTCAGAATAGTTGAACAGCATTGACCTGCTCTAACGTAGGCCTCTCTTCAGTAAATCAGTTTAAAAATTCGTAAGGTTTCGAGAGCTTAGTATTTTCTTTTGTCACACACATGCATGTCCTAGTTGATGTGATGTCTTTATTTCTGTAGACAGCATAATTCCGATAGTTCTGTTGTCCGTCAGTGTTTGAGTAATGCATTGTTTTTGTGTGACACTGACTTATGACTTTAATGCAAACGTGTTGCACGTGAGGACCTCCCATTGTGCGCCTTTATTGAAAAGTTTCAAATGGGGAGGTCATGGTAGGGTTCTCCCTGTAGCATGCTTATTCAATTTATAATCTATTATATGACATTTCATTTTTTTTCTCTATCTCAATAACATATAGTCATGTAAAAACGGTTGCATATTTCTGTTATATTTCTTTGGCTTCAAACTAACTGACAGGTAGTGACTCCCATATAGAAGTCAATAACACCCAGTACTCAAGTCATTTCTTAAATAGAACTTGATATACATCTGCACTTAGGAGTAATATGGAGCAACTAAAAAAAAACATTGAGTCTCCAGAAGCACCACCCTACACTTTAAAAGATTACCATGTGTTCCCAAAATGTACATTTTGAAAACATCTACATTGATCTTCTAATGTCATTTATTTATAGATGTATTTTTTTCCTGTGTGTATGCTGTACCAAAAGGACTCATGGTTAGAACCTTCAGAAATGTTAATTTGTCAAATGCCTTGTCAAACATCTTCCCTTGCCTCCAAATCACATGTGAATGAAACTGTGGCTTTGTAGATATGCTGCTGTTTTTTAGATGTTTTGGTAAATAGGTATAAATGAGCTATTCCCTGAGAGATGATGTAGTCCATTTATTTCAGTGGATAGGAGAGAATTCATGCTGAGATATTTGTTGGTATTTGTCTTTTAGACGTAATCATTATGGAAAGTACAGATTAGTCCCAGTGGCAAGGCCCTTTCCAAGAGGAAGAGGTCAACATATTTTTATTCACTACTGTTGGTCTCTCTGGCTTCACCATATCTACATCTCTGTTGCTTGTACAAAGCACACATTTGCTGAGTCCATTTGATGGCAGAACATTTAAAACCACAGGAAGCCCATGGGAAATTAAAGCTCATGCTTTGTATTCAAACCTTCACTTAACAAGATAACATGACATGTCTGATCTCCTCCTTACTTTTGAAGGAGTCATGTTGCAATTATAACCTGATTGATGAAGATATTCTGGACCACATCTGCAGCATTTTAATAATAAAAAACATCATTACAGTTAGCAAGAAAACTAGTGTCTTGTCCTTGAAAGTTGCCATCAAAACCCAACATGAAGTAACAACTTTTAACAATGGCCAGGCTCTTTTAACCAAAAGAAAGGTGCCTGCTTTTTGGAATGAAGCTTAACCTTACAAGACAGTGTTAATGTGCTTGTGTATTTGCGCATTGTCTTATTTTTGGTTGGGGTCTGTCAATATACTTGTGAAACGCTGAACTTTTACAAACAACACAGTCTGGATCCACATAGATAAGCTAGTTTATACCTTTGTGTGTTCAGTGGGTTAACTTTGTGGTTTGTGAGCGCTCTGACCCCCACAGGATGGGGGTGGGGGGGTTCACTCTCCAGCTTAACAGTACCGTAACTTTTGACGCTGGTACCCACTTAGCTCTCTGCCTAATGCTTATCATTAAGAGATGGATTTAGGTAATGGCCCTGTGATAGATTGGAGTCCTGGTGGGGGTGGGGAGTACTTTTACATTAAGCTCTTACATGCCAGACGAGTTGAAATGGACTCTAACTCAATTAGCCTGGTTTGGACTTTTCATGGTTTTAGTTTCGAAGTCTATATTTGTAGTATAGTGTAGTTTAAAGGGAGGTGCAGGAATGATTATAAAATTGTAAGTCTTGGACTGGTGTTAGACTGATGCAGGAAATTGAATGTTTGAAGCGGAGATGTGCAATTTAATTTGTTGAACGAAACTTTAATATAAGCGGAGCCATTTAAATTCCGAAAAACAAGTTCCACTTTTTTGATATTTTATGAGTTTGAAGAGGTACACATACACTCACACACACACAGACATGGTCTGCTTTTTTGAATCGTGTTAGATGCATTTTACCATTTTAAATACATTTTACAGTTCTGTATTTATGTGTGGTTACTATGCAAGATTGTTATTTTATAATTTCCCATCTTATTTTGAACTTCTACAGGTAACCCCTTAAAACAGGATAGTATGTAATATTTAATGTGCATTGGAAGCTGTTTTTATATATAATGAAATTACACTTGCACATTATAGTGAAACTGTGAACCAACAAATTAAGTTTCATCGTGGTATATTGATGGAGCCCATGTCCATGAATCAGATACATTTCATTGCACTGATACTGAAAATACTGTGCACATGGTTATTTAATGATATCAGTCCTCCTATTGTGCATCTTTTCACGCACTGTTTTGTGGCTGTCTGTTCATCTTGGCCTCAATTGGCTTACTAAGTCACCAAACAAAACCCAAAGGAAGTGTTTGATAGAACGCTATTATGACTGGTTTTTAAGTGTAATTGAACATTTTCGCATAGAAAAAAGGAGCATAGAGTAAAGTACTTGAATATTATACTTGAATGATTATGTCTGTGTATGGTTCACTTTGTCTGGAAAGTTGTATAATTAAACAATATCAACCAGTCTAAGTAATGTTTCAACATTTCTGGAGACCAAACTAACAAACCAAAAAACAGTTGTATGCCAAATATAATTGATTCTGTCGGATATTAAATATATTTCATTGTGACTATATGTTATACAGCAGTGATGGACAATCATTGCACAGGTAATTCTGCAGGAATTATAGATCTGTAGATGAGAAGTTATCAAGGCAAAAATAGCTGTAGTGTAATTAAAACGGGTAACAGTTTAGGTCAAACATAAAATGGCCTCCCTCTGTTTGACTGACACCCTTGATGTAAATGAACAAAAGATCAGCTCCAAAAATAATGCAGTGATTGTCCTCAAATGCCTTTTTAAGTATTTACTTTCAGGAACTGGCTGGTGGCTGTTCTTTCTCTGTTGTAGAGTGACAGCTTGTGTGCTAACCAGTCAGGGGTTTGTATGTTATCTGTTTTTAAAAAAGAAGGGTGGGGGGTTGAAGGGGGCTTTAGATTGTTGGGACTGATGAGTTATAATCTTCTGAACCTGGATTTTGTGAGACCTGTCATCACAGACTTGTTGATTTCTTTTGTCTCTGCTTAGGTACCTCTGCACCCCCACCCCCTTCTCTTGTTTCTCCCTCTTCCATCCCTACTGTTCAGAACATACTCAACCCCCCTCCTACTCCACCCAAAAAAAAAAACCCCAATCAGACAAGGCCAGATCAGAGAGAGGGCCGCACTCTGTGTTTTCTGCCTCCCTTCTGTGCACGTGTTCTGTCTGACTCCCGGGGAGACCCCAGCATGTCATCCATCTTGCCTTTCACCCCGCCGGTGGTGAAGCGGCTGCTGGGCTGGAAGAAGTCCGCCAGCGGGTCTGGAGGGGCGGGCGGCGGGGAGCAAAACGGCCAGGAGGAGAAGTGGTGCGAGAAGGCCGTCAAGAGCCTGGTGAAGAAGCTGAAGAAGACGGGCCAGCTGGACGAGCTGGAGAAGGCCATCACCACGCAGAACTGCAACACCAAGTGTGTCACCATCCCCAGGTAGGCTGCAGAATGCCGCGCCAAGAGAGCCCTCCTACGTGTGAGCCTGGCTTTGCCAATCCTTCAAGCTGATTCATATGTGCTTGAAAATTTCAGGTCCTAATTACACGGCTTAAGCATGTAAGGGTAGGGACATGAACATTGCGATCAAAATACAATCTTTTTTTCCCTTGACATTCTCCTGTATTTAAATGTCCTGATTTTAAAAGAAAAAATGAGAAAATTGGCAGCATGTACACTTTATATCCTCTCTTAACTGCCATCTAGAAGAGATAATGAACCATGTAAATATGTTGAAGATCGGGGGCTGGGGAGGTAGGGGTCCATGCTTGGCTGGGTGACTAATAATGTCTCTATATTAAATCACCAGACCAACAGCATCTATCACCCACCAAAAGAATGATTTACTGATTAATATCTGCCTAGGACATGAAAGGAGACTACCAGAGTGGTGATTGCCTGGCAACGATTATGTAGTAACCTAGCATTGCTGCAATAGCATCAGCTCATTTGTAAACTTCTGCCCTAAGCATTTACATAGAAATGATTTTGTATGGATGCAGAAATTCCACTGAGAGGGAACTGTAGCCTGTCTCAGAGCTTTTACTATAATGATAAATAGAAAGATGAATAACAAATTTAAGGCAGGATTATTTTTTTCATTACATGAATATCCTTTTTCATTTTTAAATAAAAGTTGACTCGGGTCTCCAAAAATAGCAAAAACGTCTGTGTTTCTCAGAATTGATTATTTAGGTTTTGCGCTGCCTAAAAGCTTTGCAGTAGATTGAATCGACCCCTTAATCTCAGTAAGTACTTTTGTTCTAAATATACTCATGGCACATGCATAATCCATGTTTCAGTCAATCAAGAACAAACTGTTTTGATTAATGTCGTGTTGAAACATAAGTTCCTCTCTGGTGTGTACATTTTCTCTGGGAAATGAAATTTGTTTTTCAGCAGGCTTTTGAGTTGCTTCATACGTCTCTTGTTTTAGCTCATTGTGCTGTTTCTTGTTTGAAGTGATATTTTTCAGTTTAGTCTGTAAATCAGAATGAGGTCTTCTGTCAAAAAAAATTTGGTAAGATGACCAGTTAATGAGCCATTTTATGGAAAACAAAGATTATGGGAGGGAGTCAGTTGTCCGAAAATCCAAACTTACACTCCTACCTTTCCAGGTGTTTTGTCTGATTGATGTACTACAGTACGAGGAAATACTTGGTATCTATGAAGTAGTCCCTCCCAAACAGCATTAAATACACCATGTATGCAAGTCCTATCTAGTATGGGATAGCTGTAACAAAACAGGCATTAAAGAGAACCCCTACCTTCACATTTTGCAAAAATTAGCAACATTTTCCATGATGTTCTCTCTTTTTTTTTTTTGGTGCCTGCCTCTTTCACTGCTGCATCTTTTTCATTTTTTTTTGTTTTATAAAGTGTCTCCCATCTAATGTTAAAAAAAAAAACAATGTTCAAACCCTCTATAGAGAGTTGTGTCATGTAATTCATGAACTACAGAGTTAGATTGTAGAAATTATCACCGTGAATTTCTTCATTGTGTCAGGCAGCTAATTTACTTTTATATTCATAGGCCCCATCTATAGTCTCCCTAACCACAAGTTGTCTCCATAGATCAGTTGTATGCTACTCTAAGATGAACTTGTAACCTGGATCATGTTGTTGAAAACTGCATGGCAACACATAACTGACTATACCCATGTAGCAGTTATCTGTTGATCAGTTTCTCAGATTCTGGTTGATTATTGTTCTTAAAGCTAAGCAGTGACATAGGCCTCCAGCACAAGAGTGGGGGAAGATTAGATGGCAGTTTGCAGAGGGAAAAACAATTTTCTCATTGACCGTACATGTATTGTAGATCCTGAATGACAGTATACAGATCATGTTTTAGATCAAAACGCAGTGATTTTTGTATTCCAAATAAAAGTTTTATGTCCTCATTTATATGAACCAACATACTGTCTGCGCACAGTTTGAACATCTTGTGCAAGTTCAGTGCATTGTCAGTGCCCTCTTCTAATTCTGGTGGATAACATGAGGTAAAAGCACTTCAAATGAAGTGCTTCCTTTTTAAAATAACTGAATATGTATGTGCAGACTCCACATTTGAATCCGCCACTGAAATTTCACAAAGCAGCAATCTGAAATCCTGTGAGAATATTATAGTAGAGGTTAGGTTACATATTGAAACTTTCTTGAATGTAAGCAAAAAGTCTGTAGTGTTTAAACAATCTAGTATTAGCAGACTATTCAGCCCACATCCTTACATGAAGTGTCAATGTAAGTACAGCCTAGCATGACAGCTGAATGCACTTATAATCTATAGTGATTATAAATGCTTATCGTTGTCTGGATTGCAGCCAAGTTTAACATGGCAGGTTTGTGGCCTCAGGAACAAAGCAAAGCAGAATTACACCACTCAATCATTTTGTTGCAGTCTCATATCAGAAAATATTGTTTGACACATTATTGACATTAACTGATAAATACAGTCCTGCCTTTTCAGCATAGTGAAGATATTTTAGAAAGGAAAACAACTGGCTCGAGAACAGGAAGAGCAGTTTCAAACAAAGCATATTTACCGTTTCATACTCTTCATACTCCAATGGAAGGAACCGTTTCTTTGCTTTGCCCCTCCAGAACCGATGAAGGCATTTTTCAGAGATAGGCATATAAATACTCTCCCAAAAGTGGATAGCTTTCATTCTGCCTGCTTAAAAAAAAAAAAAAAAAAAACAATATTCCGTTTGGGTAAATCCAGTGGTCTTGGTATATAGGCAACCAGCAGTAAGATTAGCAAAAGGCTGGAAAAACAGGTTTTATGAACAGGGCTATAGACGGATGCAGATGGTGCATTCACAAAGTCATATTCTTAGCTGTGTACTAAGAGAGTCCATTGCGAAGGGCCAAACACCAGCATCACAAGCAGACATGTTTTTTTTGCATGCTTTATCCCTTCGCTCAAAGGGGTAAAGAAATTGTTCAATCCTGTTAAGATCATAAAAGAGAAAAGAGAAACGTTATGCTTTTGTGTTTTACCAACCATCTTTCCCGTAGTCAAAGAAACCCCTACAGTTAAAGGAAAGCTTACTCAAAGTTACTACCTGAGATATCATTTACAAAGGAATTTGAGCTTTAATTGTAGATCATGCAAACCAATTCAGTAATACTGCCTTAGGAAAGATTTATTGAAAATACTCTGATGTAAGAGTTTTTTTTTTTCTGCAATACAACTTGTGTAATATACCAGTTACTTTTCCAATGTGGATAATTTTACACAGACCAAATTAAAACATTACTAATAACTTCCAATTTGCTTATTGCATGGCAAATAATTTCAAGGGAACCCAACATGGTAATCGTAACTCATTAAATATGGACAGCATACCCTGACAGCCATAGTTTAAGTATGTCAGTAAAAAAGTTGCATGTGTAAAGTTGATAGTCGTAGGTTGCAAATGTAATTTAGTTCTTTGCCTCACCCTACTCTGGTGGTTGACCAAAAGGATTTCGCATTGTAACTGACTTAATTTTTATACACGAATTAAACAGGAAACGACGCGGTTCTTTAAGACTGAGATGAACTTAAATCTGCAATAGGATTCTCAAGTTTGTTTTATGTGAAAGAATTGGCCGTTGCTCTCTACACCATTGATCAGTTTCTCTGTGTAGGCTATCTATAACCTTAATCATAATACAGCCTGCATTAAGATTTTCTGCACCATGGAAAAAAAAATTCAATGAAAGATCTCTTCTGAACCTGTCATTATCATGTAGAAATTCTGTCTTACCTTCATGCACGAAGGTAAAAATATAATAACACCTTCTGTAATATCACCTTTGGTCTAGTGCTCCCCAACAGCAATACCTGGCTTTGTGATAACCTCAAAGAGAATAAAGAATGTAGGGTCCCCACTTCTTTAACTTCTTTAAAATCCAAGATTCAGGAAAAACATTATCAAGCACTTTAAAGTTGTATTTTTGGGGGAATCTGTCCTGGTTCAAATGTTAAGGTTCTAGTTAATAACAGCCTAACACAAATGAAACGCATTCTGCACCCTGTTTTGCTGGTTACGTTACTTTGTGTTTAACATTCCTTAAGGACATTTCACAAGAATTAAGCCTTCAAAAATATTTCCTGCCTTATCAATGGGAGTGCCTCTGAACTCAAATCTGGATGTAAATCATCATATTTATTCACATCTTTGCTTGTTGGATTGTGTTTACCTTTTATGTCATCCTCACAAAATGAACTCATTACACTGTACTCTTTAAATGTAAACTTTTAGTATAAAACCCTTACTAAGATAAATCTTTAGGTTTAGTAGCGTATCCTTTGTATTTCTTGATGTGTGGTTACTTGTCCTGAAGTATCCAAACTGGTGTTAGAAATTCTCCAGATACATTTGGCAAAAAAAAGTCGGTATTTGTGCGATGGGAGTTTTGCATTTGTCAGCGGGGTGTGAAAGTAGAAGTTGTTGTTTTGTATCTCGCTCAGTGGGATAGAGAAATAAGATGCAGTCTGAAAAGGAGCCTCGCATTGATATGAATGGTAAATCTCCATGAGGAGCCAGGCTTTGTGTCCCAACAGAACATACACTGTGGTGTTGTCTATTTCAGCATGGGATTGAAAGATGTACCCTCAAAGCAACAAAACTACCCAAGCTCTCTCCAATACCTCCAGTAGCCAGTGACCCAAACCACCCAGGGTGACAGTAATTTAAAATGCAAAGACCGCGTATGTCATGCACAATGCTGAGAGCATTCAGCCATCCACTACCAGCCTTTTATTTTGTGCCGGCAGCCAGTGGTGTCCGCATCTCTCCAACTGATGTATTAGTTAAACATCCCAGCAGCAACAGAGTAAGCTTTTCCAAGCACACATCTTCAGTGTGAGCACTGACATAATTATGTAGCATTAAATTGGCTTAAAAAGGTCCTAATATTAATTCAGAGTAAAGTGGTCATTGGCAAGGCCTGGATTAGAAACTAGTCACACCACAGATAAGTCAGTCTTTAAAATTCATGAAACAATTGTTTTTTTTTTTTTTTTTTAGCCAGTCGTTGTATGGAATAATTAGTCAGTAATTAAATGGTAAAACTAATGATTGTTGCCATTTTTTTTACCAGCAACTATTGTACAATATGCTTAATGCACTTTAATGTATACATTTGTATAAATACCCTTTGATTTCATTGACCTGGCCCCCTCTCCACTTTTTTTTTTTTTTTTTTTTTTAACCCACCTCCACTTTTAGTCAGATTTTACTGATTTTACTATTATCTTATTTTTACAAATGTGAAATTACTGTCAGGATTTTACTTTCATCCCCCTAATTTTTGCTATGCCCCTGGTACACCCAAAGACATGGAAATTATAACCATTTTCCCAGCCAATCAATGTTGCCGACTCACAAAAACACTTAAGGGCTGAATAGTACCATGAACAGTGTGGAATATTTTACCTTTACAGTCCTACAAATGTATTTGAGTGTTTTGCCATTTTCTTGGTTCCCTGCTGCAAGGTTTCACTTATTAAATGGTGGTCATTGAGTGAATATATGAAGAATATCTGTGTAACATAACAAGCTCAATAAGAATTGAGATGTCAACCACTAAAGCACCTTATCAGCTGTAAAACAGTCCATGGGCTGATTCCATAGTACAGTAGGGAAGTAACAATAATCAATGTAATCAATTGTAAATGAGGCCAATGTGTGGCAAATATTCTTTCTTTTTTTTTTTTTTTTTGAAGAAATGTGTCTTGGTTTCATGGCTTTAGGATTGGTTGTAGTCTAGGTCTTAGAGACATAGTAGTTTTGAAAGAGGGGTAATTTATTTGTCATATTTGGTGGATACTTGCATGATCTAGACACCAACCTGCTTAAGTTTCACAAGCAGGAGTGTGTAAGGTGCCTCACTGAAATCGGACGAAGCCATTTCAGTGAGGCACCTTACTCTTGGTACCCAGTTCTCTCAAAAAATAATTTCACATGAGTAGACTTGTTGACAGGGCACATCTCTTTCAGACTATTAAATTTGCATTTGGTTTAATCAAGTGAGGAAAAAGAAGGGAGTTCAAAACACATTTCATTCAGTTGATAGAAAACTGCATTACTGTGTTAGTGTACATTTGAAAGAACAGCTGCTCTGGCATTTGAACGAGAGGCTGAATGTTTAATTTTACTGTTTGTGTATTATATTGTGTATTTATCACTTTGGAGATTCACAAGGAGTTGTGAGAACTTTTTATATAACAGATTATTGGATTCAGGGCATGGATGCACAGTATCACAGTGCACAAGCGGAATAGTGCACATACACAACAGCACAATGCTCATACGAAAGATGATTCGTGAGAACTGATTAGGTATTCTCAAGGTAATGCTCCTGCCTGCACGATTTCACTTCAAATTAAGGCGTTTTCTTCAGTGACAAAGGCAAGCAGCCCAAATACACTGGTACTCGCGGGTAAACAGTTTCTTCTGTGTGTTCTCCGAACACGATGAGCAGCTGTGCACTTGTTTAGTTTCACGCACCTGGCCGATCCTGAGAAATGCGCCAGGCTAGCGCTGGATCTCATACAGGAAGATTCCAGTGAAGTCGCAGCACAGATTTCCGCCTCATCCGTTTACATCTGTTGTGCGTGTCTGGGCAGGGCAGACCGCGTAGCACTGAAAACTGGTGTTTTTGTGCTCCTTATCAGCTAGTTCACCTTGGGGAGGCAGGCCGTGCCCTATGGGAACCGTTGAAAGCGATTGCTGTGGCTAGATACGGTCAATCTCATGTTTTGAAGAACCCCCTCATTCCTCAGAGCTGTGGATGCCGATGTGCCCCGCCCATCTTTTCTCATCAGTGACGCAGGAACAGCCTTGCCTGGGTCTCAGGGCTGTGCAGACTTCGCAAGACCACGTTATCAAGCGGTGACTGCGAATAGCGCCCTCGGTAGGGTTAGGAGTAAACCCAAATCTAGTGAACTTGTTAGTGAATCGTATCGATTCTTTGGCATCTGGTGGGACATGATTCATGATTTCTGTTTTCTGGATAAGCCCTCAAGTGGTTGATAGACTGTATCTTAAATAGTCATACCGGAGTATTGAAACGATTGACTAGCAGGGAAAGCAAAGACAATGCAGATGGCAATAAGCCAAAAAAGCTTAACAATTCCACTCGATGCCTTTAATTGTCTATTTTAAATGTTGAATTTTGAGAAAATGATGGAAATGAAAACATAGTAGTACACTAGATCCTTAGGAGGGGATGTGTGTAGCCCTGGCTTAATACATATACTCAGTGCGTCCATAATCATTCATGCAGTCATTATTCTCACCTTTTAACCTCCAATTCTGCACATTTGAGAATGTTCATGAAATTTTACATGACATTGGACCATTTAATCCTTAACCGAATTTGATTTCAGCTTCATTGTGAAAACAGGCATATCTAAACATTTATCACCTCTTTTTTTATTCTTCTTACTGCATGTCTTAATTAAAATGTCTAACTCGGAACTGATGAGTAAAATGATTCTTGGAAAGCGAGAGACTGTTTTCCCATGGCACAGGTAATCCTTTTGAATGAAGGGCGCTGAGCTTATTAAAGGCAGAGGGTTCTGTCTGTTCAAGGGTTTAATAGCAGCTTCTTGCCCGGTCCAGCCTTAAAAATATCTTGCTGCATTTGCCGAGCAGATAGCCTGTTATGTGACTTGGCCTTCAGTGCTAAAATAGACGGCCATCATTCTAGCAGGTATTTGATTAGATTGATTCTTATGGGTATAGTGTTGTGTTTTGCAGTATACAACTTCAGCACATCCTTCCTGTCTCATAGTTTACTGTAATAGTTTTGCTATAATAAGTTATTACATATACAGTTGGACAACCTGCTGCTGCTAAGCTAAGTGTATGAAAACAACCTAATGACATGTATAAACACAATTAGTTATAAGGATGTTTGAGTTTGAAAGTGTTAATTGTTGTTGAAGAAATTCCCCATCCTCTCCCCATTCATGTGCTAGCTGCCACCATTTACAATAATTTATATATTGTGTTTGCATCAAATTATGCCAGTTATGCCTAAATCTAAATGGTCCATTTTTTCATTAAACTGCAACCTTATTGACATGGCACCTTCAAAACCTTTTCTGGAATTTATATATATATTTAATATATATCAAGTGATATCTTTGCAGTCAACCAATGTGAAAATATCAAGTGTGTTCCTTATCTGTGAGGTACCGTGTTCTGATCTTTGTGCTTCTGCGGTGTACTGCAAGATTGCTAGCTGCATTTTTGTGAAGGGTTATGGACTTTCAGTGTTAAAAACAGAATTCGTCATTTCTGCAGATGATTTATTGGTGTCATTGAATCATGTTGGGCACAAGAAGATCAGAATAAGCATGAGCTGAAAGGCAGCGTTGTGCTTCTTCTTTCAAACTCGTGATATCAAAAGTGGCCCCACAAGTTCTCATAACACTCACTTCCTTAGTATGACTGCAGCGGAGCCTAATTTTGTCATTACTATTGCTCCAGACACTGGCATGCATGCTAATTTTGTCCAAGCTCTGCCATTGTTCTCTTGCTTCATGTACAGACTTTATGTTTTTTCCAAGCTTCATATCAGGCATTTTCATCTGTGGGGCATGGGTATAAACATGGACATTAGGATGAATTGACAAAAGGTTTGTGCAGACAATATTAACTGTGTGCTTCGCTCAAACTCTCAGACTGCATTTCATGTTTGTCCACAGACACGTCCATCCATCCATCCATAGCCAGTCACCCGAGTAACCATTTATCAGTGATGGCCTTTGATCATCTTTGATTATTGCCTGCATCCTGAAACCTGACTTCAAAAACCTTTTAAAATCCTGTCTCAGATTAGTTCAGACATACTAGAATGTTCTTGAATATTTACTTTGTCCACCATTGAGACCATCTTGGGACACGTTTAAAATATTGACGTGACATAACGGGCAAGGTGGCAGTGAAGGCCTGACTCAATGAGTCAGTCTCGAATTTTGAGTTGAGGTTCTTAAATCAGTAAACTGTTACAGCTTGTGGTGTTTTGAACTATCTGGGTATATGTATGTGTGTGAGCTCAAAACCTACTTTAGAGAAGAAAAGTTAAACTTTTAGACTTTGGCTCAAATAATCCATGACTACATATTGCAGACATATCTTGCTGTATTGCTCAGATTCAGACATATACAATTCCCTTTGTCAAGGTAACCTTTTTGGTGATGCAGCAATTGATTTAGTAACCTCTTCAAACTTCCTTAATGAATTTGGGTCAAATGATCTTGGTAATGGTACACAATTGTTTTTTTTTTTTTTTAAACATTTATTTTTTGCTGTAAAGCCCTCAAATCATAAAACAGTTTTTAAAAAAAGTTGTTTTAAGACAGGCAACTCATGGACCTGCTCAAATGCGGTATTTTCAGCATTTTGTAAGAAGCCAAAGGCCCCTGACAGAAGAGCACTGCTCCAATCACGACAAGAAAGTCCTGCACATAGATGAGAAACACAGACAAAACTGCTACCCTTTTACAGCTAAAAACATTTTGCATAGCAATCGGCCTCATTGTTTTAAGATCTGTTGAATGTAGTGTCATCCCACCTTTTGAATACTACCATATGGTTTTTTTTTTTTTTTTTTTAGTATTTTTTTTTGTAGATATAGTCTTCTAAGCACCTATTGTTTGGATTTAATCTGTGGGGGATTTGGGCTGGGGCATATAAAATGTAAGATAATTGGATTAAGCCCTCAAATTGATTTTGGGAGTATTAGGTTTGGGAGATAGGTTTGAAATTGGGGCCAAGTTGATGAGATATCTTAATTTGATGGGTTGCTGGATGGACCTAGCTGAAAAAGAAAAGCGGGATGCTGTCAGTGTGAACCCAATTGATGATAATTACACTGCCTCAGGATTCTGTCGCCTGTCGTTTGACAAAACATGACTGGGAACCATGTATGCAGAATTGCTCCTTGTTAGTGGGGTGAAAACAGATGGAAGTGTCGTCTAGCTGCCATGGGATCACAAGGAAGAGGACTTAATTCCCCAAAAGTGGGTCACCAATCTGCAACATGGATGATAGTCTGCTGGCCTCAGGTTTTGAGAGCTGTAGCCAGGCCATCTTCTCCAGGATATAGGTTGTGATTATTATTCATGGCGGGTGGGGTGGGGGCCGCGGGGTGGGCATGCAGGCGCACTTCCTGTGTCGACACACTGCACCATAAAGAGCATCGTGGAAAACATGCCTTTCCTGGCGCGTTGCGTAACAATGTAAATCCTGCACTGGCAATGAGGTCACAGCAAATCCAAGTTTCGCTTCTCTGCCGACACAGAGTTTCCTTGTCTTCAACCCTGTGTTTTCACACTTCTCCATTTCGGGCGATGCTAAAACAAATGTGACTGATCTGACGGTTGGTCTGAAAGGTTGGGCCTTAATTGGCCAGTTAGCCTGTGTAAAAGCATCATCAGAAATTGATGTAGCTGTAGAAGTGCTATGAAAGTGTGGTTCCTTTCCTTCATTTTTACAGGGAGGTGTGGTTAAAGTCTGGAATCATGAGTATAATGAATAGTTGTCCATAAAGATGAATCTATACCTGTATGAAGACCTCCCTACTGTTTTTGCCTGTTGCTGCGTCTTCAGTGGTTCACCATCATGCTCATGTAGCGCAAGTTCCTGATGTTGTTCTCTTGGTGAGGTCACCCAGGCCATATTCAAAGATTAATGCCTTTTTTGATCATATGAAGCTAAAGGGGCATAATCGCAGACAATTAGTATTTTACCTTATGTGTGCTCCTTTACACTGTATAGGGTTATGATACTCTCCGCTAGATTAGCATGACAAACCCAAAATCCATGGTCTCATTACTTTAATTTCCAAGATTTGTTCATTTAATAATGTATTGAAGTCATGTTAGGTGGTAATTTTAAGTTCTGCACTTTCCCTTCACTCAGACGAGTTGCTGTCATGTATTGTTGAAATCCACATCATGAATCTACTTTTTTCAAATCACATATATAGTGGTCTATTTGAAGGGGTCAGCTTGAGGTTTTGTTTTTTTTTGACAAGTATTTAAAGATAATGTTTTCCATTGATCAAGATGGATTACAACATTCTCTATTCTTCGGTGCAAAGGCTAAGCAGACATGTACACTGTTTACCTTTTCATGTTCTTTTCATGTTGCTCTGTGCAAACATATCTTTTCCATATGGGGCTATTTATTATTCTTGTACATTATTCAAATATTACGTAATTGTAGGTTTTATCGTCCACCCCATGCTCTTGTGCACCTAGACGGGGACTGCTTTTCTAAACGAAGGTCTCCCTTCTGACAGCCATTGTGCTTACTTTTGGGGTTGCCATCCACAGTCATCAGTGCCTTCAAGATTCAATGCCTGCCCATAGCCTGCATCACTACGCTGAACATTAGTTTTAGCAGCATGCTCACGTGTCAGCACGTGCCTCCACTTTTGTGTTTTGGAAAGACCTCCATAAAATGGTATTTGATTGTAAAAAAAAAAAAAAAAAAAAAAATCTGCATTCTTGTGACATTAAAAATGAACAAAACGTTAAATGTTATATTGCTCTGTCTGATAATCTCAGGCTACAAATTGGGTCTGCTGTACAGTATGTGCATGCAACAAATTCATCCATTTGTTTTGGTGGCACAGTGATAGGTTAAATCAGTGTGGGGTTAAATTAAGAGTGGTTTGTGCAAATGACAGAGGTGCAAATAGGATTCCATATTTCATGGTATAGCCTGAAGTGTACATGACAATATTTGTAGAAGGCCTTATTTGAACCAAGGTGAAGTTGGGCCAGCAAAGTCAAAACAGATGAGCTAGCATTTTGAATTCAGCCTGTGTCCTTTGTTTAATCTGAAAGAACAAACTTAATATACCATATATTGACTGCATGCATTTTGTGCAAAGTTCTTGGAACAGTCAACAAAAACAGATTCTTGTTATGTTCCAAGGGGTTTCATAATCCAGATTAGCACAGGAGTCTTGGGAAACTATTGATTTGGTTTAACCATTCAACACTCAGACCCGATTGTAAAACCAACCCTTGATTCTCCTTTAGTTCCATTTGTAGACTAACTTTGTATGAAGTTGAGCTCAGCATTCTCTATGTTGAAGGGCATTTTGGGATTGACGGTTGATTTTTCTCCTGTTGTAGCCTTTCGGTCTGTTTCTCATATCATAAACACAACTGTGTTCTGAAATAAGATTGGTGGATGTTTTGTTTTCCAGTGACCCAAAATGACTGAAATCTTTGATGCCTTAAAGTAGGCAGTAGTGTCCAGTGTGCTGAGGTTTCAGTTAATCCAGTTCTTTAACATCAGAAGATCTGCCCAGAAGTTGTTCAAACCTGCATTTAAATATTTACACAATTTAGCCTTTTTACAGCCTGGAGCACTGTTGAAGAATGTTGAAGCAGTTGTCTTGCTTATAAACTAAAGCTTTCATTTGGATGACATGGGCCAATGACAAAGGTGCCAGCTGCAACAACCAGTGCTGATGTATCCTACTCTTAGGTGAAATTTTCAGCTCAGGTACTGATAATGACCTTGCCAGTGCCAACTGTGCCAGGAGGTTTCCACAGGGCGACACTTGTTTGGTCAAGCTGCCCTGGCTTATGAACTAAAGACATAAGTGCATTGTTATGGTTTTTCAACGATTTTCAGGTAGCTTTTTATTTATTTATTTATTTATTTATTTTAGTGCTGTTCAGTCAAAATTTGTTAAACAGCAGTAATGTTTTAGAATGTGTGGATATTTTAGTTGAATCGCTGGTCCTTACTGTCTCGCAACATACCAATAAATTGCAATAAAATGACGCATCTGCCGGGCTAATGTAAACTGATCATAAGTGTGCTTATGCTAGATGGTCAGCTGTAGTTGGTGATAGCAAGGTGCCACGTAAACTACACTGTAGTACTGTATGACTATTAAAAAAGGTGATGTTATAAAACTACAAATATTAATGTAAATTTGATTTTAAATGATTTTCAAACTGTATTTTTGCTTTCAAATGTTGGGACCTTTAGAAGCAAGGTTGCTGAAATAAAGCCTGACAACATAGCTGAAATAAAGCCCAAATCATAGTACCAAGCACTCAAGATCGATAATGATAAAACAAAACGAGACATTTGAGTTGTTTATCAGCAAAAGTGCTGTCAAATAATAGAGGGTATGATACATGGATGGTTATCCAAATTAATTTCCAGTTTCTAAATTGACCTAAAAGTTAGATTCAGTCCCATTTCAGAGGCAGTGCCAATAACCTAACGATTGTTCAAGCTACGAAAAGGGGCAGGACTTCATTCATTACATATCATATTTAGATGATCCATGTTTTGTCTTGCAGCCATCAGAATGTAAGTCTCATCATCCATTCCACGGTCTTGTTTCGAGAAGTGTTAGTTTTTTGTTCAACCGTGTGCCTGTGTAATCCACCAGTCGGTATTTGGAATTTAAATGTGTTGTGGATAAGTTTGCAAATACTTTTCCAGGTTTGATTATATATTCCTCTCTTCTCCCAATTATGCAATTGGAAATACTGTGCAGTTTATTAATTTATTTGCTGAAACCACTGAATGGCCCTCTCCAAGTTCTTTGACAGTGCTGTCGGTTATCAAATACACTGAAATTGACAATGTATAGTCTGTAGAGACCTACAGAGCTATGTTTTTTTTTCCATTTTACATCATTACGTGTATTTTTTTTCTTTCTTTATCCATTTGGAAGGCCTCTCTTATTTGAGATAGGGTGGTTCTGTACATCTCATACCGAGACACAAGATAAAAATCATGAATGCCACAACCTTCTCCAGTAAAAGAGGCCTTGTTTGTGTTTTCTCCATGTTCTAAACTCATCTTGGTATTTTTGAATGAACCATGCCCCATGTTTATATCATATTTTTTTCTTTTTGTTTTGTTTTTGTTGTTTTGGTTTTCTGTGCACAGCAATTGCTCTGAAATTTGGGGACTGAGTACACCAAATACGATAGAACAGTGGGATACCTCAGGCCTATACAGCTATCCTGACCAAACCAGGTGAATATCTTCAACTGTCAAGTGCCACTACACACAGCCTCAGTGGGGAAGGTATTCTATTGGGTCGATGGAATTGTGCAGGAATGTATTTAACACTACTTATTTTAACCCTGTCTGTTGTTTAAAGTGAATCTGTGTGTGCATGACTAAACGATTAACACAGCCCTTTTTGAGAAACACCCTCAGTTTCATAGTTGTGTTCTTTGACCATAATGTAGTGTTACAGTTACATTGCTTAATAATTATGGTAATAATTTGGAGATATTTAGAAAAAAACGTACCAAATGTGGCCACAGGAGGTGTAGTACTGTAACTGAAGTACCTGTCTGTGGAAACCTTATTTATGAATCTTTGAATTACCAGTGAATACACTGTGGTATCAATGAAATATGTTTACAGCTTCTTGCTTTTCACAGTGTAATTTTATCAGTGCTTAAGTTATGACTAAATATAATTTTATGGAGGGTACTACAATTAAGTAGATGTTGCCTTGCTGTGTTTGTTATTGCCTAAGTCTTGATTGATTCCAAATTGTTACCATAGCGTGACTATTTTGAAAGAGTAAGATAATGGCGATTCAGCTATTACTTTTTATTGTATCAGTGGAAATCCATAGCGTTTGTGATAAAACCGAGAAGCACTGAATAAAATGATCAAATTAACCGTAGATTTTCATTTTTTATATCGGCTGTTTTCATGGCTAGTTGCATTTTCATAATCTACCCATTCTCCTCTAAATATTTGACAAACTCTGGTGGTTTATTCCATTCAGGGCCTATGGTGGTGTCGATTTCCAATGGGAACCAATCATAAGCATTTTTAGCATTATATACTAGTTTGCAAGTTTACAATAAGTATTTTTTTCAGGGGTGGTTCAGTGTTTGGCCAAGGTATGCATGAAATTGATTCTCAATTATCCTTTTAGAGAAGGATATTAACATTTATAGATATAAATCTACTGAGTCAACAGCAGTGTTAATGCTTTGGGTTTGAGTCTATGTTTATGAAGTTGACGAGGTTTCCAAATTTAAGTAACTTTATCCTCCCTCCCTCACTCAATCTGTCTCTTCCGACCTCCTCTCCCTCTTCTCCCTTTCCGTCCAATCTGCATCCATTCCTACGACTCTTTGTCACTCGCGCCCTTTCTTTCCCCTTCGCTCCCCACCCCCCTTCCCTTATTTCGTCTCCCCTCTCGTCTCTCCTCTCCGCCTTCTCTCTCGGCCAGGTCGCTCGACGGGCGTCTGCAAGTCTCGCACCGCAAGGGTCTTCCCCACGTCATCTACTGCCGCCTTTGGCGATGGCCCGACCTCCACAGCCACCACGAGCTGCGCGCCATCGAGACCTGCGAGTACGCCTTCAACCTCAAGAAGGACGAGGTCTGCGTCAACCCATACCATTACCAAAGGGTGGAGACGCCAGGTAAAGTCCATGTGCTAGAATACCAAGGCTTTTGTTGTATGTCCAGTGTTCATGTTATTGCCTTGGCTATCATTTACTTAAATTTCCTCAAATGAATTATTTAGACTGAGTTTACACATGTCACCACTGCCATCAGTATTTGGAAGAAACCTGGAAAATTGAATATTTGCCTGCCGGATAGGTTTATAACCCCTTGGAACTCCTGTTAATTCCAGAGATTGTAATATGTAGGTTTTATTTCATACAGGTATAATAACTAACAGGTCATAGTTTTTTTTGGAATTTGAAAATGTCTGATACAGTCTTTGCATGTGATTGAAGTCCAGTTGGTTTTGCAGGCTTTTTGTGGAAATGGGTTTAAAAATAGCAAATTGTAGGTGATACTGTTATTTGTCAAGTTTACTTTTAAATTTGCAAAGTGCCCAGAAGGCTATATCCATAGGTGTATATAATAAGCTAGTGTGCAGTGATCTTAATGGAATTGCAGAATTTCGGAATCCCTGCCTTTGAAGTAGATCCACAGATAAAGTTCCATTTGTTGCTTTGTTATCCAAAACAAATGGCCCTTTGATTCTGAGTGTCTGGTAATGGACAGCCTTTTCAGTTCAAAAGCATGTTTGCACATACACATGGGAGGATTAAACACTTTCCAATGCGCTGTGAGAAGGGAACGGGATCCTTGTTCTCAGAATTCTCACTGTGAAAATGTCTCTTTCAGTGCTGCCTCCAGTCCTTGTGCCAAGACACACCGAAATCCTGACAGAGCTGCCCCCACTGGATGACTACACCCATTCCATACCAGAGAACACCAACTTCCCCGCTGGGATCGAGCCCCCTAACAATTACATACCAGGTCTGGACCGTTTGCGCTTCATGCTCGTATACTTCCACAGCTCGAGCGTATTGTTGTCTTTTAAAAAGTGTGGACGTCATTTGAAGATCACTATTGGTAAATAGATGGACTTGCATCGATCTCAAGATTATCATTGTTTGGGTGAAGCGTCAATGTTTTAAGTGTGTCCACGTCAACACTGTTAGCTCGCTTTAAATTGAATTAGCCCCCAATTCTGGTTACACAGAGGAGCAGAATCCTACCTAAAGTTAGGTCAGTGCCCTTACTTTTGTTATCGGTTTTTATCAGCTTTTTCTAACGTTGGGATGCTCAGCCGTATTACTGCCACAGTAAAGTCCTCTCAGTTCATCAGTACATAGAGTATCACACATGTCCTCTGAAATGTGTGCTTTCAGCTGCTGCCTCTCTTCAGCTTTCAAAACAATGTCTATTCTCCATAGCCACTGTGTCAGTGGACAATGCACCATGCTTAGCTAGTGCAGGCACCCTGCAGATACCCAAATGATCAGAAGTGTTGGTTTTGGGGGATGAGACTTGGAGCCCTAGCAACTTGAAACCCTGCCTCACTGAGAAACTATGGACAGCTATGTGCCACCATGTGGGCCAGTTTTTTCTGGCATAGTCAGGCATGTCATAGCAGCAAGGACTAGCCGGATGTGCTCCTGGGGACCCAGACAATGTCACTAATATCCAAACTCCTTACCTGAAGAGAGTTGAATTAATGTATAAATTTAGATGACTCGATCTGAGTAATGATCTTCAGGTCAGTTGTACCCGTTTCAGTGATGAATAGTATTATTAGAGTAAAGGATATGTGCAAAACCACGTCTAGAGGTCATGTGCCCTGACTTGCTATCGGTGTGCCTTTTGTCTCCATGTTACCGTAGAGACCCCACCCCCTGGATACATCAGTGAAGATGGGGAGACCAGTGATCAACAAATGAATCAAAGTATGGACACAGGTACATTCAACTTTATCTGGTGCCTCAGTAACTCTGGAATAAAATGCATGAGACATGCACTGGCAGTGTACCTTTTTAACTCTGATTTATTCCATCGCACATAAAGAGGCCCCATTAGCACATGTGTAATGTAAAGACACTCAGTAAAGTAAAACTGATAAGGAAATGTTTTCTGCTTGGTTACATGGGACATAACATCCCACTTAATTTACTATCACAGACACAGTCTTCCTAGATAATATTATCCTGCATTCAGTTTGAAACCCTTTGTACTCCTAAAGGATGCTGTAAGACTTTGATTATAATGTATTCATTCAGTAGTAGCTGCAAGTTATTTTTCCTTCGAATACATTAGCTGTAGTAGCAAAATATCACTGTACTGAGGTTCAGTATTACAATGTCATAGTAAAGTCTGAATCGGTCCTTGTCACTCTGAATTGTAAACGTGACGGCTCTGCTCCCTCCCAAGGTTCTCCTGCAGAACTGTCACCAAGTACACTTTCACCTGTCAATCACAGCATGGGTAAGGCTCTCCCTGCTTATTTTGCACATGATAATATGTTGCATTTCTCTGTTTAGACCTCCATAAAAAGCGTATGCACACTGCCTTTCAGTAAGTCTTCTATACAAGATATGTTGAACTCTGATCCAAGCCAGCAAATGCTTTCCCATTGGTATTCCTGTCAGTCACTTTGAACTAGAGAATCTGTAGGCAGGTATTTGAATGAATCTACTTTTATCATCTTGGGCCAGCCAAAAGTGGTGCTTGCTCCTGTTCGTAACTGGGCGTGAATGCAGGAGCACCATTTGTATTGATTGTATATAATCATTGGTAGGGCTTGCACTTCCTGACTTTTGTAAACAGTAGTTCCTCATTTAAACATTGCAAGGTTGTTATTGTCTCTTCTCAAGAGACAATAACAGCTTTTAATAACCATACCATTGCAGTACAACAATCGTCTCAATGAATACCACAAATAAAGTTTCCAGTCATGTAACGTGAATGTGTGGAGACAAGTTATGACGCACTGAAATATTTCTAAACTAAACTGTCCAGTTAAGAGAGGCTGTGTATGAGTGTGCAGTGTAAAAAGTAGAACAAGATTGTTACTTGTTTAATTCTGTGAAGTGACGTTTAACATTTTTTACTTGCGTTTAATCATTCTCAGTTTAGGCCTGTAGGCACATGTCATTTGTTTGATTTCATTATGTGACAAGGAATTATGTTGGCCGTCGCCTGGATGAAGTAAAATTTGTGCCTTCATCTGTGTTATGCCGCCAGTAAAATTAGCTCGGTTGTGTATTCCAACCTATAAGTGGACTTAATTGTATCAGATTTGTAGAGGTTTTAATTTTTTTTATTATTTTTTTTTCCCCCCTCTTCCTCATTTAGATCTCCAGCCAGTGACTTACTCAGAGCCTGCCTTCTGGTGCTCAATAGCATACTATGAGCTAAACCAGCGAGTTGGGGAGACCTTCCATGCCTCCCAGCCCTCGCTGACCGTGGATGGATTCACGGACCCCTCCAACTCGGAGCGCTTCTGCCTGGGCTTGCTCTCCAACGTCAACCGGAACGCCACTGTGGAGATGACTAGGAGGCACATAGGTACACCTCAGGTCTCTCCTTCTCGAGGGGAGACGAGCCCAGTCTCTGTGCTAGTAGTGCGCTATCCTCATGTCTCAATCTCTGGTTTGCTGGAAGTGGCATGAAGTGGTTTTTCTTCAGAGCTGCCTGTAGTTCTGTGACAACTGAAGTTCCACAGTTTTTGAAGGCTGTGATTTTTGCCAATAGATGCAAAGCTATATGACTTTACAGGCAAGACTGAAATGGTTTTTCTAATAGTATAGCACACATCCTTCAGCAGCAAGTGAGCAGGGCACAACTTCTGTGGTCACTTTGAGGATGCAATAGCCTAGTCAGGAAGTGACATGTGCTCCATTTGTCGCAACAGGAAGAGGCGTGAGGCTGTATTACATCGGTGGGGAGGTTTTCGCTGAGTGTCTGAGTGACAGCGCCATCTTTGTTCAGAGTCCAAACTGTAACCAGAGGTATGGATGGCATCCAGCAACGGTCTGCAAGATTCCTCCAGGTGAGATGGGAAACATAAAAAAAAAAAAAAAAAAAAAAAAAAGACTTGTACATGAATCAGTTCTCAAATTCAACTCATTATTTGCAGTGGATTTAGCAGTTTTTTGAAACTCTCAATACATCTCTGGATTGTCTTGCACTGGTGGGGGCCGTCTCATTCACAGGGGTTACCTCATACATCATTTAGGCAGTCTATGTATGTTCATGCTCACATTGTAAACAATAGATAAAGACTCTTATTGCACTTTGATGATGCACTGAAAGTTTCAGTAGAACAGCTGCCATTGAATTGGATCTCTTGTTCTTTGATGGACTAAGTGCATTCCAAAGAGATTATACAAGAATTGAATTTGAAACCGTTGTTCCATCTTTGCATTGTATACCTTCACAATAGACAACTGTTAAAGAAAAAGGAGAGCTAAAACTGAAATGGGATGGACCAAATGAAATGGATTGTATATAGGCTGTTTTAAGGTCTTTGTCTAGAATCTCCATCATGTTGTTATCAAACAGAACATTAATGTTGCTGATGATCTTGAAATAGTATTTCACTTCTATTTAAAACTATAACCAATGAAACCATTGCAAGAAAAACATATTCTCTAGAATAAGCAGATTCTGTTGTGATGACCAGCTTGTATTACTAGTGATGGCAATCGATTTGTGACCCTTATCTGTTGTTATGGTCAGAAGTGAGAAATTTGATTGTGTTTATCGTCTCTGAAAAACCATTCAACTTTGTTCAGGGAATTGTTGATTTCCTTCAACAGTGAGGTTACAGTAATAATTCACCATGTATTTTAATGATGTCGCCTAGTTTTTCAGGTGAATAGATTTCACCATGACAAATAGATGTTAAAATATTCAATTTCAGGGAGAATGTTTACTACTCACTTCCACAGAATCATATGGACAAAGGCAGCACTGTTAGAGTAGTGTAATAGGCCCAACATGTTTGACTTCAAAAGGTTGTAGCACAGTTCAGATGGTGAAACATATTGTAAACTTGACTGCTCTCCTTCTCCTATCGGAAAAATGATATTCATATAGGGCATGCTGCTTACACTTTGATCTGAATCTTAAATTCTGATGGAAATATGGTATTACTTGAATGCCATTAGCTTTCATCTTCAGAATATAGGTTTGATACCTTGAGGCATCATACTGTAGCTCATAAGGAACCCCTATTAATCATAATGTACATGAACAAGCATGTGTTTCTTCAGTTTTCTCTCAAGACACATTTATGGCTATGCTATGACAGTGCTTCTCATTGTCCACAACAATAAAATAATACTTCAAAAGCCATCATATATATATACTGGACTCCAAAGCATGCTTTTTGTCATCTGGCAGATTCTGTTTGACTTTATTGCTTTAATGAAGCCCATAGGTTTTCCATCAACAGGTTGGGAGACTGAGAAAGTTTTAAATTGCATATTTTTTTCTTGGTAATGTAGTTGGTCATCTAGAGCTTTCAGTTTTGGTTCTAAAGAGGAGGGAGTTGGCAAAGATGCACTCATCCATAGAGGAGCAGTTCCACAGCATAAAACTGTTTGCTGCCCCTAATATTAGAACAGCAGCTGCTGCTAACTGTTTCTGCTGCTGCCGAAGCCCAAACACCTTCTTGATGCATCAAATTGCATATGAGTGTATGAACTGAGCACAATGAAAATTAAGCTCGTATTGCTGTCAACATTATTTCAGTTAAAAGGTTGATTTAAATAAAAAAATAAATAAAAAAAAAAATAAAAAATAAATGTAATCACATTTGACTGCATTTCCCAGTTTTGACTGCAGTACTAGTGTTGATACCATGGTGTATTTTATAGGAATAGGGATGTCAGTCATTTGTGTTTATTGTTTTCATAGCTTTTCCTAAATGGTGCAGTATTATGGCTAATTGGCCAGTTATAAATGTAGCTATTTATAAATGACCAGTTAGCTGTTATTTTGGACTCTATTTGAATGTGTAATGCAACAGAGTGTTAGTAGTGTTTTGTTGGCTGTCCTAAAGTTTCTGAAAATATGACTTGGCGACTCTCGGGTGACAGGATGGTGCTGGTTTGTCTTGATTGAATTGGTGACTTCTAAAAGCTGAAGTCTTTCTAAAGTCTTGCTCAGTTCTCCAAATGTTGCTTTGATTTTTAAGTAATGTTAGACAAGCCAAACTCCGACTTCTGTAAACAAAACTGGAATCTGAGTTTCAGACTCGGGCTATCGTGTGGATTTACTTTAAAGATTGGTTTGTAATTAGTCATTTTTCCTTGCCAGGGGAACAGTATTCTAAATGTGATATGTACTGCTGTGTACCTGTATTTTAGTTACATTAACATTCATTCATTTCTGAATTGGCTAAATATAGTAGCATTTCCTGGAAGGTATTGGCTACACAGCTAGCGTTCACTGTATGGCACCATACAAGAACCAGAATTTCATATAGATATTCATTTCTAACAGTTGAAAGGGTGAAAAACTGTCCGTTTATATTCTCACTGATTTTGTGTATTTTATGCTTTTGACAACTAGTGTTGTTTTTGTGGTTATGTGGTCTACTGGCTACCAACAATGAATTAAAGCTGCTGCTTGCTATAAAAAAATCTTTTATGATGTTTTAGATGTGACACAATGTAACCATGGCCTAACTTAATCACTACGGTACATCTGGTGCATTATACAGCCTATGTGTTAAATATGTTTTTCTGCTGAAAATTAAATTACTTGAATTTCAATTAACTAAATTGCTTTTCTGCTGAAAATTAAATTACTTGAATTTCAATTAACTGAATTGCTTTACTCTGAATGGCAGTGGCTATTTACTGTGTAAGAATGACCAAAGTTTATGTATAGTGATTATATATGCTCGGAATTCTGCTGGATTTGTATGTATAACGTGCCGTTATATGTGAGCAGTATTCTAAAATCACCATTTATAATGAATCCATTCAGATGGCCAATTCTGTGAAAAAGTTCTAAAAGTAAGACTATAAATCTTTGTAGTCCGAATGAAATATTTTAAATTTTCTTTTAAAAATGGTTAAATACATTTTTATATAGGTGTGTCTCTTTTTCTGAATTCCTATCAATTTCGTGAGAACCAAGCTAAATTTGGCAAGCAAATAATAAATTACATTAAATAAAACAACTTAGTAAACCTATGTAAATATGGCCCACTTTGAAATGAAAACCTTGTATACTTTTGTAAGTTATATTATTAAATGTCAGGTCAGATTGTCTAACTTGTAACTTGCTTGTATATGGGATATGTATCTGTACAACGGTATAAAAACTGCGGTCTTTTGTTTTATTGTTTCCGTTGTATTTGTTTTTCCAGTGCTCTTGAACATGACATCTTGTGATCATAGTGGTTAATGAGTCCCGCTACTTTCCTGACCGTTTTACATGACTCAAAATAGTCCTTGGCTCGTCACAAACACAGTTTCACAAACTTTTTAATGCATTCAAAGGCATCTAGTTGGTTGAATCAGTTGCCTTTCAACTGATGAATAATTTGGATAAAATCTATGCACACACTAGAATCAACCACATAAGGGGAAAATGACAGAACTGTTTACTTTTGGTCTGTCATTTTGAAACAGAGGGCAAGTACTTACACTCATTTTAATGGATTTTATGGTCGCATTTCTAAAATGCAGAAGACGGTTAAATAAAAAAAGTATGCCTTACAGAATTTGTTTGTACAAAAAAAAAAAAAAACTGAGCTAAACATTTGCTTGTTCGTTTGTTGTGATTTATCTTCCTCTTGAATTTAATCATTATCAAAGGCAACTAATTTGTTAAATGTTTGACAGCCCGACTCCGGAATAAACCATTGGAACCAAAAACAAAATGCTAAAATGTTAAATGAATTGCCATTGTTTCCATTACCTACTTCAAACAAATTCAATCTTGTGATTTCACTAAACACACATTATACTTCAGTTGTAAGGATGGCATGTTTAAATGACACCTATTCCACATACCATCACATTTTGGTGGTCTATTAGGGCACAATCTAGAGTTGAAGTTTGCTGAAGTTTCCAAAGCATTCAAATGATCCACTACCCATGACACTCACATGATGATCATTATGGAAGCTGACAAGGATGTTAAAGCAGATTATTTGAGTCTTTTCCCCCTCTCTGAATTCTCTCTTTTAGGTTGTAATCTGAAGATCTTCAACAACCAGGAGTTTGCTGCATTGCTGGCCCAGTCAGTGAACCAGGGCTTCGAAGCTGTATACCAGCTCACTAGGATGTGTACTATCCGTATGAGCTTCGTCAAAGGCTGGGGAGCGGAGTACAGGTAAGGCTGAAGAGGGTAGTGATTGTACTCAGCATTATAAAGCGAGGTTGAAATGAGGTTTAAAGATTTTGGCCTACAACCGCTGGAGACCAAATAATCTCCACAGCTGTTTGCCCTCCCTTGATATGAATAGGATTGTTTTATTGTTTTATAGTTGTTCTTAATACCGTTTTTCTGTTATTTCACAGACGGCAGACTGTGACAAGCACTCCCTGTTGGATTGAGCTACACTTGAATGGTCCTCTGCAGTGGCTGGATAAAGTTCTCACCCAGATGGGTTCTCCTTCTGTGCGCTGTTCCAGTATGTCATAAACACCACTGGGATAGCAACCCCCATGTGACGGGAGTCTCAAAATCATAAAATGGAAAACAAAAAAAAACGAAAAAAATGAAAACGAAAAAAAAGACTTGCTATAACCAGTCTTTCATAGTACTTGTGACCCTTCCCCCCCCACCCTCCACCTCCTTCCCAACCTCTACTCCCCCCAAACCAGACCCTGACCCCAAACACTCACACAGACTTTTTCACTGTTCAGAATAGAACATGGCACTTGCTGACCCATCGGCTTCATGCACCTTGTTTAATTATTTTCCCAAAACCCTGAATATTAAATCTATTAGTGGTACAATTGAAATATATCTTGATTGAGAAGTCCAGGGATTCATTTTTGGAGGCTTTTGGGGGTTATGATAGCAGAAGATGAAATCTGGTATTTGGCACAGTATTACAGTATTGACTTTTATCTGTTGAGGGAAGTAATATGAATTGCTGTGCAGATTTATTCCAGGGCTGCACACACTTCCACTTTGTCATTTATCAGCTGGACCAAGGAGTTGCTTTATCTTACAGAAATGCTTTTTTTCTCCAAAAAATGTATTCAGAAAGAGAAGATTAAGCAAAGTTAACAAAGAATGGCCATGATTTTCGTAATCTTTTGTTTCTTTGAAAGGAATGCAAAATTCAGGCCTCTTTTTTTTTTTTTTTTAATTTAAATGTAAAATTTTTTCCCCATTTTTCCCCTCTTATTAGAATGTTGCCTTTTATTCCAGAGGTGTGCTGTTATAAGACACACCAATTGATGAACAGATAGGAATGTTAAACGATAAAATAAAGTACACAAACAACCAGACTTGACCGTGACCATGATTTTGGCCCTGCAGCTCTTGGTCAGTGTGTGGCATTGTCCATTCTTCCATACTCTCTTATCCTGTCACCTATCGGACGTGTTAGGTAAATATCACACTCAAAACTCCTGCAGGCATCTTTGCCCGAGTACATTTCAGTCAGAGATGGCCGTCACTGGGCCAGGAGTAGACATTGAAGATACTGCAATCACAGCTTTTAAAACCTTTCGCGATTTTCTCCAATAGCTTGAAGGATAACAAGAGGGTACCGGCAAATATCACCTACACTGCAAAATTTAATTTGTTTTTTTTTTTCTTTAGCTACTTTTTGTATTCTCATGTATTTTTATATATAAATATATTTAAAATCTCTGTAGCTCACTTACTTTTTATTGAAATTGAATATTTTTTAGACTATGTCGTGTTTTTAAGAAGAGCCTCACAATCTATAAAAGTATGAATCATTCCCAAAAACAAAATGCGGTTACCCGTGGGTTCTCACCTCGAGTCTGGTTCCAGGAAAAATTGCCTTGGTCAACACACTGCCCCTGATATTAAACAAATAAATCTTGAAGTAATTATTTGCATTTTTAATGGAAAATGTGTAAGGGTGCAATAAAAGATTATCGCCACTAGAACTTAAAATGCCTTTTAATCCCACCTCTACATAGAATACATAGAATAGTTTTTTTTTTTTTTTTTTTTTTTTTTTCCTCTGTGTAACTTTTGGTCATGTTGCTCACGAAGTACAGTATGTTGCTTCTTGATTTTATTGCGATGTGGCAATTTGAAAACCTTTCAACTCCATGCTTTTCTCACAAAACATTTTTCCCGAAGCCTGTGGTGCTCAATGGGGAACACAGAAAAATGAAACAAAAACTAAGTAAACAAGAAAAAAAAAAAAACATGAAATGTCAATGTTACAGAAACTCAGCAGTGTTCTATCAGCTCGAATTGGGAAGAACGAGCAAGACTCCTTTGAGGGTGAATAATGTGACGTTTGCGCAAGCGCGCATGTGTGTCTCTATATATGTACAACATACTAACAACTGTGATCTAGCTCTGTCATTCTTTGCATTTCATGGCAGTAGCGGGATTTGTAAACGTCTGTTTTCCCCCCCCCTTCCCTCTTCCATGTTGAGTTTGATTACCTTATTGCACTAGCGATTGTACTTTGTAAGTGCAACTAGTGAGTTTAGATTTGGAGAAGAAAATGACGTGGCCAGTGTTAACGCTTTGATTCAGTGGCCATATAGACACAGCGAGAGCATTCTGCTTGCCATTGAAGACCGTGAGGAAAGGATACCGAACACAACTGAACGTGGACCAGACATACATATGTGTGTATATAATTATTTTTAATTTTGGCAAAACATTTAACAGTTGGTGCGCTTGTTTTACCAGTAGAGGGATGTATTGGTAGAACAGTTGAATTACAGACTATAAGCTTTTCAGGTGTGTTGCATATGCAGACTTCATAAATACACTAATAAAGGTTTTTATTCTCATGACCTCGGTTGTCTGCCTGTTATTGTCTGAAGAATGGAATGCTTTGACTAAAGTGTTTTCAACAAAAGGGGTGGTTTTCACCGCCTTCCAGCATTTTGCTTTTTAACTTGTCCTCTCAAGGCTGAGCCCTTGGTTTTATGCTGTAATTGACATCAGGAGAAAAACCTTCACACTAGTGAAAAAGCAAAAATTAATGTTCATCTGACAAATTGACCCATTTTCATTGCAGCTTTCACATATAACTTACTGTCCTGAATCAGCCTGTCACAGTTGACACGTTTACGAATTGTTACATTCCTTTTATGTAATGCCAAAGGATTTTCGGTCCGATATTATTGAATAGATTACATTTTGGAAATGTGGGAAAGAGGGACTTTCTGTCCTCGATGGAATTTAAATCAAATTACTGTGGCGAAGCCGATGCCTCATTTTGGATAGTGCTTGGATAAAAATGAAATTTCCAGCAGGACTTTTCCTGTGATTATATGCTGTAAGCCCTTTGTTTATTTAATATATCAAATAAAGCAGACCAGTGTGCAATTTAGTTTACCACAAACATCATTTCCATCACTAGAGACTCTGTGTGCTTGGTAGTGTTTGAATGGTTGCAGCTGAATACATTGCAGATAAAAGGCTGGTGAGATTTATACCACTTGCCAAAAATTCCCTTCTAGTAGCATTTTTTCTCCTCTGTCCACGAGATAGAAACAAACATTGCACTTAGAACAGATTATTGGACAGTGAAAGTGTCTTAGCAATCCACTAGGAGGAGACAAATACCCTATCTCCATTTGTTTGTCAACATAGGGATGAGTTGGAAAGGCTTACATCTTCATTACTTCCACCAATCAGGGCTGGCTCTGGCCATTTTTGACAAAAAATATATTTTTATTTTCATAAATTAAAATTACTTCTCAAACAAATGAATCACATATCAAGGAATGAATAAATTGCTAAATATTACCAACCGCATTTTAATGTTAACATAAGATGACATACCTCTATATTGGGCTTTCCTGTCCTCCTCCTCTTTTCTCTGTTTTCTCCCTTGCACACCTGAAGGCTTGGACCTTTTCATGATGAAATAAAATGTGAAAATAGATAGTGGCTTCTTCATATCTGTCCATCAGTCCGTCAGTCTTGCAATCTCTGGCACTTCTTACTTCCTGGACTTGGGCTGTCTGTAATGCGCATCAAAAGGTAACCCATCCCCCGCTTTCAGTGCACACAGTATAAGCGCAGGCCAGGCCAGATTAATCGTGAGGAACAAGGGTGCAAAATGCTTTCTTTCTTTCTTTGTTCATTTGTTACCTCAAGGCAGAAAATGATGAAGTGTGCTCACCGGGAAATTTTTACTAATTTTTTTTTTCCCTTTTAGGACGACCAGCGCCCACCAGAAGGTGGCGCACTAGGCAACTGCCTATGTGGCCTATGCCTTTAGTCAGCCCTGCCACCAATCAATGCTTTGAAATGTGACATACTTCCAGTGCTTGGGCATTTTGATGAATCAGCATAAATGGCAGGAAATCAATAACTAATTGAATATCTTTCATATTTGCAACCTGTTTTAAACATTTTAACATTCAAATATTAAATATTGTAATCATTTAATATTTTACAATTATTTGTAACATTTAAATACCTTAGATCAAAACCGACTGTCGAGTAAAAACAAACTCTAGCTTTTCTTTTGTCCTTGCTGAATGTTTCACATTCAGTATCAATAGTATCTTAAATCTACTTTGTGTTCATTTACACGTACATATTTCTTCACTGAATTTTCATTACATTGTCAGGTTTCTTATTGTCTTGTTCTTATTGTTTCTTGGTGTCTTACTATCACAGAATCCACTGCACTGTAGTAATTTCCCCCGAGAGTCAATAAATGTGTAGGATATTACATTACAGTCATTAAGCTAATGCTTTTATTCAAAGCAACTTCTGGTTGATCATTAGACTAACTAGTGGCCCTCCTGGGAGCAATGTGGGGTTAAGGGCCTTGCTCAAGGGCCCAACAGCAATGGTGATCTTGCTTTGGCTTGAACTTTAGCCACTACACTACAGGAAAAGTCACAGAGCTTTATATCAGTTACATTCCTTATTGTTTAATTCATCTGCAAGACATGTTATATAATTATTTGGACAACATTTTAAACGCATTTTTTTCCCATGGCACCTTATCCTCGCTCCCAAAAACGCAATTACACATAATCTCCCGCACGGTTTGTCCTTCTTGAAAGGCCATCGTTGATTGTGACGACATCACTCCAGAAAAAGACTGCCAGCATGGCGTTTACTCTCTACTCCCTCATCCAGGCTGCAATTTTATGTGTAAATGCAATTGCAGTTTTGCACGAAGAGAGGTTTTTAAGTAAAGGTATGTAAATAATTATAACAGTGCTGATAGCTATAGATGTTTCTTTGTTTCTGAGGGGCTGCTTTAATTTATTTACTCGAAGACAACTGGACACCGCTGGCCTATGCTAAACACTAACGTTATATGGGTAATGTAACCTGGTATGCTGAATAGTCTTGAGGAAGTATTAAGTGAAAGCTGTCTAACATTCAAAGTGTCAGTCCGATCACTTCGGAGTATTCTTTCAGGTTTATGTTGATTAAGAAAATATAACGGTTTTGAGGCTAGACTCGCGGTAAATGTTTTATTCGGGCTATAATAACAACACTTCTACAAACCCACCCATACAACAAAGTTAGCTGGTTGCACTATATCCTTTATTAAAATCAAGTAGTGTCATTTTACTTGTAAACTATTGATGTGTCAGATATGTACGTGAGATTGCTGTATTAAAGTTATATTCCGTTGGTTGATCGAAAGTGCACACAGATGTGTCCAGTTTTTTTGTTTGTTTGTTTGTTTTGGTTCGAGGAAGCACAGTTTCATTTTGGATAGCTCCACAAGATGTGACGACTCACATCGACGAACTAGGTTGTGTTTTACCTAGCTGTATCAGTAGCAGTATGGTGTCTATAACCGAGAAGAGGAAGAACCAGCCGAATGCCATCTCCTACTGTGGCTAATTTGCTAACATCCGATCGTCATACACCGTAGTAAGGTTAGCTATGGTTAACTAAACTGTTATAAGACGACATCTGTCTGATTTAGGGCTGAACAGTTAACACTCTGGAAACATGTCCAACAAGAGTCCAATGGATTAATGCTCAAAATGACAACGTGTTTTCCTCTCTCAGTTGGCTGGGGTGCGGACCAAGGCATCGGAGGATTCGGAGATGAACCAGGGATTAAATCTCAACTTTTGAATCTTATTCGATCCGTGAGGACAGTTATGAGAGGTATTTTCATGTATGATGCTGATGCACCTATTTGGCCGCTTATTGATCGTCTGATTGTCGCCAGTGTTTCATTGGAGACGGACCTCTGATAAACGAACACACAAGATGTCATTCATTGTTAATTTACAGGCCTTATCAAAAGAATGAGGTATTTAACCTCGTATGTTAAAGCCATTTTACACGTAAGCGGTGTCTATACATGTATAGCTTTTTGTTTCTCGTCAACTTTACTCTAGTACTGTACTGGCAACAGTTTAAACAGTACCCTTGTTTAAAATGAGATGCGGAGATATACCAGTAACAGCTCCACATCTCTATATTTATATACAAACTGTACAGGTTTTCATTTTGATAGAGGTTTGGTATTGCCATTTCATTGAAAATGATTCAACATTGTTATTGCCATACTACTCAACTGAAAATGTCTCATAAGGATTTCTATATGATTTGAAATATATATGATTTGTTTTAAATCATGTTTTCTCCCTTTTCATTTGACACTAATGCAACTGGTATTTACTGTACTAGTGAAAATGCTGGTTGTAAAGTTTATAAATTGTTCTAATTTTTGTTGTATGCATGAAATTAACATAGGAATTTCATACTTAACACATTTTTTTTCTTTTCTGTTTTGCAGTGCCCTTGATAATAGTTAATTCTGTGTGTATCGTGTTGCTGCTGCTGTTTGGATGAAGAGGTTAACAGGAATGCAACAGCACAATGGATTGGAGCAGGAATAAAAACTCAAGAATTTGTAATAATTGGAGTGGATGACATTGTTCTATGTTTTGCTACACGTCTTTGGGGAAGCCTTGTATTTTAATATCATTGAAATGAGAAATTGCAAATGAGATGTTTTACTCCGCATATTTGGATAATTCCACGTCAGATCACCAAAGGAGAGAATGTTCCAACACGGCCTGTCACAGATCTCTGATCTGCGTTTCCAGGCGGTAATGGCGATTTCAGATATGATGCTTTTGTAAAAATATTGGTGTCAAATACAAAATAAATCAATTTTAGCCATCTTGGTTCCATCTTGATTTTCTGTAAATCTTTTCAAATCTATGACTCAGAGGTGGACCAGATTTGGTCCTAATAATAATATGGATTGGGAGAATAGTTTTGAGAATATGAAGGTTTATTAAAAACTCTTGGAACCAAGACAGCCACTTTTGCACAAGTGTGTTGTCATCCTTGCAGTCAATTAATATTTTCTCAAAAAAAAGCTCAGACACCTTTGAAATAAGCATGTATCATCTGATAAAGTGGTTCAAAGATATGTGACAGGATGGTGTCAGACTCTAGTGATTTGACATGGAATGACACATATGTACCTAAGAGTTTAGTTTAAGTGAAATGAAGACAAAACCGAATCTTTGGTAACGCATTTGTAGTTTGTGGAAAAAGTGCGTTCATCATTTGTACTGCATTTTTACTGATGGGACCAAGCTCGTGCTAACCTAAGCTCGACTGGATTTGAGCTCAGCTTGGTTTGAAGGCTTTAACTTGCTTTGCCAGTGAACAGGAAATTGTTTTTGCTGAATCCTTGTTTGAGCTGTATGGTGTATGGCTGTCTTTGCTTTGATAAACATAAATTAGCAGTGCTATCTTTATTTAAAGTCATCAAGCGAGATACTGGCCGATTTGGACATGCGTTGAATATTTCTACAGTTTCTTAGTTTATAGGTATGAATCATGTCTATATGAAACATTTCTTCCTTTTGGGAATTCGAGCTGAATAATGTTAGGCCAACACTGACCATTAACCCTGCCTCTCATATGCTTATACCCAGTTCAACACCAGATTGGTTGTGAACCTGACTGAAATGGTTGTTTCTTAGTTGGTTCCTACAAGAGACAGCCAGTGATAATATGAAAAAGTGGCATCAGTCACAAACCAGGGTCTTGCCATAATCTACTTCTCAGTGAAGGCTGTCGTCTTTTTTCCCCTTCTGTATGTGAGATCAGTATTTTGCAGTGAAGACAAGATCACATGTCAGTTGAAAGTAGGTTTCTGAGGCTCACATGGTGCTTTGGATCCAGTTCTCTAATTTGGGACTTAAATATTGAAAGCACAATTTATACTGAAGGGTGTTAAAATTGGAACATTTATTGTTGAGGATAACCTTTTTTTTAACGTTTACCAGTGAGATGTGCTACATGAGCAGTACATATTGATTCAGAATATTTAATATACAATGTCTGCAGAACTGTTGACATGAGATTCCTGACATAAATTATTTTTGTCCTCATCTGCAATCATGTTAACTATTGGAAACATATTCCAAAAAGGCATGGATACTGAAATTTGAGGAGGAACATGCCATTGGTTTGCTGATCACAGGTTTCTATTCTGGTTCTGTGCATTAGTGTCCAAAAATATAAATACACACAATGGACATTCTGGATCGTCGTGCATGTTGATGTGTACCTGAATTTGAGCTGAACTTTGCCAAGCAGTTAGGAAAAGCTGGAAAGTGATTCTGTAACAGCAGATCAACATCTGTAGAATATCAACACCATGTTGGGCACAAACATTATTGGACACCAGCATAAACAGTCAAAAGAAGAAGCTGCTTTAAAGTATTCAACATTATTTGAAATGTACATTTTAAATAAAAATTACACACTGGTGTCATTACCTTGTGTTGCTTTTTCAATACCAATTGGTGTAAAGTGAAAATGTTAAATTCTAAATCCGTTTTGAGCAGACTTTCTCATCAATGCCACTGGCCACGTTCAGGCTGTGTGATTAGGAGGTTGAGGTTCTGTAAAATATTTTTTCCACCCCTATTTGGGAGAGCGGGGATGGTTTGCGTTACTCAGTCATGATGTCAAATACCGTTAAAAAGCAATCAGAGCATTGATTTCCTCTAGTGGTAGTAAGTTATTTTTTAAAAATATTTTTTGTTTACTTGATGATTTTGTGCCAGTTTGATCAAACAAATGTAAATTGGTGATGTAAATCCTTACAAATAGTCAATGGAAATTCACCACTGTGCTTCATACATCAGAAATGTCTTTAATAGAAAACAGATTCACTTGAAACATGATTACCTTTCAAGCCACCAATAACGAGATTACATTGTGAATTATGATGCATACAAAAGCTTACTGTTGGCTAACCCAGGATAACTTGTTTTATACCTATCATCTTGTTACCTGATTTGTACATTGTTTTGTTTGGCCACATAAATGTGGGTGAAGGAAATACTTTCCCCAGTTATTTTTTTGAAGTTGTAAAATATCATCTGCTGCATTGTTTCTCTTTCAGTGTTACATGTCTGTCACATTAAACTTTTGTGCATTTAATAAAGAATATGCATTTTATGTAGACAACTTACTTTAAGGGGTAGATTTATTACTCAATCAGGAATTAATGCCTCACTTTTATAGTTAAATATGCATCTCTAAAAGTTATACATTTGAACATCAATTTCTGGAAGCAACAGTTCTTGCAATGTTAATTTAATATATTCGCTTAAAGTTTTGTTCCATGTATAATAATGGGTGGTTGCAGCAGTGCTGTGCATGGAAAAACACTGGGCTCAGCCAAGATCCCGGGACATGGCAAGAGGAAACATGATTGGGTACTGATACGTGGACGACATGTCAGGCATCCAATGAAGATGCACTTTATATCCACCTCTCCACACTCTTTTGAAATTCCCCTCCACTGTATGTCAACCTGAAGCCCATCTTGGATTTTTATCTTATTTATCCCAATGTCCGTAATGGTTTTTTCTGGAACCCACTGCCCTTGCCCTGCCCCCTGGGCATCAAATTGGTGGCAAATTAACTTTTTTAGGAGCGCAAATAAAATTTGCTTATTACCCACTGGAATGACAGGCAAATAAGCACATCTGAGAAGTGCGGTTCAGGATTCATGGTTTTACCAGTAATGCTGCCCTTAGGAATAGGCAACGCAGCAAATGCCTATAAAAGTCTTTATGGGCGATTTTTAAGATCTACTTCGCTCCTTATAATGAGACCAGCAGTGGCCGTACGCATTCTTGTGAACCACATGGTCAAAAGGCTCTTGCTTTTCAGAAATGAAGAATACATAATTTATGACTTAAGCAATAACAATATTACTAGCTTATGTGACATTATAAAATACGGATCAATGTCTGTGGGTTGTTTAAAGTTTTCCTCGTTTGTAATGAGACCCTGCAGTTCCCCTTTTTAGACACTTGGTTGCAGTGATGCTACATTTCTTCTAAAAACTGAGGGGCACAGTCCTCAACTAATACATGAGGATAGATATTACAAATGAGTTGAAATACTCCATCCTTGTACTCATGGTACCATGTACCATACTTAAGAAAGATTCTCCATCTCAAGAAATAAACTGTGACGTCTGGAGATGAGACAACAATTTAGGACCTTATAATGCATCTATATTTCGGTCACTGTGGTAAGAACCTGATATTCTTAATGAGTTTTCATAAGCCCTCATTTGGTATTGCTGCATACAGCACTATGAAAGTTGAATCATTTTTTTCTCAGTTGGCGTGCTTCATTGGGTTCATTACGCCTTTAGATTTTGATCGACCAAATATGAATAGAGAAATAAAGACAGGCAAATTGATATACATGCACTTTAAGCACTGCAGGTCCATAATTTGTGATTTCATTGCTTGATGTACCTTAACAGCTTTGCTGCTTCTGAAAATATTACAAATTGCAATATATTGTCTAAACAAGTTAGATTACATTTTTTTTTTTTGAATAACTACTGCCTGTAAATTGATTTGAATTATGTGTCTGCTCAGTTAGTAAACTGTCACAGTATATTAAAAAAACTGTTCTCAGCAAGATGGGTGGAGCTTCTTGACTGGCTAAATCTGAAAATGTCCTATTAACATAGCCATTAACTACTGTGTAGGTTTTCTTGGCACTCAATAGAAAAATCACATATTTAATTGCTTCTCCAGACTACATTATGATCATGAATGATTGAACGACAGCATCAGTATTGTTTGTTCATCAAAGGACCTTGAAAGATCATTAATGCAAAAATCTTTATCTTTTCCCAAGATGTTACATCCCAGCATGATTTATAAAGCCATTTCACCAACACATCTGCTTGGGCATGAGAGCAGTTGGTCTCCTGATGATTGTGTGACTCCTAACATTTTCGGATTAACACTTCAATCATTTTCTTCATTGGGGTCTCGTACTCAAAAGGACACACATGCCAGCTCAGCCGCTGGAACATCTTAATTCACCAACGCTACAAACAAACGTTCTGATCATAAACAAAAGTTTTGTTTTTTTTAAAAAAAGCTGGAAGATATTCAGCAGGGCTGTTAAATCTCGGTCCAACTCCCAAAGCGCATTAACGAGATACCCAAAAATGGAAAGGCAAACTTAAATGTAGGACGCACGCCTGTGTTCTTTACTTCCAGTCGCGCCACACTTCCTCCCTGAAAAACCGAGCCTCGTAGACTGCTGCCAGTGGGATTCTTTTTACACAGTGGGAACGGCCTCCGCTGGTGCTCTGCTTTTGGCTGGAGGACCAGAGACAGACTGAATACAGGGTGGGACTTTGTGGGTTACCTTGGGCAAGCGGTTCACATGTATGTTTATGCGTGCAACTGAAATTCACTCCTAGTCTTGGAATGCTTTGTGCTTGAACCACAGCCTAAAATGATGCTACACATTGTAAACAGAAGCACACCGATAAAAAGTTGTTTAGTAGGATGACTGACCACGATATGTGACCAGCACAGTCCATAAGTAAATCAATTCTTGGTAGGTTAGGACGTGAAATCGCTCAGTTATCTCTGGTGTCATACCATAAAAATTCATAACTTGATTCTACAGATCTGTATCTAGTGACTGAGAAAGCTGCAGCATAAGGAAAATACTGAAGTCATGTTCTTCAAATCATTCACCTGGCACAACTGTAAGGAAATGTACACCTTCAAAACATCCCTCTTTGAAGAAAAATTTAACTTGGGGTATAGATAATCTTCTTGGAGCATTAAATAAAATTTTATATAATCCTTGTCTTCTCAGGGTATGATATAATTTTTTTGTTCAGTACCTGTATTATTGGATATGCTCAAGGTAAAATAACAGTGTCACTTATTTTCTTTACGCTTTATATACTGCTAAAGCAGCAAAGTCTTCATCATCTTAAAAGAGGTCTGATATTAGAACTTTGATGCATGAATTTCTGAAGAAACATGGGACAAATAACAGAGTTCCAAAGACGTTTGATTGTCTGTGCCCAATCTGCAGGTGCATCAGTCACACAGACTGCAAAATGATTTAATGTGGCAAGGAGAACAGTATCATAAATTAGGCAACAAAAGCTAAACACAAGCATGCTGAATTGACAAGGACGACACTTAACAGACCCAGAGGGACGGACAAACACTTAACAGAATCGTAGCTAAACGCAGCTAAATTAAGGGCTCAAAATCTACTACAGGATTGAATCGACATATCTGTGACCTCAGGGGGAGGCAGCCATGACACGTGATTCGTCCATTTCACATAACAATGAGCCTTTGCTTCCTTCCCCTTTGCAGACAGCAACTGATTACATACTGTTGTCAGAGGATGACAAAGTCAGCAAATACTCTTTACAGTGCATGAGTGATGAAGAGTACCTGCTATAGAGAGTGATGAGACTAATAAACCTTACTGGCTTAACCCAACCTTTTCCTGCTGCGGCTGAGCCAATGATTGCCCTGCCAGTTCAGACCTCCGGTTGTGGAGAATAATGATTGGATGGTGATTTGAACACCCAATTGCAGGGCTCATGCTTGCTGCCCCAATGAACCACCTGGAGGCCCTCAACCCACAGTTTCTGTTGCCATCTGTTAAAAATTGAGATGGATCTGTAATGGTATGGGTTGCCATCTCAAAGGAGTCATTGGATTCAGTGGTTACTCTCAAAGAATGTATAATGGCTGAGGAATATGAGGCTATTTTACTAAATTAGGTGTACCCTTTGGGGTGAAAACTATTCTGTTATGATTTCTCCATATTCCAAGATGGTACTGCCCCTTTACATGCTGCGAAACAAATTCAGGACTGGTTTCATGAATACCAGGTTGAAGTCAAATACCTTCAATGGCCACAATAATCACAGACATCTAAATGTCATTGAATGTTTATGGGATGTTCTGGAGGACTGAGTGCAAAGTATGTTTCCATCTCTTTCATCTCTCAAAGAACTGGAGGGTTCCCTTACAGAGGAATGGTCCAGTATCACACTAGACACACATTGAAATGTTCAGTGTTAGTTTAACTCTTAACGGAGTTCTCACAGGTGTAGGACCAAATGTACTCAATCAAAGCTGACTTAATACCAAAAATTTTACTGTGTACATTTCAGAACTTACATTAAAGTATTCCAAAAAGGACGGAAACCTTTCAGAAGGCAAAGGTTGGTCCTGCTCTTTCTGGTTTACTTGGCATTACTTTTCATAAATTGTTTATTATTTAGTGTTTCCATTATTTTCTCCACCCCTGCTCCTCCACAGGTGATAAGCCATGAACATTGGAATTAGCAAACAATGTACACGTATTCATAGTCCAAATTCAGTGTTGCTTAAGCACAATTACATGATGGAGTCGGGTAGTCCTCAAATCACAAGTTTCATCCCATGAATCACCACTGCTCTGGAGATAGTAGCAGGACGTGAAACAGAATGGCAAGTTAAGCCATTGGCAAACTTGACACGTACACACTATCAGAGTAAGCCAGTGGCTGCTAAAGGCAGCTTCAAGTCTGCCAAAGGCTAAAGAAGTGGTGATTTAGACAGGTTCATTCAAGTGAGCATTCTGATTTATTATTGAGAAGTTCCCATGGCAGCGGTGGACTACAGGTTCTGTTAAGTCACGGAATGGCTGCGGACAGAAAATTAATAGAGTCTCTGTATAACTTAGAGAGCGCTGTGAATGATGAACATTGCGATTTATTTACTGTTTTCACATATAAAGGCTTCGGATACAAGCGAAGGGTAAAGAGGCACGGTCCCATTTCCCTGTTTCATGTTCACCCTGGGGCACCCCTGGAATGTGGAATTGCTATCCAGGGCCACAGTTCCAAAACAGAAAAAGAGATAAGATTATGTTTAGATTTTGTCAGGGCTCTGCAGGATGGTGTGCGCCTCATGCTAATCAGAATGCAAAGCTGTTGCTTTTTTTCTGTTTCAAGTTTGCTCTTTTGCATTTGTCTGCATTTTATATGTAGCACACACAAAACTACTATCATACTGAGGAAGTTAATGAGACCGCACCTACAGGACATGTATCGAAGGGATCAGTATGGGCTGAATCCATAATGTGATATCATGCATTTAGCATATTAAATACTGATATCCATGGCTGGAAGACTTGTTCTAAATCACCATATAAGCTTTGAAACCGAGCCTCCTTTCCTTGTTGATGAGAATTATGGTAAATCTGCCGCTTGAGGTGTTTTAAGTAAATTGCTGGCAGGAAAGTTACTGAATCTTGCGCCTGTTTGTTTTTTGGGGGGATATGGTCCAGGCCAAGCAACAAGTATTCCCACCCTCCAATGGGGGCAATTTCACAAACAGGCAGAATCATTCAAAGTCTATTGGATGAAGACATTCCTCCTTGTGTACAATCATGCACATTTTGTCAGGTTCTTGCAGTGTGTTTGTTATTTTCCCTCTCTGTTTTCCCTGTTTTTGTACCTTGTGCTTTTGTTTACTTGTTTACACTCTTGTGGTTGTTCTTCCTTCTGTCTCCCCGCTTTATTGTTTCAGTGTTTATTGATCATTACCCGATTACCTGCTCTGTTTCACCTGTTAGTTCGCCCACCCGTTCTCTGTTTTCCTCGTTCGTTCTGGATTTAAACTCCCTGTGTTTCTGTATCCGTTGCCAGTTTGTCTCAGTGTTTACACCTGTTTCACAACCTGCCTTGTCTGTGACGTTTGCCTGTTATCTCCTGTTCTTGTCTGTGGTTTGCAGCTCTGTACTTTTGCCTTGTCTTCCTGGTCTTGAATTTTTGCCTGCTTTTTGACCCTTATTTTTGAATTTTGGATTTTTGGCTGCTGTTCAGTCTACTCTGATCTGCGTTTGAGTCCCTTTCAGATCCCTGACACATCTTGAGCCACCTTGGCAGAATCACCACCCCAGGTGTTAATTGTTGGCCAGTTGGTAGGGCCTCTTTATAAATTAAAACCGGAATCTAGACAATATTTTTTTTTGAGAAAACCATGTGAAGGTGCATTTGACTTGAGTTGTGAAGGAACAAAACAAATTGTATTCGTAATACTTTGTTGTATTCGTAATTTGGTTGTTTTTATGATAGCACGTTTTTCTTTGCATTGCAAGGTTGTGCAGAATTGTAATATTATGTTCACAGATTTGTTTTCTCCACATTCTCCATGGTCACAACACTGATTGGAGGATATCTTTGAGGGCTCTACATTACTCATGAAGACCCATTTGCTTTTACGTTCTTAGTGAGATTAAAAAAATACAAGTGTGATATGATGACGTGATACTGAAGGAGATGGAGCTCAGCTTTGGCAGGGTGCAGTTTGGACGCAAGGTGGCTCTGGGCGAAGTAACCTCTGCTCTTACCTCCAAAATGGAGTGACACAAAAATTGATTTTTTTTATTTATTAAAATGATAATTATTTACCTGTATGATCCATCTGGGCAAGAACAAGTAGGAAGGAATAATGTGCAGGGAAGTAAATGTAATATATGTGTCAAGCAGGTATGTTATCCGTTGATGCAAGAAAAAGTTGTCCAGGATCATTTGAGTGCAAGTAAAAGGGACTTATGTGTAAAAGCAAAAATCAAGACAAGACATAAGACTATAGTCTTACCTCCAAAATGTGGAAAAATGGGTTGACACAAAAAACAGATTTTTTGACATTAAATGATAATCAAAAAGCTGTGTTGTCGTGTGATGCAAGAAAAAGTTGTCCAGGATCATGTGAGTGCAAGTAAAAGGGACATATGTGACATAATATAAATGTTGAAAAGACATAAGACTATAGTCTTACCTCCAAAATGTGGAAAAATGGGTTGACACAAAAAAAATAGATTTTTTGACTCGAAATGACAGCCAAGTAGCTATGTTATCGTGTGACGCAAGAAAAAGTTGTCCAGGATAATTTTAGTGCAATTAAAAGGGACATAAGTGAAATAATGCAAATCACGAAAAGACATAAGACTATAGTCTTACCTCCGAAATGTGGAAAAATGGGTTCACACAAAAAAAATTTGATTTTTTGACTCTAAATGAAAGTCAAGCAGCTATGTTATCGTTTGACGCAAGAAAAATTTGTCCAGGATCATTTCAGTGCTAGTAAAATGGACATATGTGCAATAATATGAATCGCGAAAAGACATAAGACTATAGTCTTACCTCCAAAATGTGGAAAAACGGGTTCACACAAAAAAAATTAAATTTTTTGACTGTAAAGGAAAGTCAAGCAGCTGTGTTATCATTTGACGCAAGAAAAATTTGTCCAGGATCATGTGAGTGCAAGTAAAAGGGACATGTGTGACATAATATAAATCGTAAAATGACATAAGACTATAGTCTTACCTCCAAAATGTGGAAAAATGAGTTGACGCAAAAAAATTTGATTTTTTGACTCTAAATGATAGCCAAGCAGCTGTGTTATCGCATGACGCAAGAAAAATTTGTCCAGGATAATTTGAGTGCAAGTAAAAGGGACATATGTGCGATAATGGAAATCAAAAAAAGAGAAAAGACTATAGTCTTATCTCCAAAATGTGGAAAAACAGGTTGATACAAAACATTTGATTTTTTGACTCTAAATGAAAGTCAAGCAGCTGTGTTATCATATGACGGAAGAAAAAGTTGTCTAGGAGCATGTGAGTGCAAGTAAAAGGGACATATGTGCATTAATATAAATCGCGAAAAGACATAAGACTATAGTCTTACCTCCAAAATGTGGAAAAACGGTTGACACAAAAAAAAATTATTTTTTGACTCTAAATGATAGCGAAGTAGCTATGTTATCGTGTGACGCAAGAAAAGGTTGTCCAGGATCTTTTCAGTGTAAGTAAAAGGGACATATGTGCCCTAATACAAATCAAAAAAAGATATAAGACTATAGTCTTACCTCCAAAATGTGGAAAAACGGGTTGAGAAAAAAAATTTGATTTTTTGACTGAAAATGATCATCAAATAGCTATGTTGTCGTGTGGCGCAAGAAAAAATTGTCCAGGATCATTTGAATGCAAGTAAAAGGGACATATGTGACTTAATATAAATCGCGAAAAAACATAAGACTATAGTCTTACCTCCAAAATGTGGAAAAATGGGTTGACAGAAAAAAATTTGATTTTTTGACTGAAAATGATAGTTAAGCAGGTTTGTTGTCAGATGACACAAGAAAAAGTTGTGCAGGATCATTTTAGTGTTTCAAAAAGGGACAATTGTGACATAATACAAACAATGAAAAGACATAAGACTATAGTCTTACCTCAAAAATGTGGAAAAACGGTTTGATACAAAAAAAAATATTTTTTGACAAAAAGGTGTTTCCACATTCCAAAATGTGGAAAAATGGGGTGGCAGTAAAGAAAAAGTATTGATGGTAGTCAATCAGGTATATTATCTACTGATACAACTAAAAGTTCTCCAGGATTTCATTAGTTATCGTTGGGTGTACGGAAAGTGTATGGTTGGTATATAGCTTTCATTAGGCAAGGTTTGATGAAAGACATATCCTAAAAACTGATTTAAATTAGCGAACAGTTCATCTTAGTTTAGGAATTACATTACATTAAGGACATTTGTTAGATGCTCTTAGCCAGAACAACTTACAAAGCAAAGTGTATAAGAATAGTAAAAAAGGTGTAAAGATAACCCTCAAGAGGGGTAAAGTCGCAAGTGCCAAAGACCGACTATCTAATGAGAAAGTAAACAGCCTAGGTTAAAAACAAATAACAGTTAAAACAAGAGCAATGACAGTTGAGACATTTCAAAGAGCAAGGGAGGGAAGGGGAGAGGTGCAGCCTGAAGAGGTGAGTCTTCAGTCTACACTTGAAGGTGGCCAGTGTCTCTGCTGTTTTGACCTCCTCGGGAAGGTCATTCCACCACCAGGGGGCTAAAACAGACAGTTGGATGGGGTGGTCAACTGTGTTGGAGGCAGCAGAAAGGTCAAGGAGAATCAGGATGGAGGAGAGACAGGCCGCTCGTGCGGCATGAAGAGACTCACTGACAGAGAGCAGTGCGGTCTCTGTAAAGTGACCAGGACTGAGGCCGGACTGGTGGGAGTCCAGTGGACTGTTCTGTGAAAAGAAAGAAGACAGTTGTTTGGAAGCAGCTCGTTCAAGGGTTTTGGAAAGAAAAGGAAGAAGAAAGACAGGACAATCCTTGTGGATGATGGATGGGTCCAGAGCGGGCTTCTTCAGCAGCGGGGAGACATGGGCCCACTTGAAGGAAGAGGAGAAGACAAGGAGGAGTTCACAAGAGAGGTGATGAATGGAAGGATGTCTGGTGTGATTGCCTGGAAGAGAGAAGAGGGAATCATGGTGGGAGAGCAGGAGCTGGGAGATGGCAACAGCAGAGAGGGGAGAGAAAATAGAGAAACAGGGGGAGGGTATGGGGAGTGGGGAGCGAGGAAGGGTTGAGGCGGTAGTGAAAGAGCTGCGGATGTCGCGATCTTCTGGTCTAAGAAAACTACAAAGTCGTCTACAGAGAAAGAGGACTGTGGTAGGGGAGGAGGGGTGCTGAAGAGAGAAGAGAAAGTAGAGAACAGATGACAAGGGTGAGAAGTAGAACTCTGAATTTTAGCTTGATCGCAACTGGCTTTGGCAGAGGTAACCGAGGAAGAAAACACTGCCAGGACAGACAGGTAAGTGGACAGGGCAGACAGGGCCCTGGATTTCTTCCACTTCCTCTCTGCTGCCCGTAATCTGGCCCTGTTGGCACGGAGGACCTCAGACATCCACGAACTGGGAGGAGTTGAGCTCACTGGTTTAGAAACAAAAGGACAGAGTGTCAAGTGCTGAAGAGAGAGAGGAAAGCAGAGTAGAAGATGCAGAGTCAGTGGGAAGATTGGAGAAGGAGTCGAGGGGTTGAAGGGAAGCAGTGAGCAAGGGAAGCGAGAGAAGAAGGTGAGACAGAGCGGATGTTCTGGTGGACCGTAACACAAGGAAAGGGTGCAGGGGAGGCAGGATGGGGAGTAAGTGGTGGTCGGACCGATGTAGAAGGGTCACCACGAGGTCCAAGGATGAGCAGTTCCTCAGGATGATGAGGTCGAGAGCATATATGCATGCATGCACACTCACAACCCCTATACTGGTTTCAGCTTTATTTACTTGAAAATCCTTTTATTTCAAAAAATACAGATAAAAGTTGAATTCAGCTACTTCATCCTATTAAAGGCTTCAAAAACCTCTGGAAAGTTCTTACTTTCTTTTATCCTTTTTCAAAGCTAAAGTCTTTTGTTTTGATACTCCATAAATTATATCAGTGGTCCCGAGACAACACAAAACATTAGTTATGTGTTGTGTGTAGTTAAAATATACACTACATGAAGGCATTCTCTTTTAAAATGCAGACCAATAAAACAATTAACACTTTCAAAGGTACTGAGTCACCTTTGTGACATATCTATTCAGTAAAATATGTTATTCTACAACTGTAGGCAGATAATAAAGGAAGTTTTTTTCATTCATTCAATGTATTTAATATGGACAGAAAGTACAAATATGAGATGAAAAAATCTCAGCTGGTTTTCTTTCATTGTAGGAGTTAATGATCAGCCAGAAAATAAAAAAAACAGCTTGAAGATGTTCTGCACTAGTGGTTTCCTCCCCTTGTCAGGTTTAATTAAACCCTGCACAGAGAGAAAAGAAAATATAAAAAACCCATCTCTCATTTTCTCTGTTCCACTGCTTGTAGAATCAATAGTCTGTTTCACCCTTGAAAAGCACGTCTGTTGGGCATTTTTCTTCTGGGACATTAGCACTTGATCCCAAATGTTGATTTAATTGGGACTTGTTTCATGCATTCCAGGGATGTTTTAGGCCATGTGCATGAACCAAATAATCAACTGTTGTGGTTGGGTCAGCATGGGTGAGGACAACGGCACTAATGCTTCACACACGGGACCATGCATGGAATGTGAAGAGTGGATTCGTCCAATACATTACAGTGTCACACTGACCGTCAGCTCCTAAGGTAATTAGAATCCGCCAGCAAACATTAATCCCAGTTCAGCTGAGATCACTAATTGTATCCCAAGATGTATTCATAAAACGGAAGCTGCTGGAGAGTGGTGACACTAATGATATTTAATAAGCATACAACGATTTGTAGCAACATGTCTCCCTGGTGAGACTGAGACAGTTGTTGATCACTGTTGATCAAGCTGAAGCATTTGTTGGACAATGAAGCATCCATGAGAAGAGCAAATGGATAAGAGATTGCATTATGTTAAATAAAATACATTCAAGGAAAAACTTGTAGAACTTCATCAAGTTCATCAAGTCCTTCAGGACTGAGTTCTCTTCTCTAAGTACACTTTGGACACAGACAGACAGGCAAAAAATTCACCTTGCATCTCTTTTCTGATGCAGGTCAGCTTGCTCTGGCTTTGACTCACTGAAAGAAGCGACTTAAACTCAGCATTTTCAACAGATGTGAAAGGGACTCTAGATGTGATAAGAGTGCCAATTTGAGTAGTGCCGCAGAGCTGTGATTGAAGCGGCCTTAGCTTAACGGTGAATGCAGAAGAAGGGGCAGTCGCAGGGACTGTGAAAGATTCAGCGTTATTTCATGGGGGAGGGATTTGAACAAAGGCAACCTGAGTTATTTTCTCAACATGCCTGTGCAATTGACCTCCTTTGTAACAGTCATTATCATGGATATCCCGTGTGCCACTGCTGTGAGCACACATGGTGAGTGAAGCAGTCATATTTGTTTTTTATTTCTTTGAAAAAATGCATAGTTATATGCCCTGATCATTATTCAACACTTAATTCTGTGGGATATTTGTATACATCAATGAAATACAGCACATGGGTAGAGTTGAAACCTGTATTTTCACCTCATTCCCCTGCCCTATGTCCTCTTCCCCACATCATTCCAAAACCACTCACAGAAAGCAGTTGTCTTTTTTTTGTTCCTTTCATTTAACTGAGGCCAAATTGAAAGGTACAGACAAATTCCTCGAAATGAAATAGCTTTTGTTGAAATAATCCATCCTGCTCTTTTGAATGCACTTTGATATTGCGCCTGTGACTTTAATGAGTTTCATTGTCAAGATATTTACAAGTTCCGCTGTTAGATTCTGAACCGCTTGCTCAATGGATGATGAGTTAGGAGATGAGAAAGAGCAAAGTTGTATGTCAGGCAATGGCCAGTGTTTATGCATGACCAACGCAAGAGAGAAACTGCAGGGATTAAAGACAGACGCACCACCTTTTTGAAACCCCACTCCTGCAAAACTGTGTCTGTTCCGCTCACATGCTGTACACTGACACAACACCATTTATTCAATTAAAGATGTTTTTTTCATTACCATACTAATATATGTTGTTTATTTGAATAATTTAAAGAATATTTAATATATGAATATTCTGATTTACTTATTATTCAGCACTTGGCTCAGCCATTGTTGCATTTTGGACTGACATTTCAAGCTCTCTAAGGTCATATTTCCTGCCTTTTCAGCTGAGAATATAAAAAGTGAAACACAGTAACAAAATTCACATTAATGCTCAATCGGTCAAAATAGGTTTTGCATCACAACATTGTCTTCATGTTCTGTTGTATTGGAGGCAAACAATTTTGCTATAGACTGTGCTCTTAAAGAAACAAAAGTCAGTTTTGACTGAATTTCATACGTGCTTAAAGAGACAAAGTATGTTTGATTAATTCTAGGCCTATGTCTTTAGAAAACAAGGGAGTGTACTAACAAAGGTTTTTTGTACTTTTTTTTAGAGCTCCTGGGTTCCTATCTCTTATCCTTGATTGATCTCCTTTTGAATGGGTTCTTATTCATTTCTGCATGTCCATTCCTATATCAGACCTTGGCTTAAGACTCAACGATTGTCAAGCAAGACACTTTCCCATTCCTGTTCAGTCAGTGTTGGGTCAAAGATTGGCGACAGCCAGTGAAAAATAACCATTCAGCACTGCAATATGCTCACAAAAGACATGTGTTTTCTGTCAGCTGTTAGCATTTACAATAGAACAACAGCAAGGAAATAAATAAAAGATTAAAAAGCAAAAAGTGCTGAGTAGAAAATAAACAATGGAATGGAAGATGGGGAATTTATTGAGCTGTGGCAAGACCATATTTGAAGTTGGAAAGAGCTTGAGTGAAACATTTCGTGACTTTGTGTTCCTCTGAATTTTATTTTTTTCTTTCCATCTTCTGATGGACATTGGAATTTATATAGCCAAAATATGGCGCAATTGATGTAACAACTGTAAAAAAAGGCACACAGCAAACTCTGGTTACAGATTTTTGCAATCAGGTTGTATGTTTTGAACAGTTCCAAGCACCCAGTCCTGTACTTCCAGTCAGACACTAGAGATCCACAGTCATACTTGGTTGAATAGAACCGGTTGGGTGGAGGGTCTGGGTGGATGTTCACTCCTGACAGACACACTGCAGGTGCCTGAATGACCAGAGGCATAGGTGTTGTATAAAGCAAGAGCAACTCATCTCAGCAAAGAAATTTATGGAAAGAAATTGTGAGATTTTTAGAAGAAACCAAACTGACTGATTCTGACAAACTGCCTAGTATTTGATTAAGCTTGATTCACAACCTGCAAATGGAGACCCAAATGCACAAAATTATGATCAAAATCATGCACCCATTGCCTTAAGGTTAGGCTGGTTATAATGGCTATAGCTGTTATTGGCATGGTCAGGGTTCAATTGCTGCTGTAAGTATATGTTTTTGAGGAACAGCTGCTAAGCCTTACACAGCTCAGGAAACATAGTGTGGCAGAAACCTATGTGAAACATAACAACTCTAAATCCCCGTTGCATTCTGGGATTTATGTAACCACTCTGATCTCCATTTTAGCAGTAATTAATGTGTTTTGCACAGTACAATTTAATTAGAAGATTGGAGTGATATTTCCTGTTGCCTGTGAACCTGCAGAGATGTGAGTTCTACCAACACTCAATTACAACACCTAAATAAGTCTTACAGCACACCTTGGAAGTTGTAGCTTTGTTTTCTCCCATTTATTACATCAGAAGACTACTGGGCTGCTTTTAATTTACCAGTATGATCAATTGCTTTGTTTTAGCAATGATTAATGGGGTCACTGCTCTATGAACATGGTGGACTATGTGGACTTCTTAACAAAGCATGCATCCACACAAAGGAGTCAGCTCTGTCTCCTGGCATGTCTATCGGGCTTCTCTAACATATCTTGTACTATGGAAAATTATATTTTTTTTTCCATGCAAGTAAAAATGCAGGACATTCATCAGTATTTTTCTGCATGTTCTTTGATGTAAACTGTAGACTTTGCTGTTGCTAAGAAACAAGCTCGGGTCTTAAAACACCACAAAAAGAAGAAAGAACATTTTGTGCTGTATGTATAAAAGTACATTAACAAATGCTCTAGAACTCCAGTATTTATGAATGATGGCAAACTATAAATTAGACCATTTTTGAAAATAAAACATATCAGTCTATTTTTATTTGAGTCCTAAGACTACTCTCATTTTGTAGCTATAAACCTTTGGTCAAGCAGCAGGATCTGCTGTCGGCTGGCATCAGTCAGTCCATAAGAAAATGACAATTGTCAACTGAAAAAAACTATCCACCTTGCACTTTACAAACAAATGAAATGGCAAAAATTAAACATGTACACTCCACAGAGACAGAAAGTGTCTTTCATTTTAAATAGTGTTTTGCTAATTTGTTATATAGTATATGACTCTAAATATGAAATATTTAAACTCAAAATGACCAGCGACCAGTTTGTATCTTTAGGTCAATGTTATGGCTCTGTGTGTGTTTGTTGTTACGTGGATTATTCTTTAAACTCTCTCTCCCCTCAGAAGTCTACGGAGTCGGAGACTCAGTCTATCAAATCTGCCTTCCCACCATAGCCACTTGTCAGAAGAGCAGTGTCGTCATATTCTCCAGTTAATTGCAGATCACCGATTCTTTTTAACGACATACCTACTCAAACCATGGTTTTACAGCATGACATAGTCGTGAATAACGCAGCACCGATTAGACAGCATCCATACCGTGTCAATGTTATGAAACGGGCTGTTGTGAAAGAGGAGGTAAAGTATCTTTTAGACAGTTGCCTAGCTGAGTCTAGTTGTAGTCCCTGGAGTTCTCCCTATTTGCTAGTACTAAAACCAGATGGTACTTTCAGGTTTTGTACCTACTTTAGGAAAGTGAATGTGGGTACTGTACCCGATTCCTACCTGCTTCTGTGAACGGAAGATTGTATTGACAATATTGGGTCATGTACGTATGTGAATAAGCTGGACCTGTTAAAATGCTATTAGCAGATCCCCTTAACTTTGCGTGCCTCTGAGATCTCTGAATTTGTAACTCTGGATGATTTTTTACATTATTGGCCTTCGGTATGCGAAATGCCCCCTCTACTTTCATAGAGACTAGTGAACGTGGTTCTGGCTAATGTCCCTAACTGTGATACCTATTTGGTTGATTTGGTTGTGTATTCCAGTACTTGGACAGAACATGAACAGATCCTGGGAACCATGTTCAGGAGATTGGCTAAGGCCTCTCTGACAGTGAGCCTCACCAAGTGCGAGTTCGGATAAGCAACTGTGACTTACTTGGGTAAGCAGGTTGGGCAGGGAAAGGTGTGCCCTGTGGAGACTTAAGTCATGGCCATCACCGGTTTTCCCGCTCCCACTACTAAACGGGAGTTGAGTTGAGTTCCTGGACATGGCTGGCTACTACTGTAGTTTTTGCAGGAATTTTTCTGTTGTGGTTGCCCCTCTCACTACCTTGTTTTCTCCTACTAGGCCGTTTATTTGGTCCCCAGACTGCCAGCATGCCTTTGAGTGTGTGAAAGCTTTGTTATACAGTTCCCCTGTTCTGGCTGCCCAAACTTCACTCTGCCGTTTAAACTGGAGGTAGACGCGAGTGCTTTGGGAGCTGGTGCCGTTCTGCTTCAGGAAGGTGCAGATGGAATTGATCACCCTGCTTATTTCTTTTACTGTAAGTTTAAGTCCGTGTGGGGTCCAGCTCTGTTCCTGTCGTGGTGTACACAGACTACAACTCATCAACTCATTGGTTTACCTATCCCGCATGTACAATCACAACCAGTTGATGCGTTGGGCTTTGATTGTCCAGAATTATAACCTCCACATAATGCATAAGAAAGGCACTGACAATGTGTTGGCTGATGCACTGTCTCCAACATGAGTTGCACCAGAACATTAATTTCGGTAAGTGCATTTTATTTGTCTTGAATTCGGTTAAGTTGAACTAATTTTATAAGCTCGTTCTTGCGGGTGGGGGTGATACGTCTCCGTGTGTGTCTGTTGTTACATTGTTGTATGTTCTTTATACTCTCTCTCCCCTCACATGTCTGCTGCTGTCATCCTCTTTGCCATCATCCCGCCCTTGCCAGTCGTCTTCCCGCCATTTGTCACCCTCGCTGTCATTCATCATTACCTTCTTGCCGTCTAAACCAGTCAGAGGGTGACGCTAAATTTAAAGACCCATACTTCATCGTCTGCTGCACGAAAAAAGCAATTTCATCACTGGTTGTGTGTTTCCCTTGCATTTTTGCCCTGTGTTATCCCTGCTGTGTGTTCTAGTGTGTCTTTGGTGTCGTGGAATCCCTTCTGGCGTACCTCTCGTTGTGTTCCCTTGTCCACCACGCCAAGGTTAGGAACAGGAAAGATAGGGGACCCTGTATGCCTTTGGTAGGCTTTGGTTTGTGTTCTTTTAGATAGTTAGCCTTCTACGTTTGTTTCTAGCCAGCTATGTTTGGTTTTGTTCTTTTCTTTTATTTGGCAACGCTCATAGTTCCTCGGCTGTGTGTGCATGCATATATTGTAAATAACATATTGTATATATTTATGTCACCTGTGCACCTTTTTACACTTGCGTCACATAATAAACACTCTTCACCGTACTTGGAATTTGTTGCACTTGTTCCCCCATCCGCTCCTCTGCAGTTATCCCGGTCTATACATACATGTTGCGTACCCCCTCGCATACCCCTAGACTGCCAGGGTCTTAACAGTAACAGTGTTATGAGCGCGCGTAGGAAGTTAACTATAAGCCCACCGCAGTTACAGGCCTCCGTTTGCTAGGGGTAAACTTCCCATGCCACGCCCTAACATTCCCTCCACACCTCTCCTAGACCCCTGGAAGATATCCCCCAAAGTCTTATCCTGGACTTGAGATGGCAGCCAACAAAGTCAAAGGTGCTTACCCAGTCCAGGCGCCACAAACCCCTCGGGACGTATCTCTCAGGTCTTTGGCCAACTCCAGCGTGCAGTCTTCCACTTAGACGGGCCAGCTCAGTCTGTGGTTTCTTTTTGTTCAGAAGTTTTGGATTTTCTTAAGAGTTAGCTGCAGTCCCTCTTCCACAGTTGGTCTTCAGGTGGTGGCATACAAGTACCAGTGCTCTCTGTTCTCGCTCTTTTTCTTCTTTCTGCTTCTCCTCGAGACGACCATTTTCCACCAACTTTATACCTGCTGGCACTCAATCACTCCTCCCCCTTCCCATGAGACCCAACCAAACACTTAAAGGGACAGGTGCACCTTTGCATGACTCCATCTCAAGCCCAAGGATAACTACCATCACCAAAATATTCTGCAGCTAACCACTAAATAACTATTTATCTTTAATTGTAGCAAATTTTAAAACACACTTAATACATTACTTAAGGAGGCAACCCTACATGTGCACACGGGATCCAGAGTGGCGACCATGGCCGTAACAACAGTAACAGTCACAGTCACCATATTGGATTCAAGAGTCCCGAGACTACATGTACCTGCCTTTACAATATACTTCTCAGGATACAAAAAAGAGGGATGAATATATATCCTGTCTAGAACCACATGCCATTATTAATGGGAAATAACACCTTTCAATCAGGGAAATGTTAACATGAAATCTTTCATTATTCCGTTCAGTTTGTACAAGATGGTTTTATGACTTGATTGTAGTTCAGGAATGTTTTTTCAATTTTCATTTCTATTCAAGTGGCGAAATGTATTTATTGGATGTGTTGGCAGTGACATGAAAACAGGATATTTCTCCAGCTTCAGCACAATAGAAAAAAAAACAGCAAAAGTTGCTGCATAAAAAGGTTGATGTAAGTGAGAGAACAGTCTCTTAAATTTATGCAGCGCTGTTCATTTATTGTATGGTTCTCAATGCTTATTGGCAGAATAGAAAGCATAAGCATGATGTTACATACAGAATGCTCAATAGACAATCTCTCAATAATTCCAGTATTGACAACTATGAAAAATACATAGCAGTTTATTAGAGTCTACTAGCATCTCACTTGCCACAATGTAGCTTAACATACATGATTATCCTCAAAAGATCTTTACTGAAACTGTGTCCCAAAAAGAAAAAAAAGTCACCTCAGTTGCCACCCTGTGGTTAGTATCAGTATGAATGTCCATTCACTAACAAGGAATTATTGAACATGAATACCAAAGGTTTTTTGATCGTACTAAGGCATTCTTTGCCACATCCAAACGTATCACATTGCAAAGAGGGAGCAGGTAGAGGGTGACGTGACTAGCGAAATAAGTACTCTGTGGTAGGTGACAGTGTGCCTTGAGAAAGGCAAGTCTGATAACCAGTACCAGACACTCTGAAATAAGCCATGAAAGACATGGACAAGCCGTGTATCAATTACTTGAGATTCCATAACCACCGTACCTGTCCTTAACGGCAGTCCGTTTGCTTCCCTCTACACAAGCGTGAATGGAGTAAATGTGTCTGACCTCGAGGGGCCCCGTCAACTTCCGGAAAGAGGAGTTATTGCTAATGTATGTTAAAGACGTGCGGGGAAACATTTTCTTGCTTGAGGATTTAAATAAGGATTACGGTAAATAAGCCCTTAATTAAAGACATTCCCGTTTCACTTAAAAAAAAAAAAAAACATTATTTATTCAAACACAAGAGTTTTGTGATAAAAATAAGTGTGTTATGATAAATAAACAGATTTAATTGGCTTTGTTGCCAAGGCACAAGCTTTTCTATTTTACAGAACAGGGAAACCGTGACAGATGAAATACGGTCATTACTGATGTTTCCAAGCTAACGCTCATAACCAGTTCTATACTGCAATTACACTGCAAGGCATCTATGACTCTGACTCTGATCTCTGACTCTGGTCATGCTAAACTGTTCTCAGATAACTTGAAATCTATTTTACAAACCATCTTTCGTCGCTGTCATTTTATTCAGGATGTGCCCTGTTGACAGACATAGATTTTTCTTCACATTTATTTTAATTGCATTAATGTTGGGAAATAGTTCTATAGTTCAAGCTCATATGTGCTGTTAGTGACTTATAATGGTTCATTTTTTACTGGGTAGGGAAGGCTATTTTTTAAGTGACTCTAAAATGAGCAGAATTTTATTTTATGAAGTAAAGGAGCAACTAGAATGGCAGTGGAGGAGATAAGCAACTGCTTCAGCTGAGCACACAGAATGAATCTTATTTAACTTGTACATGTTTTTCATTAATATAAGGAGGGACAATGCCAGTATTTAGATCTAGGACCTGCGCCAGCCCAGTGATTCTCTCATGGCGTTTACTCAAAATTCATGATGAATTCTAATATCACATGGTGCTTCCTACAATAGGCCAAGCATCTTTTTTTTTTTGCACACAGAATGCCAGAAGCGATGCTTCAGAGTGGAATGAATATGGAACAGCTGTGGTATGAATTGAAAATGATTATGCAATTAATTGTTTTATAAATGTTAATTTCATCAACTCAGCCACAGTCAAATCCAAGCAGTACCCACATTTGTTTCCTCAGACAATATTACATTGAACAAAATGGCTTTAAAATGTTTTTCCCATTTATTTCCCACCCTGCACACACAACCTTTTCATAGCAAGTGTATAGATTAGTATTATGATTTCATTTGGACTCATTGTATGATATAAATATGCACATGGTTACACTTGGAGAGGAAATAAAGGGAGCAATTACACATTTAGTTACAGCTGGATATGTTTTGCTGTGCACAATGCATTGTCATTTGATTTTGCTGTGTTCTCTTTATTAACTGTTGTCATGTTTGTTAACAAATGGCTGGAATGGTTTTATGGACGGATTTTCGAAAGTGTTGAATGACCAGCATGTGGACGTTTCCTGATGACTTGTTTGGCCTTTTTTTTCACTGCTTTAAATATGTATGCCAGCATGAATTGAGCAGGATCACTTGGCCCTGAAATATAAAATAATTTTCTGCATTCTGACATGAGCACCTGCATAATGGAACTGTGATTTGTTAAATATCACCCGGGTAGTAGTTTAAACGTAAGCTTTGACTGTAGTAAGAGTGAATATGTTATGACAAGAGACTCCTACGGGGCGGGGCGGGGGGGGGGGGGGGGTTGGGATTCTTGCAGTTGTGGATAGAGAAGCTCCACAACTGCAAGTCCTCTGCACACCGTGGATTGATGACCACTGGCCAGACCTCCAAATTGGGATTTGAGGTGATAGAGATCCAGGGTATAGGGACTGGGTGTGGCTGGGGAGCACTGGTGGCCTATGGAACGGCCGTGGGTGGGGAGCAATTTTATCATTAAAAAATAAATGATGCAGCTAGAGAGCCTTCCTCTCTGCCTTAACCCCCAGGGGTGTGAGGGTGTATTCAGGAAATTTAGTGATTGTGCTTTGCTCTAACATTTGTGTAAATGTCATCAAGTTTACACAGTCAGTTTAAAGTGCTTCATATTTTTGTCTTTAGCACAAACTTGGCTATGATAATTTGGCTGCAGTAAGTCGGTTTGGGTGATACGCAGTTTGTAAATCACTCTGAAAACACACAAATTGTAAACGTTAGTTTTTATTATGTACAGGAATGTTGTGAAAACACACTCTAACCAATAGTAACAAATTGGGTATGTACAGACACCAAGATATTTTAGAAAATCTGAAGACATATACAACTAAATGGCTAAAAACCTACACTGGTCACTTTTATCTTTCAACACAAGGCCTCTCTGTATTGAATATTTATGAGGTAGCAGAACATTCACACCTGAGCTCAGGTAAAACCGCACACTTTCTCATCTTACCCAAAGTCGTTTAACAAAGCAATATTCAGTGAGCCAAGTAAAAGACAAAAAATAACTTTTGAATTTTGCAATATTTATTGAAAACAACAGACAAAAGGGAGCTGGCACACTGTATTAGACTCTGATCCAAGGCATTGACCCCTGGCTGTGAGTCCCTCTCTCCTGTGCTTCCCAATTCTGGCTGTGAGTCCCTCTCTCCTGTGCTTCCCTAGGTCATCTTGTCCACAATTGGTTTGTCCCTAACAGCTTTAAAACTATTGAGGGTCTAGGCATGCTCACGAATGTGTAATCTACCCAAACCACTCTCTTAACAGTTAAAGCATGTAAAGATCCATGTGAGAAATGTGCAAGGCATTTTCTTAAAGGGCTGAATGAGCATGGATGTGTGATTGGTGGTTGTATGTGTGAAGTGTATGAGGAAAAGGGGGTACAAGTTGCAAGATAGAGGTAAGGGTTTTAATTTTTTTTGTCTAATCTTGGCTGCATACTTATGCTGGGTAAATGGGGAAAGTAAAATATGGCAAATAAGTTTTGACTGCTGTGCTCTCCTGCAAACAGTAATCCTTTGGCTGGTGGAGCTGAACGGAGTGGGGGTGTGGTCAGACCAACAGAGAAGATGCCAAGTCAAGACAGAGTCCCCAAAGACCACTTAGGGTTGTGGATCCAAACTTTTATATTTTATTTCATTCTTTTCTTCTCTGCTAAGGCTGGCAGAGTGGCACAGACTAATGGTACTTTCGTAGCGGGCAGAGTCTGGAGTATGTCTGTGTGTCCCCTTTAAAATGAGCAGTAGAGCGTGGCACTGCATGTGCACAGTGGTTAAGCAGGTTGCTGCCTTGTGGGTGAAAACTGTGGAGGTTTATCCGCCCAGCTTCACCGCTCACATGCTTTATCAGCTGCAAGGGGATTGGGTTAATACTGGTGGCAGGAAGTGAACCAGCATCAAGAGTAACTGTAACGCCCTGTTTCATTTTCTTTATAAAATAAAGGTTGTACCTTTTACCTACGTGTGCATGCTGTTTGGGCTGTCCCAAGGGTGGAATTTCCTAATAAAGCAAACGGGTTACTGACATTACATCCATCCAAATCCAAGTGTACGCCTGTAGCTAACTGAAGCAATCTTTTATGTGCATAATCTAGTATAATCCATCTTGTGTTTTCACATCTTGTACTTGGTTTTAATAAGTGGTAGCTTAATAGTTGTTGAATTTATTTGCCATGATATTCCTAGGGGTGTATTTCTTGTAATGGCCAATTTACCAATTAAGAAACCTACTAGTTTTTTTTGGCAAACTAATAACATGCATCTGACCAGTTGTAAATCATACTTTATTATGTTATGTCTCCATCAAGATCTCTGCTGCTAAAATACCATCACTTTTTATATCTATACCAGACAAAATTGTCAGACAAAATGTAACCTGGGAAAGATGTTATAAGGTGTTTTATTTATTTTATTTATGTGATTCCTTCTCACATTTTGTCATTACACATGATGTAGTTCATTATGTAGCTAATGGTAAAAAGTAACAAATGCTATGCTACGAATGCTACACATTGAAGTAACTTATTAGAAATGTATTGATCAAGTGTCTGAGATGAAACCAAACCATTATGGCAAGTCGGTGTTGAGACCACTCTGAAGTACCCACACGAAAAGGTCAGCACCTTATGAAATGGTTCTCTGTGATTGGATTGTCCACCCTGCCTCTCCAATGCTTGATTCTCATCCGTGCATCACAGCGTGCGGGCTCATTAAATCCAGCTAACGTTTCCCTCGCTCAGTAGAATGACCCCAGCGATCCTGTCAGAGAAGGCAAATGGAGTGGTGACCCCAAGTGGTCCTGTGATTAAAAAAAGAGAAGGGAAATGAGTTCCACAACCTCCCTCTGTCACAGTATCCCCATCGACGAGAGTCTGATTTGACAGGCTCGATCAGCTGATCTGAAAGGGAGTTTTTTTGGATGTGCTGATAAAATGACATTCCATGACTGTTGAGGTCTGGTATGTGAATGGCACTGATGTGTACCTCAACCGGACAGGATGTGACCAATTCACTACCAGTGACCAGCAGTCTCTTCATCAGGCTCCATATTATTGCACATCTTGTTAAAATAGTGAAATGTGGATCACTGAATTTTCCTTACAAATGTTAAAAAGGCAAACCATTAACAAGCTTAATATTAATAAGCAGGGGCACCCTCTAGTCTAGAGGCTAAGGTAACATTGCTTCCAGGGGGGATTGGCCCCTGGCTAGCCTAATCATCTGTAAGTCGCTTTGGATAAAAGCGTCAGCTAAATGACTGTAATGTAATGTTATGTAATAAGTAAAAAGAAAACCACAGAAATCTACTTGCCAAGTTTCTGATGATGAAGCTTTAATATAGTTCTCATATATGGGCTTGAATCATGTGAATATTCTGCTGTTCTGATTATCTGTAAAGGCCAAGGAGATACACTGCTAATAATGGCTCTGATGCAAGATCTTACTAGAATCTGTAATCTATTTTCTGCCTCAAGCCATACAAATGGTTCACTCTCCAAACTTGACCTTCATGTCCTTTGGGTTTACACAGACCTTCTACTATCCATGTTTAGATAGGTGGTAAGACTTATTAAAATTGTGATATAAATATGCTTCAATCCTCACTCTTAACAGCAGTTTTTTATACAGTCTAGCAGACATTACCAAACTTGCTTTTGTTTAAAACACTGAGGATAATATAAGTTAAAATGATGCTGTTTAAGCATAACCTTGTCAAAAAAATCACATACCGTAAAACTGTTGCATCTCACTTGCCACTGGTCAGAGCAATTCAATATGGAGTTTGTATTTGTATGTCATTTTATTTGTATGGCCAATATTGTTGTATTTGGTTCAGTGAGTCTTGTCTGAAATTTGGTCACTGTTTGTGTCCTACCCTCCACCTCAAAACTATTTCACATTAAACAATTTTATAATTAAACTGAGTTTCAAAAGCTATAGAGCTGCTAGAGCAAACAATTATTATTCCTATCATTATGACAAATGTCACGCGAAAATTCAGTTGACAGAACTAACCACAGGAAAAGAGCGGGTGACTCATATCATTAGTTCCCCAAAACAAATTTCCTCCCGTTACAGTAAAGCAAGGTGTGTATCAAACATCACCTTCCCTTTCATTCGCGCAATACGTGCTTTTCATGAGAGACAGTATGATGTACTGCAGTAGCATTCAGCTCTGCATAAATGACATCATAAGTCACACAGACATGTTGGAGCCTGTAAGTGAGGTTGCTTCTAATATTTTTATTACTGTGCATTCCTCTACAGCCTCTGCAAGTTATAATTACAGGGTCATATAATATTTTTGTGGATTTTCCCTATTATTATCCCAAATAATAATTAAAAACAAAAAGTAAAAAAATATACACATGCTATGCAAAAATAAGTTAAAGGATATTCACATTATGTTCATTTTTATTGTTCATGTAACTGGAATGTTTCATTATCACTTATTCAGATGTGGATGAAAGAATCTCAAAAATCCCCTGTTTTTGCTGCTCAACGCATTGAAGGATAGGTATGGCTTTGAAAGGGATCTTGTTATGCAATTCAACATATCTGTAAAAGCACAAAATACACATTGACAAAAGCAAAAAAAACCAAAAAGCATGTTATATGTCTCACAGAAGAACCTTTTATCATAAAAACAACAGGGTTTTCCAGAACAACACTTACCAACACAAGATTATGGTTTCGTCACATGGGGTACCAAGTGTGTTAGTTGTTGTGTTATAGAACAGTAAACAGTGCAACAAGTTGAAAAGTCAATGGATAAAATACCCCAAATAATGAAATATGAAAACCATAAAGAAGTGTATGATTCTGATGATATGCTTTGTCATAAAGGCTTTTAAGTGTCTGATAATTGCAGCAGACAGTAATTCCTTCCTGCTTTAGTAAGCATGGCTACAGGAGTCCTTGACTGCATCAGACTGGGTTAATATGAGGGCTGCTGCTTTCTTGAACACATGCGTGAGGTCCCGGCTCACAGTCGATCCAAGAAAACCGCAGCCGTTGATTGTTTCCAGATATTAGGCTAATTCCCTTCATACATGAAATAAAGAAGCAAGAAGCTGTTAACATCGCACGGGACTCTCGCACATCTGTATTCACGAAAACCGCTATCTTTTACTAATATCCGCAACCCGTGGAAGCTATTTGTGCAAGATGGGCACTGCCGGCTTGGTTTCACATTTTAAGGTCAACAGTAACTCCGTAACCTCATAATTGATATGTCATTTGCGCAGTGTTTATGGTCTCTTTGCCTTCCTTCATTCCATGGAAACAGAAATCCACAGATAGGAAGCTTCGTTCTCAGCTGGGTGGCCCTGTAGCAGGGTGTGGCAAGTCCGCTCAGCCCACAGCCCCACGTCTGAGCTGTGTCTCCGGCTAGTCCTTATGTAAATGTCCGATGCCAAGCCTTACCAGTCCGGCCTAAAATGCTGTTGAAACTATGCTGAATTATAGGGTTTGTAATGGCGGGTGATTATTTTTCTTCTTGTTGGTAATTATGTCCTTCCCTAATTCACCCGGTCAGCAGGCCTAGTATGTGGTGGTCTGGCTGGTATTTGCTTCAGCTTTCTCCACCCAGCATCTGGAGCAAACACAGACACTTACGATCCAACTGGGTAACATACTAGAAGTGCCGTCTCTTACAAGTTCTCTCTGAGTATACAAAACAAAGGTTTTGACATCTCCACAGGTATATGATATCATGGTGTGTCTTCTTCTGAGTCCAGAAAGTTGATAACAAATACAGAACACGTTACACAGTCAGTCCCACAATGCATAGTGCCAAATGGCCTCCTCCTTTTGAGACCTCTCAGAAAACGTAGTTATCCGAAAGACATCTGTCATATTTCTGCTTAAACGCTGGCAGATGTTTCTGTCTTGACCTCACCACAGAGCCCTGAAAATGTTTTTCTTTTTTTCATTTTTCAAGACTGGGTGCAAAAAATGAGTACCCGATAAAATTCCTCATTTTTAGGTAAGTGATTCATGCATGTTCTCAAGGGATTCACAGTGTTTATTGAAACAGGAACACTCTCTACAGTTTTTAAAATGTGGACTGATTAAATTACTTTAATTTTATCAGAAATGTAAAAATTCTTCAAAGACCTGAATATCTGAATATTCAAAGACTGAATATCTCTTATGCAATTTATTTGGTTGTTATCTCCTCTGGAACTTTTTTTTCCTAAAATGTAAAATTATATAATGAATCATATTCTTCTTTCATTTGGATTGCAAACAACTAGAGTGAACTTATTTAGAAATACAATGGGAAAATGTCATGAAATTGATGTACAGCACAATAACCGTTCCCATGTGCAAAATGTATATTAAATGTTTTATTAGGAATAATTATATCTGTTTTTTTTCTCTGATCTCTCTCTCATTGTTGGAAATTACGAAACTGACATCAGCCATTTTGTATTCGTGAGATTTATATAACATTAGTGATCACAATATAATCTGTTTTGCTGTCTACAAAACTGAATAAATAACACTTACTGTAGAAAAATAGTATAATCGTATTATGAAACACATGAGCTGAGACATTAGTCAGGTTTTGTCTCAGTGTTGGACATTCATTAATCTTTAACAGGATACTGCAGCCTGAATGAATATGTAGAGGGAAAACAGAGGCTGTACACGGCTATAAGGCTTTTAACCCAAATGTCTGGAGACTTCCGTCTGTGGTTAACGCTCATGTTGTGTTTCAGTCAAACTGACCTGTGTTTCTTGTTTACTTACAGAAAAATTATACACTAAATTATCTTTTGACCTGAAGGCTTATTTCCTATGGAGGTCACGCAAAAACATTCTCACTTGTTTATCACAGCCATACGAATGACACTTTCATTGTTCAACGCTGCATAACAGAGGTAAATGAAAATACTGTTGGCAGAGCAACCTGGATGTTATGGCTATGTCCTTTATGGTCATCTGCCCATCTTACAGCCAGACTGAGGGCAGATAAGATAAGGTAACAGAGCTTGCGAATGAGAAATGGCTCACAATCATAAATGCCTTTAGTTCAGTGAGCACAGGGTCATGCACCTACTTAAAGTTAAACAGCCATTCTCTCAAGCTCCCAATCAAATACCTAAAACACCACATTATTGATGGTTAACATGGATCTACATTTGGGGTACCAGATTAAAGCAGAATTGGGCATGGTACGACCCTCTTTGTTTCTTGGTAAGCCTTACTGTGCCCCCAAAAGTGAGTAAATTTTCAGGCACTCCTCCACCGGGTAATTAATTCTGCATGGACCAGGGAGGGGGGGAGAGACCCTTCTTAAGTCGGGCCTGGAACAGAACTCATTGCTCGGGTTTTTTCCTGCTTTAGTCTCGCAGCTCAGCTTTTTTCTGCGTTACCCCAAAGCTCAGTTTTTGTTCTCAGCAAGGTCAATTTTTTTTTGCTTAACGCTCAGTTTTTTCCGCCATCACTCAATTTTCTCCTGCAACATTTTGGATGTTTTTCCTTTGTTTGGCTGCTATTGTGAGTGATTCCTTCTTGATTCCTCAAGTGAGATATACAATTGGCTCAGGTAACTTTCATTTCAGTCATTCATCTACTCTGTCATCTGTTTGTATTCTTGTTTTTGTTGTTAATATATTTTATCACTATCTGTCAAGGTAGTGGACCAGGTCTGTTGTGTAGACCCTTATTTGTGTTTGTGTTGTCCAGCAAACCTATTTAAAGTATTTCTTTCGTATATTTCTGATTAAGGTTGATCCACCAGTCTGCTAATTCCTATCTTGAACTTGGTGATTTACTTAATAGTTTGTAGTTGTAATTGTAATTATTTAGTTAAATCTATTGTAACTTATTTTAAGTGTTGGTTAAGTGAGAGGTTTTGGTAGATTGCATCTAAGCAAAATTGAGGTTGTCTTGCTTGGTATCATTATTCCTTTTGCGAGTAATGAACACTGACTCTGGTTTTCGTTTCTGGTGTGACAAACTGACAAGGCATAGCAGAGGAGTTTGACCCCCACCTGACCCCTCAAACAAAACAACTGAGTAAAATAGATTTTACTAAAATAATTTATTTTAAAAACCACACAAACAGTGTGAAAAAAGAAAAAAAAGTTAAGTGACTGAAGCGAGCAAAGTAATAAGTCAGTTTTTGTCAAGTTACAGATGTATCTCAAGTTTTCCGATCTTTCATATTTTGGAACGCTATTTTGTGGCTTTGGTGACCTATTTCGGCCTCAGTCGTATCCTCTGGTCCTTGATTCAGCCTTTGAAATAAAGTTATAATAGGTATGTGCTCACACATTTGTGTTTACACAGATGAGGAAATGTGTCACATTGTACCTCCAGAAGTGTTTTGAAATTCCGCTTTAAAACCAGATCAGCAACACATTTCTATTTACACCAAAAGTATCTTGTCATAGTCTAACAACATGTATTTTAAGAGTGATTTCAGTGGCTGTGAAAATGAGGTAAAAAGTGAAGCACATCCAGTGAACTATAAAAAGTTACAAAGTGTGAGAGGTTGACTGCTTAATGCTTGCAGTGTCATTAAATGCACTGTTGTTTGGTGCATCAATGCCAGAATCACTAATCTCAGGACATTTAGAGGTTGGTAAAGTTCACAGGTTAGTTAGTCTGTGTTCTATTCAGTAGACTCCGACTGCAGCAGACTGGATGGTCCTCCTTTACAGTGCAAGTTTTGTCTGCTACGGACAGGGGCGTGGCTAGAAATTCTTGGCCCTGTACACAGGCAGGCTCTGAGGGCCCCTCCACTCTTTATACAAAAAAAATCCCAGATCAAACCCTTGGACACTGTATTCTTAGTACCCTTTTTCCCCTTGGTGCTACGCCCCTGGCTTTGGATCCTCAGTACCATATGAAAGCACACTATGTCTGACCACTCCAAGACATTCAGACGGCTTCACCAGGGATGCTGTCTGCACTCACGTATTGAGCACCATTGAGCCAGGCTCATATTTACTATCCCTCCATGTGCACATAAAGGAGATCAAATCCTTTCAGGGCATCATCATCAAAGCATATCAGAGGATATCATCAATGGCTGTATCAGCTGAGAAGAAAGGGATTCTGCTGCCCTCTGGTCCAGCTCCCTTCAACAGGCTAGCACTGACCTCTGCTGAATGACACAATGGGAGAGCCGGGGCCTGGAATTCCTGACCACACACTGGCAGCACGTCACCTTCCTCTACACAAAACCAGACCTTTAGGCTTTTAGCTTGCAGATATCAAGAAAATCACCGAATTACGAACCACAGGGGGCTGGGCAGAGAAAGCCCAACCTGTACGACAGAAGGCATAAGCCATTTTTCCCATCCAGCTTTGAAAGCAACGGTCAAGACGTGCCGGCTCAGTGCTGAAGCCGCGATCTCATCACGCGCAAGCAGGCAGTAGAGTTCCTGGAACACAGCAGATTCATCTGAGAGCTCAGTCCTCTCCCGACTTCGACTGAGTGACACAAGAAAAAGGTGCAACAGTTCCTGCTGCATGAAGAAATTCAGCCGTGAAAGTGCATTTAGAGTAAGCTACAATAATATGAAGAAACAAACCTGGCAGTATTGTATAGCTCAGCCATGCCTATGACTTTTATTTTGGCTAAATGTCTGTTTCTGCCCATTTTTGATTTCATAAACTAACTGATGCTGCTTCCGCTTTAAAAGGAGGAGGAGGGTGTGGGATACCGTTTGATTAAATTACTGACACCATATGTAGCAAGCCACGTATGTGAGATATTTTAGAAAAGATAAGTTGATGACCTGAAAGAATTTTGTTTCTGAAAATTTGGGATACCTAAAAAGGGCCTGAATTGGCCCAGGAAAATAGGATGTCTGTTTGCCCCATGGAGAGGATAAATTCAGGGTGTTAAAACTTGGAGTATGACTGAATAGATGTTTACTGGTTAAAATGATGAAACTATATAATAAATACTGGCACTCATTTGATGATGTGAACTAATTTATTCACATTTCTCCTTCACATACATCATTTTTTAATTTCCAGTTTGGAACACCTGATGGTAAATGTTAGCTTCTGACATCACAGCAGTGTCCTTTGTCAGTTTGGGAGGGTACACTCTTGTATGCCCATCCTAAATCAGTAGCTGCGTCTTTTCACTGAACAATCCACCAGCTGAAATGCTATAGCCCATGACCACCCTCGCAGCACCATGGGACCCCTCTTGGCCGCCTAAGGGGAAGAACACTGCACCAGGGAGGGGGTAGGTCCATATGGGGGCACACACACACACACACACACACACACGCACGCTCGGACTCATACACCAAAAAGGAAAAAATAAAGGGGCGGGGAGCAGGTCGGCCCGTGCCACAATGCCAGGCCTCCTCTGCGACCCAAAAAAAAAACCCAAAAAAGGGATGTGCGCTGCTACCTCATTGTCTGCACTTGGCCTGCCGCCTGCTGACAAATGTTGCCGATTCCCCATTTCCAGCACTACACCGGTGCCACCCAATTAGCAACGACAAACTCGACCAAATGGTGGCAGGCGCCAAGCTCACTTTCTGACACAGCCAAGGCACCGGGCATAGGCAGTTTCACTGTAAATGACATGGTAAAACGTGGTCCTAACTCACCCTGAAAGATGCATGACTTTCTTATTTCTGCCTCCAGTTTTATATTCGAGAGAGGTCCAGCACATCCATCCACATCAGCTGTCCAAATATCTCTCTTTAGACATAATCAAAAAGAAACACATCAGAACAGAATTTTCAAAACAAAACACATTTTCCATCCATCTGCATATCCAAACTGCAGGAAATGTGTCAGCGCACAAACATCTCAAAATTGCAGCCATCACACTTTATTCGGCCATTATTATCCTTTTTCTCTTCCATTACTATACTTCCGGCATGAGACCTCACATCTTGTTTCCAGAGTTACTGCCTCTTTGTGCAATCACTAAAGCAGCTTCCAAAAACTCTGTGTGGGAGAGAGAGAGACAGAGAGACGTGTTACACCCTGTCAAAGCTATCATGTCAGCATGAGCCATCACGTCACATATCGATATCAACACAGAATCAGAAGAGAAGACAAACAATCGCAGAGAGGCGTCCAAATAACCTCTTCCACCTACTGACTGTAGGTGTGAATATCAGTCTGTGCTGCTTTTAAAAGAATTATACCCAGCCTAAGTGAACCTGAGAGGGGTAACATTACTCACAGTGTCAATTTAGATAACCTTCAAGGAAATTGCTGCTCGGTACAAGGTTAATTTCACAATTTCATCTTTTTGTATAATACTTTTTTTTTCCATTGTGAGAGGGATGATTATGAGGTATGCATATTTATGATTAATGTCTTAATCCTCCGCTGATAGAGAGGGGGTATCATGCATTAATTGCCACTTCAGTGTAAACAGTTCCGCAATGGGATAATTTATAGGGAATGAGCTCCACTGGGGCTAAAAGCAATTGCCTTGACAGAACTCATTTTATTCAGATACTCAAAAAGGAGAAACTTTGTACCTTGAAACCCAATGAATAATCAATGCAAATTATGAAAGTAAAGTTGAGAAAACATGGTTTACATTTTATTTTTGCTCTCCTCAGACTGTATCTAGAATGCTCCAAGTTGGCACATTTTTTACAAAGAAATCTATATTCTATTGTTGTGCTTAAGGGGCCACGTTCCCTGAACCAGAAACTTTAAGTGTTCATTAAATTCATGAAAAATTTCGTCACACCTTGAGTTCTTTTCCAGGTATATATTGCCTCTGGCCATGCCCATTATCTCTCAGTTCACATGTCATGTGTTACTCACTGTGGCTGAAATAGGATTTTTAATTAACGCAGCAGATGCCAAATTAAATACAATGGCCGAGTTACCTTGACACAGAAAAAAATAGTTTCCCCGCCAAGTCATGAGAACACATGAAAAAAATGTTTTATCAGAATTGTAAGAAAGCTGCTGTAAAGAAATGGAAAATATGAATACCTGACTCATGTCAAGGGTGCGTTGGTGTAGCAATTTTACTGTAAAAGTAAGTGCAAATATTACCATAGTCATGCATGCAAGACATTTGGAAATAATGTCAAGGGGTGTTATTTCATCTCATAATTACATATCTGCACTGATTATATGGTGGATAGATAAAATAATGGAAAACCCCAACATTATATGAATCTTTAGGCACTAACAAGGAGTTGTGCTGCCTTTAAAATAGATTCAGCAAGCTTTGAACTGTTTTTAGTGGGATATTCGACCATTCTTTGTCTCCTTCTACATCACACTGCATTGGATCAATTAAAACCTGAATTTTCTTTGGCATACTGATATCTAATTTGAATTTAATATAAAAATGTCTTTGTTGTCTTCTTGTCATATGTAAGATGGGTAGGTAGCTACTGTTTGTTAGCTGCACTGGCCTGGGGATATGATGAACCCCTTGCTTGTTAGTATAATGAGCTATTGTAATAAACCTCAACTCAAAAAAAAAAAAAAAATTTTTTTTACAGAGGAGAACCATCATTTCCAATGGTGCTGAGATAACAAAAGCATAAAAGCAACTAAGTCCTGTAGAAAGAATAAAAATATACGTCTCATCATCAAAGACTGATATAAGAGCTAATGATGCTTATTCAAAACAAGATGATGTTTGGAATGTTGAACTCGTTGTAAGAATTAACTTTTTAAATAGTGGATGCCCCTGCTGAAAAATATTTATAGACTTATAGATATATTGGAAATCTTTTGTATAACTACATTAGTGAACAGGTTAATTAATGTACCTTCAACTTTGAATGCTTCTCCAATGCAAGGACATTGTGGAAATGTAAAAAAATGATCACAGAGAAAACATTACACTCAACTCCATACCAAATGTGTCTATGGAAAGATGTTTCCCTGGCTGAACTGTAGGTAGGGGATGAGATGACAGGAATTCATTTTAACAATTGATTTCAAAATGTGAAAATATACTAGGAGAAAGTCAAATAAAGGCAAAGCTCTACATGTTCCTCCAGCCAGGTACTTAGTCCTGCTTAGTTATTCTGGGTTGTGCTGATGTTGTTTACTGACAAGGCCTCCGGTAAACAATGGCTCAATAAGGCCTTATACAGGCGGCATTCTTTGTCTGTGGAGCTGTGTTCCAAACTTGGACCTGTGAAGCACTCCCAGAGAGCATTCAGATTAATAATAGCATTTTACTCTATTGTTATTAGGGCCTGACTGATAACAGAATTTTGTCATCGATACCGATACCAGATAGTATCAGTACCGATATCATAGTATCAGGATAGCACTGGATAGTATTCGGGATTTAAATACTTCTGTGTTGGTGTAGGTTACGTACAATGCTGTGTGTATGTATTGCTACAGTGTAGAGCGTGTATTGCTAATTACTATCCAGCCAAGTTCACGCTAGGTGAAGGGACCTTAGCCAGTCACGTTTAGCTCACTAATGTAACACTACAATAGATGATTGTGTAGCTATGATTAAAATAAACTCACAATTTTATCAATTACTTATTAGCTATATGTCTGCTTTACTTTTCCATAAACTAAAGCTGCTTAGCTAGCATGCTAATGTAGACACAGCATACTTAAATTAACTTGCTAGCTACTTTACCAGCTAGCAAGCTAGGTAAGCAAGCTCACTAGCTTTCTCACTAGTTATCGAACCCACAGTGGGTATCACCAGTTTCTGCTAGTATGGTAAACTTTGATAAATCGGGCCCTCATTGTTATCTAGATGTACATTTCAGAAATAATTCTTCTCTGATTTACATGTCATTAGTATTGTAATAATTATTTATATCCTACTAAAAAGCCATATGTCTTGTATAGATCCATTGCATGATAATAATTCAGACATACTGTGTGTTTATTAAAATGGCACTGCATTAAAGATTGAAGTGGTCATTTTATTGAGGTGGGTGCTTTCAACCACAGGGTAGCCATTTTCAAGGAAGTTTGAAATAAAAAATTTTGGGAACCATAGCTGCAGCGCGCCCCCTTCTAAAACATAAATGGCAACCATGGCTTCTTGTGGTAATGTGAAGCAGATCTCAAAACAAAGTGCTCTGGCCAAACTGTCGACTGATGCTGGATATCTCCTTACTAACAATAACCTTGTATCAAGCTAAAGGAAATACGATGAATGCACCATCAAGCATACAGGTGAAGGATATGTAGCATATGTTAGAAGTGAATTAACATCATGCCGAGTTACCAGATATTAGACGCTTAAATTTATGAGCTTTATATGTGGAGTGTTGATGGAATTTAAGCAGCCGAAAAACTTCCATCATCACAGAATCTCCTTCTATTAAAGATTTCCGTTACTTTCATTTCTTCCTGAAGAGATGCTCAAGGAAATGCAAACCACAATAAAAACTGATCTCCATAACAAAGACTGTTATCCAATAACATTTGTATAAAATTGCATCTTATTACAACTTTGAGCATCAGGCTCAGTGTTAGCACTGCATGAATTACACAATTCATGTGGAAAACATTAACTCTCAATCGTAGGTTTAAGGAGTCTAGCAAGAGCCAACACCATCAACTTAACATACACCCCAGAGACAGAATGGATTGCTCTTAATTTGTCTAGCTAAGAGATACTTGATGCAAAAAAGAGAGGATAGGAAGGGCTGCAGTGTTGTGTAAGTGATCAAAAAACACAAAAGAGAAACTTCACCTTATTTTTTTTAAAAAAGTGTTTCTCTGCCGTGTCAACCTGTCGATGTGTTTGTGTGACATTGTATCCTCCACTGTCAGAATACAGAGATATACAGACAGAAATGGATAATGATCATTGGCTACAATAAAATATTCACATGAAGTAACTCATTTTCTAGCGCTCCAAATGGAAAATGGATAACAGGTCAACCCAGACACTGAGTGAGGTTGTTTATTAGATATGGACTGCGGGCATACGTTTATTATGAACTGTGGGTTCAAAAAAATAAGCAGAGTGCAAGTTATCTGGTAGTTAATGAAGTATTCCAAGAAGAAAAAGCCATACAAAACAGAATGTACAAGTATTATTTTTCTAACTTATTCAAGTTATCCCCTAACTGTACGAATCAATAGTTATGTCAGGTCTTGATCACTTATTAAATTGGAAAGTAGTTATGCTCAGTTAACAAAAGTGAACTACATCCATACCCAGAAATCCACATGTACAAATTTACATGTGTTGCAATCTATCTTGAAAGTTTTATAAAAAATGTGTAATGGGACATTTTTACTTGAAATAAAACACATGCTTCATTTCACCTTTACACTATTCATTTGACATGACAATGCCAGAATGCTGTGGTCTCTTGGCCAAGATATCATTTATGTTTTACTTTTTAAAGATGTTTTACTTTCATTAGGAACTCACTGCCCAGATAACTAACTGCCCGACAGTAATACTACCCACAGCCACTCAGACCTTGAAACAGAGGAGAGAGATTTCAAAGATCCTGAGCGGTTGTTTGCGGTATTTTTTTAGAGTCATAGAAGATAAAAGACAGAGGCCCTGAAGAGCTTCATATCAGACATAAACATGGTTGAAAAAAATACAATAAATAAACATTTTCTTTGATGGAAAAGCAAGCTCAGCCATTTTTATTGAATAAAAGACTCAACTCAGTTACGTAGACAAAGTATAATAAGTAACCATCCTTTTGTAGCTCTTTTTTGCTCAGGGAGTCATGCCTTTGTTTCCCTTTCTTCTGCTTTTACAGCTAAGTGCACTGCTCCGCCATCGCTTCCCTTCACACGGCATATCTCAGCACTCACAGCTGAGAAACTTCAATGCTAGAGCGCAGGTTCCCTGCATTAAAGATATTGAAACAGTGTGAAATGAAGAGAGACGTGTGGTATGCCTCTTGAGCTCTCATTTACTTTTGCTGCTGCTGTCTGTGGATGACACATAAAAAGATGTGGTTTAGAAATCTCTCCCCGTTGGTTCATTATGCTGTCCAGGGTCTAACTGCCTTGGGTTCAGGATACTGGGTAATGCTGTGCGAATCGAGACAGCTGATTTTGCGAATCCATCAAATGTGCAGTCATGACAAGTGATGCAGCCATGAGTTAGACCGTCCCTCTGACACCCAATTTTCTGTTCTGAGCCAAAAACATCCATTTTATTCCATCTGATCTTGTCATTTTTCATGCTGCTTTTTGATTTTTTTGTCCTTTCTTTTCCCACTAGCTGCAAATATGAGGATTCATTATTCATCATTAGTCAAAGTGAATGTGCAGGTAAAATGAGTCCCTGAAAACCAGCTTGTAATATATTTTAATCTTATTGTAAAATAAAAATAAAAATACTAGTCTGTAAAATTTATTTTTAAAGATTGAAATTTTAGCTGGGCGAATTGTTGTTTTCAGACTGGGAATCCATCTTTCATCTTTAGGGGATGTGACCTCAGTCAGGGTTTTGAAACACATTCCTGTCTGAGTGAATTTAGTAATGAATATTTATACTCATGAATAATAATTTGCAGCTTTGCCTTGTCCCCCACAGCAGTCTCTCTCGGTGCTTTCTAGTGTGAATTTTGAAAGTGGTATTTCTTTTTTTTTATCATGAAATAAAGTGGTAAAAATATAGTGCCTTGTTTAAGTTCTATTAGATTTTTAAGAATGAAACACATATCCCTGGACAGGCCTTTTAGAAAAAGGAAAACATCACCGGCGAGTTGCCTTAAGCTTGCGTTCTACAAAATGTTCAATTCTACGCAATTTCAGTATTCCTCAAGATGCTGGACTAAGTCTGAAAAAATAGTTTTGCCACATACATGTAGCCTATGGGAAATAATTTCAGAGGTTAAGTTGATGCACACATAAGATAAGATCAAAAGATTAAAAACTTTGTGTGTTCATATTTTATATTTAGTTTGTACGTATTTTGCATCTTGTGATTTCATGGTTAAGTTCATTGACTGAATTATTGACTTGGTGTAAAATAATATTTTGTTTTTTGTTTGTCTTATACTAACTTCATAATGATGTGATGATACTTTATTTGTACCGGAAGAAGAAAAAGGGATTTCATGTGATTTCATTTAAGTTTGTTATTTGGACCAATCAGAAACGAGCTAGGGGTGAGGCGGGAGCAACGAGAGAGAAAATCGAGGGTGTGTGGCAGAGAAAAAATGGCAGAGAAGGAGCTGCTGCTATTTTAATGTGTGAAAAGTGTAAATACGTAACTCGCGTATTTTTACTCATGTTCCAGAGATATAATAACCCAATTACACATTCCGTGAACTTTGTTGGTTATTATATCCTACGGTCAGACTGCTTTGACCCATATCTTTGGCGAGGAGTCCACAGTTTTCCAGCTCGACCGCTAGCTTAGCCTAAGATAGCAAACTGGAGGGAAATAGCGGGGACTTAGCTCGTTCGCTAACCCAGCGAAATACAAAGTGTTGGCGCAAAGCAGAGGAGAGTTGTCCAGAGAGACTTCGCAACGACTCTACAAACTTCCCCTCTTGCTGCTGCGTCAGGGAAACTGAGTTGTCTCTTTTTTCCCTTTCATTCTGCTCATTGAGTGAAGAAGCCTGTGTAGTTTGGCTACCACGCACGCTAGCTACTCTCCAGGCCTGCAACGCGATCGACTGGGACACATTTATTTTGCTGGCTTATTGCTTTGAAAGATATGGTAAGGGCCCAATGTTGTTCACGCAGTATTACAAAATATATTGCACTGGAAGTGTATTTTTGTTTATACTCTTTGGTGTGGTAAAGGTAACGGGTACAAGTTTATTTGTTAAAATCTATAAGGAGATTCATTTCATTAATCTCTGTTGTGTGAATGTTTGTGTGAATAAGTAAATAGTTTATTTTTAAAAAAAATCTTTATTGTGTTTGAGAGCCCAATGCATTAAAAGTAGAAAATAATTACAGGAGACAATAATATATTGTCTGATAAAGGAATTAAGGGTAGCTCCCTCGTTTAATGCCGGTACAGCAAAGGGACGCTACATACAGCTCTCCTAATGGGAGTTCTACGATCCCCACCTCTTTTCTTTAATTTTAGAGATGCAATTGTTCCCCTACTTCCAGAAGCCTTGAAAACTTAAGTACAATAATAATGGAATAAGTAAGGCATAACACCCGATGAGGTGTTGACTGTACGAATATAAAAGACGAGGTGGAGGTGAAGAACTCAATGATGTGGAGTGGAGTTGCCTCCGCCAAGTTCACAGTTACTTGCTAGATCATTTCAGTATGTGGTCACTTTTTTTGACTCAAAATATGATTATTTAAGACATATCCTATCACTGTAGATGATATAGACATACTGTATATAATAAAGTTTTGTCCTCACCAAATTAATTAAAATTAATATGAATTTTTTTTCATAAAATGTTTTATACTTTTAAGTTTTAATGTTAGCTAACGTTAAAATGTTAATGAGTGAATGAAACAGCTGACCGCTTTTGACAGAGCTATGGTTGGCATGGTTACCACGGAAATACAGATTTTCCGTATCTGTGATATAAATTTATATATTGGCTTCCATGGAGAGGAACAACTAATATGTAGAAGCCACCTAAACGACCTAGATTTAAAAACAGAAGCTGTGCAATTCCATTCTTCCACTATCTTCAATGAGACTGAAAATATGAATATTTTGTTAATCAATTTCTTCCACGTTCTCAGGACCATAGACCTTTTTTGTATAAAGACTGCTACATTTGAATGTTGCTGCCTCACTGAATACTAGTTTTACTATGAAATATTTCAGTTTAAGTTTTTTGCACAACATGCTCAGCATCTGAGTGTCCATGGGGATCATGAAGTTTGATAGGTACCTCCTTCTTCAGGACCTCCACAAGGATCTGTTGGAAGACTTTTGTGTCCCCATCTTGGTGGCAGGAGCCATTTCATTCAACCATCCTGTTCCATGGCACTGTGCAGTGCCAAGTGCAGGGCTAGAGAGGCTTAAATTGTTTGCTTCATGTATGTGTTCTCCACCTTCTAAGGGATTCGCTGCAGTGGCTCCATGGTGACAGTCTATTAAATCCTCTGATGCTGCATCCTCTATCCTGGCTTCCTGGTGGGGATTGGAATCTTAAGTTTATCTCACAACAACTGTTGGTGTTCTGCATCTTCTAATAGTAAAGCCTGGCAACAATCTACATTCTAAATTATTACTGCAAAAGGAAACAGAACACACAGCAGCACCAAAACAGCACAATGGCAGGGAGAACACAAAAAAAAACCAGGGGAAGGTAAGATTCCTACCCTTAAGACAATATACATATAGAACCATTGCAATTGTTTATCATCAAATTAAAAATTTGTGAGTTTAGGTAACTCCAAATGTTGAATTCTGCAAAAGTCTGTCGTATGAGCTGCCATGTTATGCATGTATCACTTGAAACAGACTCAAGAAAAAGTTCCATACTAACTAAACAAATCTTGTTTGTGTATCCTTCAGGGCTCAGGATATCACATTTGGACGACCAGGAAACTGGACAGTTTGCAAGATGTTGTTAGTGAGGAAAACAGCTCAAGTGACGAGTTAAAAGATGCGGTTGGACTCTTGGCTGACTCAGCTAGCAACGCTAATGCTACGTGTAGAGAAAGAAGTGTTAGCAACATGGCGTCTATAGTTGGAACTCTCACTTCGACAGTCAAAAACTGACGTGGGAGGAATACTGTGAAGTGTTAGATCACTTTCTTGTCGCAAATGGTATAGATAACCCTGGAAAGCAATGGGAAATTTTATTGAGCTTAGTGGGCAGTCAAACATAAAGTCTAATGAGAAACCTGCTTATCCTGGAGAAGCCTGGTAAGAAATCATACACAGACCTAGTAGCACTGCTAAAAGAACACTAATCAGAAGCCAAGTGACATTCCTGTTCAAGTTTCATTCTAGAATGAGAGTGGCGAATGAAAATGTATCGGAGCATGTGGAGGTTCTATGGGAACTGGCTCAACATTGCAACTATGGGGACTAGCTGAAGGAAATGCTACACAACAGGCTTGTGTGTGGCATCAGCAACACCAGAATTCAGCAGCAGCAGCTGCTGGCTGAGACCGAGTTCACTTTTGAAACAGTGCTCGAGTTGGCGCAGGCAATTGAGACTGCTAATAAAGATGTGCGGGACATGGAGAGGCAAATGAGAGTGTGGCACCAAAAAACAGCAACACAGTTTGCTGGGCACAATATGAATACAAGATGCAGGCCGCAGAATAAGGTTGCATCAGGGGCATGTTACAGATGTGGAGGTGAACACAAAAAACTGGTGACATGTTACAGATGTGGAGGTGAAAACTTTTGTTTTCTGAATGAGAAATGCCATACATGTGGAAAAAAGGACATTTCAGGATGTTATTTGCACAAAAAAACAATTCTACTCTCTTAAGACAGTGGAGTTTTTGTGTGGCAATCCCATAGAGGAGCAGCCACTAACCGAGAGACAGTACAGTCCGGTGCCAGGATAGTCTCCTAAAGAAGCAAGCCCATATAAGCAGTACAACGTACACAGTGCACTTCAGATACAGGAGGTCCAAATTTTTCAGTCATCAGCCACTTCGATGGTAAGAACTCCAATGTTCATGGTACTATAGTTGGACATTGTCCTTTTAGTTGCTAAATACTACAGCTGGTATAGGCTGAAGGCCTGACTTTCCCATTCTTTCCCTGAGATGGAACTCCATCAAGACCATGGTTACATTCTGCTATTGTCTGTTGTGGTTATGTTGTTTTGTGTATCTGCTGGCTTTTAGACTGCATCCAGTAATGGAATCCCAAGAGCTTTTTGCAGTTTCCTTCATATAAACAGTAAACAGAGCTATACATTTGTTGGAGAGCCTTAATTAATAGCATCTGACACCAATTTATGGGAGCTTCAACAGATATATGGGAAAACAAAGTGACTGTAACACTGAGATATTCCTCAGTAATTTCTCGTATACTTGAACATAGCTGCACAATATGGGAATGACTGAGGTTACCAATTTGAGTGCATTGCAACATCAAGGCTTCAGTAAGCCCCAAGCCGCAGGATATGAGCTTGCCTTACAAATGAGTAACCAACAATGGCAGAACTGTATTGACTAAAAAGATAACAGTCACTAATAACGTTCATTCCCAGAATGCCAGGTACTTCCTGTCAGTACAGGCAACCAAAGGAGTTGTACATAACCATGAAAGACTCCCCTGATTCCCAACAATGGATCTTCTCATTAGCCCAGGGCTCAAAGTTTTGTAAAAAGAAAATTTCTGTAAGAGTTGACACCATAGACCCTGCACCTAATTAGCACTGAATATCCACTCTTTGAATTTGTACAGAGGCATTGGACATAAAAACACTAGATTAGAAATAGAATAACGGTTCACCAGAGTGATGGAGCTTGTGCCAGAAAAGAGCCCTTCTGAGATGCTGCTCTTTAGATCAGAGGGTGTCAGTTTCCTGACAGCGCGCCAGTAGCTTGAGCAAGGCCTGTAAGACCAGGCTCCAGGGGCAGCAGTGCCTATGAGACTACACAATCACATCAGCAAAATGCAAAACTGCAACACAGTTAAAAGAGAAGGATGGTTAAGCTGCTCTTGTTGCAATTTCATCATTTCTGTTTCGTTATGCCATTTTAAATTCATGTGAAATACTGTACCCAGCCTTTAACCCCCCCATAGACCTCATATAGACTGACATAAGGTCATCCCACTCTTGGGTGAGAGCGAATAACCTGCTTTTAACACCTGCAGAGTGCACTGTCATTAACCGGTTCAACAAACTGATCCCTTAATAAGGTTCAGCATTAGGTGTGTTTTTACTATCTTTTCCATTAGTGCAGAAAGAACATGGAAATACTGTACTAATTCATCATCAAGCTGTTTCCTAGAACAGAACTGTTCCTGCAGTGCAACGTATGATTAGGAGTGCTCCAGATTCAGGGATTGGGAAACCTGTTATAAATTCTGTATTGGTCCTTACATTGTGTCCCCTTTGACCTCACATGTTTATAAGAGGTATATTAACATTATCTAATTCCCTTGTTATACAGCAAGTATCGTGCCTTCCAGTGTGAAGGTGCAAGACTCAGCAGAACATCACAGATCAATATTGTTTTAAAATGGTCAGGCATGACCAAGATGTAGCAATGTGCAAGTGGTTTGACAAAATAAATAAAGACCATAAACATGGTTGTGAATACAATGAAAGGGTGATTTTGGTGGTGCAAATTTGATAGGCCATGTAGAGTGAAACATGGCTAGAAAAAAACAGTCCTGTCATTTCAGATATGTGTTAGCAAATCGTCTGTCCCATTTGAAAACATGAATTACTAAACGGCACCACAAAATCGATTGTTAGTTCATCAGCATTCTTATACTTGGCAGTCTGGAGAGAAAAACATGGCTGCACGTCAACTATCAGACAAGATAAAGAGCAGGTCTTTCATGTTGTGTTTTTCTTAGACATAACAACCAGTGAAGACCACCATAGCATATATTTGGCAGGATCATAAAGCATGAAAGCCCTTGGCTAGATGTTGAGGTAGATATTAAATTTTAGGGCATAGGAAACCCTTCTTTTTATATGCACAAAACCTTGCCCACCTGCAAATAAGGACCCCCAAACCCAAACAAAGTTTCCTTTTTTCTTAATTTCATATATATGTAAATTATCAGATAAAAATCCTTCACAAATCTGCTCACATTGTTCCTGTATGTTAATTTGGGTTCCATAGATTTAATGTATCTCATAGAACATTTTCTTATAGAACATTATAAAGTATTGCAAGTTTATATTACATTGTGAACATACTCAAACTAATGTGTAAGTATTACCACTTTATTACCACTTTTATGAAGTACCTGTAAGAAGTATAGAGCTTATAAAATCTAGATTAATATCACCTTAAACACATTTTAATATTCTGGGTGTACAAATTTGTATTCACTCTCAAAAACAATGGCAACATTGCTGATGGGCCACTGATTGTCTATATACTGCACATCAGTGTACACTCATCATTTACCTGACTGATTGGTCAAAACCAGTGTCCTTTAGGAAGTTGCAGGCTTAGTCACACCTCTTTCTTTCAACTCCAAATCCTTCAGCTCAATACAACAATGAAGGATGATACAGCCACCGCCATGTGCTACTTCCCCATAGCCTGGAGGATGGTAAAAGTGGCGTGGGTGTACGTGTCGGTGTAGATGATGTTCCTTCGTTGGATCACATGCGGCTAAAGTAATTTCACTGTGGTGCCTGCGATCTGATTCTTAGTTAGCAAAGCCTAAGCATGTCCCTTGTAGAGTCACTTTCCGCAAGCTCTAATGAAAAAAAAAAGATGTGATAACAGGTACCAGTGGAGCCCTCATTTCCAGGATTTTTGCCATGACAGAAGGTGCACTGCAAGATCAAAGTGCTGGTACAGTCATATAGCAGCAAAAACACATAATCGGTCCATTTACGTGAAACCCATCGTGTTTTATTTTGGTTGAATAGATAAAGATCAGTGGCAGGAGATGGGCACTATAGAAGAGAAGTTGCTGTTGCAAATTTTGGCACCAGATGTAGCTGGAGACCATGACATTAGCAAAACAGCTCAGACCCTCAATTCAACTCGCTAGCCAGTGGGAACCTACAGATTTAGTTCAAATGAACAGAATACATTTACCTGTTTACACTTCAATGGCAGGTTGATATTCTGGAAACGCTGAAAAAGTCAGAAGCTGCAAAAGACAGATGTTGGAAAGAAACTCATCGTTCATGGCCTGAAAGCCTTACCTTAAAGGGGTATTTCACTTTTTTAAGCCTTAAGCTCTAGAGTTTCATTACCTCTGGTTTGTCTTTATGAATGAGACAGATTCATTTTGTGTTTGCCCTGTAATGTCAGTGAACTAAATCTTGTGCCGATCCTTTTAGGCCTCTTCTTTACTCCTTGTTTCATCTCACAAAACCTGGAGAACAACCTGGAAAGTGTACTTCTACCTTTAAGAGAGAGTGTGGTCAAATGTAATGGCTCCTGTTGAGGGAAAATACTAACTCAGGAGCCTAGGGGGCACCTGGGAAGAGGTGAGCAACTTAAATGGCTGACACAGGTAAAATGCCTCTCCTTAAATCTTGCTTCGGCAGCATGGTTGCTGGAGTGACATTCATTTGTTCCTTTGTTTATTCTGGTATATTCTGGCAAATATTGTCAGTATGTATGTTGCATTGACACACAAAGAACTTGTGTGCCTAATATTTAAGTTTGTTATTTTTCATTAATTAAACAGTTGAACACTTTGCTCCTTATTAACCTGGGAAGTGATGGAGGAAATTAAAAATGTTAATGTGGAATTTTAAATCATAATTTTTTCAAGTTTCCAGTCAGCTAGAAGTAATGTATCTCAATGCTATCACTTCTCTGCTGCTTGCCTGTGCCTCCAATACACTTTGCACTGGGCCTAACTACTGTCCTGGGGAAGTCTCTGCTTCCCCTACTCTAATCACTGCATGATCTGAACACACACCTCTGGCTGAAACAGGACCCACTCCCATGGCTGTACTCTCTGCATTCACTGGGGCACCTGGTAGACTTGCCATAATTTACATTTATATCATTGAGACCAATCAATATTGGGTCAGTCACTGGTATTCTCAAGTTGCATTGCATAAAACCCTGTATGGTACCTATGAACCTGACATGTTGTCCCTGTTGTGAAATAATGCCATTCAATCTAGATGTTCTTTGCTAATACATCTCTGGAATGTGGGACTCCAACCTGGTAGGAACAGGCTATTCAGAACAGGAAAACTGTCTGGTGGTTCCTTCATAATAACTATACACACTAGGTCTGGGTATTGGCATACACAAGATGAGCTTAAAAAATGTGGAGGCTGCAGGCTTGATAAAAAATTAGAGGAGCAACTGTAGTGACTTTAGACAACAGACAATGCAGTCAGGGAAAGTTTGGTAGAACAATTTTGTTTGTAAAAGTTAGATAGAAACCTATCTGGGCCAGGTGATTTCCCGACTGATTAATGAGACTGTCTTAACTTGTTTTTCAAAGGTAATAGGCTCCCCAAACTCTGCCTGTAAATCAGCATTTTTTAATCGTTGCAACCAAGTAATTCTGAGGGATGCAGGTAAGAACAATTTTTGAATTGTTGATGACTGTAACCATAACCTGATATCATTGATAAGCATTGACCCAAGCCCTTTGAGGGTCGTAAGCAGGATCTTCTGCTTTGCTTTGCACAGCAGCAACCAACACAGGTTTAGGCCTATTGTTTTCTGAATGTTTGTTTGTGCATGCATAAAATGTACAAATAAGCACATAAGCAGAAACCTACCAGCAGCATCAGTCTGTCAATTAAAACACACACAAACCTTAAAAAATATAAAAGTTTACAGGCAGCTAATAACAGCAAAAATATAAAAGTAATAATATGGCAAGTGTAACATTGTTCATGTCAATCGCAAAAGATCACAAACCTCATCAATAATAAGGGTTAAATAGGCAGTCTTCTTTGATACTTTTGAAAGGGTAGAGGCTTGAGATGTTTGAAAAGTGAAATTCCGTTGTACCAAAAACGAAAGAAGCTGTCATGCAATATCAGTTACCAATTATTCATTATGCAAGTTATTAACAATATACATGGTACATTGTTCAAACTACTCATAGACTTCTGAATGCATCTAGTAGTAACCCTAAAGTACTACTTACAGACCGCTAACTTCTCACATCACACGTTTTCCCTTTAGGTGACTCCTTTAACTCCTTGATATAGAATGGTTAAGTTAAAGATGATTTACAAAACTTGGGAGAACAATGACAAACTACATCAAACAAAGTAAAGTTTTAATAAACACTGTCGTCAGTTTTCTGTGTGAGGCTGTCCTGACAGCCCTGATGTAGGGTACAAAAAAAGTTTTATTACATTTTTGTCACTAGAAACATCCAATCTTCCACCCTTCAATTGAGCACAACAATTCGTTTTCAGTATTGGTGACATTAAAGCAAGACAGTTCAGCAAAGGGTGGTTTCGATTCATCAGCTTACTGGGCCCAGCATGCTTCTAGTGCGCCATTCTGCTAGCTGCTAAGTGTTTGCTCAAATCCCATAATTCACAGCCGTACTACCATACAGGGACCCATTCTTTTCTCCTGTTTGGCAAGATTGTATTCACAAGATTTTTCAGGTACTCAATTCTCCAAGTACAAGTAATCTGGAACAAACAAAAAGGGGATTGAACCCATGTTGAAAGTGAAAACAACTAGCAGCAACTGAATAAATTGTGGTGTTATTCCAAACTGACCATGCCCCTGAATGTGATCAAAAACACCAGGCTCGACCTTCATAGCAGAGGACGGTTTTGGGTCCATCAATCTCTGTGTGAAAGGCCCAGAAACAATCTGCTGTGTCACTCTGCTTCTGAGAGCCCTAAGGATGAACACACAATTCTAGTTTTATCACATTTTCTTTAAGACAGACATCATGTCTTTGGATATCAGAACCTGCCTGCAAACTGAGCACAAAGCCTTGTGTTCAGTATTGGTGGAAACAAGGCAAGGCCATTAGTTTAGGGGGGTTTCAATCCACCAATTGCTGTGTAAGACACTCCCACTGCACCAAAGTAATACCTGCTAGTTTTCAACTGCTTCCAGCAAATTTGTGTTTGTTTGTGGTTCTGAAAAAAAAAAAAATATATATATATCTTTCATCTTGTCACATACTTTAAAAATCGTCACCATCATGGTGTTTGCAGATGTCTAGCATCAGTAATTCAGTTCTGTCAGGCTTGCACAGTGTTAATGCAGCCTGGGTAGTGTGGATAGGGTATTTCTGGGTAAAGTCACAATATGGATGTGAAGGTAAATGTATTCATTCATGACATAGTTTCTGATCAGTTTTAAGCTTTAAGGCACAACAGTTAATAAATTACATAGCAAATCCAGGGTGCAGTATACACAGATTTAGGTTATTGATGAATACGAGGCAGCAGGTACTGGATTATATAAGAGTACATTGGAGATTTACCCGCATGGCTCCTTGTGTGAATAGGAATAGCACATTGGTAATTTCAGAAGTATCATTGTAAATGACAAAATGTGGATATGAAAAGTGAAAGAAGAGGTCAAAAAAGAGGAACTATTTTCTAATCACAGTGCAATCAAAGGGCATTTCACTATGTGATTTAGGATGGTGGGTGAGTTTAAATACCACTTCTGCTTATGTGCGTAGATGAGCATCCATAAACTGAACCACATTAAGCAGAAGTTCACCATATCAGAACAGTAATCAAGTGTGTTGTATTTTATATTGAAAGAAAAATAGATGTTTCCTTTTTAGTGGGGAGTAGGGGTAACCCAAAGCAAAGTCTTTGAGTTGCTTCAGTTACGTTGAACCAAAAAAATAAATAAATAAAATAAAAATGAACCAACCTGAAGTTAACATCCAAAGTATATAGTTGCATTTCTGGTGAAGGGAACACATAATTTTGGGTATGACCTTGTATTCCTCATTCAGCACAGAAATTCCAATTGTGGTTCAGGAAAGATTTTTGTCACATGATGAGTTGGAACTGAAATTGGTTCAACAGAACGTATGTAAATGCACCCTCTGTGCCTAACGACAACATGAGAGGAATGATGGTTTTGGTGGTTGTGAAAGGCTCATTTCTGAAGGAAACAAATTACAGGATGAAAACAAGACTTATCTATAAAAAAGAGGACTGTAGAATTAACAGTTCCTCACAAGATGCAATTAGAGTTTTCAGCCTGGACCTCCCTTGCTGAAGCTGGTCTTTACTCCATCTTCTCATAGAAAAAAAAAGTGTGAGTTTGGTTGACAAAAAAGAGCACATACCTGTTACAAGTGGGAAAATGCTGCAATATAGAAAGGCAGCAGCTTGTTTTTCTCAATTCCTGCCTTTTTTCAACCTCAAAATACTTTTGCAAAGCTTCCTAAGGAATTATTTCTTATGCATGTGTGCTTCTTAAGTGAACATTCATAGCCCTGTAAGTTAAACAGTACATTTCTACATAGCAGAGTCACTTATCCACTCCATATTTTATTTATATAGTTCACATTACTGGTTTGCCATCATCAAATGCAAGATATTTTTAATTAGGGCTGAGCAGGATGTAGAAGGATAAGGGAGATACACTGTTTTGAGTACAATTACAACATAGTAGGAGCCGGACAAACTGCAACTATTACAGCACAAACTTTATTGGTTTGTTTTCAGAGATTCCTAGTCAAGCCAGCCAAGTTTAGTCTTAAAATTTGCTTACCTAAAATTTCACACACTTTGCTTTAAAATTCTACACTTCTTTCAAATTTAACATCTTCTTTAACATTGCACCACGGTTTTCAATTTAGGACATCAAATTTCAACATGGCAATGAAATCAATTTGCTGCATTGACTTCCAGGTCTCCCACCAGATCACAATCTAGTCAAACATCTGTGGGATGAGATGGAGCAAGCTATTTGAATAGGAAATTAACCACCAGATTACAAGAGCTCTGGGAAGCATGGGCCAGAATCATTGTGTTGCTCTTGTTGAATCCATCCCCTGATTCATAAGGGTTGAAGGTGAAGGGGGTGGGGGGGGGGGGGGGGGCAACTTGCTATGAAGTAAGTGGCTTCATAGCAAGTATTGTTGTATAAAACACACACAATGAAACATTGGAGCAGTTATAGTGATATTTTAAGAGAATCATTTTATGTATGTCTTGACAGGTGCCAAGTCATTCAGTCACTACTCAATCAATCACTCAGTCTCTCTGAGCGCATGTGAAATATAATCAAAAATACCACTTTACACTGCAGCATTTACTTTGAGCATGTTAGCCTATATTTTATTGAATACTTTTTAAGAAACTGTGTACACAGCACTAACGCAATGAAACAGTCGAAAAGGCCTGCACACCGAAAACACCACTGCAATTAGTTGACTAGTTTTGTGAAAAACCAATGAACACTGATATTAAGGGATATTAAAAGGATCTCGTTGAAGGGGCTCTAGTGCTCTGAATAGTTTCCAATACTGGAATGGGTGGTCCGTCTCTCAAGACACATTCCCCTTTCAGGGGCCGAAATGGTCAGCCTCAACCTGTTAGGGGAGGGATGGAACATTTTGCCTCCTGCTTGGGTCAGGAGATCCATGCATAGGGGGAGTGTCCAAGGTGAGCCGGACACCGTGGAGATCAAGTCTGCAAACCATGTCAAGGAGGGCCATAAAGAAGCCACTAAAATGAGATCAGGCCTGTGTTCTCTCACCCTGTCCCAATACCTGCTATATTAGAGTGATTGGTGGAAAGGCATACAGTCGCGACCCAATGAAGGGTTGTTGTCTTGGATCGAATACCAACAAGGACGGGGCATTGCGTTTCACAATGTGAACAGATTGACATTGGCTGAACCGAAACAGAACCATATCTGTTCCATCACCTGCTGGTATATGCGCCACTCTGCAGCTCGAGGCCCGCCCCTCGACAGTGATTTAGCCAGCCCTGGATGTGCATCGCAGACAAGGAGTGCAGGTGCACCCAAGCCCACTGGGGAATCTGTGCGGCCACCCGATGCATAGCCAGCAAGCAAACCCCTCCATGGTGATTGATGTATACGATTGGGGGTGTGTCAAGACGTGCTGCTCCCTCACCCTGGGGAGGAAGTGGAAAAAGAGCCAGCCGGATCGTTTCCAGCTTTAACACGTCTCGTGCTTACACCATTGCCTGTATGCTACTCTACCGTCGCATACCGCACCCTATCCCAAAAGGGAGGCGTTGGTTTTTACGACAGTGAGAAGGGCTTTTGGACTCATGAGTCCCAGTGGAGAGTGTGTGTGAGCTCTGCCAGTAAGTCAAAGAATTGCAACGCTGCTGCGTAATCGTTAGTCACTGGTTGTGGTCCCTGCTTGGGTGTATGCGTTAGCTGATAAGCCATCGTTGTAGGCATCTCATGCTCATGCTCTCGCTGCTCATGTCGAAATCACCAGTCGTCCAAAATGAGCTTGGAGATGAGAGTTGGTTTGGTAGAGAAGTAGAATTTTTAAAAAATGGTGGTGTAAATGTCCATGCAGTGGTGATTCTGAATAAAGCAAAAGTGATTTTCAGGCAGTGTGCTGCATTTATGCTCCTGGAGGGGCTAACGCATCATGACTCTAAGGACCAATCACTGCCAGTCTTGGCTAAGATGGGACTTAGAAGGTTGAAGATTTGAAATTCATTCAGTGCAGCTGCCTGAAGCAGCATCATAGCATAAGAACGTGAGTTTGAAATGAAGTGAAGCCTGTATAATATTTGCCATGCTAGTGCTAATAGGCTATATAGCAGTCTCCCTATCCAAGTCCTGTGGCGATCTCTACTTATTGTTAGTTTGCATGTAGAAAATAAGAAACTATACTGAGCATTGCTCAATGAGTAGAATTTTCCTGAAATTGAGAATTTGATATTCACAGCATTCTAAGTGGGTTAACACAAGACTAAATGTGAATGTATGTGTTATTGCATTTCACTAAATGTACAGTTGTAAACCCTCTGTTGTATTTTGTTCAACAATTGTGCAGTATATTTGTATGTTTTCTTAGCCTTAAAAGCTAATTGAACAGGGGTTAGCAAGCAATGTTTTGTGAACTGCAGAAATATGTGCTAAATACTAACGTATGTTGTAGCATATCTCTGGCAAGTGCATTGGTAAGCTTGTATTGCCCAGCTTTCTTTTGCAAAGACAGTCAACAATATAATCAATTAAGATTCAACTAATGCAGTATTGCAGTGCTGCACAAATAAAATAACCCCTTAAATAAATAATTGTGTCCTATGTGGTAACTAATTCCATTGGCTACAAAATGTATTCATTGCCAGTTGAATGCTGAACTGATAACCTAAAGCAAAGCAACCCTGGCTAAGCTAGCTACCCTGGTTTACTCAATACGTCACACTAGTGTGTAAGATCTAAAATAATTTAAAACTAAGTTTGTGAATGTATCTTGTTCCATTGCAAAGATGACAAACGTTTAATAGTTAAGTTTTCATGTTAACAGGAAACTCCTTTACCTAAGATAATACTGAGTTGAAACACAACAGCAAGTCAAATCTACTGCAGATGGTTGTAAATCAGAATTTAAAATACAGAGGAACAATCCCCAAAGAAATGCTAAGCCTGAGCAGCATGTTTGTCCTTATGCCAGGAGAACAAAGGAAATTAAAAGGGATCACCTCCAAGTGCCCCTCTCCACACCTCCATTCAAACCTGTACCCAAACCTCTGAATTAGTGTAGCATGTGTGTCAATCAAAAGGCGTATGCACAGTCAACACCATGGGAATGTACATGTATGTGGGTGGCAGCTGGTGAGCTCAAAACAGGGGCGGAACAAACTTTACCTTTAAACCTATCCATATATTCAACCTGTTTCCATTTATCCTCCTTGATTAACAATAAAACAAATTATTCACAAAGTAATCAACACCAGCTGACATAAATAGAGTAAATGGTCACCATTTGCGTGAAAGCTTTGGGATAGCCTTTCCATTGTAATTTATGTAACTGTCATCCCTGTTAATTAATCTGTCTGTCAATTAATCTCATATAGCTTTTGCGATCGTACAAATTTCAGCCAATTTGTGGAGTTTCCTGTGCATTTCAATGGTAGAATCTTACAGATGAGGTTAAGAAATCATTATTCCTTGAGTTTGGACAAAGAAAAGTAGTACAATTATCCATAAATTACAATACAATGTAGGTATAACAAATGCTACAGGTTATTAAAGAAACATATTACTATTACGAAATTAAAGTAAAAACAATTTACTCTAGTTATGGCAATTGATGTTGATTACTTGTGAGTACTTGTTTTATTGTTAATCAAGGAGGATAAATGGGAACAGGTTGAATATATTAATAGGTGTAATGGTAAAGTTTGTTCCTCTCTCCTGTTCTGAGTTCACCAGCCTCCGCTGATGTATGTGCACTGGTCCATATTATGGTTTCACACTGTTCAGTGTATAGATAGGTTGAGTAAAAATTGTGGCTTCCTCTGTAATTTCACTCAGAAAAGCTGAAGGTTGAAGTTGTAAATATCACAGAATACACCAAACGGTAAACCATAAATCGAGATTTATCACCGCTGCTGTCACCCCTTTCCATTCCTTCCTTCCTTCCCTGCCAACTTCACCCCAAAGCAGAGATCAGGTAGGCTGAAATTAAACATTTTCATAGAGAGGCATAAATCATATGCAAAGCACTAGATTGTTTCTTGTTCATATGTGGTTTCTTAGGAGTCAACACCTGTCTCCCCATCAGCTGCTAGCATCTTTCAGTCTTGCATTTCTCTTGTACACAAATCAATGATGACAAACATTACATGGGATTGTCAGAGTTTTTTCGAAATGCCAATCCAAAGTGATGTTATCTGTCCGCCGAGGCAGAAAAACCCATGACGTTTCACTGCCAAACAAGCCAAACGCAATGCTCATTTTGGAAAGTAACACTGAGGGATCGAACTGACAGTTGGCTGGTTATTCTTTCTATGGGAACAAATAGTTTCTCCTTCACAGGAACAAGCCCATCTTTCTCCTTTAAAATAATGCTCTACTGATCAAATAAAGGTAATATCTTACAGGTGTATGCTACCCTCAGGCAGTTATTCTGTTAACTTTTTGGGTCAGCTTTTGAGTGGACTGACTTCGGGGTAATGACTGGTTATATGATCTCACCACCACATTTTCAGCCCTTTTGATAATTTCAGGTCAGTTTCAGTGCCTGTATTCCACTGAGATGTTGCTGAGATTCATACACATTTTATTGGCCAAGCGTGGATAAGGACAATGGGTGTAACAGTTTGAAGATCACGGCTTTGTACATACCTTTGTTTAAGGGTCACGGTTTGATACTTTGTTGGCTTCGCTGAAAAACAAGATGCCGGTAAATCTGACTTCTTTATTTTGCAAAGTATTTTAACGTGGAAAAGACATGGGTCATAGCACGTTTGGTGAGAGCGTAAATCAGGAACACTTGCCTTTGATTAATTTAACACACATGAATATGTCAGAGGTGTGAACTTTCTCAAACTAACCCTTCAAGTCTTCGTTCCATGGAGATAAAATACATTTTCTTCTGTCTGCTTGTGTCTTTGTCTGCTTTCTTATAACCCTTTACCCCCCATGTCTGTAGTTTCCCCAGGAGACTTCCAGTCACCTAATTCACCTAAGAGAGTGTCCACTACCCAGCACAGTCACCCAAAGCAAAAATAAATCTTTTTTTTAACGGAAGTTTTAACAGAAGAAAAATACAATTTTAGAAAGCCTGCCAACTACACAAAAAAAATTGCAATTGTTTAGTGCGACTGGGAATTGGGCAGATTGCCATCCTGGAGCTTAAATTCTAGTTAACACTATCCCTATATCAAAGGACCTTTCAAACACTTCAAGTGATACATCACTTAGGCTATACCAGGCTATCAATGGAAAATGCAAGTACATAAGGAACTGTTGCAACCTTGAAATCTTCTTGAGAACTTAAGATTTTCTGCAAAAATTGAATGTGGAATAATGTTATTTCTGTTGGCTCCAATAGCCGGGGCCAATTTGACTTGGACATCCTGGCTAAAGTGATACGTCTGCACTGTTCTTGATGTATGTATGATGAGTCATCTCTGTGCCAAGCATATGGAGGTACACAGTGTTGCTAAACGCACTACTGATTTACTCTGGTGCCCATGTGCATGAGCACACCGGACAAGGGGTGAATGGTAATGCTAACAGACTTTTTATATCTTGGACAATATTAAATGCACATGAACATAACTCCTACACAATATATCTCTAAAAAGCCAATGATGTACATTTATAATCCTATATGTTAAAACTAAACAATATACAATGCAAGTAGCCTGAAATGTTAAATATACACCGTCTGTTTACACCATAACTGTTGTGAATAAGCTCAACCTCACCAATGCCCCTCCACAGCCGCCAACCGCCAAGTTCCATGCTATGAAGTAAAATAACAGATTTTGTTTTGGCCACATCGTAAATGTAACTGTCTGTCAGAAAATCCGGGAGATGTCTTGGACACGAAGAATTGTGGCATTCCTCAAGTCTAGCACCACTGCCAAGGCCTGGCTGGCAGAGGTCCAAGGCCAGCTCAGAATGCCCAACATAACGTTGCTACAAGAGGTGGAAACACAACAGAATAGCACCTTCCTTATGCTCCAGCAGCTGTATGAGCAACAACTGTCAACACTGATGTCCCTCCCTTGGTGTCATGGCGATAATAAAGCCGTCCATCAGTGCTTCGGAGTCCTGGAGCCTTTCTGTCAGGCCACTGTGGAGTTTCTTGTGGATACGGTCTCTGCCTCAAGGTGATTGCCTTCATCCAAATGCTCCAGAGCAAGTTTGCTGAAAGACATGGCACCATTGAACATCCAGCTGTTGCCCAGCTGGCATACAAGTTGCTGAAGATTCTCCAAAGAAGGTATTAACAAATTCCCAGATATTCCTTTGAAGCTCATTAATTTTCTCAGCCATTCATTTTTAAGGTATTATTGATTCATTGCATTTGGTCATGTAAATTGGTTTTTGATTCTGAAATTCTTTCTCACGCTCTCCTAGGTCCGGCGCAGTGGAGACTCGTTACATCCTGGCCCTTCACACACTACTGGACCCGGTTTCAAACTGCTGGCTTTGGGTAATCAGGACATAAGTGGACATAAGGCATCTAACTGTTCCAGAGCCACATTGGACCCGAGTCCATCCACCTCCCAGTCAACTTCTTGCAAAAGGTACTTCTACCTTAGCATCACAGTTATTTACTGACGATAATCATCTTATATGCATGAGTTGCTGAAATATCAACATGATGCCAGAATTGGTATTGTCATCAGATTATAAATACCACTTTTATGTTACTTTAGTGGAAATAAGTTTGATCTGCAGTGTAATGTTTGGGCAAATTGTTTTTATCTTTTGTTTAATGTACAGGAGGTGAAATAATAAAAATGTAAACCGACATACTCATACCTATTTTTTATTATTAAATATACCCTCAGCAAAAGTACCACCTGGTGAAATTTTTAGCATGCAAGAATTATGGATAAAAGAGTCCACTGTACTATGCACTATACTCCATGTACTATAAAAAGGGTTCAACTATTTGAAAAATATAAATACAGTTTGTCTGGCAAGTGTGAATTCTCACTCTAGGGGCAAGCATAGGTGGTAAAGTTTTTGTTCCATGTTCCATTTACTTTTTCATTCTGTCTGTTCATGACATTAAAATAAATTGGCTTAATATTGACATTTTTATCATTTGTATTTAAAGCACTGTTCTCATGTGATTTTTAATCATTGTGTGAAAATGTGAATTTTTAATTATTTGTGTGTAGGCTACACTTAACTGTGTAACTTATGGGACAGCCTTTGCGTCATTTACTGCATCATTGCTTACTTTCTCCTAAATCTTTGAATTGTGGCACCTCATTGTAAGGTTTAGCATTATTAGCAAATCTTAGCATGTGACGTAAGCCTTTATGTCAATGAGTGTCATAAGTATTGATGCATGCATTATGATGCCGTTATATCATTTTCCATATGCTGAAAGACATTCGTGACTGTCTAACAGTAAAGGACCTATTTAGAATTTATGGGATATAGGTTGAGATGCCCGTTTTTCTTTTTCAGATAGCCACCCGGCAAGTGGAAGCAAATACTTGGCTAGTAGTTGATGGCTCAAATGTTGAAAATGAACACATCCTTTTTCAGGTAAGAAACTGAAACAGGCAAACATGGGCATGTTAGCATAGATTTATCAATGTTTAATATCATAGGCTATTATGTCATTTAAATCCTGGCTTTAATTTGCACTGTGGGCTGAGAGAACCTTGCCCTGGACCCATTAGTATACAACACACCTACCTTCATTATAGGAAATGAATCATATGTTTTACAATTGCAAGATGACCAAAGGGGGGAGAGGTTAGATTAGTTTTAAAAATACTTTATGAAAGCTCTTCTTTGATTGGTATGCTTTTAAGCTACATTCAATGGAGGAGCTAGATCAAGTCGCTGTGCAATCAGACCCTAATGATGTTCTATCTATTATGGGCTGTTTTTAGTGCTATAGCTTCAGAGCTAAGGGCACATTTGGCTAATTGTAAGGTTGGGTGTAGAATGTTTTTTTTGTTAGTGTAAAGACATATCAAATATCTTAACTTTCAAATTGTCAGTCTTAATGGACTTGCTGGTGTTTTTGCCTTACATCCACCAAAGCTGTGGCCTTCAAATGTAACACAAAGACAGCTCACACCTGAATTTGGAAATGTGTATATAAGAAAATAAAACCCAAAACTGGAAAAATAAAAAGAGGTAACACTCGTTCAATATTGCCAGTTCTACATCTCTTATACAATAGATCCTGTCGTATTCAGTCGCATTGAAACAGGACAGATGTTAAATTGAAAATAATTATCTTTCAAAATTGCATTGCAATAGCTGCTTGCAACTATTTCTATTTCTCCTGTATTGACATCTCCTGTGATAATATAATGTAAGTCAGGAATGTTCATGTTATGGTCTGTGGGAATGTAGATGTTTAAAATATGTCAGTGTAACACGAAGTACCATTCAATAAATAATGCAGTCGCACAGGAAACGGCAACCAAATTAGTATTCGTCATTGTCATATTAGCTTTAATCTTCAGTGCGCGGTGTTTTGAAAGGCAAGAAAATGGCATGCGGGGAATCTAAAGTACATTAGCTGATGTAGATAATACGTGGGAGTCCATTCTTTTCCCATGTGGTCTAAGATCAAAGAGCCATATGGGTCTCGGTCCTTTGACTACAGTGCTTTCATGGATGATGGTGGTTGACCTCCCATGGCTAGTGCACAAGTTCAATACAATAACAGTAATACACTGAGCTGTCTGGCATACCCATAATTCAGCTCCTTTCAAAGTGCTGTTAATTAGTCATCCATTTTCTGACACCGTGCCATGCGCCTGATTTTTAATTATCCTTAATGGAGAGCTGTCACCTTGAAAATAAATTAACCAAAGAAGTAATTACATATTTCATTAAACCAAATATTGAGCTTTATTTTACAGCTCGAATAAGGAGCAACACATTCGCACAGATGCACGCTAAATTCCACAAAATAATATTTTATATGGCAATCGGGAGAGTGATGGAGTGGTTATTTAATTTCTACATCATTTAAAATGGCATATAAAGGCTCTGTCACATTTAGCATTGGCAACCTAGGGGTGAAACAGTAATTAACAGCACTCCACAGAATGACTGTGTTTTACTGCTGAAAAATATCTCATCTTCACAACGGTCCCAGAGTAGCAGGTGGTAATATCAATATTAAGTAAAAGCAAAGTACCTTCACTTTTTCCTACATATGCATCTATTTCAGGCTAAGTCTCACCTTTTAATGCCGTGTCATCCAAAAAAAAAATAAAATTGAAGGCAAGTGGAATAGCTCCAGGTGGTGAAAATGGTATGCTGTTGGGTATGTCTATCAATATTTATCTCTTCTGCCAAAGTCAGGGGGTTATCTAAGTCTGTGGTTTCAGGGTAAACTAATTATTTCCAGCCTTAGATGGTACAAGGCCTTCTTACACGATCATTCTGAAAAACATAAGAATTATATGATTTTTTAAAACTTATTTGGCTCCTGTAATGTTTAATGTTTTTTTTTCCCTCTCTCAGAGAACAGTATCACAAATAATTGCCTATTATGTCAAGCAGAATGCAGAAGGGTTAAATCACACCCAACTGTTAAAACACAAGGTCAACTAATTTTGAAGATTTTATGGATGTAAAATACATTCACTGAATGTAAAATATGAGAATGTATATCTCTGTATATCTATTTCTGTATTTTACATATTGCACAGGCCAAAATATAGCTTGCTGTGTTCCGGTTCTTCTTCTTATATGGGAAATGGAACACTCTGGTTGCTTCTCTTCGCATTGCATTTTCAGATTATGTTTATAACGATACAGATGATTGGTACCAGTGCTGAACTGTACAAGCGGTTGGATTGACCCGCCTGCATAAAAATGCAGGGCAATGGTTCACTTGATTCTTGCCAGTATTACATACTTATGGATCCACAGGGTGGGACTTTAATTCCCTCTTTAGCTCCTACCAAAATTGTTTGCTGATTACAGAATCATCTCATGACCTCATTATTGGCACCCACGTTTGTCATCTCGGTGCAAGATCAAAGGACATTTTATCCATGACACAGAAGCTGTGTGAGTCATTACTCTTGGCAAATGAGTACAGCTTGGGAGGCTACATTATAAGCTACACAGATGTTAGCAAAACAGGAGTCATTGCAAAAGACAACTTATTCTCACAAAACATCATGGACAACCTCACAGAGTATAATGTAATTATAACTGTCCCATCAAAACTTTTTTATTTTAGATTACATTAGATTTTTGTTTAGATTTTATATTGATTACAATGACAAATACATGTTTAAAAAAATTGTGATGGGTCAATGGAATTTGGGCCTTATAATACAGAAGGGTCTGTGACCACTCTCCCATTAATGGGAAATTACTTAGAATGAGTGACATTTTGTACTCAAACATAAGATGAAAACACATTCTTTTATTCAAATTTATAATTGTTCATACATACCCCAGTTCCATAAAATGTTACAATGTCAAAATATGAAATATTACAAAGATCAGACTAGGTCTAATGGTGATTTTTTGGAGAGAAAAAATTATGATGTTTGAAGTATTCTGAGTGCATCAAAGCAGACAATAATACCAAATAATATTATATAAACTGTTTCGTTTTACCAATTGTCACTGTTCTCCACTAGTCTAGCACCGCTGAGCAAATATAATTAACAAAAACATTGGGGGGACAATGCTTTTGTTTTGAGCTAGGGCAAAATACCAAGGAACGATACAATGCGAGTGTCTTCATACCCCCCAGAGTTACCTAATCCTCCTGTCAGAGGAACAACAATCACTGTGATGTTAATACACAGACCAAATGGCTCTCTGCAATCTGCAAGTCCTGCGGAGATGTAAATTAGACTTACTGATACACAAAAATCCATTGTCTATAAGCCAGTTAAAACCAATGAACTCTTCAGGACACACTTACAATAATACTCTGTGGTCAATTTTCCTTGCAATAGATCAAGACAAAATTTTGCATTTGGCCGCTTTTCCTTTTTCTTGATTTTATTTATAGCACATGCATATGTGACATTAAATGTATATATGTAAAAAGCCAAAGAGGCCCCATCCATTTTTCAGCATCTGGTAACTTTTTTTTTTTTTGGTTTTTGTAAAGTTTTGTGCACGGATGAAAGTGTGTAAGGTGACCAAGAAGGCAGAGGGGAAGATGGGTATGGACACAGCAACCAAAAATAGTTATTAATTTTCACTTCCTGAAATGAGCTGGAGGGCAGCGTCAGAGGGCACGGCAGCATGACTGAAATTTTGGGGCCGGTTTTATATTAGAAATGTGTTGTTGAACATAGTTTTCAAGAAGGTATTGTCTGTAGAGTTCAGATTCTCCTCTAGCACAGGGCAATGTAGTAGTATCATAATTTCTTGCCAGAAATTTGAATATTTTTACTCAAAAGTCAAGGGTAAATGAAGAGTACTTGAGTTAACTATGTTTTTTACAGGAATAACTGGTAAGGTGCAAATTTGTCCTGTGAATCCTGTAATTTGAGCAATTTATTATGTACAGTGATATTCATGAGTCACTGATCTTGGTTTCTAAGACTGAAAATTTAAGAGGGTTTTGTTTTCACAGTATAAAGGCTGTTGTGTAAGTCGCTTAGATTATTGTGTTTTTCAAGAACAGTCGCACTCAAAATATGGTCTATTCATAGCCTGGATCAACATTTGTCCTGTAGTCTTCCTTCCTGAAGATATTTAGGTGAGTTAATTCATCACCATCAATAATGAGGACATTATTTATTATACCACTTATTTTTACATTGAGAACAAATAATTTTGAATCCAGGTTCATATCTGTCTATGGATAATATGGATCACATTGGGATTTCAATGCTAATTAAAGCCACAGAATAATTCCTACACATGGGTCAAAGTCATTCGGAACAGATACTACTGATACAAACAGACATTTTGGTTGAGGAAATGAGGCCGAATTAGACGGTAACACATTCCACCATAAACTATTTATAGTTTTTGAAACGAGTCGACACAGAAATATTAATTGAGGAGGAGTACCTACAGGTATTTAATGTTGGATGTCAATTTGAAAGGGAATTTGAAAGGGATTTTTTTCCAATTAATTTAATCATGTGGTATTTTGCTAAAATCTAAAATGATTTATGAGGTGAAAATTGGGGAAAGAGGGGGCTTTTGTGGAAAGAGTGTAGTGTTACTGGCTCACTCACTACATTTTCCAGATAGCATTCTTGTTAGTCTTATTATAATGAAAGTGATTTCACATTGAGCAGTGATAAGTGGCTCCATGAAGAAGGAAGGTAATGATGGAGATAATAGAAGCTCTTGTCCAGTTACCCAAGAACAGGGTAAAGGGTTTGCAGATAAGTCCATTAGTAATAATACTGGCTGAAGGCAAGTTGTAATAAATCTTTATCCACTTGAAGAAAGGGTTGCCAAAATCAAAATGTTTTAAAGAAGTGAACATGAAAAGCCCAACCATCTTTGTCTGATGCTTTTTCAGCAGCGGACAATGCAACCGCTGTTGGTTAGCTGTTGCTTTGTGATGTCCTGATTGGATTAACGAGTTGGAGGGTGCTGCCAGATGACGCTCAGCTTGTAATAAATTTGGGTTTGTCTTTATCTCAGGGAGAAGGCAATAACTGAACAGAGGGTGTGGTCTTTATATGGTCTGCAATAGCAGCTGTATGTCTTCATATGAGGAGGGGACAACAGTGAGAGGAAATAATCTGTGAAGAAATAAGAATAAAACAGAAATATCAATAACTTGATATTGTTCTGAGGAGTTCCCCAGAATATCTATCTGTTCCAATGAAATAGCAGTTGCATCAGTGAATGTGATTTTTCCAAGAACATCCAATCTTTGTATTTCATTTTGAATGGACAATTACAGTCTGGAGCTACATGCCGGAGATGTAATGTGCACGACCACCACCCTCAACAACAACAAAAACAACAATATAATCGAATGCTTTTATATAACATTTTTTTTTACATCGCTGTATCAGAATGCGTTATAGTAAATGGTTAAAACTCGCATAACACAGCAGAAATAAAAGCCACAGAGCACATTACATTACAGCTATTGCGGACCAGAGAGGTTCATCTGTCATTGACAACATAAGATAACTCGTATGTGCTAGCAGAGCAGGCATGGTTTACTTCAGCAGAAGTGACCCAAGGAACCCTAGCTAATGTATGCCCATCCAATTTGGCTGGAATAAAAAGCTTATGGCTGGGACCCAATGAAGCATAGTTGTTCTCTTTCAGGGAATATTGAATGTAATCAAAAGACACTTTAAATGACAATATTCCTTTCTTTTAGCCGTTTACATTTTATTGGATACAAGCAAATATGTCTTTATGAATGTGTTATTTTCATCCTTAAATAGAATGGCATATGCTTTCAAAAGACTGAAGTCTGTGTCGAATGATTTGGACGAATTAATCTCTTAAAGGGCCCCTAAAAAGATTCATTTTATTTGATCGGGACCTTGTATGTATCGGTAGACTCTTGAATAATGTTGACTAAATCACAGAGTAGCCCAGCTAACAATGAGCAATTTCTAGGGAATGGACCCACTACAAGTCTTAGACTTAAGTTTTGGTAGCACCTTTACTACCACTTGAGAAGCACGTTTTCGTTGTTTTGTTTGGATGTTATGTTGCATGTAGTTGTTTACCTAGTGTTTGGAGTTTGGATTTAATGGATAAATTATAACTGTTGGGTTATTCCCCATCATGATTTCGTGAGGCAGTCTTTTAAATATTTGCAAGTTTCATTTGTTTCTGATATTGTGAAATAACATTTTTGATTGAGGAAATAAATGATTTCTCTACTTTGTCTGACATGATTTGGCAGTGCTGATTCCTCACTGTTTTCATAGATCTTATTCTTTAGTTGCCATACAGCTCATATTTGGCATTTTGATTTTTTCTTAGTGGGATTTTTAGGAGTTTAATTTCTTCACCTCCTGCTCTATGGTATTTTCAGTCTCATAACATTTTTTTTCCATGACGGAAGCGATGGAAAGAATTATAACCTTAAAACAAATTTGTCTGTTTTTCATATTGCAGAGAGAGAGAGGTGTTTGAGGAGTCAGTGGTTTCTATAATGAATCTTCAAATAAAGGAACAGTCTGTGTTGTGGAAGAGAAGTATCAAAGCATTTTGAGGGAGACACTCGTGGTTGCAATTGGGATCATTTTCAAATTCATAGTTGCTCGAGTTTAAAATCTTGAATGGATAAATATCATTCTGTACAATGTTCCTATTTTCATTAGGTCTAATTATTTGTATAACTGCCATATTTTCACTAATTGGCAAAGCTGTCATTTATTAATCAACACTATAATTTAACTGTAATGGCTACAGAGACCCCTGGTGGAACATAGATAGAACAATGTGTTTGGAACAAACCAAGACCCTGTACATTGGTCAAATCCAGTATGCAGACTATAGAGAGTAGAGATTTGGGCAAAAAATATCTGACATTCATTTGTACTCATACCTTTTAAACATAGCTATGGGTATCTTTTAATATATCTCAGAATACAATACTGAATGCACAGATTTGTTGTTTAGAAACAGCCCATCACTGCCATTTTTGAGTGTGACACATAAATCGAAAGCATTGATAATTGCATATATGAAACAGCTATTTAAGATCTGCATCTACACTGTATAATGTTGGTGTAATTGTGACACAAAACAGGCACAGATTGAAATTTATTTTTTAAAATGACTATTAACTCAACCATTTCAGATAATTAATAATTGATTTCACAGTCTACTTTTCAATGTTAATCACAGTACAGTCTATACGTATTTGGACAGTGAGACATTTTGCGTTGTTGTAGAGCTGTAATCCAGAAGAAAGAAGTGGCCATGCAGTTTATGTGGACTATCATGGGGCTGAGAAACCAAGGATAAATCAGTCAGGGACAGACACAATATTAGGTGTGTCAGAATGAACCATTTTGTATATTGTTAGCAAGCAAGAATGCACTGGTGAGCTCTGCAATTGTGAATGACCTGTTTGACCACAGACCAGTGTAGTGGATAACAGAAAAATACTTGGAATGATAATGGAAGAATATTTGTTGAAGAAAAACCCATTTACCACTATTTAACGGATCACTTGCTGGCATATGGGTGTAGATGTGTCAAACACTGCCATTAAGAGAAGACTACACCAGCCTAGCCTCAGAGGGATCATCACAAATTTGGAAACCACTGGTAAACCTCAAGCATAGAAAGGCTAAGTCATAATTTATTAAAAAGGCTGGAAGCGTTACAGAAAAATGAGACAACAATGAAGCTGTGCCAGACTGATGGAAAGAGGAAAGCATGGAGAACAGGGAAGGTCTCATGAAGATCCAAAGCGTACCACCTAATCTGTCAAACGACGTGGAAGTGCTGTTATGGCTCGGCCATGTTTAGCTGCTCACTTGTATTCACTGATGATTTCCATGGTGACCGTGGCAGGACAATGATCCCAAACATACAGCCAAAGCAACCACAGATTTTTTTCAGGTCCAAAAAGTGAAATATTCTTGACTGGCCAAGTCAATCACCTGACCTCAAGGAGACTGAAAATGCCTTTCACTTGTTGATGACCAGGCTGAGGGCAAAAAGCCGCTGAAACAATCAATGAACGAAATGGCTGCAGAACAGGCCTTACTTGGTATCAACAAGGAAGATACCAAGCATCAGGTAACGGCTATGGGTTATAGACCTAAGGCAGCCATTGATAGCAAAGGATTTTCAACCAAACATTGAATATGATGACTAACATTTGTTTATCTATACAGTCCCAAAAACGTATTAATTTCAGTTTCTCTGTGAGTGTGTTGTAATTGCCCATACCTATCCGCAAGACTGATGACAAGCCCACTACTGGCAAAACTAACTGCACCGTAACAGTCTACAATGTCCACTGTCCATTGCCAGTGGTCAAAGCACTCAGATAAGCCTCCCCATGCCCACACACACCCACACACACACCACACAGTGACCACATTGGCCGCAGGTAACGGTAGGATGTAGGTCGGCTCACACCTTGTTGCAGCCCCCCCCGCATCTCAAAATAAAAACGTAACAGAAACCAGGACACAGTGCCGCTATGATCTTCTCCCAGACTGTCACCTCTGGATGCCGCCTCTGCCACCTGCCACCCAGTGTCTTCTGTAGCTGCAGTGGGAACCAATGGGGAGAACAAGGGATCATGGCACACTTCACCAATCATTTTGGGCTGGACAGACCAAAAGTGAGGTACGCCCACACACATTTCATGTGGAGGGTTTTGTCCCTTACCGCACCATGGCGTCTTCTACCCAGCCTGTGGTTCTGCTGCCTGCTGCTCTCCCACCCTCAGCGTCCCCAGCTGGACTCCAGTGGCGTCCTTCCCATCTGCGGCAGTGGTCCCCCCCCAACATGGGGGTGTTCGTTTTGGAAATAAGATTAATTTTTTCCGTATGATGATGTGGAATGGACCCACTAGGTTCACATTGATAATCACATTGATATTCACATTGATATTCACATTGATATTCACATTGATATTCACATTGATAATCACATTGATAATCACATTGATATTCACATTGATAATCACATCGATAATCACATCTCATTCAAACAACCTTGCGAGGTCATGGCTAATAGAACTGTCTGCCAGGGAAAACCAAGCAGAAACAGGGAGATAACTTTAAATATCGATCTATTCTACTCACAAGAATTGATCCGTCCATCAAGCTTCCTGTCAACGGCAATGCTGATGAAAGGAAACCTAGAGAGAGAAGAAGGTAATCAAGGTGGGTTCCTTCGTTTAGCTGTCATTACTTATGAGACGCAGTAAAGTATGCGCGTGATCAAAGGGGCGCAGTGCTCTCTGATGGTGGACAACTGTATCAAGACGTTCTTGGGAGAGTACAAAGATCAAAGTCGTCATTAGCGGCTTGCTTATCCTAAATTGTTGAGATGGAAGGCGTGCAGCATTGTTACTGGAAAGAATTAAGGGTAAATTTAGTTCATGCATATTCCAAAAACCATTTTTCTTTTTGATTCATCATTTTGAAAAACCCTCTTAAACCACCTCTGTTTTTCCGCTAAACAAACTTTAGGAGCCAACATCAAAAATATCACAAGAGAATGCATGCAAAATAGTTCTGTATGCTTATTATATATTTTTACATATTTCAGCTCTTAAATTAGAAGAAATGAGCAATGTTGTGGGTCTATAATATATTACTAGTTTCAGACTAGAATCTTAATTCAGATTAATACAACCAAAATGCGATTTTTTTTCAAGGGCGCACCAATACTGACTGTGTAACTGTCCCATGAGGGGTACAGAAGGACTGAAGTTGTAACTATGAAGGTTAACAATGAAATGCAAAGATCAGTGTGAAATTGCTGGGACGAATACAACCATATGTGATTATTTAGAAAAAGGTAGGAAAAAAAAAACTTGTATTACTTCCTTTTGTAGACAAGACGTTCTGCAAGATGCTTTTCTTTCTGCAACCTGATTTACATGTCAAACCAAAATTATGTTTTTGCCTTGGCTATTAAACAATGCAGACGATGCTATTCATAATAACATCAGTACATAATTCTAGATAAATATTATCAAAAATTATGTGTTCTTTGTGATGTAAATTAGGGAATTGAATGAATAAATTATCAAACTTTAAAAAGCAATCACACAGTTAATGTCCTGTATTTTGTGAATTGGAAGAATAACTTCACACACAAAGAAACAGGCAATAGCTTTATAATTGCTTTATGAATAAAACAGCAGAGGTGCACAGATGTGGAATTAAACTGGAAGCTCTGTCTGTGTTAAGCATAACTGATAGAGTACAATTCTATCGCTGGTTAATTCAGAGGGGATTTGATGATAAGGTTTATACAGGACTATGAGCTTTATTGGTTTTACCCAGAATTCCAAGGTACACCATTCAGCTCTCTGCTTAATCCAAATCTAGTTTATCATTTCTGTCAATAGACATGGTTGAATTTTACAAATCTATATGTTGCTAAAGCTCTTCGTGTAAGAGAGCTTGTGTGAGTGTGTGCACTTGTGTGTGTTTCCTTTTGCTTAATCAGCCATTGCATTTTTGAATGGGTAGAAACGGAGTCAGGCGTCAGCGACTGTAATTGTATGGCTCTCAACTGCCAAAAATATAAATAGCTTCTTTTGCTGCCAAATCATACAGCTGCATCCTTTATGAAAAGGTTGATTGTTGAAGGGTTGCTCACATTATTACTCAAAATATGGAAACATTAAAAATAAGTACACACATTCTATTAAAAAGGAATTTGAATCTTTTACAAACAAGACATCCTGTTGAACGGCATATACATATTAATAATTACAGAATATGAAAACAGGTATGCGCCACTACGTGAAACAAAACTTGCATGCGATGCATTTTTATTTGCGTTTTCTGTTGACATTGAGTCTTCGTGTTTATTGAAAAATGTACATAAGACTCTCTGGATCTTTCAGCTGAATCCTGGTGGCTGTGAGATATGACCACAGCTGGAGAGAGAATCTGTGCATAAGAGGAGGGTGGGGTGACAGGAATGGACTCCAAAATGTGGTTTTGTTTAAGCCCCTCACATTTCATTCTGTCTATCATAAATGGAGAAGTTCAATTTAATCACTTTGCGGGAACTAAAGTTCCAGCAATTTCGAGTGGTATTTGAGGTTTCACCTGAATTCAATCCACATAAGCATTTATCCTTTCCATACTGACGTCACCCAACGAGTAAGAATGCAGGCAGATTACCACATTTCCATCAAGCAACCTGCCAAGCCTCACAAATGTCCACCAAGATTGCTGTTCGTCAGATTTTTTGCTTTTGATTGTGGCAGTTGGGTCTGGTGAGTTTGCTCGTGACTGAGTGTGCTGGTAGTTATTGGCTTGGAAATCAATAAAAGGGTGATGCAAGACAGGCATAGCACATGGAGGTCTGTGAAGACAGAAATACTATCCAGACAGAATATTTTGAGTGTTTCTCTTATTAGCTTGCTAAAATGTTAAAGCATATTTTAGCATTGCGTGGCTGAACGATAAGTTGGCTATCTGGGGTAAAATGAAATGAATCAAGATCAGTTTACCAGATTTGCTTTTGTTATTGGCCCCAGTTCTCATCTTTTGGAGTCATCATAAGAAGAAAATGTACTTGGGTGCCCTAAGTTGACATTCTGCCGTTTTGTTTTGATAAAGATGATAGAGGCTACGTAGCATGTGGTGCTGCTGCTCAAATTCAGCTCTTTGTAGTTAATGGCCAAGTTAGGGTACAAAGAATGTTGGTATGGTACTTCTGACTCAAACTCAATACCAGGGAAATATTGAAAAATTGTGTACAACACACAAAATGGAACAGACAGTGCCAGGCGGAAAGTTCACATTTGACTAATGCAGACAGATTATCACTCCCATGTTATGAAAACCCATCCATTTATCGAATTGAAAGCTGACATCAAAATAAATATTTTAAGAACAGATTAGAAGAATTTGCAATGTTCAGAGGACTTTACTCCTGGAATTTAATTATTTCAACCAATTTTCTAAGGTCTGTTGATCACAGATATTTTGAGAGATTTTACTAGACACTTAAAGATTTAAGAGATTAAAATTCTAAATAAATACCACTGTCAAGTGTATGCCTATATAATTCCTGACTGACAAAAGTGGGATACTGACAATTAATCTCTTTAAAATAAAGTAGTTGCTACTTTACTCAGCCATCTGTAAAATTTACACAGAAATGTAAAATTTACCACAGAAATGATGTACAACTTTATAATGGATGTTCTATGGAAAAAGCATAAATACTTCAATGAAATGTGGTCATTTCAAGTATTTGAAGTTGCGTTGCTGTGACCCTTCTCGTTGTTATTCCCATGTAAGTATGCACAGAAAATATGTAATGGGAATATTCTGGATTCTATGCATTTGCATGTGTGTATTCTGTTGTCACGCCGCAGTTATGTGGCCATATTGAGCTCTGAATTCAAAGGGAGACAACGCATGTTAGTGGAGCGAGCATGATAGGAGATCTATCAATGCAACCTCTAGAGGCCTCATGTTTAATGCAAGGCCTGCTAGATCTCAGTATTGATTTGTAAATGTACACCGGCTCTGTTTAGTCATTGGGGTTGTTGGCTTTATTTTAGAAGAAAACCCCTTTGCATACCACAGGCACTAGAAAAAGGAAGGACAAACAGAGAAAACTGAAAGATTATCAGACACAGGAATGGCCCCGGTGCGAGTGGAGAGCAAGGCCTTCGCCGTGGTAACAGAGGAACGAAGGAGCTGAAGATGAAGGGATACAAAAAGGGGTGGAAAAAAAAACTGTGGCTTCTGTTGCTTTTCAACTGGATTAAAAGGAAAGAAAGAAGAGGAGAGAGAGAGAATGCATGTGCCCAAAACAGATGCAAAAAGTGTTTGAAAGTAAAAAGGAGTCCATGCTAAAAGATGCCTTATGGAGGGCTGTTGTTGGCATTTGCATTCTTGTGCAAATGGATATTTCTTGACGAGTAGCTTTGAGATATCAGCCTGCCTGCGGAGCTTCTCGCTGTGACATTGCTGCGGCGGGACGGTTTTCTTTTTAATTTAACAAACAAGAATACATTGTCATGGATTTCAAGCAACCAGCACTTGATAACGTGGTCTGACACATCAACCTCTGCATTTTTCCCAAGGGGCCTTGCAGTCTCTGACATCATGCTGTTTTAACATAATTCCACATTAGTATAACCAAGTTCTGTAAAACCTTGACGACAGACTCTACTCACGGAAGCGCTTCACAGAGGGAATTTCCTGCTTTGCAAAGATTTTAAATAATTGCAAATATTTTTCCTTGATTTCCCATCTACATACCATATACATTAGTTTTATTATGTGCATTTTAGATGTAATTCTGTGCACAGTTAATGGTAGCTTGCATGTAGATGCATTATATTTAAATAGATATAAAGTCAAATTTAACATGCGTAAGCGATTTAACACAACTGAAATTCAATAAACAAAGCACCATGAAAGTAAAAAAAAAAAGGGGAAGTGATACTGAAACACATATATACATCATTCATAGAAAGAAACTGATGCAGACTTCTGAAAGCCGCCTGATTGTGCAGCACAAAGGTTATAAGGTTACACAAATTCAAATCAATCAAGGAAAATGAGTGAATGACTCGCTTCATTTGTTCTGTCTCCCATGCACTAATGACTGTACATGTGTATCTGTGTGAGTGCGCCTGCAGTGTACACTTCCACAAACAGTGGCTAGAGGGTGCAGTGTGGACAGGCTAGGCAGCTGATGTATTCCTGAGCCTTAGCTCACGGCTCGGCTGGTCACATGGGGCACTTGTGTGAGTTTAAAAGTGCTTTGGTTCCCCTCAGTCAGTGCAGCGCAAGCCGTAGCCAGATACAGTCACTGATCGCGCTGGTAACTTTCTGTACTGGAGGTTCTCACCAGCACACACGCGCACAACCACTGTGGAGGACAACGGAGGGAGAGAGAGAGAGAGTGTGAGAGAGAAGAGAAAGTCAGAGCTTTTTAAGTGAGTACTCAGTGTTTACTCCCTTTATTTACATGTCTTTTGCTGATATTGACTTCTATAGGGGAAGGATTCTTTAGCACTTAATGTCACAGAATAACGCTGCGCTCTCTTTGTAATTATTCGTGTTGCTGTCTGTGGCTTAGGGACATAATTAATGAGCGCGATTCGCTATGGTTTCAGTTCATTCATTCATTGTTTTCCCATTGTTGTTGTTTTTATTTCTCACTTTAATTCACAACAAAGCCCACCCGTTACCTCCGGGTGATTTTTTATTTGTTTGGGAACGGGGCAAGTTCTAGCCGATGCCTTTGATAATTTGGTACAAATTGCGGGAGATGCGCCGTGTTGACGGATCTCTCGGGGGCAGAAAGTGCAATTCATGCCTTTCTGAGAATGATACCGCAAAGTAGTCAGTCACAAAGGAGGCAAAGAGGAGCAGGGAAGAGGGGAGAGGGGGAGGAAAAAAGACAGGAATTAGACTTAAAGTGGAATGCATTGAAAGGACTGACACAAGCTGGACAATTAGCTTAGGATTCCATTATCTCTGTGTCTTTCTGAAGCCCTGCCCTGTAGCCAGGGGTCAGGGGACGAGCTGACCCCATGTCAACGCTCCTGCATGGAACCCATTATCAATCTTTGATTGATTAGTTTTAGCGGAAATCCTTTTTTCTCCTTCTCCTCTTTCTTTTCTACTGGGGTTTTTCTCTTGTATTTTTTCTCTTCCCGCACTCTTATTTCTCTCACTCTGCTCTCTCTCCTCTCTCCCTGTCTATCCCCATTTCCCAAATCCCACAGTGGTCATTAGCCCTTGTTATAATCTTGTGTGTGGGGGCGAGAGAGAATACACTTGGGGGGGAAACACCCAGCACCGCCTCTCTCTAAGGACAAGCTTCTCTCTAATAGGGGACAGTTGATATATCTTGGAGCCTGTAAATACAATAACCAACGGCTAGTTCAGTAGTGTGAAGGACATGCATTTGTAAAGGACTGAATGAGCATTTTCTACATGCCTTGTTTGAAGGTCTCACTTGGAAATCCCCTTTTTAAGTAAGATTCGAATAAGACTTCTCTCTCTTTAGAGCCCACTTGCAGGATTTTTTGCTGAAGACAAATGCCACTCCACTCCCTGGTCACTGACTGGCTTTTCACATCAGTCCAGTCATCTTTGCATTTGTTTCCTTTTCATCTTTCTCTGTATGAATGCTGAGGTCTGACAAGCTGGGGTTGGGGGTAGTTGGGGTGGGGGGGGGTGGGGGGTTGGGAGGTTATGGGGGGGATGCAAATAGTACGTCAGTCTCCCTGTCAAGAGGAAAAAAAATGGGGCCGGTTCAGATTCTGCTGTGGCATCCTCTGTGTGTGCTCAGAGTGTATTATCTAATTTGTGCACTTGCATCGGTGCCAAGCAGATAAACAAGGCATGGAAGTCGCTCTGTGCAGTGGAGAGGAGAGGGGATATTTGTGCTGTAAGCGTCCACAGCAGTGCTCAACAGGAGGGCTTTCCTTTTTTTCTTTTTCTTTTCGGAAGGTACGATTGAAACCGCGCGGATGAGCCTTCCATATCCTCCGACCTTCCTTGGTCACTTCTCCTCTGTTTTTTCTGTAAACATTAGAAAGGTAAAGTGAAACTAGCATAATATTTCCCTTAGCATACTTACCGTTTGGGTAAACAGCCCTACACAGATGTCAATTTGAGCTGATCAGAAAGAGAAGGTTGACAGATGTTCTCCGCCCTAAGTTACACAAACTCTACAAATTGAAAGCTGGTGCTCCGAGAATCTTGAGAGCTTCTGTCCCCCTCTTGAAAGCTTCGCCGTGCTAAACAAGCAAAACAAGTGAGCGCCAGTTCGATATCCATCTCAGTGGAAATAGCATTATGCTGCTCATATTTGCTCCATGCACTTGAATCTCTTGTAGGTGTGTGTGTGTTAGAGTGCACACACACATACAGAATCACATAGATTCACGGATGTCGCTCAGTTGGTGTGTGTATGTGCTTGTATGTGTATGCTTAAATGAGAAAGTGAGGAAAAAGAGCAAGAGAGGAAGAGAGAGAGAGGGAGAGAAAGAAAGAGAGGGAACACAATGTATACACCTGCTGGTCAAATAGTCATTAGATTTTGTGAGAATACTGGAAGTGCTGTGTCCAGAACATTTCAGTAGCTGTATATTTCCTTGCAGAGGTGGTGTTTAATCCAACCGATGGCAGTTATCAATGACAGTTCAACCAGAAACTGTTTTCAGTTTTGCATGACTGCATGAAATGTTTATGGGCAGAGTTTTTAATATTTCTGCTGAAGGGTGTACCATATCATTTCAATATCTGGGGCAGAAATGTTCTGTAAAATGAGTCCTGGAAAATGAGACAAAATAAAAATGTTCAGGATGAACTCACATTCATGAGATATCTAATAGACAAAAACTGAATTCAAACAGTAAGTGCTAGCAAATATTTTTATTAGAAAAGTTATTCTGTTGAATCAAAGGAATAGCTATTGAATAAGCAGACAGATACTCTTAAATAATTGAATAATTTATTTAAAGCTTGTTAGCTGCAGCCTCAATCTTGTCTATACATTCATCTTGTCAAGGGAATGTTTGTGATGGTGTGCTAAATGGGTCATGGAGATTCATGGCAAATGCAGCCAGATACATAGTAAATGAAGCTAGCTCACATACTTGTGAATCCGCTAGCTAACTGGCAACATTTAGGTATTCTGTATCTGCTTTCTCCCTCCATTGCCTAGTGTCGTTGTTACTTACTTTAGCAAGGCAGTAACCTAGCTAAACGCACAGTAGGTTCCCTACTAGCCAGTTAATGAAAAGTATTATGTGCACTAGTCACAGTACCTGGCGATGACATTAAAAACATGCATTAGAAAATGAATAGCATCGGAATGTTTTAAATAGATATGCAAATTACAGTCAAAAAAACTGCACAGCACATTAGCAGGAGGTTAAATCTGGTGCTGGCTTTCAGACACACACTTGTGCTCTGATGAGCCTCCATCTGGTCAGCCGGTAAATAAATGATTGTACTAACAAACACAGCACAGCTTTTCTATGGGGACTGTACCCCATTTAAGTTCCGATCATAGCATATGGCAACAGTGATTGTTTTGACATAAGACAAACTATCAACTGATGGGTCAGAAATCACATACTTTTCATATTTATGCATGTTGGAAAATGGAGGAATGCATACAGTGATCATGTGGGCAGAATCGCAGATCCCAAGCATCATTGCCTTGCAGTCTATCTCCTCCAAATGTTCCTCCATATGGCTATAAACAGAGTGATTTCACCGAGCAAGTTGCACCAATTACTGTTTGCAAACTTTTCCCCTATCAAAAAGTAAACTGTCTTTCATAAGTTTGCCCAGAGAAGTACTTGCTTTTGGACGTCCCAATACACATGGCAGTGATACTCTATATCCACTTGTATAAAGTAATTGAATGCATACAGTGTAAGTAGTGTTTTGTAACATTGTTATTTTAACATTTAATTTCACGCTGGCATGTACTGAAGCTTTATTTACCATTCGCCCTTGAAGTCAGAGTAATTTATAATGATTATTAGATGTATCAGTTGTTAAACAACAGGATAGTCTATCCCTCACAGTGCCTGCCGGGACATGTGCATAGTATAGGGTCAAATGTGTTTTTACTGGCAACCACCAACCCTGTTGCATACCCCGAAATCAGTGCGTCATGCACAATGTTTGAGTTCACTGTCACCAAAAAAAATTGTATTTTTAAACAGTTGTGTGGTAGTCCATTTGTCATTTTTTTATGCCACGCTGTTGGAATTGGTATTATGGTGTATTTTCTTGCAACGCTCTTTTGCAAAAACAAGAAGCTTGGACATGGATGTGAGTAGAACTGGGACTAAATTTGAGCCCTGTGGTATCTGACTGGAACATCTGGGAAACTTGTTTTATCTTGAACTTTGAAAAATTATAATGATACAAGTATTATATTATATTATATTATATTATATTATATTATATTATATTATATTATATTATAGTACTTTGACGTAGAAGGTTGTGTGAAAATGGTGGTTGTCACATTCCTGTGAAAGACTTGAGGTCTTTGAGAGGTCGACCAGCTGCAGCCAAGTCGCACAGTGGAGGACAATGAGGACTGAACAGGGGATAATTGCTGAAATAATAATCACATAACATTGGGGTTTTTCCTGGCTACTGTGGGCTTTTAATCTCTTAACCACTCTTCAGTGAGAGATCACCACCTTGTGTTCCTTACGGAAGCAAGTTCTGCTAGTGCTTCTGGTGATTATTGAAGAACATGAGAGCAATCAAAAAATTAATATTCTGCGAGCTTATTCTGTTTATAGGCCTTTAATTTTTGCAGTCATTTGTGTTATAAAATGATTTTATTATCTGTCTTGTGACATCTTACACTAAGATATATATTTTCATTTGACTTTATGATGACTTACAATAACATAAAAAAGCTAAACTTAGGTACAGAGATCAGGCACTGTGCATGTGTTAGTCTTAAACCTGCTTCTTGTTGACACCTTTGATCCTACTTTGTCTTGGTTTGAGAGAATACACAGGAAAGAAAATTAAAAAGAGACTCAGAAAAGAAAAAAAAACAATAACCTTAAATCAATGTATTTATGACAGAAAAGTCATGGTATGTACTTACAAATGCTTGCATTGTCCTGTGCTGCTTCCCAGTCTGCTGGTATTGTTTCATAACAAGCTCCTGTAATTAGTTTGACAGTTGCAAGAATTTTGAAAGTTATAAGAAATTAAAACATCAGAAAGCTAGATATGAAACTTATACAAGTTCTCTACTCCAAGCGAATGACAAAGGACATCAATGTTTGCTTAAACACATGTGCTAGGCTTGATTCTGTGGTTTTTATATTGATAGGTTCCTAAATTTTAGCAGATGGTGGTGAGATTAATATTCAGTTTAATTACTGCTTTTTTGGCTGTATCTGTGCCATTTCTCATTCTTTTCATTACAATGCATGACATCAGGGATTTTGCTGATGCTTCAATCCCAGGTGCATCTGTCCTGGGACCTGTATGTTATGTAAATTTGCCTGTTTGCTCCTAGTATAGGCTCAACAACTATACCTTTCCATCCAGGAAAAGATAAAAAGCTTCTTGCCATACTGGGAATTCTATTAGTCTCAAGGGCAGATTCATGCATTTTCTGAAGGGGAAGGGGTTCACTCAAGGTAGTTCCTCTCCAAACTCACTCACTTACACACACACACACACACACCACTACGTCTCCTGACTGCAGCCAGCTTCTTGCAGAATACAGTTAGGACATAGCCATAGCAGTATCCCCTTTTGTCTAATAGCTGAGTGTTGTAAAAAGTCAACAAAATGTAAGTAAATGACGTAACCTGAATTGCATGTTTTCAGGTGTTAAAAAGAATGCGATGAATGAAAGAAAAAAATAAATTGTAAACTTAAAAAAATAATAATACAGCATTAGTAAAAATGTTGTTGACAAGTTACATTAAAAACCAAAACAAACTGTGGACCGCATTATGACTTACCCTGTATATTATTGGCAATCGGCAAAGCTATTTGTATGTGTAAATTCCTTTGGTGCATGTTCCAGTTAGTCAATATGTTCTGTAGTCGTCTTCTCACTATTTCTGACCGTTAATTAGAAGAACTAACAAGACAGTTTAATGCTTGCCAGAATGCATTGTAATAGCCAAGCTATACTCTCGCATGTTATTGGGAAAACTGGCCAGGAAAATGGTGACATAACACAGCCGTAAGGTGTGGATTTTCAAATCCACTTTATGTGGTATGGGCCAGAACACCCCATACAAATCAAGCGGGCACTTAAAAGGCAGCGCTCGGCAGGAATCTCAACAACACCCGAAGGGCTAGCATGGAGTTTCCAGAGTCCCTCAGGCTAGCAAGCTACAAGTATCCCAGTCTCAGGCGGAGAATCCTATTTAAAGAAGACATTCTGGAACATTTTCTGATTTGAACAGGGTGCCCCTGTCATTAGGCTTGGAAAGAATTGCTGTATATTTGATTTGGCAGTTATGTCACTGTGTGCTGGTGAAGTTCATTGTTAAACAGTGCAACTTAAAAATGGAAAAATATGGACATGAATGTTTTTACAAAAACTAATCAGGGAATGTAACATGATATTAAGAGAAATAACTTTGGTGGTGAAATGCTAGGGAAGTAAATGAATCTTTCAGCCGCACAAATATTTTCTGAATTACATGAAACGTATGTTTAATATGTTCAATGTTAAAACAGTGAACTGGGTCTGAAAATTTGAAAACAAATGCCCAAAGCATTCTTCCCACTAGAACAGAAATAAATGAACTCACTTTTTTCAGTGGACGTGATTCTGTTATGTGTTTTGGTATTTTATATAACCATCCCATTTTCTCGTTTGTAAAATGGTGGTAGGATCCAATGGATCCCAAGGGTCTTCCCTCGTAGTGAGATGGTGGATACTATTGAAAAGTCTTTGGTATAACATGTCAGGAGATTACCCCTTACAACCCTCCGCTGACAGGGTGAAAACTTTACCTACAAGGCTGTTGTAGTGGTTTGCTAAGGGCATGCTGGGAAGCAAAGTCCCCCAGGTGCCGTGCAAGCTTCCTGAGCATCCATCGCTCTGAGACTCCTTTTAAATCAACAGACATTTTTAGCTTGTTTAAGTCTACTGGATAAGTCCTTTAATTAAAACTGAAACGCATTATCAGAAGTATTTTACCCCCTCCAGGTGGACTAAAGCTGTTTTAATCCTTGCAGACACACTGTGATAAGACTGCTTTCTCCAAGGGATAGGTGCTCCCTGTTACCAGGGTTAAGATTTTTTCCCACCAATTTTATTTTCCAGAGGACTTAGAACTTCAACTTTAAAAGGTCATTCTATTGATCCATATGTGAAAATGGTAGTTTTTCCTCATTTGTTCATAAATGTAGTCAATGAGTAAACCGTTGCACAAAGGTTTGTCAAAATGTTAACGTTGTAGACATGTTTCCGATCTGAGCACGTCGATTGTAAAATAAATATATATCCTTTCCATGCACACTGAGTGCATCAGTACTTTCTGGTTCATTTCTAAAAAAGGGGGATGTAACTGGAAAACCAACTGTCTAACTGAGATTTATCATATTTGAAAGAGAATATGATTAATCAAAAGGAGACAAAGCAAGGGCAATTGAAGTCCAGGCAGACGCAGCTACAAACAGGAGAGAAGACTTCTCTGGATGAGGCAGGAAATAGCACATTAATAATAATATTGCTAAGAATAAAGAACTGCAGTTTGATAGCAAAGTGCTTTTTTCTTAATGCTGAGTAGAGAGTAAATCCTTTTTCCAGTGTCATTGAAATCTGAAACCATGAAGGTCACTTTGAGGGTTGTGTACTTCCCTGTTAGACCAGACTACAACTGTTGCTGGCTGAACTTGCAGAGATTAAGAAATGCATTATGGAGTCAATATACAAGAAGGTACATTTGTCCAGATGGTATTCTTCTCCCTTGACTGTACTTCAAACATGCCAGATGTAGAGAGGAAAAGAGAAGTATGAAAAGGAAATAAATGTATGGGTGAAGGAAAGGAAAAAAGAGGTGGATCAATATGATTGTAAATAAAACCAGCTGGGGAAACTTACCATGTCCTGACGCATTCTAGTGCACTGTAAGTCAATTTGGTGAAATTGGCTATTTCACATAATCTACCCAGATTGGTCGTATTCCATTTGCTGTCACTGAGGGACATTCAAATAAGACGTATGTTGTACTTAATTATTGTCCTTGATTGTATGCTTAGAGTTCTTACATTTGGTCATTTAGACTTTTGCACTGGCCCAGAGATCAGTCTGCATTTAATTTGTAGCTTGTGACTGAAATTTCTGGCTGGCTTTCTTCTACAGTCAGTGTGGCTGGGAAGGGGTGTGCCTAGACTGAAACTTCCAATGTCTAGTCACTTGTATCTCCATTAAAATCACAACAAACACATCATTTAAGTAGCCTGCTGTAAACTGTAGTGCTACAAAAATGTTAAAGAATGTTAAGTTTCATGTATTTTATATAAGTTACTGACTTATGTAAGTATATTATAAGTATATTGGAGGAAATCAAACCACATAGCATTTAACAAGAAATAAAACAGTTTGCTGTTATACGGTCTAGATATTTGACATGGACAGTTCACAGTTCCCCAAATACATATTGCCATTATGAACACTGAGTCACAATTCAATATAAGAGTCATTTTATTCTTTATAAGTATTATTCTTCATAAATTAATTTAGGTGATCATTGAACTAGCCAAGATGTTTCCATAGAAAAAAGGATACTTGTGATTTAATTGTGAGCCAAAGGTCAAAGTTGAGGATGAAAGCTGATTTATCTTACAGTTAAACCAGATCGGACGATCCCCAGTCACAGGATAGAGTGTCCTCATTAAGCTTGAACTCCAATTATGTCATCTGAACCTGTGTGACAGCATCTGCGGGCACAGTATTTTCATAATTGAAATAAGATAAATATGATGTGGTTTCAAGTGTTTCACATACTGGGAACATCTTTAGGGTAGCATTTCACCACATAAAACAGGCAACTGGAAATCTTGTTTGACTTTAAAGAACCTTCTGGAAGCTATAACTCATGGTCTAGCTCCTCTGTTGTTGTGCCATTGGAGGACGTTAATTGAAAAAGATGGCATGGATTTCCGAAGTGACACTATGGCAAAACATCTGTTTTAGTACAAGCAAACTATTTTGGAGCAGTTATTTAAAACATACTCTAACGCCCAAGATTGTGTCCACTAGGGGAGCAATGCTTCAGTTTAAATAGATAACGGGGAAATGTTCATTAGACACAGGAATTGGCCGTCTTGCCTACAGGGACAGGAAATTCCAGTCCTGCTGGACTATAGGGTCTCCTGATTTTATTCTGCTTCAGCTGTTAATTGTCTCATCTCTTTAAATCGTTTTATTAGAAGCAAATCAGTAAGTTTCACATTGAAAGGTAACACTAAATTCTGCAGGGCTGTCTAACTACCTTGAAGCCCTCAGCCACCCAGTATGTGAACTATCCATCCTTCCTCTAGGATAACCATTGCCACCTTTAGCAATGTCAAAAATGTCTTTATCTGTTTCTGTGAATCATGTAAAGTATAGGTAAATCAATTCCAATTAAACAATTTGACAATTAAAAACAGTATCATGAAGTCGAGTTATTTAAGCCTTAGCAGCGTTGGTAGAAGTACCCATGGGTAAAAATGCCTTATTTTACTACTCTCATATTGTGCTCTATGAGAGAATATGTGTTGACAGAGTCTCTGACTTTCCTGCACACACACAGATAGAAGCTGATATAAATGACTACTGTGCTGATTAATAAAAGGGTAGGTTCACACACCAATTTGTTACTGCCTGGCGCTTGACTCATTTGTGTCACAACACTGTGTGACATGATGCAGGACCCTTTTGTAAAAGAGCATAAAGCATTCTGTGTTTTAGCAGGTGGAAGTGTCATTTGTCAGACTCTTAAATGTGGGCTCTTAGCCACTTAACTTGAGTGGCTTCTCAGTCCAATGAGGCCCACCTTCCTGGGCTGTGTTTTGTTAATAAACCAATGGCCATTTTCAAGTTCTGGTGAATACACCAGGTGTAGAAGGCACTACAAGTGGAGGTGGAAATTCAAAAGTGGAATATCCTGTAATTGTGCTTTGATAAATGAATGTTCACACAAGTCACATTGGAGTAGCTCATAACTCTCCAGCTACCAAAAATGTTCCCCCTCCAAAAGGAAGTAGGCTAATTAGCTGCTGGCTAATGATGAATTACGTAGGAATAAATCTTCTATCAAATGAACCGAACAGGGACAGCAATGTAGTACAATGGTTAGGAAGCGGGTCTTGTAAGGTTCAGTTCTCAGTAAGTATACTGCTGTTGTGAGTTTGCAAAGCATTTCACCTGAATTGCCCCTGTATATATACAGATGTATAAATGGATAATGTTGGGAAATGTAAACGTGTGTCGGTCTCTCTGGATGGCAATATCTGCTAAATTCCTTACTGAACTTCATGCATGGAAATGGCAACAAAACGTCACGAAACACCAGAGTAAAATTTCTCTTTTTCATTGGAGATAATGGTCTCTGGATGTTGATGGTTGGTGCCACATATCAGGTATCGCTGTATCACATCTGCATTTAGATCAGCATATGGCACTGATGCATTCTTTGCCGTTACTCTAAAGAAGTTGTTGACAACAAACCGCAACAGGCTTGATAAAACAGACTCTTCTCATTTTCTGTTGGCTAGTAGGCCCAAATTTGTCTACCTTAAATAACAGTGTGCAAGAGAGTTGTAGTGGCTTGGGAGCAAGGATGGAATAGCCACTATCCGCCAACACTATCTGCCATCAATTCAGTGCCCGATTGAATTGGAAAACTCGAAACCAGTTGACCAGGACACAATGGTTAAACCTCCTCATCGAACACATCACAAGAGCAAATATCCGTCAGACACAATAATCAAACAACAAAATTTAGCAAAACATTTTTGGCCATTGTCACAGCCCCTAAGCTCACCACTGACTTAATATCTTTCTCGCCCGCGTACCGTCATTGACTGATACTTTTTCTTACCTATAGTATCTCTCTGCTATGCTCTCCACCCCAACCAACAAATGTGTTTTTTGTACTACTTGCTTGTCTGTCTGTCTGTCTGTCTATCTGTCTGGTGTTGTATGTGTGCTTGTTATGCATGTGTGTTTGTCTGTTTGCGTTGTAGGTAGGCTTAGCCAACCCTGTTGAATGTTCCATGTCTATCCTCCTTGTCCGTCCACATCCTCTTTTTTGATTCTCTTGTTAAGAAAATGTTAAAAAGGAGAGTGTTTTGAATGATGAAGAATAAAAATAAAATAGTTGGTCCTCCGAAGAAGTGGGGTGGTGGCGGGCTAGAGAAAAAAAAAAATTCAGTGCCAAAATAAATAATGAGGGTGGGTCTAGAGTCTTGCATGAAATGATAAAATGTCTCAGCCAACAATCTGATGGCACCAGTGAGATGACAGGAGTGTATGGAGCTGAAACCTCTGCTGTCACAGGTATTTGTCAACCTATTTCACCACATCACATTATGGATTAGCATGTCAAAGTGCATTGTGTCTACCCACCTTGATTTAAAGTCATAAGTTATGTGCGTGACTAATTCTCTAACAGCATGCATACTCTGATCAGGGATTCCCTGTAGTAGGGCGAGTAGGAGTTATAGGGGTGGGGAAAGAGACACAGAGGTGGCTGTGAGTGAATTGTTTTGAAATTTATAGTAATTTACAATACAGTTGTTTACTTAGATTACTTAGCAAAAAATGTCCACTGACAAAGATATGGATCACTGTACTTATTAGCCTGACAGTTTTCAGTGAACCCGAATATAAGAATTATGACAACACTAATCAGTTTTTTAGACCTATATTTGAATTGATATGTATTGTCTGGGGAAACATTCATGTGGAAAGCTTGCTTTATTTTATTTTTACATGAAAGAAAAGCCCGATGCTGTTAACTTGAGACAGAAGACAGAGCATTTGGAAATATCTTTCTAGTCTGTTCTATATTTCCAAAACAAACTGGTTTAAAGTAAGTAGTCCAGAAATATTAAGATGCCTCCCACCACATCCAAATGTGTTTTTTTTTTTTTATATATATATATATATATATAAATATAAGGGGAGTCATCTCCTACACCCTAAAATATCTGTACATTGAAACAACTGAAATGGATACTGGCAAAGACAATTTTCGTCTCATTTTACTAGATGGTGAAATCCGCATATATGCATTTCAGAATGCATTCATGAGGAATTTAATCAACCACATGTGGGGAATCAGACCGAAGAGGAGTGAAAACCCAAGTGTGACTGTGCACATTTATAGTTGGACAGCACGCTAGCCACAGACAGATTGTTTGTTTTTATAAGCACAACAGTTTCCGTGGTCACATTGATAGGTGAGTGTGGCCTGTTTTCAACATACCAAATCAAACTGAAAAAAGAACAGCATTAATTAGGCTGGACTAGGAGGAAAGAATATAAACAACTATGTGCAATTTTAGCACCGCCTAAGATTACTCATATACACACTGATAGCTAGGCTATATTACTGTTATGTTGCCTTACAGTTAGCAAGCTGACATAGGAATGGCTAGCTAAATCTGTGAAATAAGTGTGAATTGATGTGACTAACATTGGATTTAAGGTAAATTCCCCTAATCTTCTTTTATTATATTCATTGTCAATTCATCATTGAATAACATCACATCATTTTAAATGTTTGCATCACTGAATATAAATACAGTTCCTTGGGACGTAAGAAAATAACGATAGAGCTGACCAATGCAATACAGACCTTCCCAGTTACGCTCATTTACTGAAACGTTATTATGATAAGCTTATAAAGTCAGGTCTCCATTGTGTTGTTTAAACCTCATTAGATTAGCAGTGTTTACTCTGTAGAGTGGTGCTGAAATGCAAAATTAGCCACTACAAGCAATGAATATACAAAAAGGTATTTGAACAAAAGGAAAAAAGGCACTATTAAATGTTCTGGTTAAATAGGCAGGTTTAACTTACAATTCAGGCAAGTACAGATCTAATTTTATTAAGTTAGTAGTTGATAAAGATGTGATTTTATGCATATTCGCTTGTGCTCTGTATGAAATTGCTTTGAAATTCTGCCAAAGAATCACAATATATTGAATCGTGTCATGTGTTTAGTGATACGTATTGCATCATTAATTCCTTGCCAATCCACAGCGCTAGCTGTTTCTTGTATTTGTTTTAAACTGTAACAGTAGCTGTAGAATGGAGAGTGATGGTAATGAGGGAACATTAATGATAAGGCAACAGGCTTATTTGCTTTATAAGCAGTGAAATGATGGATTCCGAACTGAAACATGTGAATGAAACGTATGAAACAACTCCTGGCCATGCCCATTCATTTCTGGAATATTCTCTGTGCTGTTCATGATGTACTTAGTGGGACAGCACTTCCTAGGTATTCAACCATTCATGTAGTGACCATGGAATTCCATGACTTTCCCATAATTTTCCAACAAGACTGAAAACCTTGACTTCTTTACTTGTCAGGAAAAGGATGCCACAACATATGCAGACAAGGAGCTTATCAAACTCTCCCCTTACATTAGATTTGTAAGACTGTAAAGTGAATTGAAATGATGCATAGCATACATTTAACTAAATTTCCTGGTCCTCCGGTTAGAAGTTAATTTGCTTACCTTCCGAGGTTTTGCCTTTCAGTATGTGCCATTTAATTCTGCTAGATAACTTAATTAGCCATGGGACTGTGAAAATGCGTCTCATCTAAAGGAATTTCAGCTCATCATTGTACGTAGAAACTGATATTTTAGATTAACAACTCCAAAACGGGCCATGAATAAACAGTTAATTTTATAGTATACAGAGTGGCTTCAGTATTAGGAGTGATAAATAAAATGGTATCTATCTTTCATCATCTTTTATCTTATGTTCCTCTGATGGTGTTGCTGCAGTTGGAAGCTCGCTGTGCTAATCTTCTTGTGCAGCACAACATTTATGATGGTAAATGGCATGTCTTCGGAAATTATTTGTTGTACTGTAGAGGTTATGAGTGTCTGTGAATCGCATTAGTCCCAAGATAGTATGTTTACAATTCATGGGGCTATTTTACAGATTATGCTAATCAAGTCAAACTATTCAAAGGAACATATTGGTATTGGTATTGATTATGTCACATTTGGACAGCAAAATATATATTAAGACATTATCAGCTCCTGAATTCTTTTGTTGTAAGCAGCAGGGTTTTTAAAATAAATGTAAATAGGATGGAGGGCAGAGGTGAATCTCGAACAAATTGAGCGAGTGGTATCACCTTGCAGACTCAGACATCGGCTTGGCTTTAATGTGTGAGCCCCGTCGACCAATCAGACCATAAGATACCCTCTGCAGCCCGATGACCACTGAAGCCCTGTGTGGGCAGTGCATAATTGGCCATTGCATCACCCTCGTCTCATTTTACAAGAGTAACGTCCCTGACTGTTGGCTGTCTCTGGCATACTGAAGTGTACATCTCCAGTGCAATGGCTATGGACTTGGTGGACTGCAAAGTGCTAATAAGCAGTGCGTGGCTACACATCTGCACATTCTTGAATTGGTTTACGATGTAGCCATGGAATAGATGTATAGTTGTGCTCGGCATTCCTAATGATATAGACTAAAAAGATGTTGAAAATGTATTGAACTCAGAACATTGTAACCTCAGGCAAATAACTCCATCTGCATTTCCATTCAGTTTCAAGCATTTTAAATGGGAAGCAAGGAAATAAGTGAATGAGAACTACAGTAAATGGCAGAGGCAATATGAATACCTTCTAATTTACTTTTTAACTGAGCTACATGGTGGCTGAAGTTTTGGCTCGCACATTGTAAACTATTCTTTTGGTCTTATGACATGTATTTCAAGAGACTGCTTTAGCACTGAACATTGTACTCATGAATACATATTACCTATCTCAGATAATGCTTCCCAAGTATAAAGACCAAGCTGAAAAATAATTAAAAAGGCATTCTGAATAAAAAAATCAGGCAGTCACACTGTTCTGTAATCCTTTTGGATTCAAGACATTTTTTCATTATTAGAGAGCTGCTAACCTTTTTGCCAAAGTCATTTGCTGTATAATGGCTTCATCAGGCTAAGCTTGCGAACATCACGTTGCAATTTCCAATCTTCTATTTTTGAGACGTACTTCCAGGGCATGCTTGTAATAGAGGAGATCAGCATAATTTTTGCTTTCACCTTTGTGTTGGGAAATGATTATGAAACAGGAAAACAATATGTTTTCACCTCGTCCTCCTCCTCCTCTTGCATGGTTAGATGACCTCTGATTTCCATGATTCTTTGCAGTCAAACAAGCAACAATCATCATATTTTGACCTTAGATGCTTAATGAGATTTAACTGCATAATCAGCACCCTCAGAATATATTTATAACGTGATGATATACCTCCATTATGATGTGAAAGCATAACATTTCGGAATCGAGAGTTTGCTGCGGAGGACACATGGGGAATGACCAGACCCGCTGAGCTAGGAAGTAATAAATATCCATTTTGCTTTGGTATTGCAGAGAGAGTCTGTTTTTCAACCCTCCATAAACATGCTGATTCACAGAAATCAGATATAGACTGTAGGTATATATTATGTACACACATTAGAAACTCAGACATATTGAACTCAGTTATGGAAACACTGGTTGAATGTGACATAAGCCTTGATATACAATTATATAATTATGCCTTTTTATTTTAAAACTGTGACATGCAAAAGCATACAAATACAAAATAATTTCACACTTCCCACTGATTAAAAAATTGTAACATATTCCAAACTTGACCCTGACATTTTTAAGATGGAAGGTAATTTTACTGATAATATTAAATAACATACTACAAACATCACCTGTTATAAATAGTTAGGTGCTACTGTTGTATTTAGCAAGGTGTTTCTCTCTCAACGGCTACAATCAAAGTTCAGCAGTGGAAGTCTTTCATAGAAAGTATGAAAATATGTACTGCCATACAGTATATATAGGAATTTCATAATTCTGATTAGTTAAAAAAATGGATGTGTCAACGAGGAGTCGCTATCGTTGTGAGAGTAGCTTAAAGCATTTCAAAAAATACCTCAGAACGGAGTGAAAGACACACGGAGAGCCACTATTGGTTTACCCTGTCACTGATGTAGTCTGGGAATGATAAAACAGTAAGACATTTGGAAGCCTTGAGGGGGAACTTTCTGATGGAATATAATGCACCAAGTCCAACCTTGTACATGGTTTTTTAAAACGCTCGGCTGAAACAACACATTGGTAGTTTGATAAAAATGCTTTCTTCAAAATAGCATCGTATAACAAAAAAAAAAAGTTGCCATTGAGGCTTTTTGAACACAGTTAAAAGAATTGGTTTTGTAAATAAAATAATACAATTTCATGCACTTTTTCTTTTATTAGATTAAATAAGTTTACATCCTCTTCTTTTTGCATTACTGTCAGTAATACCACAACAAAGCATATCTCATAGCAGTTCCCGTTCATAGGAATCAGATTCATGTCCTCTGGTTCACATTGAATGTATGTACGTCTCTGTGCAGTATGGCTGGACATTATACCACTGTAACATATATCTTAGTATGTATCTCTCTTCCATTAATAGCAGGTTTTTGAATGTTGAATGTGAATGTTATACTGTATAAAAATCCTTTAATATCATTTAAACTTCCCTCTGTGTTCTGCTCAAGCTGTATTGCTACTTGAGAAAAGAGCGAAGGGTCAAGTGTGTAACAACGCAATGTAATGTTGAAGAATGAACGAAGATGACTAATAATTTAGACATTTAGTACACTGTGCTTTGGAATTAGTTTGATTACTCTTAAGTTTCAGAGCAAGGTTTTGACATGTGGGTTTGTAAATTTGATTAAGTCTCTGATTATGTTCATCAGAGTGGCAATTACTTTTAATTAACAGTTAATCATTATGAGTCAATCTACTCACATTATGTTGTGAAAAAGTTGTAGAGCAGTAGTTTCAAGCAATCAAAAAATTGCATTGATGATATTGCTTCATGTGTCTCTGTGTGAGGCACATATTTATTTATTTTGCAACAAAACAGATTCAGATTCATTTTTTTTTTTGCATATTTTTGTTTAGCATATTTTAGGGTTCTCAGATAGTTTATTGGAACAAATCCATGACATAGTCATACCCCTGCCCCTTAATCCAAAATTGGTTTGAAGTCTAAACACAAACCCACACAAATGTTTCACAGATTACAATATGATCTGGCGGTAACATGGCTGAAATAATGAACATAGGTTAACAATAGTTTAATAATGCATAAAAGGTGCATAAAGTATATACTTCAACATGCTTTTATGATCAGTGCATTGGTATAAGATTAAATGCAAAAATTGTCCTCGAGGCTTTAGTACTCCTTGCCATACACTGTGCAGTAATTGGGCTAGACCATGTGACAACCAAACTCTCATGTTCAAAGACAGTAAAAATAGATTACAGCCAATCCTGATGGCCAAGGTTCTTTTAAAAAGCGCAACCTTGATCCTGGAGGGATTAACGTGTTTGTTTTTTTATTCGCAACTAATAATGTCTCAGAGCCTGCATTTGTGATGTGTGTTTCTTTTGTTTTTTGGCTCATGCAAGAATTTATCCTGAGGTGTTTATGATCAGCACAGCTGGAGGCGAGAGCAGGGCTGATCTTACCGCGGAGCCACATACCGCTGAGGACGCATCAGAATTTCTGTCTTGCATCTCCGCTCTCTCCCTCAAAGCGTTATGCACTCCTCCTACATGCATTTTCACAGTCAACGAAAAAGTAATGATTTTTTTATTTTTGAGAGTCTTCACGGATTTTCCCCATGAATGTTACCAAGAAAATGGTAATCTCCAAGACTAGGTTTTAATAACATTTCATTTGCCTCGGCATTGCTGCCTTAGCAATTAGAGTTTCTTTATATGTCTTGAAAGAAGACTGCTTCTTCCTCTATGGCATATTGATTCTGGTCCTCTTTTAAACAAGAGCACAAAAGTGAGAGATTTATGTCTGAAAGCTGTGGGTTTTCTCATATGTACAATACTGTGATGGTCAGATTCAAATGATTATGGCTCTCCCCAGCCCCTCTGAGAGAATACTGAGCCGGATCAGCTGTGTCAGAAAGATGGGCTTTGCCATTCTGGCTCTCTGCTTGATTAATTTCTCTGTCGCATCTGTGCGGATCGGTACATGGTGGGCTAGCATGAAATCTGCAACATCCCCCCCTGTTACCGAGAGCCAGCCGTGCTCCGCTTGGCATGACCAATCGCCTGGATAATATTCAGGTTTTCCGAGCCTTCTAGACGTTCTCCCGTCTTCTGGAGACTGAGGGATCCCATGTGTTTTTCAGCTTCTGTTGTATGGTCGGGGTAATCAGAGCTTTCCCTCTGAATCAATGTGCATATTTACATGCTAAAACACAAGCGTGGTATTCAGGCTGGAACTGACATTAAGTGATTCAAGGGGAACCTTGAATTCAAAGACTGCATTGAAAGCATGCGTTCACCAAGAGCCGTTGTCCAAAATAGCTTACAGCAACACCATGTGATGAGCCGATAATAAAAACTACTAATGAAACATTCTATATTCGCCTGCCTTGGATTATAACTAAATAAATTGAGTTATAAGACAGGCATTGCAACTAAGTTCTGATATATGATACAATACTGTGAATACAGCATTTTTGTAAATAAAATATTATCAATCATGCTACAGTGACAGCTCACAGACATCCAAACAATAAGATCACTATCAAATGGAAGGATTTTTTTTATGATGGTGTGTGTATGACAATGCATTTAAAATAGAGTCAGAGGAGAGAAAAGAAGTGTGTGTGAGAGAGAGAGAGAGATGTCAACAAACTGCTTTTGTCTGGGTCTGGATACCTCGGTGTGCCTTTTGAGATAAATACACAATTTTAATCTGTCAAAAAGGCCATTCAGAAGCAACAAAATCATCACCCTAAGAATCGACACAGTACAAGTACTTTACTCTTCACCATTTCACAACACCTTAGAGTCTCTTCTGTGTCATGTTGAAGTTATAGAATCCTCTCTTTTCAAAAAATCTATCATGTCTAACCTTTGAATTTTGACTGTCTTGGCACAGATAACAATCTATCTCCTCTGGGTAGTTTGTTGTGGTATTTTTTGTCTGTTGGTGGTTGTTTGCAACCTGGTGCCATGAATCCCAGTGCTTAGCATTCAGATAGCATGTGAATATATTACATATTTAAATATCTACCCACTTGACTTACCTCTTAAAACATATTCACCCACAGTTCACCTAAAATGTTTTTCTGAGTTGAGCTTAATTAGTTGAAGTGAGATCACTTTAAAATTTTAATTTAATACTTTAAAACTTCAGTTTAAATCTCTTAATTTCATACTGGGAGGAGAACTATTGTCCTTAATTTCCAAGTTTGCTTGATTTGGTTTCTCAGCGTGATTCCCAGGTTTGGCCGTCCATGTTCTAACACGCTTGCAAGTGAATTCAGTTCAGATTCTGATGAATAGCAGTTGAAGCTTTCAGGAGAGTCTTAAGTGATAACATTCAGTGGAGAAAGTATTGTACCCAGTTCAGTATTCAAACATATTCAGACTGCAGTTTCTTTACTATGGCTGGTGGCAGTGCCTGGAGGCTTGGTGGTAACCAAGTAATTTAAGAAATATATGGAAGATTCTGCAAACACAACCAGTATCAGATGTCGTTGCTCTTATATCTGCAGATATTCCATCATCAATTAATACCTCCGTTTCAGCGGTAGATCATTTTGACATGGTTAAAAATGAATCATTTACAGTTAATTGCATTTGTCCCAATGGTATGTGCTGATTTGGAGTGGGACACTTCCAATCTAACATAAATATGTTTGCTTTCTTACCGCAAAGATATTAAGGGCACCAGCTAATGCACCTTACAGACCATAGCCAAATAATCTTTAAATTCTATATCTAAATCTATAAACTGTCAATCTGCAGCTGCTGGTTAACAGCAGAACCACACAGGTGACCAATAACACTACCTCTGAAGGTAGAGGCAGACAGAGGTTGGGAGATTACACCAGCACATACTCAAACTGTCCCCTATATGTCCCCTCAAACTGTACCCACAACTACAGACATACCAAATCAAACCATAGGTGAAAATTTAATCATGGTAGTCTTGATTGATAGCGACAGAATTCCACTCCTGAAGTTCACACTGAAGGTTCTATAAGGGTTCTATAAGCTGTTTCTATCCTGCAAAATACAGGATGCATTCGTTCAGCATTTTTATTATCCTGCAGCCTTGTTTACACAACCTGCAGCTCCATTACAATCACATGGTGAAATGTGCCTAATCTCTATGCTGAGATTGCCGGGCTGTCAATAATAAAATGGATATCAGCGGAATGGACAAGGTGTCATGAGAAATATTATAATACTCTCCCACCCCCATTTATTATTAAGATTATAATGTCATTTAAGAGATGGCCTTATCCAATGCAGGATGACTTATAATGCATGAGATTTTAATATGCTACAGCTAGAGTATCTAAATGCAAAATTCAATCTGAATAAAAAAAAATACACGATAAAGGCACAAAGTATACAGTATGTATAATATGTGGACGATAAAAGGATGAGAAAATTTGTTTAAAGATGTCTGATGTTAGGAAGTAGCAGAAGGTAATAAGAATTTACATAGTGTTAATGTTTCTGTGCATTTCATTGCAATGATGGTAAGATGGCAGTGAGGAGAGTAACAGATGCGGCACGGAATAGAACGAAATGATCACTGAAAATGTATAGAAAGGCAGATGGAGGTAGATAGACACAGATGGGGTAAAACGGCCATGCCATTTGCAAGGAGTAGCTATACGTAATATGTAAGAGCTGTGTTCGATAAGATACACATTGATACGATGACTGCACATAAGCCACATAAACATAATTCAACATTAATATGCAGTGGAATTGAGTGTATAGATCAAACGTAAGGTGTAGAGGGTCAGGAGTGAACAGAAACTACTTTTGGGAAACTTCAGTCGAGCCTCTTCGGGAGACAGGCTATTTGATGATAGAGGTTTGATTCCCAATCTGCTAGTGTAGAATGAAATGAGTGATCTACCATATCAAAAGCAGCTGGAAGTCAAAGCTAGATGACAATGAATTTTCATGAACACAGAGGAGCGGTTACACGTTGGAGAAGTTTCCACAGCGAGCTATAGGAAGAATCTGACATTTCAGTTGAAGGAGTAAACAACATACTTGAAACAAACGCAACACAGCTCTTTGTCAGATCTTCAGAATTTGTCGAACAACAATTAAATGATAATTTTGGTGATTTTAAACATCAATAAATTACTATTCCTACACAGACATGAGAGCCATTTGAATATGTGACCTGGGTTTGCAACTACTTCACCATTTTGTGCAATATTTTAGATTTTAAAGTTGTTGTTTTCAACTATGGTACTCCACAAAAATGTTGTATCTTCATGTAACCTCAATCTTCATTCCTCAATCCTCAAAGTATCATACAACAAAATATGCATACAGGCCAGCGCCCTTTCCTCTAACATCAAATATAATGTGTTAATATCTTAAAATTGAATTAATCGCATATAACACAAGGGTGCAGGGATGGTTACGATTTGGGGGAGGTTATGGATCATTTCTGAGGAGACGTTTTCTGGTCTTCAAACAAAGGGGAAGCAAGCAGAAATATATGCACTGGTGGAAATAAAGAGAATGACATCACAGTGAATGGGAGGTGGGAATTATGGGGATGTGGTGCTGGGCTGGGTTGGTAGATGGTGTGTATGAATTTAGAAAGGGACAAGTATGTGTCTGTCAACGGAAAAATAAATAAACAAACTGAAAGGCACTGGACCTCTCTGTCTGGATGTGCCTTTTTTTATTTTCCCTGGGTAATATTTCCTCCACAAGGTCAACTCTGGTTGCAGCCTTGGTAGTCCTGAGTTTGGTATTGATTTTAATCAAACCCCATGTCTTTATCTTCAGTGGCTGTCCCACTTCAGGGCTCATATTTCATGCTTCTGCAGATTCCTAATTGATTGCAATTAGAATGGGTGGGAGATCATATGGTCTCTCCCTGGACCTCCACGGCTGATCGTGTGGCAGGAAGGAGCAAAGTGCAGTGTACTATGACAGCCCGTTTTGAATATACCACGGGGCAGTAGCAGCGCGCACACCGAATAGCTCAAAATTACAGATCCTAGATGTGAGCTATAAATCTGAACGTTAGCGATACTTTGGGTTTTTTTTTTTGAAAATGTTGTATGGTTTTGGTTTTCAAATTCAGAAGCGTTCTGTGCTCTGGAGTGGAAGGTTTCCTTTCGGCTGTTATAAAATCAATATGGATGATGTAATTGGGTCTACTTTTCAGAGGGGAAATGGGATCAGACTCCAGCGAGAGAGATGCTCTGGGTTACCTCTACACAAGCATGACTGTGATCGCTGTCAGGCGGCTGTCTCCTACACTTACATATCATCCCTATCTCTCCGACTGTAATGATGATTAAGGGCATGCCACACCAATTCTCCTGGGCTGCAGAGGATTCTGGGTATTCACTTTCCAGGCCTGATGGCTTAATTGAAAGCTTAAACACAAGGATGTCTTATTTGTATTCACGATCACCATAGTATGAGGTAAAGAAACAAACGCATTTATGCAAAATTGTTTATTTGGAGAGACACAGTTTGTTTAATTGCTTTTTAAACAATATTTTTTATTCCAGCTCCCGTAAATATATTCATGGAAGTCTCAGTTAAATAGTTTTTTTAAAGTATTACAAATTAAAAGCCAGACTTTTTTTGAAGTGCTGATTGTATTCCATACATAATTACCTTTTGAAGTTACAGTAGTTGTAAGTACCTACAGCTACTGTAAATACCATACAGGTGTATTTAATCTTAAGGCTGTCACGAGTCCTATATGATGATGTTTTTACATCCCGAAAAAATACCCCTGCCTTCTAATTGAGGTTGCTATAAAAAGGTTTACTGTCATTGACATCAGTTTATTATTCATACTGATAGGTCTCATTAATGCTTCTAATTGCTACTGCTAGGAGGATGATAAATGACCTGGCTGACTCTTGATCTACTTGATCTACATACATATTATTTTGATATACAACAAAAAAAAATCAAATGAGTTCTATTTACCTTGTATTTACTGTACACAGTGAACATCAACTATCAGTCAGTGTATCCATGTATGGCTGTAATGTATGCAATAACTTAGACACCAAAACTAATGTATCACAATACCATGATCGCCTATGGCTAATGTGTCTCTACCATATTTAACTCTTGTCGCTATCTATCAAGCTGCATTACAGCATCAGTGATAGAGTATGCTGGTGAGTTTAGAGGCTGGGTTTTTGGCATCTGTTTTCACTGGCACTGTTCAGCTTTATTTTAAGCCCTGGCTGTTCCAAAACTACTGCGGTTTTCTGCCCAAAACCCAACTGCATTCTGAGTAATGAATTATTATGTTATAATAACAGCATGATCAATATGCTAATGAGGTTAAAATGTCTTCAAAAACCAGATTTATCTGTTTCTGGTGTGGGGAGAAGGTCCTCGTTTTACCCTCGCCAACTAAAACACTTTTATGAATATATTGTGCAATGTGAAGTCAATGCCCACGTACACTAGCTAAAATATGTGTGTATGTGTATATTTTTTCTCTCATCTGAAGAAGTAGCATTCGTTTATCAGTGACTCTGGTTAGTTTCCATCTGAAATGAATAATTCATACAACAAAAATAACAACCACAGGAAGCAATCACATATCTAATGAGCAGATCTTCCAGCTCCAAAAGAAAATTATTACATAAATATTATCTTGTGTTGTGACTGCCATGCGTAATTTATTTTGAATTTCAAATGAATTCCGTTTCACCTTATTTACCCATTTGTGGATTGTTTTCCTTTAACATGGTGATTCAGTGCTTGCAAATGTGGTGTAGGCATCGAAAAATCCGCAGAACATTTTAATGAAGATATAGCACTGACCCAAGGTTGTTTCAAAAAAAAAAATCCCCCAAAAACATTTTGAAAAACCATATTATTCTTTGTTGCTGTAGACCGCAGTGGTGTTTGGTTTGATTGCAAAGGCGTTAAAATATGGTTAGTTGAGTGGTGCTGTAGGTCATGGCTGCTCCCCAGTTTATTTTTTGTGGCTTGTTAATAGAAGACATGTAGAGATGAGTGCTGTGGGTTGTAGTGCAGCTCGCTACCAGTGCTTGAGTCCTGAAGGCTACATGTACAACAGCAGGTTTTTTCAGCTTTTTTGGAGCTGTAACAGTCTTGGAGCTGGAGATGGAAAGTGAATTACTTACATCAAAGCAATGATTAGCTGGCTAAGGTGGGTAAGCGCCCGGCTGGAAGTTACTCTGTTGCCCTTCAGACTTCAGAATTGTACGTTTAAGTGGCTCTCTCTCTGTATATATGCATAGCTGGATTGTAAGGGAACACAAAGCACTAGACAATGGAAGGCTTGAGAAATCCTTGTTCTTGGTATTTTATACTGATGGAAGGACAACAGAAATTGCTCGAGTCCTTGGAACCATTCCACCAGGTGGAATAATGCAGGCTGATGGCTGGGGTCCAGTGGTGTTATTTTGTGCTTGTGGCACACATACCTTATACCACATACCTTGATTCATGTATAGCAGGGATTGATAGTTTGATATCCCTAATAGAGTGGGCCTATCTGGTAACATTCTTTGTCTGCAGAGGGAATTCTCCTCACCCTGGCTATGGTTTGTACCCAACACAATAGGCATACAGTTTCATATACAGCAATATGAAAAGTAATAGGGGAGATGGTGGATTATAGTAACAATCTTTACTTTTGAACCCATTACTCTGCTCTTATTTGTGCTAGACTGTTCAAAATTTGAGACCATGTACCCACATATGTATGCTTCGGAATGATATTATCTCAGTACTTCCAATGCTTCTAGAGAGTGTGAAAATTAATTTCAAATGAAATTTTACATTCTACCCCTCACTGAGGGATAGTTGTAACTGTACCTGGGGTTAAATGTAAAATGTAGCTGAACGTGCAGAAACTCAGTACAGACAATATAATTGCTGCAAAAAAAAAACATTATTGAAGAACATATCTTGTAATACTAAAATGCAGACAGGCTGTGTTGGTGCCGATTCACACATATGGACCTACGCTGCTGTAATGTTTTATAGTATCTGCAAAGAGTTACATTATTAATACCATAACTGTTTGTCGCAGATCTCACAGGCCCACCCTGTAAAACCTCATATTATTTTTATTGAATATCTGCTGGCACTCCCCTTTCAGCTTTTCACTTCCATTGATTGGCTGAAAATAGAAGAGAATACAAGAAAAAACCTTAACCATAATTAGGGGATAGTTGTGAAACATATGAAAATCCTGTCACAGCTATACCTAAACCTGTCATCCATGTTATAGCAGTCTTTTGTAGCATGACGACATGAAATTCAAATTCATGAAATGCATTAAATATAAGCTGAAAGACTGGTGTTTGCTCAAACATACATTTTTTAATTCCAGCTACACCAGAAGCATCACAAGTCAGAACTGGATGTGGTCAAAAAAATGTACTTTTCTCAAAATCAGTTTTTTGACAATAGAACGGACATATTTGCTCACAGGTGCATGTCACTGTACATATGAGCTCAGGTAGAAAGTGGGCCTGTACACTCACGATTACATGTTTCTGGGCTACTTCTATTTGGAGAAACTGAAAGCGTTACAACTGCCCAGTGTTACAATCAACCCCGGTCTCCCCTACTGACTTAGTCATTAAAAAAGGTGGTGATGTTATGTACAGATGATACTGGGAATGTTCTGTACAACAGCTAGCTAGATAACCAGATATATGTGAAACTCATGATGTATGCTTTGGCCCGAGCAAAATGCATTCTAATGTTTGGTCCAAGAAGAAAAGCTGAGCCTTTTTCCTGTTCACGCAGAGTAGTTTCCAAACAAACAGTGCTAAGAGCTGCTATTAAATGAAGGGAAACCATCATTTTCAGTGGTCTGGTTTGTTTGCATGTGGTTTTTTTTCCAGTTTGTTTCTCAATCGACCTTTGATGTTCACACTGCTCTCTAAATGAACCATGGCGTGTGTGGTTTGAAACAAAACTTTGGCACTGATATGGCCTTAGTTCATGGGTGCAGCAACTTACAGCTAATGTAGTATTTCCATAAACTTCTTCATATTGCTCATTTCCACTACAATTAAACTTTTTAATATTGCTCATTCAAAGTGAATTGTTTATGTAAGCATTGGTCAATAGATTTTTTTTTCTGTAAGAGACTATTTTCTTGAATTCCTAGTTGCTTACTGTATTGTAGAAGAAACAGAAAAAACTGAGCCCTGACTGCACTGAGCAGAATGGACTGTAGGGAAAAAGTCCTAATCGTCTTATTTGTCGTGGAAAGTTTACCCATTGTTTACTTAGCATTTTCATTTCAGAAAGATGTTACTTGAAGAGGAGGGAAGTTAATCAAATATAATTATTAAACAGGACCAAGCCACAGAACTAGACAATTTATTTCCATTTTAATCAGTAAAGCCATTCACATAAAATATCCTCTTGATGTTTATGTCATATTTTAATAGCTTTGTGACATTCTTTGTATTATGAATGTTGTAAATCCACAATGAACATTTAAACATATTAACCAAATATATATATACACACACACTGAATTGCCACTGAAAGGCTAAGGTTACTGAATCACAACAACATAACTATCTTAGTCCACTCTTTGCATTACCGTGTATTACAGTTTCCTGTAGTGTAATTACATTGATGTTACCATGTAAGTACTCATTTTTAAACCTTGAGGGGGTTTCCATGCAGTGCTGTAATCTGTATGTAACAAGATACTACTTGTACTCATGTAATGGAAAGTAGTACAAAATCTTGGAAAAGTAAAAAATAAATAAAACAGAAGAGGAAAAAATAAAGAACATGAGATGCTTTGGATGGTGCTGGAAAAAAACACGGGGAAGTCATGATCGCCCGGTGCTGTTTAGCTCGCCATCTGTGAGCCTGATTCATCTCTGCTACTCATGGGAAACTTCAGCTGGCTGCATACAAAATTAATTGGCCATCTGTATTGGGTCAAAACAAACAATGGCTCTGCTCAATCAGTTTCACTGGAGAATTGATTGCACTGGATGCTGATTTACAACCATACCATATTTTCAGCACCCACATATTGAACTTTGTTTGCTTATGGATGTAAAGGAGAAAAAAGGAAAAAAAAAGCAACGAAAACGCATCGTTGTTTGCTCTCTGGTAGTTTTCAACTGCTTGACAGGACTGTCACTTGAAAGGCAAACCAGCTTCCATATCTTCCTTACTGCCTCTATCTCTCCTCTCCCCGCCCCCTCAGTTCAGCCCGGTTCCCCCCCCCCCCCCCCCCCCCTTAACAAACATCCCTCCATCCAGGAGAACGCCTGTTTTCACAAGGCCGTGGAAACGCAGACGCATCGGCGAAGCAAAGGATGTTGATCTCCTTAGAAGCTGCCGCCACTTTGTCTTGGTGGGACGTGCCTAGCAAATGAAATACGGCTAGCGCAGCAATGCGTTACTATATATTATTTTAAAAAACACATACCAGAATGGGGGCACACGAGGAAGTAATTTACTCACGGGATTCTGCTGGGCTCTTGCGCTTTATTGATGTCTGACGGACCCCTCCAGTGAATTGCTTCCTCGCGTTTCTCTCCTGTACTCTCCCCAGTTGTTTCCCTTTATATGCGCCATGTGTTATTGGAGCAACCTGCCCCTGCACCCTCTCGACAGTGAGGCTTGTGTGCCTCTGAGACAATATCCCCTCTCTTGACCCTCTCTCTGGTGGGCTCCGCCGGGGTGTGGAGGAACGGCGGAGAAAGGTTCCAGAGGAAACCGAACCCGCCTGTCACGGAGGGTGACCTCCAGGTCTAACGAGTGTTGAGGCGCTACCTTTGAGCTATTGGTATGTGCCAGGCGTCACAAAGCACAGGAAAGGTAATCTGGAATAAATTGTTTTTCCTCTTTTTTTTCGCTTGTGAAAAGGCCAGACAAATTGGCTTGGTCATTAGTTAGGCGAAGCTTTTTTTTTTTTTGCTGCAACCCCGTGTAGGTAGTGCAGGGCTAATCCTTCGTAACATTGTTGGAGTTTGAGGTCTATGATAAGGATTATTGCCATAAAATATGATGTTGGGGAAATAGTTGATGCAGATTGATAAGGGCATTAGCCATTCAACCTTGAGCTCTGCTTCTCTGGTATAAAATGTAGTCCTCTTTTTCAGCTTCAGAAATTAGCCCAAGTGTGTGCATTTGTGTCTATTGCTCTCAGTCTCTGTCTCTCTCTCGCTCGCTCTCTGACACACACACACACACACACACACACACACACACACACACACACACACAGACACAGAAACATGTTCTATATTTATATAAAACAAGCGGCGATAATATACAGTCTATACTGTATTTTAATAATTTATGGTATGTTGCCTACCTCATAGCTGGGATTCTGTTTACGTGGATGAATGCGTTTAACATGCCTTAGTGTCTGTGATAAATGGGAGGCAGGTCTGAATGTCCTTACCGACATTGTGCGAGCAGTTTCTACCTCTGTCCAACACAGAATCTGAAGTGTTGGACAGATTCCGCTCTGCCTGTCCTGATATGTGTGCCGCTCACTGTCACAGCATGGCTTGAAGTGCATAATTGAGCCGCGAAACTGAAAGTGATAAATAAGCATTATGTGCCAAGCTTAAATCAACATTGCAGGGGCATGACAAACATGATAAATGACAGCTTAATGTGTTGTTGCCTTCATGCAGGAAGCACAAATTCACTTAGGGTTTTTTTTTTCCCCATCAATGTGCTGATTTTCTGAGACATAAAATTATTCCATATACCCAAAATAACCTTTCAGACATTAAAGCAGTTCGGGGAGAGCGCTTCACATCTCCAAGTTCAGAAAATGAATTTGTATTTGATTCAGGTTAGCAGATTACTGTGACGGTGGTGAAATAAATAGGAGAAAAAAATGACAGCAAGAGGGAAGGGTGACAAAAGAGCGAATAGTTTTAGTAGTGGGAGGGGGGGGTTGAGGGAGGGATAGACAGAAGTTCTTGTTGTTTTTCAGTGCTAAGCGAGGCTGATAACCTGCTCCTGTTTGAAATTTGGCAGTTGGAGTTCAGTGATTTCTAATGTTAATTACTTAAGTGGCCCTACCCCTATGGGTTCTGCGTGAGACTTGACCATTTATTTTCATTTCACTGCAAGGTCTCTAAAGCGTGGTTGCAAATGGCTTTGCAAAGCCCAGAGGGCAAGGCACTCTGGAAATGAGCAAAGCAATGCAATAAATTTCACTCTGACGACACAATCTGGAGTTTATTTTATCCCTATCGTTTAATTCAAGGACCTGAATTGTGACTAAAGCGTCTCACTGATTTCGCTGTCTGTGTGTGATTGTCTTTCTGTAAGTATGTGGTTGTGATGATATGTAGTCCACATGCCAGCATACTCAAAGGTGCCATTATAATATTGGCCTGTAGGGCACATGTAACCAATTCAATAAAAATCCTATTGTAACAGCATGTGTGCATATTTATGAAATTGATGGGCCCCCTCCCTTACCTTATACCTTAGATAAGATACAAACTTTATGAAACAGCAAAATATGATTCTACCCTGAGCACCAAAAGAGACATTTGTTTTATGCTTGGGTTTTATCTGGAAAGAATAACAAATACAGATTTCAGACATTCACTGGACATCATTACCGTTGGCTATCCATTAGTAACTACAATGCTGTTACTTGTATTTCAAGCACCTTTGACTGCTATAAAGCTATAAATCAACTCATCGGTCAGAAAGGTAATTGACACCGTTGACAAGGTGATTTAATGTGATGAATTAAGAGCGAAGTGAAAAGAAAGACGACAGATAATAGAAAGTAACTGATGTTCTCTGCTCATCAAGAAAACAACGCCTGAGCACACAGGTTCCACAACACAAACTGCAGTGATATTACTAAGATCAAACTTATTTTGCGACAGAAGGACTTCCTGTAGTTAATTCAACGTAGCCCTGCCTTATGCTATAAATGTACGGATTGCAACTCATCCCGTGACAGCAGAGAGACGGACACTCAGCGGACTAAGATGAATCATAATTGGGCGACTCTAAACAAGCCGCAAAGTCCCAGCTGTGCTGACGTCTCTTCTGCCGTGCTGGACAATTGCAGCTGTATAAGCATGTACAATGGCAGCAGAATATCAGCAGGGTACACAGAATGGCGTAAGTGAACACCTGAGATCAGTAAGGTTCTATAAATAGACTGATAATACACTCTATTTCAAATGTAAAGCGGATATATAAAATGTTCAAAATCGCATTGGGATGGTTTTCATCCATTTGCAGCCCATGGGCCAGAGAAAGAAGAGGCAGAGAACATGTCTTTAAATAGATGATTATCACAAACCTGTTTTTCATAATTAACAAGCCCACTGAAGTAAGGACTGCTTATCGTGCAGATTAATTTTTTTACCTAATTGTATCTAATAATGCACAAATTGTTCATTACCACATTAAACAATTTTAATTAGAACAAAGAGATTGGGTTGCTTGCTTGATAATAGCAGAAAAAAAATCACTTCAGGATAATTATCAAACAAAGGTATGCTCCTTGCCTCTCCTATTTATAGCTCAATGGCTTCCATTGCTTGCAAAAGTGGTGATAGCAAAAGCCTATATTACCTTATCAACGCAGAAGATAAAATGACACTCATTTCAGTACAGTTTGATTGGAAGACTATAGCTTAAAAGCTGACATTCCAAGGCCAAAGAGTAACTCGTGATGCAGCATAATTTACAAAATACCCGCACTGCAGTAAAACGTAAAACAAAATTTAATTTCACTTATTCTGAAATCACGCTTCACAGACAATAATTAAAAACACATTATCACAAACAGAACATCTGGAACATTCTGGCCTGCGAAAGTGGGCCGATTTTCATTAAATATTGCTCTTGGAGCGTGCCGAGCAATAAATGTTAAAAGTGATATCGAGGTTAATGTTGACAGCCAGCGACTCCATTTGGCGACAAGGAGGAAATATTATTAGATTTTTTTTTTTGTCAAGCTTCAAAAGGCAGAGGATTCAGATGAGCAAGAGGGCTTTTACGGATAATGGCTTTTATGAATCATTACAACACCCTGAAAAAGTGTGCGCCGTGTAATTACTACGTCTCCGGCTAAATCTTATATACCCGGCTTTTACAGTAATATGATGCTGGCTTGAAATTAGACAAATTTTCCATACGCCATTATATTTTGTTTGGAACTTCCAAACAAAATTATTGATATTAAGCGCATGCTGTATTTTGTAATTACTGAAAATTCAGGAAGGACTGGGACATTTTTCGAGGCATTCAAAACAAAATCACATCTTACTTGTGCCATAAATTGACTTAATAAAAAGTGCAAGGGACCATGGTCAGTGCATGTCTTTTCAGCTGTACTGTAGCTGTAAATGTTGTAAATATTCACTCACCCAAATTCCTGGTGGTCCTGAATCATGAAAGTCTTCAATGCCTATTATAGTGATGTTGTGATGATTTTCCACACTATTCCTTATGGTAGGTTTCCTTTGACAAGACACCTACAGTTCAGTCACCACCCATTTGATCTCCATCAAAATCCGATGTCTGATTGCACTTAAAAAAATAACATACTAAAACTGAATTCAAAACGTCTTGTAGAGCAGAAATATTTGGTAGTAGTATTAACATATGAAACACGTGTGTAGACTCCTTATTAATTGTGATTTAATTGTTTTAAAATATAAGTCCTATTGCATTTAATGGTCCAATTAAAAAGAAAAAACTTTTCCCATAGCATGTATATTATTTATTACATCTTAAAGCACAATTAGTAATTGCATTACATTGCACTAGGCAGACTATATCATATCCTAGTGTTATAATTATTGCTGTTATTGTTTATTTTTAATTGTTTGCTGTTGTCATCATTACGTTTTCTCCCCTCATAAATATAAAATTCTGTATTCTTGCATATTGCAGGTTAGAAATCAGTAGGTTAATCAACCTGTCACTGCTAATAAAGTTTACCTGGATATGCTTAATTGTGTCCACTGCAAGATTGTACGGATTATGGTCATGGATTGATGAAAGGTGACTTTTGATGAGATAGTTGTGCAAATGTGACTGGGATTTGCCAGTAAGCAGGAATGAAGAAGTGCTCTTCATAAAAAAACCCAGTGTGATTCATTTCTGTTTTGGTATAGCATTAATAGCATATGTGTTATGGGAATTACCAGAAGATTTGTGAACTACAAAATGGATATGGGTTATGGTCCTATTAACACAAATTGAGTGGTGCATGTGTTAAAGACAATCCCTAGCGACAAGAAATAATTCGTCAGAGCCGCATTAGAGGAAACATTGCCGTCTTTCACTGGCACAAGATCCCGAACTACTGTTTGTCTGTTCTGACAATTATTGTCCCAAGCTTTGCCAAGCATGTCATTTTCACTGAATCCAGCTCTCTCGCTTCAGCATGTGCTCTATGACATCACTTCCTGACATGTGGTCCTGCCAGGCTGCCAAGACACATGCGTTAGATGCAATAACGAATTACCTCCTATATAATGAATTTGAATTGGCAACCGATAATGTTGTGTTACTAAGCAGGATCAGTCAGAAAACAGGCACTAATGTTTCCCTTAGCTCTCATCCCTGGTGCCCTCATTCCATCTGCATGAAACACACGAAAACAATAGAAACGCTTTAACAAAATAGACTGTAATTACATTGACATCATCTAGCAAAAAAAAAAAAATAGCTACAGCACTCACATACAAAGATCCATACTCTGAAAAAAACAAAGGGACCATCGTGGATTTTTACTGATATGCGATATTGATGATGCAATTTCTAAATAAGCAGAGGAAAACAAACAAATTATGATAAGAGGGCCAAATTACATTAGATTTGTGCATAATTGTGCCCATAAGATCATTCCCATTGTCATTATCACAGCTGATTTAAATTTGAAGGGGAAATACAAAGGGGCCTGGAGATCCGTTTTTTTAAATAACTGTAGGGGACCTATTTTGACAGCATTTTCAGGCAAGCTGGCAAAGACACTATGGCAAGTTGGAGAAGATGATGGTTAGGTGAAATTGCTTTTCTGTGGTGTGGAATTTTGCAAGGAGTCCCTTTGCAAAATCAATCCCAACAAAATATAACATGCTCGGTTTTATGTAGTCCATTAGTTACACCTTGATACATCATGCAGCCACTGGAGAAGCTCTTGCAGCATGAAGATCCTGAAACCATCCTGTACCATATTTGGGGAACCTTCAAGTAGCCGATAGGCTGAATGCCTTATTTCTCTGTTTATCTAAGTAACGGGAGTCAGGAAATTGAGTCAATAAATGGGGGGTGGGCCAGAAGTAGACAAATCACAGGGGACATCATTTGTTGGTTTTGTTGGTGAAGGATGCTTGGGGGGGGGGAGGGGGGGCTGTTGAGTCAAGAAAGGTAGAGCTGGGAGGAACAGATAAAGGATGAGCACTCTGCCTGACCTGTGGATGAGCCTGGACTGGCTAAACCAACAGAATGAGTTAGGAGTGCAATGTCAACAAACAGTGAATCCACTTCAGAGGATGTTCGCTTCAAAGCAAAGTGCTTCATGAGGGCAATTAAGGACATCAATAAACTGGTGCAAAGGACTATAATCATATGGGATCCATACCGAATAAAACAGACCTAAGACAACATTTATACAGCGAGACCATAAGTGGGAAATTAACATTCATTTGTAACAACCATGCCCTTAGCAGCAAGGCAGGCCATAACTTCTTAATCAGTGTCATGCATGTGTCCAGTGAGACTTTTTTCATGTATAAAATAAAAGTAGATAATTTAGGTTGCAGTGCAATACCATCCATTGTAGAGCTTGGAGAATGACAGAATATAATGAAATGCAAACAATAGTTTTATCACTTCTTTGATGGAAGTTGGACGTACATGAATATGTGTAGTGTTTTAAGACAACGCTTTTGGATTAAACTTGTTCTGTTGACTGAAATGGATAGATCATGGGGTGAAATAGTTCTTCTCAGTTTTTATTCAGTAATTATCACATGTGCAGGACCCAGTATAGACACCTTGTGCTTTCCACTACACTATTAAGGGCAAGGAAAGTCAAGGCTTAGTTCTGTTTTGCTTCTCCCCTTCCCAATAAAAATAAGGAGATTAATGTATACTGCTCTGCAAGGAGGAAACATATGTCCTCCATATTGGCTGTTTTGAATGTTGATGTGTGATGTATTTGTTAAATTGTTTCCCCCGCGAGAAGGTTAGACATTTGGAACGTGTGGGTGGAAGACTGGAGATGTTACCCTAACCAGATTGTCTGCCTTCAACAGTTCATAAACCATTCTGTTTTTCTTTCTTCTCCCAAGAGATTCACACTGCGCTCATTGACAATAGAATGTGTATGTAGCCATTCTGTCTTCTGGCAACCACACAATTCAAACACATTCACATGCATTTCGTTTCTTTCGCTTGTTCCTCTTAGCTTTCCTATCTCGTTGTCCATGTGAAGTGTCATCAGGAAGTGTACTCTGGGTGTAGCGTTTTGGAGACTTGACTGAAGGGTTGGCCATAGCATTGAGCATTTGCTTAGGCTGGTGAAGTTGATGCAAAATTCATGAATTGGGGAAAAACTGATATTTGGTGAGCGTATGTTAAACCGGACAAAAATCAAAGGCGACAATGATGATTTACAATATGGTAAGCCACTAATTTATGCATTCCACCCCATGCCTTCCCCGTTATAAACCATGCCTCAGTTTCCAATTAACTTTGGAGCTGTGAGTCTCCACAATAGAGGGCTGGCATGTACATTTCACCCAACTCAGTGATTTGAACTTTTAGTTTAATTAGATTGGCCTGAAGATTTTCTTCTAAGGCTTTTTTTCCCTTCTTAATCCCCACAGTTATTGTTCCAGGCTGCTACACCTGGCTGAAGATTGCAGCCCGTTTGCTTCTTAAATTAATGAAATTCCCCCATCTTATAATCCGCGGCTTCTTTTGCCGCTTTGTTGCATAAATCTATTTAATGCTCAATGTTTCACCACAGAGAGGGTTTTATACCATAGAGGCTTTCGTAGCCCCACAGTTCACATTGTAAATCTAGCAGGCAAATGCTCCCAATTTCCCAGTGTCAGGAGAGAAGCTGTCACCAGTCCGTGCAATCTGCTTCCTTTTCTTCTCCCCATATCAGGACACCCTCCGTCACCTCCCTTATCCTGAAGCCCTCTTGTCAGAGCCCCTGGATGACTTGCAAATCGACGGCGTTAAACCTGGAGCCGCCCTTTTTGTTTTGCCTCCCCGGTGACTTTCCAACTTTGAAAAATCCATCTCGCTCCCATTAAGAGGAGGCTTTCCTTTCATTATGATCCAGCTCGTGACGCATAATGATAAAATAAAACCGGACTCAGACCCGGCTCCAGCTCTCAAGCCCTGGCACCGGTCCCTCTCGCTCGAGCTTTATTGATGACATTCGCCGTTTCGCTCGCATGCAAACCACGATCCATGTGCAGTAAAAGGTCAAGATTCAGGAGACATTTTAACAATGCAATTAACAAGAGTTGTTTTTCTGACAGGTAGAGTGCCGAAAGAAGGGGGGGGAGCATGGTCTAGCATAGGAGCCAGTCTGCTAGCTAATTAATATGGAGTACGTTGGAATCCAGCCCAGATATTATGAGCGAATAGTTTTCCATTTGTCTGCAGTGAATATGCACCCTTACTTTTTTTTTGCAGGAGCACTGATTGGCTTCAAACCAAAGTCAACCAATTTTGACTAAAGACTATCCTGTATGTCTGATTGGTCTGGGATTGGTCAGTTCATTCAGCCAATGGAAAATCCTTCCCTATAGATCAAACTCATTAATGACATTACTGTAAATCATATGACTCCATCATACTCCGCTCCACATGTTCACATGAAAGGCTAATTTCAGTTAGCAGACTGACACCAAGATAAGTCAATACCCGTGTTGACAGAACACACAATAAAATAATACGACGGCTGTTAAGGTCCTCATTTATGGATAAAATTAAAGACATAAAAACTTACAGGGTAATAATAGCCATCAAAGACTTTAAATATATTACATATTTGGTAAGGTAGATCAGACACCATATGATAAGTTACATTTTATTTCATTTATTTAAAAATACTGAAAGAACATTATTCCAGTAAATAAATTCAGCATGGGCAGAAAGGATAAAAAGCTTTTCTGTGTTTAACTGTTTACATTTTACTCCTTTTCATATCGAGGCAGGGTTTGTTTTCTTTGCTCTTAGGACCTAATTCAGACCCGTGCTTAAGTGCTGTTTCCGTGTAACTTTTCATTGCGAGAATGAGAGACTTAACGCGGAAAATGCACTTAAGCACAGGTATGAATTTGGCCCCAAGAGTGGTACGCTAATGAAAGTGAAAAGGGGATCTGCTGAAAGTGGAGCTTGGGGTGAATTTACAGACCAAAAGGAAGCAGAGTACGTGCGCCGCCCCAAAATACCGGCCGGATTTCAGGTGTTATTTTCTGCCTTGAGTAAAGGGTCCTACTGTTTTTTTTAATGTTTCTGAAATAAATAAAAAAAATGCAAGACCTTGTGAGGTCAGAAAGGCAGTGCACCAAACACAGATCAACACTGTCTCGAAATACTCAGACTTTTCTAACACGGTTGTTTATTAGCTGGCAGAAAATCCAGTCTCTCTGGCACTGTGCCGCTAGGGCTTCGTGTGAATGTCTGGGGTACAGGATCGCTCTGCTTTTAATCCATTCTCTTATCCCGCATCACCAGGATTTACCCCAGCTTGTCATTCATAAAATGTGAAAAGAAAAAGACAAAACAGAAAAAAAGAGTCCCTTTTTAATGACTGGAGATCAGCAATGTCCTTGACTTGTATTGATTTTTCTCTTAGTAGGGTTTAGTGATAGAGCTCCAAGGGAATATTTTTTTTTGGCTCAGACGTAGTCTTGTTTGTGTAAATATTAATATTTCTTTATAATGTTTGACTAAGCCTGGTTTCAGCCAGGCAAAAGCAGACGAAGCCAATTACTTCATCTTGGGCTATTCATAGCTGTTCACATACTGCATTTTGTTCAAATTGTTTCCTAAATGAATTTGTGATACTTGTCTTTCCTTTGGAAAAAATGGCTTAAGTGGTATAAATCTGGTTTGTGCAAACAAAGATTTTTATTCCCTCAAAGTGTTTAGGAATCCTTTTTTGTTTAAATAGATTATATCTTCCTTTGTACCAGCTTACACTATCGCATGTATGAATTACTGGTCCCTACACCTCGCAAGTGGGGACACTTTTACCAATTAGCGTCACATTACAACAATGAGATTGACAGGACTGTTAAAAAATATTAATCTTCGTGTACTATCTCATATGTGCATCTTCCAATTAATTCTCATTGTCTACAAGTTTGCATTCATTGTATTCATATTCTCAAGATTCCTTTCTGTTTACACAAATGAATAGCACGTTTTAAATTAGGCACAAGTAAAGGATCACTGTATTGAGACTGAATAACATTTATTTCATTTGGAATATGCAAATAGTTTCTCATGGACAATCACCTCAAAAGAGGAATGACCCATGGGTGACCTTAACAGATGGGTCTTGCAGGGAGCTGACAATGTTTGCATGCTGCATGAGTAATTCTGTTTATCATCTCTGAAATATGCCTGTTTATCACAGCACTGTCACCCCTAATCACTGCGTGCAGTAACAGTGAAAAATGCCCGTCTGCAAACAGAGTATCGATACAATTCGCACTCAAACCATTGTGGCTTTTAACCTCATTTCAGTCCAAACAATTATTTTTAAAATGGCATCTTTTTTTCTTAACAAAATTGGGTCAAAATGTGTGCGTTGAAACAGAGAGCAGATGGTGTTCAGTTATGTGAAAAATTACAATCCAATCAGTACATTGTCTCACCTTTGAAAAGTACAAGGCATGGGTGAGGCAGTCGTGGTTCTTGAGTGCCAAGCGTGTTGCAGGCTTTTTATTCCATTTGGGTTTGATTGCACAGTATGATCAATTATAATAGAATATTCACAGAATGGTGAAATACTGAGTACCTCCAATGCACGGTCGCTTTTGTTCAGTAAACCAAATGATTCATCCAATTATGTAGTCAGGGGCTCAGATGGAGCAAAAATCAAAAAAAATCTCTGGCACCCCAGGTCTAGAGGTGTGAAAGGGCTGGCTTAGGTACAATAACCTGGACTAAACTGAAAATTTCAGGCCTGTGTGCTTTTGATTTGTTCGTATGCCCAAATTGGCTTTTCAAGGCATCAGTACAATAATGCAGATTGGACATCGTCATTGACAAATAAGCTCTTTTGCTTGCCTTTTATAAACTGTAAAGATCTCTATCACCTCATGTGACAGGGAGCCATTAAACTAATGGTCTCGGTATGTAAAATGTGCACTCTTGTAAAACAAGATGGAAATTCATCATTTCAGTAGCAGATAATCAGTAGAACGCTATTTCAAGAAATCCTCTGGTCGTATTTCACTCTTCACAAAAGCACCAACCCCAACACCAGCACATATCTGAAAATCATGACAGAGCTGGACAGTGATATTCTTAAAAGGATAGCTTTAGTCTAAGCTCTGTCGGTACCACAGCTGTATTAAACTTTTGTAGCTGAGGGGAGAGTCAAAAGAGAGGCTTGCTGTAAGGTCCAGACAAAGCATATTTTACGTTTGATCTTCAAAAATAAAATGTCTACATAACTGAATACATTCAGCCTTCAACACTAGCCTTAAGGTGAACCATATCTCTTAGACATATCGTCTATCTAGATATTCAGCTGTTAGGTTACGAAGGGCAGGACTTGTCAACGGAAGAAGCGTTGCAATGCCATCGGTGGTAAAAATTTCTGGAGAGTCTGCATTTCTTTGCTTCTGGGACATTCTAGCACATGGAGATAATTACCTGGCACATTCTAGATAATGTTCAACATATACAAAAGGAGAATTTGTAGACATCATGAGCAATAACGATAAAAACATCTTTAATCATGAACCAAAGTGTTTGATTCAAATACAAGAGTAACTTGTATTTCAATCAAACAAGCAATAGAGCGTCTATTATCACACTGAATAACAAAGAAAATAAATTAGCCACATTATTTATCAAAATAAAAGCTATTATCTGATGGGAATATGATTTTATATGATACTAACGCTGTAAGTACTGCTAGCAGTTACATTTAAAAGCATTGCAGTCCTGACAAAGATCCTGATGACTTACTCCTGGCAGACAGTGTACAGATTGTTGAAAACAAAGGTTTAGATCCCCTCAAAATATGTGCAACACTATCATTTCAATGTGGGTGTGTACAGGCAGATTAATTTACATAACGACTCATTGTTGATCACCCCAAAAGAGTGAAATGATGACGTGTGCAAATGCTTTAGGCACACACAAAACCAATAAAACCCCCTATTTGGGATCTTAGTCAATCGACCTCGAGAAAAATGAATGAGGAAGCTTGGTTTTTTCATATACTTAAACAATCACAAGTTAGCTTACAGACCTTTGTCATGAGTCATAGTTATTATTTGTGAATGTGGTGTTTGTGAAGTATCGTCAGAAAAATAACATTCATTGTCAAGGCTCAGGTAGGACTCAGACATGGACATAAATTGCAAGGGTTTTGTAAGCAACAGCAAAAATCCAAAAACAAGCAAGTGGTCCGAAACAAGCAATGGTCAGCACCAGGAAGACTAAGCAAAGGCACAAAATCACAATCCAGAGCGTAGTCAAAAGTCAGGCAGACAAAGGTCGATAACAGGCAGACGCAGTGAAGGTACAAAATCAGAAAACGAGAATCATAAACCAGGAAACAGACGGATGGACAGACAATTTATACAGAGAACAAAGGCTTGTAGCGTAACAGAGAAGATCTGCTGAGACAAACTTGTTACGTAAATAGAAACACAACTATAAATACAAGCATAAAGAGGGCTAAACAAGGAACAGGTGAACAAGGTAACAGGTGAATCAGATGAGCAATGACCTGGGCAGGTAACAAGCTGGGGCAGAGACAAAAAGGTGGTGAAAACAAAAGCATATGGACAGGGAAACTGGAAAACCAAAACACGCAAAAACAATCAAACAAAACGAACTCAAAAACAAAACAAAATTTCAGGCACCATTACTGACATTCATGCCCTATCACAAATGACAATAGGACTGCATGGGGAAACTTTGGATGCAGAAGCTTTATGCTGTTTTTTCTGTCACAATCTTAACTTTCCTATCACATGACTTCCAATTACCAGGAGGACTACATAGGAAGGACTCAGTGGGAGGATACAGATGTATTGATCGATATCTATGAATTTACTTTGCAAATATAAGATGCTGAGAGCAGAGGGGCATAGATCTCTTCTCATTAACGTTTACCTGTATGAATGAAAATCTAGTTTTACATTTTTGTATTTAGTGAATAATTCACTATTGATGGATGTGAATATAATATCTGTTATGGAAATATCAAAATATGATTGGAGAATGATTAGTTGTTTGAGACGTAGATGACCCGATGAAGATTAAGACTTAACAGTCTGTTCATTGTCAATGACAAATTTAGTCTTTCAAGACATACAGATTACATCTTCCCACAGTCCTAACAAGCTTGCAAACAGAGACTGTGTGAGAAACAAAAAACTTAATTATCTCCCAGGAAGAGAAAGATTGATTTTTTTTTTTAAATGAGTTCAAGGTTATCTTTTCATTTTTTTAATACTAGACAAAGACAAATTGGCACTAATTATCTCTTGTCAGGAACCAGACATTGCATTTCCTACAGATTACTTAATTTTGCCAAAGTTGAATGACATTTTTTTTTCATCTACCAGGTCCAACTCTTCCTCCTTGTTTAACCATCAAAATATTTGTGTCTTTCACAAAATAAACGCAGAGTATAATTGAAGACTCAATGTGTGATCACGTAACTGTAGAACAGTTATGATTTAGCTGTGATTAAGTTGTATCCCTTCTATAAATAAACACCTCATTGGTATTCCACAATTACAGTAGACCTCTCTAGATAGAAGCGCATTGCAATGGAGGTAGTTGAGAAGGATGTAGGTCAGAAATGTTTGTAACCTTGAGATTCAAGGCACAATTAATTTTATAAACTTATATTTTCACCCTCCGAGGAAGAAACTTGTCCTCAATATCAGCTGTTAAATAATATTTAAAGTAATTCAATAAGCATTTATTGAACAATAAACATTCATCAAAATTAGTGAGCATGCTACTTTTTTCAGTGACAGCTTTCCAACAGACCAATCTCCCATTTGTCCACTGTATATTCTTTGGCAATACTGTTAACAGATTCAATTTTTTCTTATTTTGATAGTAATTACAGTTTTTCAATGGAAAGTCTGCATAAATTTCATCATTATACAGTGCTTGAAGTTGATAATGCATAATCGCGTACACTACTTTCAGTTTCACGCCCCACTGCTCGGCTTGTCCGTAACTCTGAGGGGCTGTTATCTCCTAGATGATTCCGTACTTGACATCTCCGATTATTACATCGATGGCCATCCATTCTTTGGGATTCCACATGTACAGACATGACCAAATGAGTCTTGTCATCTCCTGTTCCGCATCCACCCGCCATTTTATATCGACCGGAAGGTCGCAGTGAACCCGACGTCAAGAGTCATCAACTTGATGCGCCGGAGGCTGAGGAACGAGCGCAGCCACTCTTGTGTTACGGGACTCCCTAGACGCTGGTAAATGTAGTTGTCTTGTCAGCTTTTAAGGCAAGAACGAGGAGACACGACTGCGGGTTAGCGTGGCGGACACAGATGTAAAATTGGTGGATTTGCCACACACTCTGTGGATCAACAGCACATCAATTGCCCTAGCCGGATATTTATTGATTGTAATCCAGTGAAAGATATTTTAGACGAATTAATGACTGAAGGTACAAGAAAAGGATGCATATGTGCTATCCATCAAGTGACCAAGACTGCCAATGCATTTTGTAACTAAATTTCTCAACATGACAGAACCATGCCGAGCGAATATAAGGCTGAGGAAAAGATAATGATGAGAGATACGTGTCCTTTCGATACTTTGACCACATTACTCATGAAAAAATGACACATAAATAAAAAGCTAATGAAAACAATACAATAACAATAGTTGCTATTTAATACAAGTGTAGTAAAAGCCAATCAATTCGCAGTGAGGTTATTCAATGAAACACACAACTACAGTTTGACTGCATATTCATATTGGTGTGTGTATTATATTTTTGAACTGGGATTACCTCCAAATCTCTGCATGTAACATTCATTAACAAAGCTTAATTGCTACGAGCAGTTGAACTTAATTATTTGTACACAACAGTATTTGTTGTTCTCATTGTGATGGGACAGCTGCAATATCAGTGTTTTTGTTGTAGGTATTGAAGTGCAATAATTGCAGGTTCAAAAATTATTATCAATTTGGCTGCTGGACTGAAGTGCTTTTTAAAGGGGAGAGTGACTTACAGTCACTCATGTAAATGTTTCATATATGCGTGAGATAAAACATCAGTTAATAACTGCTGTCACCATATCAACGCTTCAAAGTGCAAACCTATTTGGATTGGCTGTAGAGAAAAAGAAAAATAGAAGGGCTGAGAGCTTGGGAAAAGGATAAATGCTAAATTTAGGATGCCATTTCGGGAGGAAATCACTGCATTTATCAAAACTTCCTTCCCTCCCGCTCAATATACCGAGGAGTGTCAGATATGTCGCATTCAATGACATTTTTCAATCAAGTTTTCTATTATTATTATTATTATTATTATTATTGTTATTATTATTATTGCAGTTTGATAAAACAAAGGGAGACATATTTTTCAGACAACCCCTCATCCAATCAACGCCAACAACCAAACCAGAATACATCTCACGGGGGTCCACAGCTCAATGTCCAGTATGGCGTTACCCCCCATGGACTCAAAGCCCAACATCTAATGCTTGTCGACGCATCCTACTCTTACATTAAATAAACTCTTCTGAGTGCATTCTGATGTCCGAAAATACATCCTACCAAATTATTATTATTATTCTGCTGTCCAAAAATACAATAAAATAAAGAGGTTGGTTCCTATGCATCAGTATACAGTATGTGTACAGTACAGTATATTCAGATGCATTAATTAATCATTGTGCTAAGTTACCAAATAATCATTACCGCATAGTTGCAACTTTCTTGCAATTTTCAAATAATGCAGGATCAAGTTGGAGTGAACTCCTATTCCTTTGGGTTATTCCTTAGGTAACCCTGCTACAGACAGAAGGCTCGCCTGGTCTGGAAGAACTATTCTCACCAGCTCGATACATTTTCAAAGAAATGCACTGAAACCAGGTCTGACACTTACGGTATTAGTTAAAGTCCAAATGTGCTTTAAAACTGCCTTCTAAATCTGTTTGTAGCAAGGTGTTTTCAATTAAGGGGATCCTTTATTATCAGCCTTACAAATTTACACTTACAAAACAATACCTATAATCAACTTGTTTACTAGATCAATGGTGGTTTATGCAGGGTTTGAGAGAGTGGTGTGCATAATAGAGACAGTAAACTGATCTGTCGGTTTCCACATCCTCATATCCTCTTCCCCACTGTTACAAAAATGAAAAAAATAATTTAAAAAAAATTCCGTTGCAACCATAGACTGCCAATTTTTTTTTGTAAGTTCATTGTGAGGGTGATCAATGACTTAAAAAGCAAAGGCAATCTTGAAGATGAAGTGTAAAGCTCTGATACCCTCTCGAGCCGCAGGGGCAGTTCGATAGATATGCAACCCCAAAATCAACGTCATTAGACAGCTCTGTTAGTGCGCCATTCACAAGCACCACAGCCATTCACAGGAGATTTTGAAGACTTGCGTTTAACTCTTTGCGCATTGGTGCTTTACACAAAGAAGGAGAATAACCTTGGAGAGAAAACATAGATAAAAGTGTTCTGTGAAGCACAAAGGGATAATGACATCTTTCACAGAAATTGTATTTTTACAGAAAGATTTGTTGACATAAACCTCCCACCAGTGGTGACACTGGATTTATAGGGATTTATTGTGTTTTTTTTTTTGTTTACAATTATACAAATCACAGTTACTGAAGTTATATCTTGTCATCAGAAAGATATTTATTATGGTAATCATCAGTGCACTGCATGTATTGTTTTTGCAGTTTCATTGAATGGGTTGGAATGGGCAATGGAAACGCACAACGTGTTTCATAGTTCTAAGACTGGCTGCTGATCTCAGTTTCTCTAAAGAAAATAAGCTATGTGAATTTTAAAATCAATCGAATTTGAATATGAACACTTCTCAGTTAACTGTAACTCAAATGTTTTCCTTTTGCATTTTCAAGCATTTGGAAAGGTTGATTTGATAAACAGCGATTGTGGTGTAAGTGGGGTGATTACATAAGATCAGAGTAAAGTCAAAGAAAGATAAGACACCACCAGCAAGCGATCCATAAAATGATATCTCTGGAAGTTTGCAACACCAGCCAAAACTGTTACGGTTTAAGAAAGGGCTATGACTACTCTTAAGCTGGAGGGAAGAAAGAAACGGTACAACGAGGAAAATATGTTACTGACACCGAGGATAGGTGGTTGGCTTACATAACACTATTATACACTGATCATATTGCTCTGCACATGCAAGATAGTATCCGCAAAAGCATTACCAATATACTACAACACAAAACACAGCATTTCCAAACTTTACATCATACAGTCCCCAATTTTTGTTACCCAGTAGTAGTATTGACTATTATTTATGGATACATACTCCTGAGATGGATCACTGAGCTCAGTATTGCTTCCAGCATGCCAGGCTGTTTCTATATTTAATGAGACAGAACTTAGCTTTTTGCATCTCTCATTACTAAAGTGATGGAAAATAATGACTTTAGCAGCCGTATCCCACAGAAAATTTGTGCATACGCCTTATTGTTTTGTGGATTCAGAAATGCACGTTTAAAGCACTTCTGGGTAAATATGCAGATAGACAATATTTTCAGCTTTTCATTCAACTGAACGCAATTTCTCTGCTGAAGCAAACCTATGGATTTATCATAAACAAACTGGACTGAAAGTAATGAAGCCCTGTTATAATACATTATTTAGCAGAGTTAATGAGCTCAATAGTGAGAATAACAACATGTAGAAATGGGCAGGCGTGCACAAACATCCAAACACGATGATTTTCTATGATCAACTCCCCGCTGGAGTCATATAAAATTGCATTAGATGCCCACACCAGCGCTGTGATTTACCAAATAATTCTACCTCTCAGTGTTCCTAAATCAATAGAAAACAACACACATACACAGCTTGACAGAGTACAAAAGTTACCAAGAAACAAGAAATCAAAAACACGAAAATAAAAACACGTTAAAATGTTACAGATACATCGGTGGATCAGAACTCATCGACTTCCAAGATACGGCGCCGAAACTATACTGGGTTGTTGATATAAGAGTTGTTTACTCGGGGGTTCCTTCATTGACAGCCTGTCGGTGTGGAGATAGCGAGCCTCTTGCTTGTGCTGGCACGTATCCCTATCTGAGTCTCAGGGCTCCTGTTCTCTCTGGCTAGGCTCTAGTATCACACGCATGCCCACCATGCTCAGTGGAGCAGTAACTCATGGCAAGCTGAGATTAACACCCAGTGTCTATGTCCCAGGCCTTTGCTCTCCGCCGGGCAGATTCGGCTTTGAAAAGTCAGCCCCTTTTGGTCTAGCAGAGCGCTGACTTGAGGCAGGCGAGGATTATTTCTCGCTGCTTCCCTGGATTCTGCATCACCTGCGTGGTGCAGATTCTCTGTGTGCATTCATTCATGCCACCGACATTCAGGTGTGCGGAGACAGCCGTTCCTAAGAGGGAGTCGGTTGCATGCCAGAAAGACGTTCGCAGATATGGAGTACAAGCAAACAGCAAATCCTAAGACAATGGCGCTGAACTTTTTTTTTTGAAGAGCTATATTTATAATATTAGTAACTTTTAAGGCTTTAATGAGAAGACAGCATAACAGCTTGCTGCTTTTAGTTCCTCCTCCTCCTGTCTTCGGAGACAGGTGTTGCTGGGGAAATCAGAATGATATACATTGAGATGGACATCTTTGTCTGACACCGGATGCCGTACTCGTTTCAAGCCTGATGCCTTTGACAAGACACAGCTTGATCTATGGGTTCTCTTTAAACAATCTACAAGTTCATTTGAAACGGAATCAATTTTCATTTCTAATTAATGTCCTTATTCTAGTGTGATTTCATCTGTAGTGCAGACTACAGAATATATATTTTTTTTATTCCACAGTACAGTCTCTTGTATTCTGTGGATATGGGTAACTGCTGAAATGCACCACAGCTATAAAAGAAAGGGCAGGTATTGCCCTGATGTAGTCTAAAGGCACACGCTGTGCATCTCACTATTGGGATTCAAACTCCCAGCTCCCATTGCCCTGCTGGAGGTCAACATTGGTGAGGCAACAGATCATTCAGTCTCACAGGGTTTCAGAGAGGGAATGCGCATTAATCTAATCAGCTCCACAGCTCTAGATCTAATTGCTGTGTGAATTGGAGTTTCGTATGAGGTCACTTCCTCCTGACTGTTGTTGAGGTTTGCAGTGTGTCGGGCTGTTAAATTGATCACATTTTTTATACCAAAGAAAAAACATTGACCTCAAATGCATTTTTCACCACGTTTATTCTAGATGTTTCTATGTCCATATCAAGCTCATTGAGTTTGTTAGCTAGTCAGGTGTAGCAGACAATAATATTTTGTTCTCTGATTGTCAGTGGTGTCTTTTAGAGGTGGAGAATCATGTATGGAAGCTCGTCTTGCAGTCTGGGACTGTTAGTCAGCAGGGCAGAGTCAATGATGGACCGCTGTATGTTTGGTGTAAAGTTTAAAGATATACTGATTTTTCATCCGTACATAAATCTCTTAATACTCCTAAGGATAACCACATGCTCATGGTACCCATGTGCTCACATGGTACCCATGCTCATCACGTGGTACGGCATTTCCTTACTGGCACGATGTCTAGAGAAGTTAAACAGAGCAGCGTATGATTTTTACAGACATATATGTAATGGAATGGTGAAGACAAGAAGAGAATTATATTAGGGTACATCTTTTAACAATCGAATTACTGGAATAAACTGATCTCTGTTACTTTGTGTGCCAAGCAGAGAATTAAAAAGAAGTTGATGGTACAACTCAGCCTGAAATTCCAGTGACTGGTCGGACACTCTACCCACAACATTACTGAACCGGACAAGGAGGTATGTCTCAATAATCTAATAATAATGTCTTTAAAATTTCAATAATGGCTGTTAAGTGAGCAATGATGATGTAAAAATAATTCCAGAGGAAAGTGTGCCGTGGTCAATAGAGGCATTTTTCTGCTTGGCATACCTAATTTCAGCCAGACCATTTAGGTTGATGATGATGATAATGATTATGATTATGATGTCCATTTTGTCAATATGGGGAAAAGATTGTACATTAGACCTTGTGAGATGTAGCCACTTGTTGTAGACTCTAATTATAACTACATGGAATTAAAACAGAGTAAAGAGTATTAATATATTATAAATTGTCACAGATTTCTATCCCAAGTATACATTATGAAAATCAAAGGTTGTGTTGTGGAGCAGAGATAGACGGGAGTGGTCAAGGTGACAAAACTGTGATGAAGAAAATGGAATGGGATCGTTTATACAATATTGGCAACCTGCAAGCACAACCAGCCTGTTGACTTGCCAGCTGCTGGCACTTAAAATGGAACTAACATCTCAAATAAATAACCAATAATGTAACAGTAATGAACAGATTTTGATGAAACCTGTGTCAAGTTATGTCTTTGTTTTGATCATTTGCATTTTTCTGGTTAATCCTTACGTGGGTATAACGGACAAAAAAACTAAAAAATGTATTTGACAACAAAACTGACAAAAGCTAACAAGACAATTGCCATTTTTTTGCATAAATTAGATTAAGATTTTTGCCATGGAGATGGGAAGCCATTGTCATGTCTAAAGGGGTGATCATCCTTTTGTCCAGCGTTGTCAGAAACTGAAGATCTTTTTTCTATATAAACCAGACACTTTGTATGCCCTGAATATGTGTTGCTTGTCTCAACGAATGGGACAGTCTATGACACAACAGGTATGACGTTGACTTGTTTGTGTGAATGTCGTACGCTCGAGCAGATGAATTGTACGTATGTGTCCGTACAGTAATACTCGAGTATTTCACATCACTTAAAGACGTTCAGGTATGAGGAAGTCCTTTTCTGTCAGTTCCAATGCATCACGCTCATTACCTGCTGCTCTTTTTCCGACCTTGATTGGTTTGGGTAAGTCCAACTGACCATGCAGGGGGTTTGATGGAATATTTCCCACGTGTGTAATTTGGGAGAGGGCAGGAGGCTGGAAGCGTGGCCTGGTCATAATGGATTGTCTGGCAAATAAGTAGTGAAAGGGCCTGGGAGCTGGGAATAGTCTCCTAATGACTCTGTCAGGGAGACACACTTGTGATGCCCTCAGCCATATCTTAGCTCTCGAACTGCGCTGAAAATAACCTCTCTTTGAATATTAAATACACACTCTTTGGGCATTCGTTGATGGGGTGTAGCACAGCTCAAGAGCAAAGTTTACCCCAACCCTGTTTACTAATAAGTACTTCCCATAAGGTCAGAGGAAGTCATAGATGGAGAAAATAGACAAATAGTGAATGTGGACTGTTGTCACCATGATGGTAAATACTATAAACTCACAGTGATATCCGGATATAGCTGCACAGCTTGTCCCTAGAAGATGATCATGCTCATTAATTCTCACTATGTAGTCATTAATGTCTGCTTAATTGTATTTCATTTGTCTAATTTTAATGAATTAACTAATTCTATTTCTGAAAGTGTGGCTTTGTGAAAATGTCAAACAATGCATGCTGTGTTATCTAAGTTAGTTAAATATAGTTTCATCTTATTAGAGGAAGGACATAGTTGAAAAAGTTGTAACTGGTGACAACATTTTGAAAAATGTAAATAAGGAATAACAGAATTAGGTTATTTTGGGGAAAGTAATTTGATTTAGGGGAAAAAAACTGAGGGAAATTGAGGAAATAATAGTACCAGTTATACTGTCAAAAATGCGAGATGAGGTAGAGAGGAGGAGGTCATCCTGTTTGAAAAGGGAGACATGTGGTGTTCAAGGTCACCCGCCATGTTGGTTTGTGCCACTTGACAACATCACGTTTGTAGTAATAATACATACAAGGGCAGGCAGTAATAATACATACAAGGGCAGTCAAGTTTCACCTCCAATCTGAAAAATCTATACATACAGATGCGACAACATCCACATCCTGCATTGCTAAGTGCTGATTTGCATGACACATTGGACGACTCAACATGCTGTTCGCTCTGAGCTGCATCAGTGCGCATACACTAGTGCCTGTTGGGTGGCTTGCATTGATTGGTTTAATCAGCTGTTAGCTTCTCTAAGTGACGTCAAAGACGGACTAATCTAACCCACTAAATTGTTGTAGTACACGTCTCAGTGCAACAGCTGGCTCAGTCACAATAACTCCCATTTCTTCCTATTTTAAATCTAGTTTGTCTAATGCATCCCTCTCATTGGCTGATCAGCTTAGCGGTAAATAAGTGCTTTATGGGATTAGTTGCAGGGCCCTTTGAAGGCTGAAAACACTGTCGTCAGTGCTGCGCTGAGGTCCGCTGCCTTATGACAATCCTGTATCGCTGGGCTGAGGGAGTATTCTTTATTTTCAGTGGCAAAATAACGTAAAAATCAGGTTTAGGGGCTAGATCGTCTTCCTGGAGACTGTTTAAAATGGTGGGCCATGCTTTGTTGAATTTGCACAGATTTACCTAACCTTGGATCCAGTCCATCTGTATCAGTGGTCAAATTTTCCTTCTCACTACTCCTTCGTGGCAGCTGTCAGATATAGTACAATAGAGTTTCAAATTCTGATGCATAAAAGTCTGGGAGTCCGACTGCATATATGTCTAGGCAGTACTCACTCATCTCTGTGAGAATGCCATTTTCAATAATTACTAACCGAAACAAGTTATCTGACAGAGATCACAAAGTTATACTAAAGCTGGTCTGCATGATTTTGAGTACGACTCTCACAGGGTTTTTCTTCTTTATTGATTACGGCTGCCATTCAATTTCGAATTCTAATTAGACTGACAACCGATTAAATTATATGTAATTAGCATCTGGGAGTAGTTCCTCAATAATATGTTGTTTTTTTAATGTGTTTAAATGTGCTTTGAGGAAATAAGGGCTAAATGTTAGGCAATTAGCTACACCAATAGTTTAATGAATTACATTTCCCTGGCTGCATGGGAATATACCCCACACCTACATACCATTCAGCTACACCATCTCTTGCTCATTTCTCTATTTTGAGTAGCAACTCAGAATAGAAAAGCTTCCCATAATCACCATCTTCTCTAGAGAGATACAGAGAGTCCAGGAGTGATCCACAGTTATCATTAATTACAAATAAGATGCTGTTACTTTAAAAAAAGGGTTTTTATACCTTTCCTTCAGAAAATAATACAATTATTATTGTGTCATTCCACAATATCAAAATATACTTAAATACTCCCACTCAGCCCTTGTTAAGCTTACAGGAGATTTCAGGGAGAGAGGGAAAGCACAGAGATTCCATGCCTTCAGTGTAGTTTTGTATAACACCTTGTGGAAGCATACATGCAAAACATAAACAAAACCACCAAAAAAACAACAACAAACACTCTCCACATTTACAGAAAGTTCAACTCAGTTCAGGTTAATGTAAGCGGCACAGACTATCATCTTTGATACCATCTTGCGAGAACACAAAGAATTGATTTAAAATTATTGCATCCAATGCAATTTTTAGCGGCACACAAGTAAAATATATTTTGAGGTAGATGAGGAAGCATACGAGGCAGGTTTGGGTGTGTATGCGTATGTGTGTGTGTGTTTTTTTTTTCATCCTTTTCCTCCAAGGTTTACAGGCTGTGAGGGCGGGTCAGGGGTAGGTTGACATCATTAGACACAAAAGCCACGCTGTTGCTGTAATTTGATTAATGTGTTGAACTGCAGCCGCTCACAAGCCATGCGGGAACACTCGACTCATTCTACTGCATGTTCGCAGCTTGCCGAAGAAGTTTCCTCTTCACAGAACGATATTTTTTTATGTCCCTATCACACATAGAAGCCAGGATAGAGAAAAATGGGATAATCCTTTATATTTACAAGACGATATTAATTTTACGCTTGTAAACGAAAACAATGATTTGTGTTCAATCGCTTTATCGTCTGTCGATCGACAGCCTGTGAATGCGTATATGCTAATGAGTACAGACAGCAGATCGATCTGGAGTGAATAGTGCTGAATGCCGCACCTCTCCCGATTATTCATCGCCGGTTTTGTTTTTAAATAAATGCATATAGTTTTATTTTTGCTACAGTTGGTACGAAATGAAAGTTTTCCATCAGAGTAGATCATGAGACGGCGTAGATCTTCCAGTGATTGCAGTTGCAAGAACTGCTACAAAGATGATTCTGTCTGTAATGTGTGACTGACTGGTATGTTTATTACATTAGGCATCACGCCTGTGTCAAATCTAAAACGCAGCAGTTCAGCTCAGTTTATAATTGCTAACGTGCATGGTGGACAAAAACCAAGTTGCCACTGCACACAGACTACAGAAGTTTTTAGTTTAGGCAGCAATGCGGCCAAAATTTATTCGAGAACTTTTTTTTGCTTCATGATTGTGCAAATGTGTACTTCTGAAATCCACGATTGGACGTTCCGTGTAATTGATGACCCGTCGCTGTATTTTAAAATAAATTGTTTACTCTCCGAGTGAAACAAATGGTAAATTGGAATCTTAATGATGGATATTCCCAATAAACACGACTTGTATACAGGAAACAGAAACATGGTTTCAGAGAGCACGACACAGGGTGTGTTTCATGATTTCGGATCTGAGAAGAGACAGATGTCAAAGAGGGATACAAGTAACACATTTTGTTGTTTTCATGTTTACTCAACTGTGATGTATGACGTACAGGCTTATTTTTGTAGCTTTTATGGTCAGGGATCCATCATGTGGTTTTCAGCTGGGGTGGTCGGAACAAATCAAGTCCTTTTAAAGGCAAGAGTAGGAAAGTTGGAGGTGCGAATTATTCTACTTACAGATACAAGTGGAAGCAAAAGACTCACTTTGGCTCATTCAGCTGAACAGTTGTTCTGTGGCCAACAGAACTTGTGATCCAATTTGTCATTTGGCCCTGTTCTTTTAGTAAATTCTGCAAATGGAAAGAACATTGCATGCATGGCTTTGTCTGCAGTGGTTTCATATTATTTTAATTTTCAGATTGTGTTATCATGGGTTACATTTCAGTTATATGGAAATCGACTCATCTACGCTATCTTACAAGTGTCAGGTAAATAGCAAAAAAAAAATACAGTGACTGCAATTTCATCAAACAAAATGAAGTTTTTGGCTCACAAACCAAGGGCTCATAAACATAATTTTTTCTGTTATCACAAATATTTTCATGCATTAATTTCATGATAATAATGTTTTCTATTTTCTATTTCATGTTTATATTTCATCTTAAAGAGACAGTTAGATGAAAAGAAGACACAGTCTACCCCACAACCTCCAATGTGACAAAACTGCTTGACACACTTACGCTGACTCATGTCTGTTATAAATTTATGACCTCAATTTGTAGCTTATACAGTGAGGAACTAACATACAATAATGTCCCAAACTTATTCATTTCTGTTAAGATGCAAGATGAATGATATGTTAATTATGATGAATTCCCTTTGCATGTCAGAAATCATGTTTTTGATGTTGGCTTGCTTACCACCCTTTCCATGTGTTAATCTCCATCACAGACTGGGTGGAAAGAAATGCTCTTAATCTGTGACCGCACGGCTCCTGTTTTGTGTATTAAACGCCAAAATACAGGGGGGTAGGTCATTGTACCCAGGCAAGATTTACTGGATATAAAAGCTTAGCTTTGCATGCGGCCTCAAACTATACCAGTACACCCCTTAAAGGCACCAAAACTGGGGGAGAGTGTATTTGACCTTAATACACAAATTTCCCACACATATTTGTTACCAAGGGTATTTTAAATTGAACACCTTGTTATTAAAATCCAAAATAAAACATTGGTTTCATTTTCATTGTAATCATACTGTTGGTAAAAATTTGCTTGGGAATTGCGGGTGTGAACATATTAGCAAGTAAAGGTTTAGCCTCCATCGACACCTTTTAATGGGTGTGTTGGTTTGAGTGGGCCGGGGTACTTGTAGAGGTACGAGAGATATTAGGTATTTCTTCAGGTATAAGAGGTTTTGGAATAACACTTAAAATGAATTATTGTTCATATAGATGATTTTTAGATGTTCTTAGCACTATTAACACTTGTGGAGATTCAGCACAGAACTTAAACCTGACTATTTATGTTTGTTGCAAATATAATATTTAAATCTATCATGGTTTATAGGTAAGAACATTTTTATTATGCACTTGGATTTCATATATCCACAACTTACTATTGAGAGAAGGATATGTTATTTTAGTGACAGACCTATGAAGAGATTGTGGTGTTGCTGATTTCAAGGCGTATAAAGACACTAAAATACCGCACAGGACTTGCTTGCACACATTTTCCATAACACGTTAGCGTCCATCTTTTATTTTGAGGGAAATATAATTGGCTATGGATTTTCTGCTAGCTTGCAAATTACCAGTATACAGCTCATTTCCAATATTCTGGGAGTTCCCTACTGTATTCACAAAAGCATGACAGTATTCTTTGCATCAGGTTAAACATTACTTTGTTTTACATCACGGTCACAAATCAACCATTGCAAAGTACTGTAAACAATATTGTTTACAGTGAACAGTCCCACCAAAGGCCCGTGATTTCTGGCTTAGAATCAAACGCTAATCGCAAGTTTCATGTTACACTTGTATATTGTAATGAGAATGGGTTTAGTTTAGCAGTGACAAAGTTACAGAATGTGGTTCAAAGGGGAGTGGCTGATACTGTAACAGTATCAAATTTAACCTGATGTCCTAATCTGGTGTCAATTTTGTTGTTTGGGGAAATGAAAACCAACTGAGTCCTGGCCATATCATTACTATGCTCACTTAAACCAATTGATTAAAATAAGTAAATGGGTCATTTTGTACTGTAATCTATGTCCAGTAGCCGTGCGCTTTAATGTAGAACGTATTCACAGCCTCAGCTGGAAATGGAATCGGGGTTGTTCTTATAAATGTGTCTCCATTTCACGCCATTCAATCTGTCTCCTATTCAGCCTGAATAGGGCTCGTTCAGATCCGAGCTGCGCTGATCAGAATCAGCGTCTCGTTCATGAATCACTTGATATGTGGGCATTGACACTGTGCTCTCTCTGACTTTCATAGTAGCTTTTTGGCATTTAGCCCCTCAGAAAGGTGTGATTTGGTTGGATCGTTGTCAGGTACCCTGACACTGTATCCCTTCCAGTAGAGTCAAAGGTAAACTACCCCTCCCATGTCACTTGTCAGCTGACTGAGAGGGGAATACTTATACTACTTTATTTATTTATATCTTATGTCTTTAATTCAGATTAAAGCTGGGTAACCAAGCACCTGTGTCACATAATTTGCATTAGCATGCTCTTCAATAAAGCAAAAAGATAAATTGCTTGATATGGATCCTCAATAACATATTTTATATGTTAAATAATCAGTCAGTCAATAAATATTCAATGGCTGTATACAATGTCAAAACATGTTATCCATAGCTCTCCATTATTGGTTATAAGATTGGGATAGGCTAGACCACAGCTGTTGTGAAAGAACATGCTCTGTAAATAAGCATTTGTACAGCACTGTTGATGTGGAAACATATTTTTTGGGGTAGTGGTGAGAGTTTCTATTTTAATTACTGTGCACTGGCACAAATTTTCTCATTTATCGCTTGCAAATGTTGCCACGTGCAAGACAGAGATCTCGAGTAACGGTAATGTGTATGTAATCCATTATAATGCATGTTAAGGACTCAGAGTAGATCTACTACAACTTATTGACCATTATGGTCAACATGTGTAGATTATAGATCAAAGACTATATATGACAGATGAACATATGTGTGTTAATGAATGCTTACCATTGTTTCAATAAACCTTTATCACAAGATGTTATTCCAAATATTTACAGTTGCAGAGGTCTGAGATTTTCATGTTACAGTTTGCAACTACAGCAAATAACTACAGCAGATAAAGCTCATGGTCCTGGGCCGAGTGACTCGTTTGAAAGGTCAGATATATTTTTTCTCTCCTCTCTTCTTTTCCTTCTTAAAAGCTGAAGTGTATAGAATCAAAAGTGTATAACATCAAATTTATGAGAGACATAGTGCAAAAGATGCACTATTGATCCTTGCAAGTAATATTTGCATATGTAAATATTTTAATATTTTAAAATAAAAACCAAATGCCCTGGAGCAAGGTCTAACATTTTGTGAAAGATTTTGTGTGTGTGCATGTGTGTGCGTGCGGGTGCGCGTGTGTGTGTGTGTGTGTGTGTGTGCTTCATTTCACAGCACAGTGGCTTCTCACCAGTAAAAATATAACTGATCAAATACCTTCACCAGTGAAAGATAGGCAAAATAGTCATTCAATGAGCAATACTTGAAATGAGATTATTACAATGTCCATAGCTCAAATGGAAACAAGACTATCTCCTCAACAAATTACATAATGCTTCAAAACATGTTAAAAGATCATTGACAGCACAACGTCTTGGGGAATGTACGGTATAATTTATTATAGTACAAATATATTGTAATATATGATTGGAAAACACATCGCTTAGCTTTGAAGAAGGTGAAATAAGGCAATTGGTTCGTGAGCTGCTTTAAGTATCTGTCATTTAGACTAAGTATACAGACTTTCAAAATGGAGTCAAGGTTTTATGAATATTAGTGCAAAAACTCCTGGCTACTTGACAGTCAATTTAATATCAATAAATCATAAAAGTACAAACTGTTATAAAGGTTAATGAGAACAACATCAAGTGCCAAAAGAGACATTCATCTTTTTAACAGCGCTTTCTTGTCCGCCTATAAATCGCTGGTTTTAGGTTCTGTTTGATGTTTTACTTAAGCAGTCCAAGTTTAGTATCATTGTAATGAAAATTATTTAAAATCCTTAAAATGTTTTTGAGAGTTCAAAACATTACTATGTTGTGTCTTAGGGAATGCTTATCTCGATGGTGGTGCATGTGTAAGCACGAGTACATGGCAGAACCTTTAGAGGATGGACAGTGAAACAGCAAAACCCAGCACCCAGATTACCCCCCCCCACCTGCCCAAGGGCCAGGCTAAATGCCATCTTTTTAAGGGACTGTGCAATTTAATGAAAATTTACTTTAATGTATGCAATTGAATTTTGTAATGTAAAAACGCTTTCCAAAAGCACGTTTGGTTCTACTCAAAGAGTTAGGTTGCCGTTATATTACATTACTTAAGTTATGTAAAGTAATGTAATGTCTGGTTTCATTGAATTGCATATGCTCTTATTGGTGTTTGTTAATAACACATTTCGGTAGAGGCAACCTTCGGACAACCCTTCACTCAAACACCAGTATCCGTTTGCCACGTACCTTCTCTCCCATCATGCTCTCTGCTTCCAGCATCCCTCCCCCTCCCCATCTCCACCTTCAAGTCTACTTCCCTTTCTTCTGTTTTTTTGTTCCCCTTTTTGTTTTCGGAGGGGTTCACTTCATCTTAAAAGATAGTGAGGCAAGACATGCCCCCCTCGACTCTAAGCCCAAGATCAATGTTCCCACCAATATACAACTCGCTACATTATAATAAACTCCATCCAAATGCATTTCTGTTGTCTGAAGGTTCGTTCTCCTGAAAAATAGACTAAAAATGAATCTGAAATGGGCTACTACATAGTGCCTACAGAATTCCATGGAAATCGGACTGCTCTTGCGTCACCGTAGTGCCTGCTACAAACCTGCAGTACGCTAGCATTCGGACACACTGCAGCCGCCATTTTTAATCTGCAGTATGTTAGCATTCGGACACACTGCAGCCGCCATTTTTAATCTGCAGTACGCTAGCATTCGGACACACTGCAGCCGCCATTTTTAATCTGCAGTATGTTAGCATTCGGACACACTGCAGCCGCCATTTTTAATCTGCAGTACGTTAGCATTCGGACACACTGCAGCCGCCATTTTTAATCTGCAGTTCGTTAGCATTCGGACACACTGCAGCCGCCATTTTTAATCTGCAGTACGTTAGCATTCAGACACTGTGCGGCCGCCATTTTTAATCTGCAGTACGTTAGCATTCAGACACTGTGCAGCCGCCATTTTTAATCGGCAGTATGTTAGCATTCGGACACACTGCAGCCGCTATTTTTAATCTGCAGTACGCTAGCATTCGGACACACTGCAGGCGCCATTTTGAATCTGCAGTATGTTAGCCTTCGGACACACTGCAGCCGCCATTTTTAATCTGCAGTACGTTAGCATTCGGACACACTGCAGCCGCCATTTTTTATCTGCAGTACGTTAGCCTTCGGACACACTGTAGCCGCTTTTTTTAATCTGCAGTGCGTTAGCATTCAGACACTGTGCGGCCGGCATCTTTTCCAGCCTCACGCCAAATGTTTCCAACCGACGTACATCCACCCTCATGAATCAAGACATTTGCTCAGTCATCTGTTCATTCATTAGTCTGCTTATTGGCAAAAATGTTCCTAAAACTTTAAATAATCTTTGTTGGCATTTCTCCCTTTGATTAGGCCCTGGCCTAGGTTTGTTTGATTTGGCAGTGTAAAGCAGTATGGCACATATGCATTTGATAGGGGCAGATGCTGAAACTGTAAGGTAGCTGATGATCCTCCCAGCGCTTGCCTTATGTGGGCTGGTAGGGCAATCATTGCTGTAATGATACGTCTCAACTGAGATTTCACTTGAGAGCATGAGGCATGCAAAGCTAGACAGGGTGCATATTGGAAAGAGGCTTCTATTTGTACCCTCTACCCTTACAAACTGATCCTGGATCAGAATTATACTATACTGTCTGTCTGAGGTTGACATGGGTGGGGTGTAGGGTGGATTGGTTGAGATTAATCTTTTGTGAAAAGCAGAAGTGTCAGAATATTACATTCTCTCCACAGCTATGGTAAATAAAATGGGTAAAAACAGTAACAGTTGTCAAAGAGGTTTGTATGTTCCATGTGGCTTTGCTAAGAGAGATTACATGCAAGAACAAAGAATGCGGTCTGCCACACAGACACACACACACACACACACACACACACATGCACACGGCCATGCTTGCATATGTGCGTTCAAATATACACATTTACACACTCACACAAACCCACTCACAAACATATACATTATATCCCAGTCAATTCTTTGTCAAAAATGAATCAGACACTTGGAGTTGACATCATAACCTGCCATTAGAGATACTTCATACAGACTCCCATCTGTGTTACAGACTGGAATTTCCAATTTAAATGCAAATTTCCAATGGCTATTGTGGAGAAAGGAAAATGGATCATTCAGAATGACAATGAATTATATATTTGAATCAACTTGCTAAATACTTCTGTTCTGTGGCAGTCAGAATAATGGGAAAATAAAAGAACAGCTTTACCATTGACACAATTTGAAAGGCATTGACAATGCAAAAAGATTCATGGTTTGTAAAAGATGTATAGCTGTCACACACTGAGCTCATCATTCTCTGGTATGAAAAGCTGGGAACTCCTGGAAGATGGCAAGGAAAGACTGGAGGAGATGTGATAAAATACTTTTTCAATTTCTACTTGAAATTGATTTCGCTTTCCCATTGCTGGAATAAACACGGATTGTCAATCAACTTTGTACTTTCTGCATGCAAGCAAAGGCCAGCTATATTAACAAGTGTTATTAAAACATTTGTGATATTTTTGTTCGTTCTCATTGAAAATAGATGAAAATAGAGCTTTATAATTGATTTTATAAGAAGAGAGAGATTTATAATAAGACATTGGTATGCTGCGTTGTTAATTATCATGAGTAATCTTTTGTCATTGGAGATTTTGTTTCAATATTTGGTGATAAGGCACTTTATAGTAAATGAGCTGTGAACCTTTTTTGAATTCTTATATTATCTTAAAAGCTTATTGTAATATACTTTCAGTGATAATGTGATTAGCACTTAATTGCCTGCCATTGCATTGCCAAACATTAAGTTCATTATACTGTATGAAGATATATTCTCAAAATCTAATTATCTCCATTTAGATTAAATATTACACATCCTAAGAGAGTGCTGGGATATTGCATAGAAATAATGCATCCGGGCTATTTAACCACACTATCCGGTATTCATTCTATAATGGTCATGCTGCATGATTCAGAACGATCACTGATATATGTCTGCCAGCTTTAAACAGCTAAAGATGCTCATTTTTTTCTCTTGAATTTGCTAATCCTAATTATATCTGTACTGTTCCAGATATCACAAATTTAAAATGCACACAAAATCGATAGTACCTTCCAGTGAGTTTCATGTACTACTGACCGAATTAAGTTATAGAGCATAGACCATGAGTCAAGATGAGGTACAGTAACATTTATTTTCTGCTGAAACTGAGTGATATCATTTTTAAAAAATCAGTCCATTCAAATCTGCTGATGACATGGCTATGGCCTATCGAATACTTATATCCGGATTTGCGTTGATTCTCAGTTATTTCAAAAATCATCTCTCAGCCACCACAATGTGAATAGTATTATAAAACTTTCCTTCTCACATGTTAGCTTTTGCCTGTCACTCCCTGTGGACTATGGTTTGGACTAAGTCATTGTCAGTGATGTCACATATAGAGAAACCAGCTGCCAGTTTACTGACACACATGAACTTGACAGCACATGACCTCTGCACTCTTAGCAGGGCTGGCTCCCTGAATAGCCTCACATTCACCACAATGCACTTCGATTGACTGAGACCACTCGATGTCATTAAATTCGTATACCGCAGGTAGGGTTTGGCGCTATGAGGAGTGCATCGGGAACAGTGCCGGTGTTTTACCGATTTAAATGACTTTGGTTTCACCACTTCAAAGCACCTCAAAGAATGAAGCAACCTTTATTGTGAAATTGAATGTGTGGTACTAATTGTTGTTCAGGTTGTAATAATAATAATAATAAAAATAATAATAATAATGCATGTGTATGTATTTGTGGTGGAATTTTTAAACATTTACTTCTCCCACTCACCCTCCATCCTAACAAATACATCCGCAATCGCCGATAGAAGCGGTGACGGTTGCCTACAGTTAAATTTTGTCATATCACCCACCCCTAACTGTAGGTCTACTTGTCTTCATGGAGATTGCACTCCTCAGAATGCTTGCTATGGCAAAAACTAAGCTTCATCCTTCGGAAGATACTGCTTCCAGTGACTCAGCTTCAACTCACTGATTTAACATTTTGTTGTTGTTGAACCTTGTTGTCGTGATTTAAAAACAAATGGGATGAGTGGGAATGTGGTAACATTCCATATAACTCCCAACAAAGGACTCAGATAACTTGTAATTTATACTTGTAAACACTGTACAACTTCTGTGATAGATATGCATCCAGACTCATTGAAAAAATGTATAAGAAACCTGAAAACAAATTTTTCAAGGCATAAAATGTGTGTTAAAGTAGTAAGCAATAATCAAACCAAACTGAGCTCATCACTGCTTTTTTGCCTGTTAAAATTCTGAACAATAAGCACTCTTATTAAGATAGCACACTATTGACTTTCACCATATTGTTGTCCTTGGCAATGGTGTTGAATACCCTGTCTAATTTTGATAGCAGATTGAATGTTTTATTAATATGAAGAGAGATTATTTTTTGTCAAGTGCTTATGTACTGGTGCGATAATAACAAGCTTGACAATACTTAATTGAATATGCTATGTTTGGTTTTATTGTCTGTGTAGTTAACTGGCAAGTCTGTAACTCTGAGTTTAAATTGTCTGAGGTTCTGCTGTTTAGGTAATATGTATGTTTAATTTATACATACTTAAAGTTTGCATTACTATATTAATGCTATATTACATATTTAAAGCAACCGGGCAAAAACAGTTTCAGTTTTTCATAAAGGTAAAATAAAATTTACAGATGGGATTGCATACCTCAAACCGCAAAATTTCACGCCGAAGCAGGAATTTTAACAGGAAGTTAATTACTGATCTGACAAGGTGGCAGGCCCACTATCACAACAAGCATCAGACACCGTGGCAGCAAATTACTGCAGACAGACAGGTAGCGTCCCGGTCTGCATTCCAGCTGCGCGAGAGCTGCAATCAGCAGCGACCACCATGATTTAAACTGGCTGGCCGCTCTGCGAGAGATTTGTGCGTTTTTTAGCCTCGAGTCAAGCGCCGCTTCTTTGTTTTGACTCCACGCTGCTTCGAGAAATCCCTGGATTGCGGAGGGCGCATGAAAGCGAAGGCGTCGCATACCTGAACTTTGGGAAGGAATGCCAGAGGTCTCCGGCAGTATTTCCAAACTGTGATCCTGGGGACAGACTGCTTTACTACGCTTTCCTTTCCCACAGCGTCTGATTCATTAGTTTCTTTAACAGAGCCGATGGCAGAGTGCTGAGCTGGGGCTGAGCTGTTATTTTTTGGGGCTTTTGAAAAAGGAAAATGTGTTTTATAGGTGTATTTGTGGTCACAGAAGCATACAATGCTAGGTGTCTATTTAACGTATCTGTATTGATATCTGCCAATAATTCGGGGTTGCTGTCTTAAATACCCTTAATTGGCTGTTCACTTAATTGCTCTAGGTCTAAAACAGTTCATTGAACAAGTACTCAATCCTAGTTAAATCGAATGAGCAAACTGAATACTGCTCAGTATACAAAATCAAGGTGTGAAATAATAATAGCATGTTACCTAAAACCCAACAACACATCCTTATACAGAAAGTACCAGAAACATGTGCCAGTCATGTCATGTCAAATATTGGTCAGTATTAATTTAACTACACAGTAAACCTAAAGGATTCAGGCCAGACCATTGTAGGGCCAGCAGTTCACTAGTATGCTTCCAGCACCAGGGTTTTGGAAACACATCTTAATTTAATGCATTTCAGATAGGTCTCCTCACCCCTGGAAACTAGCAACCCCCTGACTGATAATACCGAAAGGTGTGAATAGCTAGTGTAATGTAGCATACAATATAAGTTTTGCAAAATACTTGCTTTGTTTTTTCATTTTAATTTCATTTTCACACTTTATTATCTCCTGTTGGTTGTAGTCTTTCTGTGATATTCAAGATACAATTTGGGTTACGAAGTTGCAGATTTTATTACCAAGCTCCGCTGTGACTATTTGGCTTCCACACAGCTGTGAATAAGTAACTAATTAAGATGTATAATGTTGATTCCCTTCAAAGCCTTTACCACCCCTGAAAATGTACCCCTCGGAACATTTAATCTTTACCTGTTTGCTCACAGCTACCCGTGGATGCAATAGTTCAGATACACACAATGCACAGTAAAGTTACAAAAACTGTTATGAGAGCAACAGCACCATTCAAACAAAGTGAACACATGTTGTTCCAGATCTGTGTTTCATTAGTGTAGATGATTTTTTGTAAATCTGCGCTCATCATTGACACTAGGTATGTATTAAAACAATGCCTTAAGGAAGTGCTATTTTGTGGAACGTTTGTAAATCCACAATTTTATTGTGTTGCTATGGTATTTTTCAGTCGTATTGATATAAAAATAAATTTAAAGAATATTGTATTATAAAAATATATTTTATATCCATATTTAACCATATTATATCAATTATGAGGTCGATTCAGTATTCCTGTCTGTATGTCAGCGAATGAATATACTCTTAATGCTTTTTTTCCATCCTCCAATCATTATTCTTTTCCTTCCCCAAGTACCTGCATAACCTAAGCAACTCACATGGCTCTGTAAGTCTAAACTACCATTTATAAGTCTCCAAAAATAAAAGTTATGAATATCCATGGATTACTCCATCTGTGGACACATGACAGCAACATGCATTTTTTTGCTTAGTAAGCCAGTAATGAATGGCTTGATTCTTAGGATTTTACCATCAACAACACACATCTCCGCAAAGTCCTTTGGGCTGGAAAGCTTAGCGGTTTGTCCTGCTAGCTGGTTAATAATATCTAGCTATATCACTATGCAATACAATACTACGAATCATCTCATGAACTCAAATCAATTTGTCAACAAAATATGAGACAGTAAGTAAACACTGACCATAAATTGATAAACAAAAATGAATTAAAATAAAAATGGTAAAAAAATCCTCATACCACAAATTCACCTCAGGGCTGCATCACGGCACAGTGGTGTGTCTATTTTGATACAGCTGCGCTGCTCCTTGTGGTTTATCTTTTGCATAATTAATTGCCAGGGATTTATCGAAATGGCTGTGTCTTCCCTCCATTTATTGTGTTAAATATTCTTTTCAGAAACATGATATAGCATAATGATTTGTGTATGAAACAGGCATACCACATCTAAATTTCTTCATACATGTTATCCTTAATTACATAATTAAGGCTGAATAAACTGTGAGTAGGTTATCATGTAAAGAAAAGGTTATCATGTAAAACCAAGATTCACTGTAAGTGTTGGCGTACAAAAAAAAAGGAAATGCAAAATATAACAGATGCCATGGTGGGTGGGCAGATACACACCTGCATGAAAATCAGTAAGAATTATGCTGTTAAAATATAAAGACATTGAAAGCTGATGCAATATGGAGAAAAAGGAACCATAATCGTAACCACTGGGGTGATGGGAAATTTAAATGATCATCTGTTTAGTGAAGAAACATCATGTAGAATTCAGAAGCAATAAGAACATTATTCTTCAGAACTGTAAAGATGAAATCCTCATTGTATACGCTATGTATAGTATCGTAGCTGTATTTATACCATATGGATACCATACACTTTATTTTCAACAAAGCGAAAGGCAAGAATGATTCATAATCAAAACTATCCTCACTTTCCATAGGAATGATAACTATGCAATTTTATCAAGAAAGGCATGAGTTACCACAATTGCCCAAGAGTACACTGTGGGATAATTAACTGTGATATATGTAGATGGGCCAGAAGTGCAGTCAAAGATAGTGTCAGTGTGAAAGACTTGTATTGGTGAGAAAGCTGAAAAAAGAGAATGTTGTCATATTTAATTTACCACTAACTACGACGCTTGGTAATTTATACTAATGTTCACAGCAAAATGAGCAGCCTTTTAGAATATAAGAAAAATGGGTGGCAGTTACGCGGGTAGAGAATAGAAATAAAATCAAATTCTTGAAATTGGTATTTTGGGAAAAAAAATCAACTTTAGTGTTCCAATCATTTGGGCCCTTGAATGACCGTCATTCCCAGTTCCCAGTCCATTTCGCCAACACATTACTGAAATTGGGCAGAAATACCAAGCCGCCCCTGTGACCTTGTCACCTACAGTTTTAACTGCTGTGGGGAACAGTGCGGAAAGCATTTGTGTTCATCAGAATCCAAGCACTAGTACAGTAATCAAGTTAGAATGAGTTTCTGCTGGAAGTTAGCATTGGAGGCCTTGCAAAGGAAACCTTGACTGAACTTCAAGTAAAGACCTGAATATTTTTCATAATGTTTTTTCATTCTTACTTTCTCATGAAATGTTGGTCATGGGTTTTTGAAAATGTTAAGCAAGACTTTTTTTTGGACTGTTTTGTTATAGCAATACGGTACACTCTTAAAATGTACAAATACCTTATATTGAGAAGAAAGGCAGGATGCTCATATACCTTATGCTGATAGAAAAGTGATGTGTGGACAACAGCCAAAAATTGTACATCTCACTTGTGAATGCGTGCTGTGAAAGCAGAAACGTCTCTGTCTCTCCGTTTCCTGGAACCCGGGAACACAGAACATCGCACAGAGACTTGCATTGTCTCTGTAATATCATAAAACTCTCCCTGACGTGCAAAGACCGAGACGTGCGGGTGGGTGGCGAGGGGGTATCTTTGAGTAGACCGTTTTTTTTTCCTTTTTGCCAATGCTGTCCCTTTAAAAACCCTGGCAGTCCCTGAGATGGTACTCCCCTCGGATTATCATTTCACTGATGAGCTGCTTAAAGCCGGCATGCGAGAGAGAAAGAGGGAGAGAGAGAGAGAGAGAGCAAGGGGGACAGCACTGTGGAATAATAGTGTGTAACTCTGAAAGGAATCATCCCCTCCCTGGCTGAGTTTGACTCCTGTCTTTTTTGTTTCTTTTTCCTGCCGGACCCTAACAAGCGCATTTGTCTTCCACAGATGGCAAATATTGTCACCTCGGTCTGCTGCGTGGTGCTTGCCGCCGTGGTGGTAGTGTTCGCACAGAGGCGCAGCCAGCAAGGTAAGTTCAACTATTCGCCCACCCCCAAAACCCCCAAACCAAGTAATCCATGTTCTGTCAGTCATTTGCCTTTTTATCTCTACAATTGCTCTGATAATGGCGGTAGTCTGTTCTGATGTGGATGATTTTATTGTCCCGGCGTCTCGTTTTGCCTTGACACACCCTTCCCCCGGAAGGACCAAGGAGATCACATACACGGTTCAATGAAACGCGCCGGGACTCAGCTGCCTGTCACCTGACCAGTGGGTGGGAAACTCTGAGTGTTCAGTTACACACTGACTTTTATATCATGTCTGCAAAGTCACTTGGCCAGATACAATTTCAGAACAAAAGGACTGACAATCACCTGAGATGTCACAAAGGAAGAGGATAAAAGTTACTGTTGGGCTATTGTTAGGTTATTTTGTTTGGCTGCTTGAAGGGACGGAGAAAATCCGAAAAGGGGAGGGATGATAGCATCGTTGTATCTGTCACCCACACTCAGTCGGTTGCTTTCGTTAGCAAAGTTTTCCCTTCACTCCCTTCATCCAAAGTTATTGATTCAAAGCAACAAATGTGGGACTGCTGATTGTTTGACTTGCTAAGTAAAGGTTTGTGCTCTGGATTTTTGAACCTGGTTTTAGTGTAGGACCGATACCAAAATTTTGACTTTGGTAATCAATACCAGCTTTGGTACCTTGGAATTGATACCAAATCGATACCTTAGGGTGTGTTCACACATGTCGCTTTTTTTCCCCAACTGCCAAAGTCTATTTTACACAGACTCCTATGGGAAGCGGCCGCTCTTTAAAATAAACTTCATCATCCGCCATGTCACTTTTATTGTCCCGAACAGTGAATAAACCTCAGATTAACTTGGCTTGGGTTATAGAATGTCTTTCCAAGGTCCTTTCACAATTTAAGCACCAGAGTGGTTAAAAAGTTTTCGCTGTTCATTAAAAGGGTCCTCAACATAAATTGACATATTGATGGGTACTCTGTCAGGCCATTCGTCACCACCTTCTTAGGTATGATTACGTTCCTGCAGGCACATGCCTGCTACAGTGTAATTATTTAAGTTGTTGCTGCGGTTCCCATTATGACGCTGACCGGTGATACGGAATGGGGGCCGTTGATTGACGCTCCATCAGTTTGATGTGGTCTGGCTCCGGTGAGGTCATCGCAACGGAGTGGTTACTATCTTGAAGTGGAGCAGTTCCTGCGATGTTTATGTTTGACATTCATCACCAGGTCTGATTATCTCACCGCGGGATTTGTTGCCGCTGACATCATTCGATGATGCGTGTCACAACGTATCGCTTCCAGTAACGCTCCCGATCTGCCACTTCCCAGCAATTATTCCATTCGTCTTAGCTCTCATTAATCAAGGGACGTGCAGAAGACTGACGGAAGGATTGCATCGGGACGTCGCGTGTCATGCATCAGCAGTGGGGTCATGAGGCTGACCGCGGGGGTATAGAAATTATTTTCAAAGTAATGCTGCCAAGCGTGTTCACCTGTTAAGAATGCCTCGTGTGAAAAAGCTGACGCTTTAAACAATGTTGTAATCGCCGCAAGGGTATGCTTAGAAGGTATAATTACTGGAGAATGAGCTCATGAGGAATTCTACTAAACACAGTAAAGAGGTATAATTTGCACATTTTCTCACAGATAATGGTACAATAACCTTCACACCTAAAGTAAGGACAAAATCATCAAACAGTCCCCATTTTCTTGCATCTGCACCTGTCTACCAATGCAGTATATTTACATATTTTATTCCATAAAGTTAATTGTATATCATTAGTCTTTAAAGCACTGAACTAAACTGTCTCTACTCCTTTCACTGCAAACACTTACATTTTTATGTAATGTGTTGCTTTGCTAGGCTGTGCTGTGTTAAAGTATTGTGTTGTATTATTGTATTATAATAATACAACAAGGATTATTAAGGACACGGCTGGGTAGATAAACTAACTTCATATGCTGTCTCTGAAACTCCTCAGCACAATATGATATAACAGAATAATATAAAAATGTGTTGTATCCACAGCAAAACTACAATGATTTGATTCATATTATCATGATCACATTAGCTTGTTGCAAAACTTGTGTCCCTTTGACTACCTCTTCAAAATAAGTTCAGTTTTATCTCTGAAAGTAAAAGCTTCAGCCTTGTGATCAGGGGTTTGAATCCTGGTTGCTCCGTTGCTGGCTATGGCCGGAGGTCCAGAGAAGCAAGGCGACAGTCTCTCTGGGGAACAATGGCGGGTAAGCAGGCTGAGTTTAGTTATTCTCATCCCTCTGTATCAGCCACGTCCCATCAGGAGGGGCACCTGTAGATGCATGAATCTGGACTATACCATCCTCATGATCCTCCGATGACTTGGACAGCCTGTGATTGGTGGTGTGTTGGCAGTGCGTGAAGAAGCGAGGTTGTCAGGGACCTGCTTGGAGCTTCCTCCGACTGTGGTTGGCAGGCATGAATGCTGCGGGAGATCTGACTAGTTTGGTTGTAGGTCTGGCTGGGGAAAAAGGAGGAGAAAACATTATTTTAAACATTATCAGATATTTGCTTTGAAAGTGCTGATGTTCTGCAATGATTTATGTCAGGAAATGAATTTACACAACAGAGTGACAGCTCAGTCCCAAGAGAAATGCATTCACATCTCATTCTTTATAGTCATCAATTCTTACTTTCCTTGATAATTATTCTTATGTTTATACAGGTTAACGTAAGATCCAAACATGGGACACATGCACAATTGTACTACAACAGTATGAATATGTCTGGAAATGGTCTTCTTTTGGTTTCCAGTTTCTCTTAGTAGGAGGGAGAAGACAGCGGTTTTGGGTGGCTGTTGTGTCCAATCATTTCCATCAAAACAAGATTTTTCTTCCAAGGCTGATTTATGAAGTGTCATGCACTTTCCTGAAATAGATATTTTGATTCCTTCCCTGCATAATAAGTAGTTTCATACTATACAGAACGGTTACTGCAAGTGGGTTTGGTTTCAACCAAATCACAGAAAGTGGCTGCAAGCAATAGTTGGGGCAGAATCGTCCATTGCACCTGATACCGTATGTGCTTGGGAGTATGATGAGAAGGGATTGCGAGAGGACCTAAAGTCTGTTGTACATTCAGTTTTAAGGGAATATGAGAACTTGTTGTGCCCGATATAAATTACGATCAAAATGTATACTGTGTTCTGCGGAAATGATTGCATGTCAACATTGTGCTTTTGATTTATCATTGGGACAGGTGTGAAAACTATCATAAAACAAGATCCTGAACAGTTTCAAAGCGGATCGCAATTTCAGAATGTAATGTCCTTTGGACAGGCGCATTTATCACATTTTACCTGTTGCTATCGCATAGACATCGGGGCAGAATCAGCACTTTCCAGCTCTCTTCCTGGGTAAGAGCTGCCCCATCCCTTACGCCTTCAAAAGTCGTAAAGCATACTTTTACATTTATATACACATAGCGAGACAGAGAAGGGTTATGGGGCGAGAGAGAGAACTGCTTGGAATGTAATTTATCCTTAAAGAATACAAGCAAGGGTGACTTTTCTCTTTACGAACTTAGCCTGGAAATGTACATTTGATGGAGTCTGAACTTGCCAAATGTTGCTGCATTTACTTAAGCATGAAATTTAAGGAGTATCACTGGCTGAATGTAGACCAGACGCCGACCATTCCTGTTCTTTAACCCGAATTGTAAATATCTAGGCTTTCTGTATAAGAGCTGCATTTAGTTATGTGTAAGTTGACTTGGATGAGAGCATAGACAGAAAGAACAAATAATATAATAAATAAAGTAATGTAATAATGAAAGGATTATCTGGCATGGATACAGTTTTTTTCCCTTGGCCTCCTGTACACGTCTTGTCAAGGGAAATAAGTCTCAATGCTTTGGTGCATGCTCACAGATGTTAATCTAAAACAAGCATTCATCAAAACCAGACTCTGTTATACAAATAATAAGTTGGCGGAAGTGAATTGAATATTTGGAGGAGATGAGGGCTCTTGTCTTCCTTAATAAACCGCGCTGTAGTCCCATTTTTGAAAACGCAACTCCATAGGTGTGCTGAGTTTTGGCGGAATGTGCCTTCTTCGCCCTGCTGAAACATTGGCACGCGTTGTTCTCTTCTGGACCTATTAGTTTGCACAGCATTACCTGTCTCCTCAATTGAAGCTACTCTACAGTCACTTGATAGTCGAAACCCAGGCTCCCGGTCTAGGTGAGGAGGGGTCAGGACCAACAATGTTGAAGGCAATCGATTCAAATTGAGCATGCAATTGACATTTGACATAGAGCACCATTAATTCAACGTTTGTCCTTGTTTTGACTTGTAATCAGGTTTAAGGGTTTTATTTTTTTTTTATCTTCACGAAGTTTCAAAGGTTCAACACTCAGAAACTGTATATTTATAAAATATCTTAAATTAAAGGACAGGAACAATTGTCATTGGCCATAAAATTGTGTTATTGCCTGCAACTGGGACTCAAAGTGTTGATTCATTGTTGTGAAGATGCATCATAAATCAGGGAACACTGGTAACAGTGCATTGCTAACAAGGTTCAATGTAGTAATGATGGTAACATTTCAGGATCAGGGATGGTGCTATTTGGTGTAGCCAACTTCGATAGCGCTTTGGATCCTCCCCGTTTTTATGTAGAGAATCAGTTGTGACTTACGAAGCTTCTTGCCAACAGAGGAGGGAGAATAAATAACACTGATAAAGGCCCTGAACCTGTTTTTGAGGGAAAAACAAGATTGTCAGTTGTGGTTAGGATCAAGCATCAGAAACTAATCCCTTTTTACTTAGGGCCTTCTCATATGAATCAACAGTATTTGAATGCTCATTGCTTTAGATTCACAAAGCATGTACTTGGACTAATGTGAAACCTGGGCCAATCACAGGTTTTTGTTTTCTATCTCTCTCGTAGAGAGGTGGATTGACAAACTAATTCTACAGCAAAGACATTCTGGGTGGGGAAATACTGTGGTCCACATTCTTCATCATAGGTGTTAAATTTGGGGTGGTGCAGTCAGTCGATGCACCACCCCAAATTTGTCTCTCCTGTCTCATACAGAAATGCTGAGGGTTTTGTGTTTTCAGAACCAAGTAGGTAATTACTGCAATTTCTTTTATGTCTAACGGCAGTAATGGAAGGTTTCCTTTCACTAGATAATAATAAATGAAAAATAGCCCAAGGACATTTTTTAGGTGTAAAATATTGAACTAACAGGAACAAGGACACTGTGATTGCATGATATTGAACTATCCTTAAATGCACACCTCCACATTTCCATTTTCCAAACTCGTTTTTCACATAGAGGTGTTTTAAATTCGGAACTCTCTTGTCATAGCCCTATGTCTATGTTAGTTAATAGCTGTAATTTAGGATTACTTTTGCACTATGGTGTGTTTATGATTAATGAAGAGGGCACTAGGGAATTGTAGATGTACAATATTTAGCTAATAGGTGCAAAGACATCACATGACTAGTAATGCACTTTTAGCAATGTCAGGGTTAAACTGAGAGTTGGAAGATGGAGGACTCCTAAGTTGGTGGGTTGTTTACCTGCTGAAAAGGGGTGTATCTCCCCTTTTCACTGACCTGCTATGTTTGGGTTGTTTGTGCATTTGTCAGGCAAGGACAGGGTGTAGCAAGCTAGCTGATTAATTTTCCCATGGGTCCCACCACCAAAGCTGTGAAGTATTCCTCATACAGTATGTCAAATAAAAGAGGCAAAACATTGCGGTTAAAACTTTGTTTATGTTTACTGATGTTTGCCAGTTTCTATACCCCCGTCATCAATGGATACACTCACTCACTTTTATGTGCAGTATGACAAAGAAGGAACCAAAAAATATATTGAAAATTGAAAATATTGCTTTGTTCACAACTGTGCTCTCAATATGTTGTTGTATTAATTGCAAAAATAAACTAGTTATGCTTCACAGACCATGAAGTAAATTAATTAAAGTATGATCGCAAGAGTCAAATTGTACACTGGAAACCAGAAACCTCGATTAAACCAAATATTTTACTTAAATTTGAATCGAAGTTGAATGTATATTGTTAATTTTTCTCAGGTTGTCAAGTAGCAATCACTAAAATTAGCCAGCCAATTTGTATCTGTTAAAAAGGATGAATATTTGAATTTTTCTGAAAAAATAAACGTCAAGGAGAAATGGAGATCCATTACAAAACCAAATGAACTTTTCACACCGCACTTCACACCTAAGTGATACATCATAAAGAAAGGCTCTTAATGTTTTCTGTGGTACCACTTCTTCTCATGAATCGTTCTTACATTGTCTACAATATTCCATGGGTTGGATAAACTGAGATATATTTTCAAACAAATATTGAATTATTGACCCGAAAATTGTATGGCATGTGTAGAACATGTAGCCAAGATGGTTAATGCATTTTCATTGGTTTTGATGCAGACTAAAACTGCAGGTATACACACATTGTCAATTAAAATGTTCAAAAAGTTTATGAAATTATTTTTTGCCTTGGATTGTACTCAGTGCTTTAAATTATAGACATATAAATACTGTTAAAAGTTTTGCGTAAGTCACAGCTTGCCTCTTCATCCAAGAACTACTGTCAGCATATTACATTGATTTAAAATTAATGTGTTTGATTTTCTTGACAGTTTCCATTGAATTATCCCATCAACACTGGAAAAGTGTTCTGCTGATGTAACTGCGTAGCAAAAGCGAGAGGGGAAGCTTTAAATTAGACTGCGTTTGTTGAAATCTTCTCATATTTGAGACTCCCTCAAGGCTAAAATGTTCAGAAGGAGGAACACTTAACATGATGTTATGCCTTTCAACCAACGAGTATGAAAGTGGTTATTTTCATAATTGGGTAACTGCACTGACTTGTCTGTGTTTTATTTTTTGAGAGTGTTAAATTGGAAATTGTACTTCTGGAACAATCGATCACTTTTTTTGAGATTTGCTTCTGTCTGGGGTAACTAGGAAGTAGCTCTATCAGTACCACAGAGATTCCTGTTTGCACTTTATTACAAGCTGTACAGACAGTCTCGCAAACACAGACCACCGTGTTTTTTTTTTTGGTATGTTATTTTTATGATGTACAGCAAAGATAAGGTTGAACTATGTCTCCCAAAAATAGATGTTCTTGGTGCACCTTGCCAGACTTAATACTGAGATTAATGAATTGTGTTGATTATGAGGTAACTGGTCTACTATTTCTGAGCTGAGTCTACAAAGTCAAAGTTTCAGAATTAATTTGACTCTAGCAGAGTTTAGTTCAGCTGAGATTACGTGTGCTTGATCAAAGTAAAATGAACACTAACAGAGTTGATTTAACACTGAACATTTCACAGTGTACTGCAAAAATACAGCACCACTTGTTTAGTGGTTCACTGTGGAATTAAGGGTGCTTTCAGATTTGTTTCCTCTGAGCGAAAGTGTTTGGTCGGCGAGATTACTGTGTCAGTTCTGTTCATTTTGACAGGTGTGAAAGATTTCCCAGCACCAGACACCTACCCATGCACCAAATGGCCAGGCCAGAGTTTGTTTGGACAAGGGGAACGGTGCTGATTTCAAACACACTACTTTGAAATTCCCATTTAAAGTAAGCTGATGCGAAACAAGTTAAAACCGAATTCTCATGTACTTATTTTTCTACGCATTGAAATCTTTGTTGATTTTATTTTAAATCATTACATGATTCATGCTTGCAGTCAGTCTCACTCGAAGAAGCCATCACATTGCCATTGAAATTTAGGTTGATACTTTTCAAGGTGGGCCAAGATATTGGAAATTTTCCAGCAGGTCGTTACAAGACAATGTAAAGGTTGTAATGTTTTTCTTTTAATATGTAAATACATACATTTCATTAAGTTAAATGGGGCTAAATGTACCTTTAATACAGTGCTTTCCGGCGTTTTAACAGCTTACAAATCTGGCACATCTAATGGATCTTTGTTCTGTAAATCAAAACTGAATCCAGCAATCGTCACAAAATTTTGTCATATCATATTATCGAGAGGGTGAAGCTTTTGATTTCATCTGGATAGTAGACAGACTTTGATCATCCCTCACAAGCTGTGAATCCTATCCAAGCGCCTGCAAATTACTCTGATCAAAGCCTGACGTTTTATCTCCATTTTTGCATATGTAGATATGTTTGTGTTAACATAATATGGAACACATGCTTGCCGGTTGTGAAGGCCCGGTGACAGCCCAGTGGGCTCTTGCAGTGTGAAAATGATCGCCCCATGGATGTGAAAGGCACTGCAGTGGGTTTTGTGAAGAGCCACATGCTCGCCTGGTTCACACCGCTGACTCCAGTGACGCTCTGCAAAGACCTAGGTGCATGAAATGTTAATGTCGTCAGTGTCTTGAGAAAGAGACACAGAGATCTTTTCATTCAAGCTTTGAAGTGCCTCTTGTATAGCTTCAAAGATTTATGTGAAACACAAGCTTATATGATGTGTTCGACTATATAAGCCAGAAACAACAGACCGCCTTCGAATCTGCTTCACTTGCAGAGAGAATAGTTTCCCCACGTCCAACAGAAAAACACATTCAAATAAATAACGATAGTCTATATATACTTATTCGCCAACATAAAATCATCTTGTTCCGACTCTAATCCCTGACTCCAATTGATGATCACATTCCTGTCCAAAGACTTTTCTCCAATACAACGTAAAACGGGGCACTGTAGTTATGTAATTTTCAGTTCTGTAGACTTGGCATTTCTCCATGTCTTACCGCAGCACCTCAAAGGCAATCTCGTTCTTAAAAAGGGCAAACTTACACCGGTGTTAAATACTAAAAAACACTTGCATAACTTTCAACATTTTTCAGTGTGAATGTTGCTATTAACTGTCAGTATACTGTCTGTTGCATTTTGACAGGATGTTATTGGCACGCACACATTTTTGAGTCATGTTCAAACCTCTTCTGACAGGGATAACGACCCTAAATATTTTATGATGTGTAATAAGGTTGGAAAACACAATGGTAGGAACCAATCCTCTTCTTATAACCTTCTGAGATCCTCCAATTCCTTAGATCAACAGAGATCAACATCAACATGTTCCAATCAGACTGCAGGTTTTCAATCAGGTTGAAGCCCAGAGACTGAAACGGCCATTGCAAAACATTTTTTCTTATTATCCGACTGCATTTCTGTTGATTGGAAAGTGCACCTGGGGTCAAGTCTCAGCCTCCTACTGGAGACAACCAGATTTTTGGCAAATATATCCTGATATTCAGTGGAGTGCACTTACTTTGTGGAGTTTTGTTACTGATTTTGACAGGGGTCCCAGTAATAGCGTCAATATTTCATCACCATATTCAATGACAGGTATTATGGTTTTTATTTGTATGTATCTTTTTGAAGCCAAGCTAACAGTGGTGTTCAGAGCCGAAGAGTTAAATTTTGGTCTTGTCCAACCAGTGTACCTGATTCCAATCAAAGTGCGTTGGCGTTTGGCAAACTCTTGGCAATTCAGTTTGTTATGCTCAATAAAGGCTTTATTCTGGAAACGCTTCCAAATAGCCTGTTGGCAGAAACGGATTATTCATTTGGAAACGTGTTGTTCCCAAGATGAAACGAAATTGCAGTTTTCCAACTGTGGCCCTCGGATTTGTTATTTGTCTCACTCACCATTTCATTGTGTATATAAAAAAATCACTAATGTCTTTGTCATGGCAGATTTACCACCATCATGGTGGTTTTAAACTTTTGATTATTATGCTAATAGCTACGCCAAATGAAATTAATATCTTTTATTGTATTGATCTTCATAGGATCAATAAAATCACTATCTATGATAGTCATAGTAAATTTTGACTTCATTTCTGTTTGCATTCATTACCAATTTATTTATTTTTGACCGTGGTTCAGAAGAGAATTTACATATGAACTTAGCGGGCCGAATGAACTGTGGTGAAAGTCTGTAGCTTCAGAGGAGACTACGTCTTCTTTGGTGAGCACAGTTTACACCATGCCAGCACGCTCCATAAACACAGCCTGGCTGGGGAATAGCTGAAGCCAAATCCTTTTGGACCCAGGACTCCTGACCTGTGTTATGGACACTGGTTAGTGAACATAGGTGAACCCATTTACACCAGCAGTAAATCTGTTTTTCACGAGTTTTAGGTAGCTGCAAAAGGGGTATTGATCTCATGTATTCTTTCTCAGTTCATGCTGTTCTTTAGTTTTCCCAGAACATACCATTTTATTGCATTCAATAACCACTAAATTTGTGCTGGGAATAATTTGTTTACAAAACAGATTCTATTTATCCCTTCTGAGATTGTACATTCTACACTGCTTGACCTTTCTGGAATAATTATGTAGCTCTACAGTAGACCTGATTCACATTAGACCTTTTGAGAACTCTGCCAAATTATGAATTTTAATTCAGAAAGATGATGTGAACATATTTCAGATTAGATTAGTTTATTATTTTAATATGTGGATGCCAATCCCAGAATAGCAGAGATTAAGTAAATCATGCTTGTGAGGACCTGAAGAACTTCATTGGTAGACATCAGTTGTACAGTTACCTGTACACCATTTCATATGTAATTGTATATGTCTGTATGGATTTCCATACATAATTGTAAAAGTACTCAGGTACATACAGGGCATAGACAAAATAAAGGAATCATTAAACATCTTGTAGTGTGAAGTAACTAAACCTCAGCGAAAAAAGCATTCATTTTAATGTCAATACTACATACTGATATACCTCTGCTAAAAATAACATTTTAAAATGAACACTTAGATATGTGATCAGTGTGAACATATTTTGAAAGTGGTTTTAAATAGTTGGTATCTGAATTGCAGGTGTACAAGTCACAGAAATGGGGATGTTTTCCAAACTGTTGATAGTATATGCTGTATATCCTACATCTGGATGGGTTTATGTGTGGAGAAAGACAGAGGAAGCCCTCGATGCACATCAACCGTTCCCAACCGTTAAACATGGCGATGAATCTGATTCTGTATGGGAAGCCATCTTGTGGGAATCACTGGGTCAAATTCTCACCCTCTATAGTAGGGTTACTGTCAAGGAATGCAAAGCCATTTTACATGACCAGGTGCTCCCTATTGTACAACATTGTTTCCTCAAGACGGTAAAATATCTCAAGATGAGAATGCCCCCATAAACACTTCTAGATGAAGTCAACTACCTTCCACCGGCCCCTTGATCAATAGTTGAGAGTGAAGAATAGATTTCCGCATTCATCTCTCAAAGAACTTCCTTGGTCCAGTTTCTCAGTAGCAATCATTCAAAACCCATAAAACGTTATTTCAAAAAGGAGTTAATTTCCCCTGAAGACTAGGGTGGCCCGACGATAATAATAAATGTTAATACATTGTTTGGCGCTTCCATTTTTTGTCTACCTCAGTAAGTACTTGTTATTGTTATGATTTTGAGCTACATGATCATTGTAGTTGCTCCAGACAGTTTAAATAAATCCTGACAGTTAATCAATATCTCCGGCTTGAGGTAGTTTATGAGACGCCCACACACCTGATGTGACATTGATTCGGCTTCAGAGTTGTGAAGGTTATTTTTTAGAAAATTTTTTACAACAAGCATACCATATGCCACATGATCTGAAAACCTGACACACACTGTATGTTCTCATGATGATTATTTATTTATTTTTTTTTTGCAATTTATATGTATGACTTCAACCATGTTGTATTTACATTTAGAACTTTTTTATATAACACTTTCAGTTTCAAATCTTTTAATATTTTTCCATCTGGATGCATTTTTCTATTGCAAAAGATGGCTACCACCTACCAATGAATGTACAGTATGTTTGCATTAGATGAAAAAAGGTGAAAAGTGAGACACTTTTACGAATATTGGGATGGAACATTTTGCAAGTAGCAAAAGACACTTTTTTTTCCATAAACACAGAATCATATCCTACTTATGTGATACACCAACAGACTCTGCTTTTATTAATGTAAGAAGAAAGTAGTTATGAGGAAAGAATATGGTAATCAATGTGTCAATGTATGATTTACTTTTTTATTTGTGTTTCCTGTGGAATGGGGAAGCAGCAGTGGTTCTGGGTGTCTGGGTGACACCAGGTTGGCAGGTGGGTGCCAGGTGTAGGGTGCAGGTATGTGACAAATTGAGAGATAGGACTGTCAACATTAAGTTATTATTAAAACAAGTTTACTAGTCCAGCTGGTCTTGTAGGACTATTTCACATCAACTGACCTTCTCAGATTTCCTTGCCGAGTCTCGTGTAGCAGTAGCAGTATCCTACACACTTGAGACTAAGTAGCTATGGTGTCATAAAGAATATAATAAGCATACATAGTAGTTTAATGTATCATAACATCTTCATTAGAATTTAGCCATTACAGTATAGAAGGCACATACTTTGTATTACAGCCAACATTACATTGTGTTACATGGTTGTAGAAACCTCATATTTAGATCCTGTCACTTTAAAAGTGCAATCTACCTTCAGGAAACATTTCTGTAGATGTGGAATTACATTGTGTTTGATTGCTCAGTTTTGTTGTTCATTTGAATACATTACCTGTGAAATCCTGTACATGTGTGGAATATTGTTTTTGTTATTAGAATATATTTAACAGAAGTTGGCATGAAACCTGGAAACACATTTGACCTTCCGTGCCCATTTCAGTTTTAGACAAAAAGGATAAAAAAGGGGGGAAAAAAAAGGATTTGATAAATGTCAGGTGTATCGTCAGTTTGGTGAGTGAACTTTGCATTTTCAACTTCGGTAAATGCCTGCAGACATGCGATAATTAATGAATCCATCATGGGGAAAGAGAAAGGTGAAGCCTGACAGGGGATTTTTTTTTGCATTTTAAATGAATTATGTAACACCCTTATCCTATTATCAACTTAAGATAAAATGTTTCTCTCATTCATCAAAATTGCAGACACACAATATTCTGACTGTGCTCAGCTAAATCTCCTCAATTTTTCAAGCTTCAGTCTGGCTGCATTTTCGTGTACTTTTTTGTAATTACATGAATTTTCAACTTTTCACTGTCTCATGGGCTCACTAATGAGTGAATGCCTTCTGTACAGTTTTGTTTTCCAGCAAAAGAGAAAAAGTGATGTAATTAGCATATTGCAGAAGGCCCATAATCAAATTTGCACCACAATAGTCTACATAATTGCATTTTTAGCAAAACTAATATGGCAAAGCAAGGCTAGAAATAGACACACAGACAGACTACATGTGCACCCAATATTTCTTTTTACTTAAGTATTTTTATTAATAATGTTTTTTTCTGTGAATCAAAACCAGGATGTAGAAGAGGGAATATGGGTCAGTGAAAAGGAGCAACTGTCAACACAAACATTTGAGGTTGTATCTAAATTATTTGTTCAGATTTTTTATATTAAATCTAAAACATAGTGTCATATACACTGTATGTACTTTATGATATAGCTAACCTACAAATGAGTTATTCAATTTGTGCAAGCACTGTCAGGAATGTATTTATATATGTGGTTTGTCCATTATCCTACCTTACCAACACGTAATGGGAAATCCATACATATGTTGTCAGGAAGGGTGACATTTCCGGAGTTGAGGACTCTTCAAACCATTCCAGCCTTCCCTTGTGTGTGATTCTATTCTGGAAATTGGTTTAAGAAAATGCTGGATTGAATTGTGCGGCCATGATGCAGCCGCCAGAGATTGTGGCTTTGAGAGGACTTGAATCAGTCAAGGCCCGTCTTGACCAATCACGGCAAGAGCAGATTAAAGGAGCACGGGAATATTGTCCCAGGAAAATAGCGAGTGCCGAATGTTTACTGAACTGTTAGGAGATATACGACGGGAAGGAATTGACTCAAAATCAGATAGACTCCCATTTCACTCAGGTCTTGTGAAATTGTGTGTCGTTTTAAGACGGTCTAAATTAAGCAGGGATGTGCGGCTTCGGAGGGTAGTTCTGGAATCAGAGATACTGTAGAGCGCGGATATACCTGGATCTCTGAGAGAGATCTTCCTCTCAGAGAAGAATTTCTTGCAAATGGCAGGCATTTGTGGGCTGTCATTTTAGGATTTGCCTTGAGGGGTAGTGATAAATTGTGTCCACTTATTCATTTAATACTTCAACTGTGAAACTTCCTGCTACCCAGAATTACTGAAGAGGGGAAGTGTGACTGTTACCAAATATTTATTGATATTAATAATGGGAAATGAAGTAAAAGCAGTAAAGTATACACTTAATTTAAATTTCAATTCACATTCTTAATGTACCATGGAAATATGTTTTCTGTATGTGCACAGTTCACTATGTATCAGCCTGAGATAGTCTTATAAAGTTAATATTCTAAGCCATTAATAAATAAACCAAATATCTATATACATACGTTCAGATCTATATTTCTGGAATAAGTTCATAAATAGGTTAAAAGTTTATTACTGTGTAAGATTTGAGAATGACGTACTATTCTTTTTTGTTTGTTTTATGTTCTATTGCTATTATAGTATGACATTTTGACATGGGTTCGGTTTTCTTATATTCATACGACAGAGACTGACATGACTTGTGTGAGTAGCAGACAATCAGCTAAATAGCTGAGTATATCAGCGGTGTGAAAATAATCAGAGTCAACTCATAACTTGTCATGGATACAGTTTGACAACCGGCAATCTGAGCTGCGCACCTGTCAGAATAAAACCAGAATATGCAGTTCTAGTCGGCTAAGGAAATAAACACCTGGGCAATGGAGGAACGGAAAAGACATTGCCTGGTATGATGAATCCTGGTCCCTGCTGTTTGATGCGAGGACCAGAATATGTCAAAAACCACCAGTGTCCATGGACCTTACCAGCAGGGTATCAACAATGTGATAGCGGTGTAATGGCGTGGGGTGTGTTTTCATGCCACACATTGGACCTATTGACACAAATACAGGTGACCCTCCCACACTGCGGCTTTCCATATCACGGCTTCCCACATCGCAGATTCGATTTTTCACAAGTCGGCAACAAACAATTAAATGGGAATTTTTCAGGAGCTTTGCAGCCTCGTGTGGGAAATTACGTAGCACTGCAGACGATGCATGTAGCAGACGGAAAGTAAAGAAAACTTTAAAAAGTTTAGTAAGTAATACATGCATAAAATGTATGTACAATATTTATGCACTTTATCGTTTAATACCATAAATATACACACATGTTTATGTAACCCTTGCAATGTGGGAAGCTCACCTGTACTGCAATGAGGGCCACAGAGCGTCTGAGCAATCTTTATAGAATCTGTATAAGAGACCGGGATAGCTGGTGTCTCTCTTCTTATAGGCTACACACCATCTCATACCATTCTGGGGCAGCCTGTAGTCTAGTGGCTGGGGTACTTGACTGAGACCCTTGAGGTTGATGGATCAAGCCCCAGTCTAGCCACAGCAAGAACACCATTACTGTTGGGCCCTTGAGCAAGGCCCTTAACCCCACATTGCTCCCAGGAGGGATTGGCCCTTGGTTAGCCTAATCAACTGTACATCACTTTGGATAAAAACGCATCAGCTAAATGACTGTAATGTAATCTCCGCACATACTGTTGAACTGAAATGGTGATCAGCTGCTATGTTGTCTAAACTTATACAAATTGATTACAATCCAGTTTGATCGCTCAGACTAGATATGAGAGCCTGCCCTAATCTAACTAAGGAGTGCAGATTATTATTTTTAATGTCATACCTTTTCTCTTGCCTTCTGCTCTACTGTGACTGCGGGTGCTGTGGTTCATACCCATTGAGAAACCCTTAACAGGAACATGTAGTATCTCCACAAAGGAAAAAAAAGTGAAAGAACAACTAGTTTATGGATTTAACTGTGCATAGTAATTACGTGCATCTCAATCATGAAAACATACCACCAATAGCCACTAACTCTGGGATTAAGGTAGATGACCGGCAGTAAACTTTTGGGGATTTGGGAATGCGTTAGAATAGTTTATATGATTAGCTATTAGCGTGGTCAAGTTATTACTAACAAAAACATTATCTGGACAGATGATGTGTAGCCAGGTTAGCTTGTTAGCTTGCAACAAAACACACCAACCTTAGTAATGTTCCGTCTGTTTTCAAGGTTACATCTCTATTCCCTTTGCTCTCTGTTCATGCTGGCAAACGCTGCATGATAACAACCTTAGTATCTAAAAAAGACACACTGAGAAACACTTCTAAGCCAATTTTGGCTCGATTGTGCCATTGTCAGAAAATGACCAAATCAGGCCGAAGCTGAGCTCAGATCAGACATTTTTCATCGAGCAGTGTGGGGGTGGGGTGGGGGAGGGCTTAGGGAAATACGCCTGAATCTTTCTCCTAATGGCCTACCGACGGGCTTTCCGCCTGCTGGATGATTTTCTGGAATGCTTGATATTTTGGTCAGCTTCTGTGCACCAGAATCACGACCCAATTCCACTCTAATGTCAGTCAAAATGTAGTTCATCACCTAAGCACACTGCATAAAACAGTCAGGTAAAATGAAGGAGAGTACTATGGGCTGTGCGGGCTGAGTCCGTATGGAAGAAAACCTTGTTCAGCAGTGACGGTCACAACTGTCTCTGTGACATCACCCCTGAGAAATAGTATGACCAGCAGGAGAGAGAAAAATACTGACAGAGCATAATTTGCCTGATCTATTATTATTATTATTATTATAATTATACTAACTACTACTAACAGGTATCAATTCACTGAGGTTGCCCTTGGCAAAGAATGTGGGAGGATAGAGAGAAAAAACTGGTGAAATTACTGTAGGGGACCTTTGGGCATCTTTGATATGTCCCCTTAGTTTATGTTCTAATTATGCCTTTGGTCATAACTGCTATCAGTGTAAATGGCTTCTCTCTGTAGACTGAGATTCTGTTTGAACGGAATGCAATGATATATTTGAAGCTGCATAAGCAGTGACAACTCAAATGGGAAAATCTACTTTGCGACTATAAGCATCTCTGAGAGGAATTTGAGAGCTTCTGCGGTAATAATAATACCGCCAGGGTTGTGCAATATGACGATATATGTCGTGTGATGATAGAAAACATCTATTGTTTTATGTTATGCTCTATCGCTTATTTCGTAGTGTCTCAAATCACACTCTTCACGGCAATATTTTTCGTCATTTGGACGACGCTTTGCATGGATGCAGGCGAGAATTTTGCATGAAGGCAATACAGACATGGAGGAGAGTGAACATGACACAGAACGGGGTAATTCCAAACAGGAGAAAGACTCTGTCCAGCTAAAACAATACAAGGAGTTCATAAAAAGTCTGAGATGAAAAGTCTGACACAGACCAGAAAACGGACTCAAACACCGCTAACCTCTTTTACCACCCACGCGAGAGTCTATGGATGAGAGTCACAAAAGCACAGTCGAGTGCTCAAAACAAACCTGAGACTCAGACGTCTGAGTGGGCGTTTAGTACAAGTGGGAACGTTGTGACACGTCAGAGGTCATCACTTTAACCAGAAAGAGTTGACCAGCTTGTATTCGTGGTGCTCAACCTGAAAAACTAAATCCCTGAGATTCGGCAACACAAGGCACACATTCTGTAGCATCGTTTCCAAATATATACTGGGTCATTCCAAACCAACTCACCTAGGGCCTCCCAGCTCATGTCATGGATTCTCTTGAAATAAATCACATGAAAACTTCATGAGCCCATGCAAAATCCTATAGCTCTAGTCCATACTTTTTTAGTTATGAATTTTTTAAGTTTGGCCTTCGGAGCTAAATTTTATCATTTTTTTATGTGTATTCTAAGCCTCACCAATTTTGTTAGCGCCACTTTTGTTGTTATCATATAATGCAATAATTCAAACTTGAACTGTAGTTGAAAAGTGTTTTCTATTGACCTTTTTGTTACATGCTTAATTGAAAATTTGCACAAAGGTTTTAAATAAAAAAAAAAAACTAATCAAATATGAGTCAGTACCTTTTATTTATACATAATTCAAAATGTAATAAGAAATGGGCCTTTCCACGTGGTGATTTTATATATACTATTTATTAATTGAATTTACAGAAAATGTGCTGTATCCTGATATGTATTGTTATCTGGATATGAAATGACCTATATCAGGATATGTGATTTTGGTCATGCCGCACAGCCCTGTCAATCACTCACTTCTTGTCGGGAGAATGTTTAGCATTTTCCTGGGGCATTCCATGCAAGCTCTAGCCACAGGCTGTTTGGTTTTTTTTACTTTTATTTGGAATTTTTGTGTATGTAGTGTTCCAAGGAAGTGTTGAACGGGAGTGAAGCTGAAACTAAACTCCCGACTGCATTGTACTATAAAGTCTCCTAACCCAAAGGGATGGTATGCATGCTTGCCATCAGACTTTTGTTAATTAAAAAATATGAATATTTACTAACAGGATTCCTTGATTTCACTTCTACCTGATGGACAGGCCAAAAACCCCTTGAGAATTATTATTCTGTTTTAGGCTCCCAGTGAGACTCATCTGTAATGAAGTCACTCAATAAACATTAGACCCAACACATTAAACAGTGTGTTTATATTGAGTACACAATTTTTTTCAATTCATGTCCTGCAGAAATGTTTCTGGAAATGGCAGTAGTGTTGAAAATGATCAAAGGCTGAGTGCTGGAACCGCTTTCAGCTCCGTTGCGCAGCAGATAATTGAATTAGTTACTGTATGTGTGACTGATACGACATGATTGCACCCAATCTATTAGCCATGTAACACTGTCTTTTTTTTTTTTTTTTTTTTTCAAAGAATTGATTACTAATGCATTGTAACCTCAGCCTCTTTCCACCCAGGATTCTCTTGCTGGGTTTTGCTTTGTATCATTGTGTTTTCCAGTTAAATAACCAGGGCTATGCTTCAGTCAGCAGACTGTGTGTGAGTGGAAATAAGAGAAGACCCACTTTCAATAATACGACCCTGTTTGATAAACCTTTTGCCATTTCCATTTTTCAAGAAGTGTGTGGGAGCTTTTTATTCATTTATAAGAGTAAGGGTCTCCAAGATTATTGATAAGTACATGTCTTTTTCCCTTGCTAAATGCTCTTTTAAACGTCACGTTTCCCCTCTCTCGTTCTTTATCAAAATAGTCGGAAAAAATGCACGCCATTCCCCTTTATTGGGGAATTTTGCCCCTTGGTTTTAGTAGCAGTTATAAAGACATTATACTTCCACTTAAATGACAAATTGCTTTGCGAGGCCAGCTAGGAAGAAAAAAATAATGCGCGTTATCAAAGACTAGGGCTGCTTTACAGTCTCTTCTTCTGTTCAAATCCCTTCTTTTTAGTCCTGTCGGTTTTCTATGAATAAAAAACTACCTTTCCAGGTGTCACGGCCTTTTCGTTCTAACAGCTTTTCACAGACATTGAGGGCAAGGAGACACCGAACATTTTTCTACCTTTTTCAAAATACATGTGTAGTGCAATCCGCTGGCTTCACCTACTGTCAGCGGTGTTGAAGCCCCTAGCACCTGCGTTGATGATTGAGGGGATTGTGGAATTCCACATCTAATGGAAATAGTTCTGTTAGCTCTCGAATGCGTCTGGAAATAAAATACGTCATTGACTGAAGACAAATGCCATTCCTCTGGGTTTACATCAGGTTGGGTTGGTATGTCCATCTAAATTCCTCCTTTGCATTTTACTCATGCTCTCTGGATGGGGGCTTTTTAGAACGGTTTAATGCTTCAGAGACTGAATTGTGGGTGTTGAAGAAGTGCTTAAAAGATAAAATAAACACAAACGTTGGATGCACAATACCTTGCATTAATCTTCGCAACATCAGTGTCAAAGCCTTGGCGGCTGAAAGGGAACATGAAATTCTTTCATGAAGATTAAAGCAGAAGAAAGACAAGATTTGTGCAGCTGAAAATCAACACGCTGTATTATCAGTGTATTCTGACCAGGTGTGCAGCCACATGCTCCTTAGAATCTGCTCCGAGCGACGGAGCAGGCATCGAAGCTTGTCGCCATATGTCTTCCGCGGAATGAAGCAGCGGTAGGACAGCAGGCTTCGGAAATGCGAAGGGCTGATGAATCAGACTGCATCCTTTTTCATCACTCGTAATCATAAAATCCAGCCAAGAAATCAACTAGTTAATGGCCAGCTGTAACATGCTCTGGTCTTGGTCCATTTGCAGATGAATTACAGTTCTGATTTAATCATACTCATGTTTGTGTTGCAAGACATTCTATCATTAGTAGTCTGGGGAAATAGCCATCTTCCAAGTGAACAATGAACTATTCAATCGTATCTAAGGGGCCCAAACACAGCAGGTGGCTTGGCACCCTACTGCTGCTGTATAGGCAGGTTTTAGGGTGGCAATGCTCTGAGATTTGTCGATGGATAAATGTCCATACAATCCTCAAATGCGCTATGTGCCAAATGTGTTTAAAGGCTATTTTTTGATGTATATACTATATAATCATGAAGTTCCTTGTGCAAAAAATTTAATGTTAAAACATTCCCCTGTAGCATTTATCATATGCAAATATCTTTTAAAAGTTACATGAAAAAGCTTCCCTGTAGTTAGCCAAGTTTTTGTGCAGGATTTTAGCACAAATATAAATATAAAATTTGAAATATCAGCTTAGATTAAGCCTGGGATACTGGTTTACACCCTGTTATGCATGTATTATTTATGCTTTTCACTCCTTTCAAGCACATTTTAAAGTTTCATGGTGATAGATAAAGAAACATGGCAAGCCACTCATCTCTGACCACTTTTTCGATGTTACATACAACTGTCTTTATGTATAAACAATATAAGTTCATCATAAACTATTTCACATAGACATGAATGTAACATAAACTAATATGTCCTTTGGACACTCCTCCTTAAAGTACATGATCATTAATACAATCACTTCTATATGCAAGTCTTTGAGCTACAGTCAAAATTGTATTTTTGTGAGACCTACAGGTTCAGGCAATTCCATGCGATTGAATATATGGTGGCTGATGAAACGATGTGTAATCTCGGCTCTTTTGTGCTTGCAGACATGCGTTCATTTAGCGCTGCACACGTCGATGATCAAATGGAACATACTACACCTGGGGTATTACGATCTCAGCCATGTAATGGTGTATTTGGTTGTGAAAGCTCTGAGAGTGAAAACAGTACGGTCAGTGTGATCTTAGAGTCCGTATCATGGAGACTCTGCATTCAGTATTCCATTAGGAAAGATCACCCACAGTCTCAGTTAGCGGTGGTGGGAAGAGCTCTGAGTGGAGTATAAACGCTGTCAGATGGACACTCGGTCCTGGGCAAAGCTTCAGAAAATCCCGCCCGTTTCTAGAGCCCATTCCCGCACTCTGAGACGATCGGCTGCCTTATCTGCAGTCCTTGGCTCGCCTCCTCCCTTGGAAAACAAACAAGCAGACAAAGAAACAGCGTGTGAACAGAAACAGATGGACCCCTCTGCGGCGAGCGCTGGGCTTCCACTGTCTGCCAGAGGGTCAGGGATCGTCCGTCCCATCTGCAGGACGGCCCCACCGGCGGAAGGCAAACGCGTCACTCTGCTCACCTTCTTCTGAGTGCCTGTGGCAAAAGTAATTAAGAGGGGAGTGAAAAAGAGAGGATGAGAACAGCTTGTCCTCCAAATGGTTGTCTATGTTTTTTGCACAAGGAATCTTTGCTATGTATTTTAATGCAAATTAATAAATATAAAAACACTGAGGCTAGATTGGAGACATGAATAGGAAATTGGTAGATTGAGTCCTAGAGGCCCCCTGGAAGTAAGGGAATGAAGGTGGTACTTAATTACAACAAAGGTGGTAATTAATTGTTGGTAGGATCCAATCGCTATGCTGACATGCTGGGAAATTTCCCAGGATGCATTGCGATTGCTTTGGCCATATGTCATCCTTGATGACCTGATCCAGCTCCAGTAGGAATTTTGAATCTGAAATTGTGATTTGGAGAAACAAGCCCGACATGAAGTGATTATGGATCAGGAAGAAGTGATTAATTAAAGATCGATGGCCGCTGAATTTCTGGTGTGCAGATTGAGACGACAAAAGGTAGATGAGTCAATTGCTTGCCTGGCATCATGTGTTTCCCGTTGCAGTTATTCCTTCACAAAAACAACCGACACAACAGGATATGTAATATATGGGCAGGTATCACAAAATTGTGTGAGAAGAAAATATTGCAGAGTTCATGGAAGACATCTATGAAAACAAATGGAAACAAGGAGAAATGAATGAGCCATTACTAAGAGTTCATTTCGTACAGCTCAAACCTATTCTCTAAAACAATATTTGTAACTTTCTGGTTCCTCTTGTCAACAACGGAAGTGTAGAGCAGTGAGTACACAAATAGCAATTTTCTCAGGCAAATAATGTCAGCAAGGGTAATATTGAAGCAGTGTCAGTCGCAAGTTGTATCTCTATTTGGTTTGATAATATTTCTAATGATACAGGTATGATTCACAAAACCATAACTGAGCATGGAATTTTAGACCAAACGACATTGATAAATTAAAATATAATAAAAGGCCTGTGTGCATTTTAGATCACAACTGTTATTTGTTTTATCTTATTATATTTGACTCACTGCATTTCTGAAAAAAGATTCACAGAATATATCACAAGACAATACATTTCATGAGACATTATGAAATATTGAGAACATGATATGAAAGTGTGTTTTTCCATATCATACTGTAATTTTATTGATATTGGCTATGTGGAAAATAATATTTCTACGAATACTGTTGTACCTTTGTTTAAAACAGGACATTAAACTAATACATAATAATATGCGATATTGGAAAACAACATTTGTCAATGCAGAATGGCTACACTTGTAGCATGAGGGGTTTGCCAAGTATTCAAAGACATTTCATAGAAAGAGGCAGATAGTAAAGTATACTTTTGTTAGTGTTTTGTCGACAGCAGTCAAACATAAGTTGTCTAAGCCAGTTTGGTTTACTGAGATGAACTCGGCAACAGCACTGTCTTAATGTGCCTCACAGTACACCCATGTATGCATGCCCAACTCAACGTAATACATAACACAAAATTAACATTTTAAAAAGTATAACTCCCCCTCCCATCCAGCATGATGGCAATATGACCGAGGTATGTAAAGTCCTTTTATAGTATCGGTGTACTAAACACAGCACAGTTGAATATACGAGGGTAAGTCAAAAAGTATTGCTACAAAATCATTGAAACAAAAATATCACAATGTGAAGCTATTGTTTCTCGACATATTCTCCATCTAGGTCTATACACTTCTGAAGGTGGTGTTTCACACTCTCTAACCCTCCCCTGAAGAATTCTGCGCTCTTTGATTTACACCATGTCAAAAAGGCAGTTTTGGCATCATCGAGGGACTCAAATCATGTTCCTTTTAAATGTTCTTTGAGTTTTGGGAACAAAAAAGTCTGAAGGGGCACGATTGGGGCTGTAGGGTGGATGGGGTAAGGTTTCCCAACGAAATTCTCGTAGGACAGCCCTTGCTACCCTTGAAGAATGAGCAAGTGTACTGTTGTGATGGAAAAAAGTCCTTAGTGCAACTTTCCTGGCCTTTTTGTCACAAGTGCAGTTTTCAATTTACATTAAACTTCTTCATAACCGCCCCTCCCCCAACCAAATGAGAAGAAGATTTCCACTTTAGTTTAGTTTTTGTTAAAAAAAAAAAATTGACCAGTCTGAGAGTGATAAAGTGCCAATTCTTAACATGCTTTTGATAATCTCTTGCCAATGTATTTTGTCCATTGTTGAATGTGCGGTGTTTCTGATGTCTGCTACAGTCTGATCGTTTCTGCTGTACCTGTCTGCACAAGGCAGGTTTTAACAAGCCCAGATGTGATCTGTGAGGTTGCCCCTACAAAATTATTGCTGGTGCATGACCTGTAGTGGCGTTTGCACTGTTCCGATAAGTCGGTAAAAACTTTGCACCCCTGTCCTGTAGGGACATCCCATTCTTTCCCATGACCTTTATCGACTGTTTAAAGGACTGTATAAACCTCTCAGCAAGTCCGTTTGTTGCAGGGCGAAACAGCTGAGAGATGGTGTGCTGTATCCCATTCATTCCCACGAAAATGTGGCCCTCATCTGATGTAATGTAGTAGTTATGAATGTTTTCACTTTTTGTTCTGGAAGCCTCATTCTTGAGAGAAGATTGTGCCAGAAGTCAGTGGTCTTTGTGGAGGTTGCCATTTTTGTGCAGATAATCTCAGGCCACTTAGAGTGGGTGTCAACCACAAAGTACTTTCCGTCAAGAAACATAGTCAATATATGCACGTCGCCACAGTGTGGTATACCACTCCCACACATGTGTACGGGTTGTGTCTCTGGTCGCTATTGAGTCCACTGACATCTGCCGCAAGTCCTGGCCAGATCTACCTATCGGCAATCAATGTCAGGCCATCCGACATTAGTGTGGATGAAAGTCTTCATCTCTACCACCCCTAAGAGCATTTTGTGTAGCATGTCAGACACCTAGAAATATAGCCTAGGAACACCACCCCGGGCGACTGAAAACTGATCACGTCGTAATTAGTAACAAGGAAGCAACGAATAATCTTTAATTGGCTAAGCCTTCACTGTTAAGCCTTGAACCTGGGTCAGTTTTATTTATGCGTTTATGGAGACCATGTTTGTCAATTCTGGGGCAACAGTACTCCCCATCTAGTCTTTGAAAAACTCATACTTGTTTCAGTTTGCTCTTAGTCCAAAGTCACTCAATCTAGTAAGGACTGTCTCCATTTTTGCAGTGTGTTGCTGATCATCAACTCCAGTGATGAATATTAATTAAGATTGTTAATTAATATTGCTAAGATAGCACTGTGCCAGGGAGTCCTGCAAAACCCGGCCCATAGCTTTCTGTCCATAGCTTTCAGTGATGCTGAAGCAACACCAAAAACTAAACGATTTTACTCTAACAACTCCTTTGTACTGTTGATAGTCAGATATCTTCTAAATGACCCATTGACTTCCATTTGCAAATAAGCTTATACTAAATCAGTTTTTGATAATTGTTTGTGTGCTAGTGATGCAAAGATGTCATTGACATACAGCAGATGGTACAGTTCTGTGTGCAGCACCAGATTCACTGCCTGTCATGTCGGTAGTTTTAACAGTAGGTAAGAGAGGGGTCGCCCATTCGGAGCAGTCCACGTTTGCCAAAAACTTGAAATTGTACCATCTCTCTCAAGCATTACTTAAATGACTTTACTGTCAGCCTTTTTAAGTGAGAAAACCTCAAGTCAAGCTTAGAATCAGATACGGTCTCAAATTCATGAACTTCATGTACATTTGCATGTTTCCTCTTGTGTTGCTCAAACGTTTTCTAAGGCATAATCTGCTGCATCTCAACTGTATCTATTGCAGGAGATTCAATTAAAATGGTGATCTCAATAGTGCGAAGTAAAAGTAAGTTTCTGTCAGTCAATAGTTGCTTCTGTATACTTTAATTTACTAACCTGCATACCAGCCAGTCCCTTAGTGAATCTGATATCATGGTAATCATGATTTCACTACTGGTCTTTTAGATGCCACAGGAGTGTGCAGTAAATTGTACGCTTTCCTTCTGATTAAGCTCTGATCAGAAGGGAAATATATCACTTTCTCATCAAACCTATCTTTTTTTCCAATCCATCCACTTACTTTCCTCTCACTTTTTTGCTGTTTGTTAGTTCACATTACATTAAGTATTACTCCTATATAGTTTGCTAGGTGCTCACAACCGTCCATGGCAACCAACAGCTACCAATGCTACTCCCGGTGAAATGGCACTCTTCTTCGCTTTATTTCTCCCAACAAAGCTTTTCACTTGAGATGCACTGCAGTTTTGCCCACTGAAAACATTCGGTGAAAATGAAAATTTGACCGAAACTGTGATGCCGTTTTGTAGGTGTCGAGCGCTATGGATGAGATATGAGATGTAAAAATGTAAAAAGTTAATAGTGAGCTGTCATGCTAACAGTGCTTCCTAGGTCACTGTGTCAGTAAGATGTGAATTCTAGGCCAGGTAAGGGCCTTATGCACAGACAGAATCACCGCACAACAAAAATAAAACTTTGCTGGAAGGGATTGTGAAAGAGAGGTAACTCTGACTCTGTCTCTGTACACAGGGACCTCCAATTAATGGAAAAAAATGTTATATATCTCCATCATACATCCATATTGATCATACATCTTTTATTGTACAGTGTGTGATGTTTGAGGCATAGTAACAAATATTAGCTTGTTTTGTCCTCCAGGTTTTGGTGCATCTCTGGTGTTCAGATGTCAAATTTTACATTTTGTTACTTGTTTTGCACTCATTCTCAGGAAGGAATGTATCCACTTCCAGCAGTAATACTTGTTTTTGCTGTTTACACAGTGCATCCATATGGATTGAACTGCTGTTTTTGAACACAAAGTGTTACCAAGTGAAGAGGTAGAAAGTCACCTCTGCCAATGTGTGGCATCACCATAGGTGATCTGGGGCAACCATTTTGTCCCAGACATCAGCCGAGGTGGAGCGAGACAGGAATCATTATGTTATTTATTTATTTGTTTATTTATTTATGGTGTAGCATTTATGGTGTTGCTTTAGCTAAGATTAATTGTGCTGGTAGGTCAAATCTTGGAAGCTTTATTTGTAAAAACCTAAACATAAGTGGAAAAAAGGCTCTTCAACGCTGTTTACTAAATCATGAGAGTTGGCATGTTCGTAAACATTATTCTCCACATATTTACTTCGAATTAAACCTCCTGCATAGCTGCAGAAACATGAAAGAAAACAAAACAAAACAGCGCAGCCCCGTTGAACCGAGGAAATGTCAAAACAGACGTAAGAACGCATGGCAAGCTACCAGGCGGAGCGTGTTCTGCGGTGGCCCTCCACCATGTTTTTCAATAGGGGCTGTTGGATTTTCAGGCTCCAGCATACTTGCTGTAATCTGTGGGAAGTGCTTTATAATGACATCCAGGTATGTTTGCCCTTCAGTCTGCATGGCTCATTGAAGTGCTGCGCTAGAGAGCGTTAGCTGACACGGCAAGGCTGTGCTACCCGGCTAAATGTACACACATGATCGCCACGGGCTGTTTACATTCCACAGCGAGGGTCATGGACTGCAGCTACTCTGTCTGTTCCTCACTAAACAACCTCAAAAAGTTGTTTAGGGTATTTCTTCGTATTGGACATCCCGGTCTGCGTGGTCACACTTTATTTTAAAACCGTTCGCGCAGGACTAGTTTCCTGATTCCCCCGAGGTGTTTACCACATTCAGTTTTCACACACCACTGTAAGTGTTGTCCTCTTTGAATTCACCCATCAGGAAATTCGCCCTGGACCATTTTACTAGACATTTCATTTAATGATTTTCAGAGCATCTTGAGAAACCTACTGGGGCTTTTTTTGTTTAGTTTCCCACGACTTGAGTTGATTCCTTGCATTACATCTGTTTTGAAGACATTTACTGAGAGAACGGCTTTAGAACTGGACCAAAGTAGAGACTTCACTTGTTAAAAAATGTAAACACAATTTTTAAAAATGTAAGCAAATGAAACAGTTTTTCTTAACAGTGCAATGTGTTTAATATTAAACTTATGATGTGTTTTTAGCAGCTTTATTGGTTGATAAATCTTTATTAATGTCAGCTTGTATGACTTAAGTTGCTGTCTGCAAAAGTTTTTAGTGCCAAATGATGAACATGCAGGGATCTCACATGCAAGCATTTTGCTTACATTTTGGAAGACGACTATGCGAAGTGACAATTGACACAATTGCAGCTTAGCATTTTGATTGTGGAAGTTGCTTTGTCCAGACCTTTCTGATAGATAAAAAAAATACTAAATATATTGAAATGGAATTATGTAATGGAAGTATATAATGGTTTCCAGGTGAATGGTGAGAGGACCAGAGTTACAGGTATGGCTAAAACGTTCACACAGGTATGGAGGACATTTAATTTTGGATATCAGTTTTGGAATTCTGAATTAATGGTGTTTTAGAGAAGAGTTTGATAATATACCAAGAGTGCTCCCTACCAGTAGTTTTTTTAGACGCAGACCTTGTGCTCAGGAAAAGATTTTTAAAATAAATTTTATTTTGATGTCGGTTTAATTTTCCCACGCTAAATAGGAATTCAAAAAGATTCATATTTTGAAATTAATGTCAGGTTTCAGTAAGGATGTTTACAGTTACAAAAGGCGCATGCAAATTCCATACATAAGTACAGGGATTTAGGAGGTATTTTATTTCACCCCTATGATCTTCAAATTTGGAATTTTCTGTTTGTGTTGGTTCTTATCCCTGGATCCACCTCTGTCAATTCCAGAGAGCATAGACAAGTCATCAAAACATATGATGGCAAGCACCCTGCTTTTTATCTCACGGCTCTCCAGCCAAAACCTCCTCCAACTCAATGCAACCGCACACAAGCATGGAGTTTGAGGAGGACACCTCACGTGCAGCTTGTGCGGATAGACTGTAGTCACTTCATTTCTAAAGCAGGTCCGTGGTGGACGATGAGAAATGAATGTTTCATAGCCTGACAGTGTGATGAAGGAAATTATATCGCTACAGGCACTGGCAAGGTCTAGATGTAATATTAGACAGTCAGTTACATCCACACATTACAACATTGCCGTAACAGGATTAGTCAGTCAGCAGCCCACTAGAATTATGTATAGCCTACACATGCCTGGCACACACTCATACAGAAGAGTGAGTGTTTGAACATTGCAATTAGCCCGGATTTTTGCATTATATTTCTTAGCTTCTTTACTGTGTCTACACTACACATTCAATTTTATTCATGCAAAAAATATAATACCACTGACTTTGTCAGAATTAACGTCCTAAATGTGGCCTTCCTAGCATGACCCTATTACCTGCCTATTTAGGACTGTAAAATGATGTCACTCGTAACTAACACCTAAAAAACATGTCAATGACACGTTATGACAGCTAGATAAAAGGGAACTCTAGGAATTAAAACTTAAATGTCCAAATTTACCCAAGTTTAAGCATGCTTGTCACCCCTTCAGAAGTGTGTGCCCGCCTGTGAAGTAAACAACAAGGCTTCATTCCCCGACAGGTTCCCTCCCCCGCGCATGTTAGACTGTTTGTAGCGACATGAGAATTTGTGAGGGGCTTTGATAAATTAGTAATAATGTGTATTATTAATGTGACTGATATGAAATCATCTGTGAATTTGATGATTCACGAGCACGATGATGTCTCTCTTTCGGTCTCTAACAGTATGTGTTTGTGTGTGTGTGTGGAGAGTGGTTCATCTAGCATTTTGGCTCAACTAAAGATCTGTTGGGCTGCTGAAATACACAAGCCAAAGTAGGCTTAAGGGAGGACTGCAGGTGTCGGAGTCCACAGTAATTGCAAGACAATCATAACACTAGCACTCAATTTACTCATTCGAGGTTTATTAAGTATTCTCAAAATGCAAATATTTCGGTAAATTGTCCCTCATCAGTGGATGCTTTAGAGGTCACAGGAGTGCAAGTTAATATAGCAAAAACACAACAGGCAGTACTAATTATGACATCATTACTGCGTAATGGCTTCCCTGTGTGTACTTATTTTAACATTTAGGTTACCCGAATTTCAGGTCAATAAAATAAAACGCAGACCAGACCTGCTATAAAGAGACCAGTGATTATTGGGTTTGTTGTTTTTTGGGACATTTGGTAATTAATTAAATATGCAATTTGATAGGTGTATGTTAAAAAAAAAACCCATATCTGCCAAAGGGTTTAATGAAAAAGAATGGTCCATCGTGATCGTGTCCATTTATTTTTATGGTTGTTTTTCATTTTCATATTAGATAAAAATGGTGAATTATAGAGACTGTTTTTGTAAAATGATGGCTGTCATGAGACAATTTCTAAAATTCTAGTAACCTTTGAATGAAGCAACTCCAATCATCAAATGAATACAGGCCTTAAAATGCTTTTAGTACACAGAAATCAGAGGGGTATTATTTGGGCTATACACAGTCATTTCCAGGTCTAATTAGCACAAGTTAAATAGAGTCTTTAAAACATCATCTTGGCAAGAACTGTGTTCTACCTCAAAGACAACAGTGTCAGCACACATTCTGAATAGACCTGAGGGAGAACAATGGTCTAAATCAATACTCTTGCTCTGCGCCAAGACAGACTTTATTTTAAACATTTAAGCAAAAGTATCTTTAAAACCATTTGGAAAAATTAAATGTAAGCTTTATTTAATAGTAAGTTTGTAAAGTTTTTTTTAGACCTCCTGGTGGTTAACTGCATTACTCCACTTGTGGAACCATTAGTGGATGATGTATGTAAGTCTATCTTTGATATTTTGTCAAATATTACTGTGCTGGGAAGCTCGATCTTTAGAGAACTCACTGTCCTTCTTAAAGTCATAGGAATTCAGGCTTTTCCCTCCGAAGACATCCTCACAATGACCAGGTCAGCTGCTGTTACAGCACATCACAAGACTTTTCTGGAATCCCAAGATCTGGATCACATGACTCCAGATACAAACGTGGGTCAACCAGAGTAGCACCCTTGGCGGAATGACCCGTAGACTGAACTGTAGCCATGAAATGGAAATTACATATAAAATATTACCAAAAATGAATTTTAAAATGATAAAGGTTTCTAGATCAAAAACCTAAACTGTGTGTGTATTGGGTAAAAGTAAACATTTACCCAATACGCACACACACACACACACACACACACACACATCTACTTCGGTGCGTTCACTACCTACTTTTCTGTTTTACTTTCTTGGTGTAGAATCTTACTATGTTAACTGAATTTGGTATCATTTCCATTTTCAGTCAGTACAACAGGAACGATACTAACTAAATCTCTTTCTATATCATTCATCAGTATTTTAAGGACAGTTCATGGTCATTAAGCTTTATTACAGTTGACTAATCTTGCTAAGGGGTAGGTTGTATGAGGAGGTTTCCAAGCTGCGACACTGACCTCCCATCGAAACCTTAGTAATGTGCATTATAAAGTGCTGCCATTTCAACAAAGCCAAGTGTAGTCCTTTAAAATATTTGATTATGCCCAATTAATTTGACAAATAAGTGTTACCATTAGGGCCAAGAGTAATAATTGAACAAGTAACTTATTAACCTAAATTAAAATCGAATTAAATAAGAGCGCAGATGGTATGAGAGCCATAATTCTGAGTGGCTCTCATGGTTTTTCAACTGAAAAACCTTGGCATGAAAGATAGTGTAACAGACATATTTAATGCCATCAACATATGACTAGCTAATAAATTCAATTCCAGCAGAAAATCACATACTGGATAGTTATAATCGATTTTCTACTTTAGTTATGTATGTAAGGATAGTGTGAATTATGTGATCATTTTACTGCGGTCTTCAGATCCTCAGATAGGGTATTGAAATGAATGCATCTATTCACACACCCAAAAATATGCAGTCACAAAAATTTAAATGACACTGTTTTTCCAAAAGGGAGTATGCAACAATAAAGAAATCATCTGGATCACAGAAACAACAAATTTATATGGTACGGCATGCATAACAATTAATACGAGGTGCTTTGGAGATTTACTGACTCTGGTGACAAACTTTGCAAACATACTCTTTACCACCAGATTGCAAGCTACACTTAAATTCACTTCAAGCAATATAAAGTATAGCATGCAATTTGATTGACTTGCTGATCTGAAATGTTTATATCAGCATTGACAGTTGAGTTGTGGCCCTGCTTGATGAATGATAAATCTGTTTTATCATATGTAAAATGAACTTTGCACATCACTGTCCATGAAGAATTTGTATAAAATAAAAAAGGTATAGCAATTCAGAAATTATATTAAGAACGGTTTGCTACCACATCTAACAATATGAATTATTCAGTTGTTTAGCCTTCTAGCTAGTCGCTTTCAGTTCATGTGGACAATGTCTGATGAATTATGGGCTGAAAATGAATGGCCTGAAAATATGCCAGAGCGAGTTGCAGTGGTATGAAACTGTGGAATATGAAACTCTCCTCTTAGTATGGCTATGCATGTATGCCATTATCATAATCTGCTGAGATCAGCCATTGAGCTGGTAAATTATCTATCATCATGTATCTGAAATCTGGCTGCCTTCTCTGCAAATCACAAGGCTGCCTCCAATGACACCATTTCCTAAACCTATGCTGTTGTTCTTAAGTTATTGATATATACGTGCATATGTAAGCCACCCGCTTATTTAGATTTGTCCCACAAATGACAGAAATAGTTAGCCAGTAGCTGTTATGCTTGTGATGATTTGGCCATCCCAATAATTGCCTTTTTAATATATAACTTGCTGCCATTTGTGGTTTTTTTTAAACTTTCAGTGAGAGGATGCTATGAGAAAAATGGAAGAGAATCCTCACGGGTGGCTAAGGTAGCAGATTTGCCTGGTACAATTGCTGGCCCTAAAGCTGCAAGTTCCCAGCCATGTTATTAGCTGTCAATGACAGGGCATCCATGGGGGCCAGATACAATTGGTCCCAGTGTGGGTGACATAGCTGTAACTCAAGGAGTGCTTTGTGACCGTACAGATAGAATTGTTTCGAACGCATGCTAGGCAAACATATATTTAATTGATTTTGCATAGAATTTGATGTCGCAGAACTTATGGAAACCTATCAGTGCAGTTTTATATTATAATATTGGCATAAACAGATTAAAATGTAAGGGTCAGGAGGCACAGGTTTGTTATTGTAAATTCTGGGGTTGCGGCCCCCTGATCCTGGATTTTCTGGTGCTTTTGAACTGGAGCGTGGCCGTTCAGCCCAGTGGTTTGGAATTGTAACTGAAATATTGTGGCTTTAGATCCCAGATGGGGCGCTGTGTTTCTATCCCTGAGCGAGGTACTGAAGCTTAATTACTTCAGTAAAAATGCAGCTGCATAATATCTGCCATATAAACTTATGGAGCATCTGCTGAGTAAACAAAGGATGTCATGTTTTATATCTGTGTCTATGTTAATTATAATGCCTTTGTTAATTAATTCATTTGTGCATTTTGATGGGAAGAGGCACAATGAAACCATTATGTTTTGAACATTTAAATACCCCTTCTCAGAAGAACAAAATGTCAATGTGACTGTAATTGATTAAAAGTTATACATTTTAAATTTCATCTCAGCTTGTACATGCCTCCGTTAGACCCTTCCACATTGCCTGCTAAAGGTAAGAACAGAATGGTTCTGGAAATTGTTGTCAAGATATTTAACCCTTTGCAGAAAATAAGATTCCTGCTGACACAGTGGATATGAGGTGGGTGGAAACATCTAAAATGTTGATGAGATACTGCTACATCAAAAGCAACATCAAAGACATCGTGTGTTCCTTATGCTCTCATTGCCATGGACAATTGTTTAAGAGTGAGAAATGAGTTTACTGCTTAGAGAATGTAGGCAAGAGGCAATTTGTTTTATTTTTAATATTTATTTTCATATGAATTTATCCCAGCAGACATTGGGCATAAGATGGGGTCCACCGCAGGGGCAGACAGACAGACGGACAGACAGACAGACAGACACTTACTCACGCATTTAGCAAGTCCGAAACTACATATCGTTAGACTGTGGTGAGAAACATTTGAGCATAAAAGCAGAACATGCAAACTCCACACAAATGGAGACAGGCCGTGGTAGGAATTGAACCTGAATCCTTCTTGTGTGTGTGTGTGTGTGTGTGTGCGTGCGTGCCTGCATTTGGGTTGTTCTGTCCCATAGGACTACCTTTTAATCTGTTCACCAAGGGTACTTTCCATTCTTAAAAAGATGGCCCTCTTGTGTAGAATAAGAGTATATGTAAGATTATGGGGACATATGCTTGCTTTCTGCTGCGTAAAGTTTACAATCCTTGTTACCACTTCCAAACCTAAAATAGTCAGTGCACTACAACAATTGTAGGTATAATTTGATTACACCCAATCAGCAATCTGAACTGTACAATTTCACTATTTTCTATATTATACTATGATATTTCTCAGTGACTAGCATGTTCATCTTAAACATAGCCCTTGAATAGACTGGCTGCAAGGTTTTTAAATTTTTTCCCTTATTTTTACAATGATTTCTACAGTGATTCCAAATTCGCCAGGGCAGTCATTAGGGAAAGAAATGTCTGTGTTCAAAGAACATGAATAGGCAATGTGTTGTGGTGGTTTCTGGAGAAAAGTTTTTATCCCAGTATGCAACTTGAAAAAGATAGGGTACTTGCAATTTTACAGTAAGTGTCAACTTTTAGAAATAATTTATTTGCGGTCGAGACAGAATATTGTTTCATCAATGAGCTGGATCAAAAATTCTGTACAAAAACTGGAATATGATGTAATTAAAGCTTAAACATTCAAACTTTCATGTGTATGCCACATGATACCTTTACCCAATGCCTCACTATGAAGCAAGACTGGTTGTCGTATCTTGTTAGAAAACGAAATTTCAGGCCAAAATCGCCTAAACGCAAATGATTTCAGCAAAAGTTTTTTTTTTTTTTTTTCTCAGCCTCTCTGAAATGCTTCCTCACTGTCGCGGGATTCTTCAACATCTATTTTGTCAGCTATCGGGGCAGCAGGTTGTAACAGATTCTGCGTCCCAGATGGATGCAGAGTTTTTGTGTGCATGGATCCTGTTGGAACCGAAGGCGCCTCGGGCTCATTTGGCCCGTTTCCAGCAGTAAATCCAGATCCAGTCCGCACAAAGAGAAGCAGGCAATGTTGACCGTACCTTCTGAAATCCCAAATGTGGAATTCAAGCTGTTGTCGGACGGTCAGCCAGAGACTGACACTGTATACTTGACTTGGAGCAAGTCATAAAACAAAAATGTGTTTCTTTTCTGAGACGGACTGTTCTCTAAAAATTTTACAAGGGCTTCGCCATTGACAATTTTCCACCAAGCCTCGTCACTAACACTACTCATATGATCTATTTCATCCATGAATTTGAGTAATGCTTTCTGGAACATTCCAAATAAATTGGAACATTTTAATTAATTTAGTAGTACTATGCATAAAATACATACTTTTCCTAAACCAATACAGAATGTGAGAAGAACCCAGCTCCTTGTTCTTTAAAGATTAATGAAAATAACTGGGTTTGATGTATGACAAATATAATTGCAGATATAATGAGGATAATTATTCTCACATTTACATGTTGGAAAATAACCATCCAGCATGGATATGACGTGTTTTATGCAGGAATGATACATTCCGATCATGGACAGCCGCAGAGGCTGTTAGTTTTCAGTTCAGAGTGGTTTAATTGAAGTAAATCTTTGGTGTAAATATTTTGAAGTCACTTGGTTGCTAATTGAAAGATGATTCTGAGAAGTGCATGACTGTGGCAGTCAAGGACTGCACTACAGGGTCTGTTGGTTTTCACTTCGAAACAGTTTTATTGAACTCAATGTTTGGAGTAAATATGTGGAGGAAATTTACTGCAAATAGAAAGATAATTCAACATTCCTGCAGGCGTGTGACTGGAGCGACTCGTTCCTGCTTTAAGGGAGCTAAACTCTGCTATACGTTCAAGTTTTCGTAGACTTGGTTCTATCTGCAAAGAAAGGGCATGGTTCCATAAAAAGTTTTCCTCCCCCATGACAAAAACATACGGGGTATCTGATTAAAAGCAAAGACATTTACATACGTTTATAATAAGTCTGAAATATTTGTAAACTGTCTTGTCTGTCGCCAGGCACATTTCAGTCAAAGTAAGGGTGGCTTGTTTGCTCTCGGTAATTAGCATGTGTACACGAGCAGCTTCCGCGGGCAACGACCTAATGTTCAGAGGCCTGGTTTTGATGGGATCTAATTATTGCAGAAGATTTTAACAGACCGGTGAACAGATGGCCTGTACTGTCATTTCGTTACCTTTGCAAAGCGCCGAGGGAACGAGCGCTAAAAAGGCAGGTTATTAACATGACCCGTTTCAGACAGTCTCAACAGGGTGGGGTTCACAAGTTAATGGAAGCTAGCAGACAGTTCGTGGCTTTGTATCTGCAGGCATTCATGGTGTAGACTGTTGTTTAAGGTTGATCTTTTGTGACAAGTAAGAACTGTTTGTGTCATGATGAGATAAAAGTATGCAACAAACTTGTGAGGATTGTGACTCTTTTAACTAGGCCATGTTCCTCAGAAAGGTATTCATTCTTGTTAAAGCTGGATTCATCAGCTTTAACAAGAATGAATCCAGCTTTAACAAGAATGAATACCTTTCTGAGGAACATGGCCTAGTTAAAGCTGGATTCATCAGATATCAGTCAGTAATACAGCCATGGAGGAGTGATTTTAGTTTCGTTTCCTTTATTTTGAGTTGGATGGATGAGAATGCAGCCCAATAAACCTTTTACAGAGTTTAATTTGAGGACCTTGGATTATATCAACATAAAATCATTGGTATGAATTCATTTTATGAATTCAAATTTCCTCTTTAGCACACACTTACTCTCTAGCATATTGAAATTCAGTGCTCAGGGATTTTGACATTGGGGCACAAGCAGCTATTGTAGCTGGTGACTTGAGTGTAGCATTATCAACAGCAGAGTTGTGCATGGCTAGCATTATTCCAGCAAATTGTTACAGCTGGTTGAGGGATGAGTGGATAAGTGAATTTAGGAATGTTACCCAGCATCAAAAGGTGAGTATCAAACCTTTTTTGAAGGGAGCATATTGGGAAGTAGTGTACAGATTTTTAGGTGCTTTCATATGCTCCTGAGTCCACCCCAACCACCCCCCCCCCTCCCCATTGCAAAGTGTTCTGGGTCATTTTTCCACACTACAATACACATCCCATACCTGTAGGAGGTCAGAACCAGATCCAGACCAGCTTTTCTCTCTTTAAGGGCATATATGTAACATATATTTAATTCAATCAAAACACACTTTATGTTACAACATATGTTTCCTTGACTTTTTCCCTTTGGATCGGAGACAAGCAAGCATGTTCTGTGGAATATGTTGTTTTAATATGGAGCTAGAATGGCATAAGTATGTATTGAATGATTTGCTTATACCCTTTAAGAGACTAAGTTCATTCAATTTATTTCCAAAGAATTTGAAACTCTCACAATTTAAAATTTGTTTCTTTAAAAATTCATCTAATCCAAATGTATGTGATTTGCAGCTTCTTTTGTGCTCTGACTGCTTGTTTCAAGAACTGGTTCAATCTAACGCCCGAGAATTACCCTTTACTCTTTTTCATTTAACCATTCAGTCTTCAAGCTCTATAATATAACTTAATTTTAACGATAGAATAAATGATTGCATTTTTAAGGTAATCTTTTTTTCAAAGATAATGTGTATTTTACGAAATACGTTTATGACATATTTTATTTAAATAATAATTTAATTTTTGGTATTACTGTAAAATGTTTCAATCACAGGCAGTATTTCAAAAGATAAGAAGCTGCCCACGGCTCTAATACCGCTGCAGTCTTCTGTAGTATTTTTCAGCGGATAAGCAGTGGAGACTCTCGTTGTCCGGTTTTAGAAGGATATATAATGTAGTGCACTGCAAAAAGGCAGATTCATTGATGAGTTTGAGGAGAAAAGGTTATTTCATCGCAAACTCAGCAGGTCTGCTGTTGAAGTAGGTTGGCTGTAATGTTGGAGCATTAGACTGATAGACCGAGTGACTGATACAGATAAATCACTCACTGTAACTTCTGTTTTACAGTGTCTTCCTTCCACAACACAGAGCGTTTCAACAGCAGCAGTGACACCACTTCAATTCCGGAAGTACATTCTGAGAAAAAGAGTGCTTTGTAGCACCTTTTAAGGTTTTTCATTTGTCCTGCTGGGGGAACCCTTGCAGGTTCATCTGAGGTACGGATATCTTTAAAGAGTTCTTTATATAACCTTTAGAATAAGGTTCTACAGAGAACCTGTGAGTGAAATCCATATCAAAGAAGAACCTTAAAGGGTTCCCCCAGTGGGACAAGCTAAGAACCCTTTAGGAACCTTTAAAAAAAAAAAAAGATGTAGGTTGTACGGTATTGTGAGGGATAGCATGTGTTTGAAAGTGAAAGCTGTGAAGGCGAAAATTCATCTTAAATCGAAGGGAACCTAAAGTGCCTCTCAACCCCTCGCTCCCACTTTGTCTAAAACATATTAAAAAGGAAGCAAATCAAGTAAGTAATTTAAGTTTTGGACCTTAATCCTTATATGTCTTCATCAAGGGTATCAGTTATTATGGGGTTGGTTGTATGCATGAGATGGTTTCTAAGTGGGATTTAGTGATTACAGTTCATTTGTGAGCAGTTTATTAAACAGAAAATGGGGAATACTGTGAGCCATGAAGGGTGTGGATTGCTTTATTAACACTGAACTGGAACAGCAAACAAAACATCTGTGAAAAGCCGAGGCTGTCTCTTATATAAATTCTTTTATGGCAAGTCTGCAGAACGTGAGTGTGTAACCAAAGTTGAAGTTTTGTCACAATCCAGATATACTTGTAAAGCTGCAGTGTTTTGTGCGTTGGCAGAGAAGGACATGTTGATTGGCCATTGGTCCTTTCCGGTGTTGCTAGTAATTCACCAGGTGTCCATCATGTGTTAGCCTTGCTCCGATCCCATTGTGAGAGTGATTCTCAGTGTTTAGTCGCTTTCGGTGAAACAATAAACAGAGACAACAAAATACTGCTGTTCTGACAGCACTGCAATGTGCATTTGATTTGTTGTGATCTCAGCCTGCAGGTTGTCTAAATCAAAGTCAGCGGTGCATCGCAAAACAGAACTTGTCCTTCATGTACATAGAAAAGATTGCCTCGGATCTTTGATAAGTTGCTATTAGCACAAACTCTCAATTCAGCAGAAGGGTCGGCTAGCTTGAAAATGGATCAGGAGGTAATGCATTTGAATAGGTAAGATAACCTCGATTGCTGATATGAGTCCTCGGCTTGTATATCAGCTGAGAGAAGGGGATCCTGGGTATCTGTTGCAGCCCTGAGGTGGTTTGCAAACAAAACATCTGGGATTCCTTTCTGTGGAATTGTGTTTGCGTTTCATGCAAGGAATCATGGACCGCATGCCAAGTGCGCAAACCTTCATTTTAAAGGAGGAGACGAGATTTTGTGCGCAAGCCATTCATGTCCAGTAAACTGTCATTTGTCAAGTTGTAAAGGGCTGGGTAATTCATCATGGCGCGGACTTAACCCTTAACTTGTTCTTCCTGCTAAGGTAATTCACTTTGGAAGAAGAGAGGGAGACTATGAATGGAGTGAAATGTGGAAACACAGCTGATTTACTGATATTGCCCACATGCTGTGAAACGCCTCCATTGACAACTTGGTAGGGGAAAATGTTTTACAGGAAGGCTGCTATGATGGGCTCAGTCGGTGATTACAAATAAATATAACAGTTTCATTCAGCTACAAGAATAAAACATGGCATATGACATTTGAATATTTACAACAGTATGGAGATGGATTGCTAACCAAGAAAAGTCAAATGTTTATTGCTCTTGGTCGAATCTTAATAGTTCTGTGAGCAAGTATTTGCCCCCGTCTGAATCCCTGCATTTTTGCACATTTTTTGACGTAGAATTTGGTCAGATCTTCTTTTGAGAGAAAAAAAAAATGAATGATTTGATTAAATGAATTGATGTTTTCTTTGTTTGTTTAGCATGCAAGATAATCAAACATTTACTCTTCAGATTTGAAAAGGTTATTTTCCCCTCATTAACTCAACCCAATTAAAGGGATAATTAGGGTCAGCTGTATGAATACTTTGCTAAACAATCATGGCTAATTAGGTACAGCCTTGACCAAAATGAATCCTAACTACCTTCAGCCCTTGCCGTCAGAGTGAAGTTGTCAGCACACATGTTCTACAGGCTCATCATTCAACAATGAAAACAAATTTCTGAAGCCAACCAGAAAATTTGGTGATGTCTACCTGTCTGGATCAATACCTGAGGTACAATATCTGAGGCGCTGGGACTCCACCAAACCATAATCAGAGCCATAGCGTCTAAACGGAGAAGGTTTGGACAGTCAAATCCTTCACAGATAAATCATTCACAAAGACCATTTACCATAGCCTCAGCTAACGAAAAAGAACATGGACATGGATGCTAATCTGATCTCAAGTTTGCCAAAAAAGATCCTAGATGATCCTCAATAGTACTGGAACAATGTCTTATGTCTAGATGTGTCAAAGAGCTTGGTTGTGTCTAGCAAAACCAAACACTGTATTGCGCTGTAAGTCCCTTATACGAACAGCTGAGCATGGTGTTGATGGTGTCATGGTCTGAGAATACATCGCCGCGTAATGACTTGGAGGGTTTGCAGTCATTGCAGGAACCATGAATTCTGCTTTTTAACAGGGAATTACGAGGGAGAATTTAGCAAAGCTGGGTCATACAGATGATCAACAAAATACAGAGAAGTCTGCATCATACATTTTTAACGGACCTAATCCGAGTCCAGACATAAACCTCTGTGGTGAGACAAAGTGGGACCCAGTGGATCAAAATCATCTCGAGGCGCTGTGAGAGACTAGATAAATATAGGGAGCATTTGGTTGCCGTCGTTGCTACTTAAAAGTCTCATAACCAGTCATTGACTCTGTGGGGTTATTGCATTTAATAAATTAAGTTTCCTTTTATCCATTATATACTTATCCCTTTTATCTACTACAATTTTGTTGCGGATAAATCGTGTAAATGTGAAAAACATTAGAAGAACCACGCAACTAATAAAGACTACCGGCCTTGAATGTGACTGGGATGACTGTTAAGTTATCAGGCTCTTGTCCAGGAGGAAGGACAGCTGTTCTCCATCATGTCAGGGTACAGCGCCTGCCTCCCCTTTGCCCCGAAGCCTCCATCGGTCTCCTCAGTGACTTCCATGGCCGTATGTGTCAGCTCGTAAAAGTTTCATTGCTTCCAAGCGGTCCCCTCTCAGGTCACATGTACAAGCGGTGATTCTTTCCAGACATTCTTTGAATGTTGATCAAGTTTTTTGAGGGAGGGAAGCAGTAAAGGCCGATATTTCTCACCATAGCAATTTACAGTCCTTCCGCACTGCATTTGAAAAGGGCCAGTTAACATACTTGTGAGCGGTTTTTGACGAAAGCAAAGGATGTTTCATTGTATATGTACTAATACAGTTCACTCCTTTGGCTCTGTGTGGGAAAGACAAGCGTGTGCTAGTGCTCCAATGTTACTGTGACTAACTGCTTATGACACAAAGCAATAATGCCTGGCATTTAACCAAGCATTGATGAAGCAGGTTGTAACAGACACCAGCTGAACTGTGTAATGAGATTTACTTTAAGCTTTTGGTACCTATAAAGAGGCCGCACATATCAGTTATTGCTCTCATATTCTCTGTGTGCTTTTTGTGCACTGCTGGGTAGAGGGTTGAGGTGGCAGTGCTTTTGTGGGGCTGTTGATAAGGACCTTGAAACAGGAAAACTATTCCTTTTAAGCTTTCCATGCAACTGCCAAAGTGCTGGGACAAGTAAGAGCAAATGGGCGGTAGCGTCATACTGAAGATCTTCTAAGAGAACGAAACAGAGGGCAAATGCATGACCCGGTGCTTAGAGAACAGAAACGGAATAGCTGTGTGTTTGTCAATCATCTTCCTGGCCTGCCCCTCCAAGGAACTAAATAGAGGGACTAAGATTTCAGGCTAATCCTTTTCAGTAGTGTTTGCCTCATATTTACAACACAAGTATGCACAATCTTTTTTTTTGCGGGAGGTTGGGAGGGCAGAGACTGGGCGGAGCTGTCAGAGGTCCCCTGTGCTGGAAAAAACAACAACAAAAAAAACATATATGCTAGTGACAGCATGATAATTATGCTGTCAGTCCTGGAAAAATCAGGTCTCACATCAGAAATAAGAAACACATTGGTGGAACTGCCTAAAAAGATGATATATTTGTGCTGTCTGCTAACCAGCGTCCTGGCAATTACTGGCTACCAACTGCATAAATCATACGTTGCCAAGGATTCTGCAGCAAACAGCATGAAGCGTTCATACTAGTTTTAACAAAGAATTTGTCATTTCTGTATTTGTGATTTAAATGTGGAAAATGATGCCACATTATGAGACATATTTTAAAATAATATTCCCAAAATAACTATTTATGGCTGTTGGTATTTGTGAAATTCTATTCCAGATTTGTCGAAAATGCATACATATTGAATAAATTCTTCATGAAAGCTGCTATGAAGCTGCTTCTGCTTTCATCATGAAAGTGCTATAAATGTTCCATGTAAGGTTTTGTAAATGCCTTTGTGCCCCCGCTGTCAAAAAACTGTTACCATTGTCAGAGTTTCCATTTGATGTTGCTGGCAGTCACATTGTTCAAATATTACAGTATGTTTCTTAAATGTTTTACAATATTGACACCAGTCAATTTAACAGCTGTTTCTTTTCTGCACATTGAGAAACTCAAGGATAGATTTTAGAAGTCACTCATTGTGTATGTAAATTCTCATTGACTGATAGTCACAACATGATTTGATAATGTAAATGTGGGAGGGGCACCACCAGCACACTCAACAGAGACTGACTCTCTGGACGGAAAATGTTACTGGACACCTTAAGGCCATCTATGTTGTATGAATGAGAGAAATGCATGGACAGGTGTTATAACAATATATTTTGAGGACATTTTGGTGTTGAGTTTGACAGCAATTGATTTGCCATTGAATGCTGCAAACAGTAAGGCGTATGGGTAGCGACTAAAGAATGTTAGAACTGTTCTCTCTCTTTTTCTTTCTATAAACTTCCTTTTTTAGTTTAATTCCACCTACCAGAGTTCCACTGTTCCTTCGTGGTGCAAAAAAAAAAAAACCCCAACGTCAGTTAATCTTGTTCCTTATCAATGTTTAAATGGGAAAAAAGTCCACATTGTCAAACTAGAGCTAGTAAGACAAGTGCTTAGAGGCTGAAAATAGTTTGTAAGAAATATTGTGTATATAAATTATGTATGAGCAATTTTATTGAAAATGGACTCAATGTACTTACCAATGATTGTACCAAAGACATACAATGTAGAATTGTGAACCATTGTAGCTCCTGGACCCTCTCATTAAATTACAAAGGATGTTATCTATGCTATTGGTTTCCATCTGTATGCACGCCAAGAATCACCAAGCATTTCATCAATAGCACTAAACACTAAAGATATCATAGGATATATATATTGCTGGATTTGTACGTACAAAGGCCTTGGGTAATCAAATGTTGGTTTGGCTACTTTGCTAGATTAAATTCTTTGTCACCAAATAGAATACATTAGTGCATTGTATCGACAAATTCTGATGCAGCTACTTCCGTTCCATTTGCGATACAGGCTTTGTTATGTATCTCTGATGTATTAAAATTCCTAAGATCATATCTGTCCGATATATAAAAGCCTTAAAGGTTAAGTTCGCTGAAAATCAATATTTTAATATGTAGCTTTTTATCTTTCAGAGTATCTGGTTTCCATTCTGAAAAGGCAGCCTGTTTCACAACTCGGAGTTCTTTCATTTCCTTTCATGATTTTTTCATGGTCGGACTTCAGCAGGTGACATCTCCTCTCTCAACTGCGTAAGCGACGAATGGACACTTGATTTATCATTCTCTCCGACCAGATTTTTTTTTGCTTCCGAGTCTACACATAAGCATTCAGAGAACGTAGAGGGACGGCTGTCCTGAAACCATTTGAGCCATTCGAGTTATATTGAAATGTTGAGACATATTAAAAAATTGAATAGGAACCAAGTGTTCCTTCTCATTTTGTTTTTTTTTAGCCTCCAGGCTGAAAAGTGCTCTCAGGACCTTAATGTCTACTAGCCAAGGAGTAGTACACAGAACGCTATATATTAAATCTGTACATTAAATTTACACAAATCAAGTCACAAACTAGTTCAGCACACACTACTTAAGAGAATGAGTAATTTATTTGAAGGTATATTTGAACTACAGCCCATAATTAGAGGAAAAGGTAGAATACAACATTATGTGGGTGAAATTCAATGAAATAAGTTCTGAAACTGTAAAAGGATTTGAAATCACCTTTGGGTCTTAGTAGTTGTAACAAAGAATGAACCTATAAATATAAATGACTGGTATAGTCAAGGTAAGAAACATCATATTCTGTTGGGGTAACCCTAGTTTACATTTTTTTACTGTAGTACAATATAAAACTGTGGAACTTTTGAACTGTCAAATCTGCAGTTGACTAAGATGTACATTGGTAACAGATAATATGATTATACATAGAGATTCTTAGCAAGACATTTTTGTTTTATACTATATGAACGAAAACCTTAGAATTGTAGTAATATTTATAGGAAAAGTAGGCGGTAGTCGTGTCACTGTGCAATATAACAATTCCATGTTGCTTGTGAGGGCTGCTAATGATCTGTCATGTCACTTTGTCACATTGTTAACAGAAAACAGAGTGACAAAGCATAACCTGTGAGAGGTAATTATGGCACTCTTATGTGTGTCCCCATAGTATTGCTTACTTTGTACAACTTCAGCTGCATTTGAGGGAAAGAGCAAAATGTGGGAAAATATTCTTGAGGACCTGAAAATAAAGAAGCAGAAATCTAAAACCTCTATCTGAACGTGTGTGTGTGTGTGTGTGTGTGTGTGTAGGAAGGTAGAGAATGAAGGTAGATGAAAGATTATGTGTGTGTGTGTGTGTGTGTGTGTGTGTGGGAAGGTGCAGAATGAAGGTAGATGAAAGATTTTGTGTGTGTGTGTGTGTGTTGTGTTTTCAAGTATTTTCAGGCTTAAGAAAAATGACCTTTCTTTTAAGCACAGAATGTGTTTACCATAGGTATAACATCCACCCACTCTTCAAGTAAACTGACATATTACATAAGAATCAGCCTTCTAATCTTTGTTACCATGAAATATTTTTACCTTCCTTTTACAGTGTTTTGAATGTCACGTTGAAATGTTTCCAAGGAAAATAATTTACAAAATGCCAACTGTTTCCTTTTTTCGTGTCGAACCACCGCCTCTGAGTATGACCGATCGATGCCTGTGCTTGCAGGAGCGAAGATCCAGTACGAGAGGATAGGGTCTGATGTCACCATGCAGTGTGGCTTTCTGGACAGCGACGCCTCGGTGACGTGGAAGGTGAACGGGACGGACGTCAAGGCCCGGCAGGCCTTGGAAGGCCCCAGGCTGATTCTCATGGAGGTGAACCTGAGCAGCAACGGACTGTACAGCTGCTTCGAGAACCCCAACGGAGAACGGCGGGACCAGATCGTCCTCCGTGTGGGGAGTGAGTACATTAGCGCCCCCTATCTTCCTAACCCCCGCTTACCGTTCCCTTATCTGCAATCTCCACCCTTTCCCCTCACACCACACTCCACAGCAAACATAAGCAAAGCAAGCCTCCATCCAGCTGCATCTGCGAAAAACATACAGTCTTGTTTAGACATACCCGAGAGAGGTGTATACTCAGCGTATAATTAATAACAACCCTCCGCCCTGTCCGCTGGCTTCAACCCACCCCCTGGCTACAAACGCTTGTCTCTTTGTTGGAGCTGGAGGGTAAAGTTCCTCTGTATTACAAACCAGATTTACGATCTGTGCTAAGATAAGTGGCCGTATGATGTAATGGTTCAGTGCAAGTACATGTGGGTCATGTTTTCAGAGTCTTATTTTGGGAATGTAGCTTTGATTGGAGCTGCTGCACAGAGGTCAACATGGTAGTCATGAACACGGCTGAAAAAGGCATAAGCAGTATGTGACCGTAGGATATGTGGTTAGCCCTGCTTATGTAACGAAGCGGGTCCGACACTGAAATTCTGATGAGTGAGGTGTGATCTTCTGTTTCGGGGCCTTGCCCGACAAGCTGCAGTCATTTTTTTGATTTCTTTTAGGTTGTTGAAAAAGCGTCTTTGTCAATCGATGGGAAGTTGTATGTGAGGATGAGAAAATTTTCACCTCAAACAAATCACGACCTCGCAGTTTTTGTTCTAGTTCAGTGGGCCTCTTGAAACGTAGCGCTTATATTATAGAATTATATTTGGTTGTAAAGTTCTGTAAAGCAAAAATTTAAGATGGTTAGGAAATTCAAAGAAGAGCCTCAGAGCTACTTCATCTGATCTGTGTTTTGACACGCCTTTCCAACCATATGCTGCTTTGCATTCTGGTCATGGTCCCATGTTATCATTTTTCTACTGTCATGCCACACCAGTGCTGGCCTCCCTTTTCCCTGGTTTCTGGGATTTTCCACTGTCTTTTGGTTCTTGTTCAGCTCAACGAAACCAAGCTGATGTGGTTCGACAACCCATCTGTTGCCAGTTTGCTTATAACAGTGCCAAGGGCGGAGACGGCCGCTAATGTAATCATGCCAGTGTAATGTTTTTTAGCGATTTTAAAAATACTACCGTGGCCTTTTTTCTTTGGTGTTCTGAGTGGGTTGCAATAACTGGAAGCAATCGGTACACACAGTATAAAGAAATACAAACTGTGCAGGGACACAAAAAGCCTACTGATCACAAAATAAAGTCTGGGCAAGGGTTTGCGCAAATGGCTGTATCAATAAAGAAGATGCTCCTTTCACGATAAGGTAAGACTTTTTACATTTTAAATCAATACAATATATGAAATGAATATAATGTTTATTTCAGTAAATATGGGCTACTTCTTCAAACGTAGAGCGTTTATACATGATAGAGGTAATTAATGACTCAATATTTACTTGATGCATTACAGGGATACTCAGAGTGGCATGGGAGCAAACATTTTAGCAAGTAGGATCTTTGCTTACCAAGAGTAGGAAACCCCTCTGGTGCAATTTTCATTGCTGTTTGTGAGTTCTGGAGAGACTGCAACAACTGATATACTGATCTGGACTTAGTATTAGCACAATGATTGGAAGTCTTTGTGAAGAACATTACCTCGCTCAAATTAAAAGTGAGAACATCTTCCTTTGACAACAAAAGACCTTGTGTTAGAGATGTACCGTGAAGCCAAACTAAACAAACATATCTCTAACATTAGATCTCATGGCCTCACTGTGTTGTGGCACAGAACATTGGTTCCAGAGATTTCTCTGGAATGCACACAGAAATAAAAACAGTACAGGTGGGCTTCTCTGTTCTCAGGAAGTAGACTCAAGGGGGTTTAATTGCCGAAATTTAAATGTTTAACTGTCTGGCTAGCAGAAAAAAAAATTTATGTAAAAGACAATCTTATTTTTGGTGGCCTCAAGGTCTGGCTAGTCAAAGACTGAAAACTCTGTTGGCTCTGCTCAGATTGAGAGCAACAATAATAACAGACAAGCAGAAGCCAGAGTCTGTTCTGTAATTAGTTACAGTATAACACAATAAATCACACAAAATAGTTTATTTCTTGTTGCTGCAATTATCAGGCAGTTTAATTTAATAAGACAATTTCATAAGTAAAGTTACTGGAAACAGTTATACATTTTTGAATAAACAATACTGAGTAACTAGCTTTGATAAATTTGTATTCCTTTTGCTAGTTGCAGCTCACAAAGAAAAGCAATGCTGTCTTTAATTTTAAATAAAGAAAATGAGTTAAGGCCTGTTGTTCGATGCAAGAGTTTGCCTTGGTAATGAAAGCGAGAGATCTCGAGCAGAGGGCACACAAAACTTCAACATCAGCACCACTCAGCAGAGACCCAATTTCTGTTCTTGGCCAGATGGCCGAGGCATTACTGGCAGGCTAGCCAAAGATGTTCCTTTGAATTAGTGAGTCTGATATATAGTTATTGCATTAATTGGAAGGTCGTGATTTGTGAAAATATCTGAAGGAATCCTTAACCTGAGGTTTAATGTTTTCTGTTAGGCATATATTCCATTTTTTTGGTATTTTTACATCTTAGTTTCTGTGTACGGCTCATTTGACGCTTCACCTGACTATTTCAAACTAGTTTACAAAAACTACTGAGCGGTTTTTTTTTTGCCTGTGGGTCTTGGTGTACAGTATTGGATTTTGTGTTAAAAGACAAAGCAATTTAGAGAACAATGCCTTTTTGTGTAAAGAGAAATAAGACAAACATTAACCGTACAAAGACTCTAAGGAAGTACAAAATAAACGGCTGTGTAAATCTGATCTCTGCCCCTTTGTGAATGCAAATTCAGCTGTGCCTCTCATCCCATTCTGCACTGGGTGCATGCGGGCCATGGTGGTCCCCAACAGTAGCACCACCATGCAATTCACTTGCATCGGGATCATGGTATTTAATTACAGTCATTTCTTTCCATCCAGCATCTCCATCTACCCTTTGGCTTCTCGAAACGCCATTTCAACAATACATTTGCATGACTAATTTTCAAATTGTAGTTCTGTTGCTATGCAATCAGCTTGTCAGAGTCTGTGACTGACTTTCCGTAATGGGTGGGCACTGTCCCTAATTGCTGTGTATATCGAAGCCAATTTGTTGTCCACGACATCCCTATATCAGATGGGAAAGAGATAACCTCCTGAAGCCATTGTCCGTAGGGAAACACTTTGTAATTTGTTTGGTATACGGTCATCACATATAACTGAACAGTCAGGTCCTGCCAGTCATGTACTAATATTTAATATAATATTCACACAATTCTAACACTTATAATAGTGTGGTGTAATTATATGGTACAATTATGCCATTTAATGTAATTCAGCTCTTCAGTAAGTTGTTTTAATTCAAATTCTCCTGGTTACTGCCCCCTCAAAGTGCTTTGTCTTGCAAAAACAGTTTCCGTATATTTTAGTCGCTAACATGCACAGAGGCAGTAACTTGCCATGGACTATTATACTCTTCATGGTCTTGAGCCTATTTTTAGACAGAACATTTCTACTCACAGGCATATATGTTAACTTTTACTGCTACAGCTCATAACTACAGCACTAAATCCACTCCATATCAGGTCATGTTACACTGACAGTCCCACAGCGTCATTTTTTGTCACTACGACAAGATAAAATGGTACTTCAGCAATTGTTTCATTCCACGTAGTAATTATTTTCCTTGAATAATGTTTGTTAAACTGGCAAAGGTAAACCATAAATTGTATTTTCTTTTCCTTCTGTGTTTTGTCAGCTAGTCACGTCAGAAGCTGACTTGGGTCGGTTAGGTTCATTTCTTTGGTCTTTTGTTGTATTTGTCAGCTTCTTATCTTCTTATCTCTTATGATGCTACGTAAACATGTTAACCTGTTTTATAGCTAATACAGCTAATGTTTTCTGTATAGTTTATAATAGTAGATCTTTTGCAAGCTATGCTATTTAGCTATCTAAGATGTGCCACAGTTATTTAGGCTAGTCTTAGCAACCTACAGTATAAAATTAGCTAGCAGCTAAAATTTCTCAAAATCTGAGCAAATAAAGAAAATATTGTCTTGCCATTACAATTAGAGCTACATTATAAAGACAGCTACACAGTTCATAGTTGTGTGAAAGATGACATCTTATTTAGATTCAGTTATTGAGGCATTCAGTAAATTTAAATAGAGACATCCACACCACCCCAGCCCAGTTCTCCCCAGTGGGAGAAAAAGTATCAAAAATATGTACTTAAGTAAGGATACATCATGAGCTTGCAATGATAATCTTTGTGAAATACACTCACCTTAGCTGGGAATTTTTGGTACCCATAAAGAGCCTCCAGAACAGATAAAAGAGACAGGTTGAGATATCTTTTGCTTAAGCTAATTCAAACAGCTCTTTCATATGACCATAGGTGTTGCTGGTAACCTGCATTCAATTTCATGCTACTGTATCTCCAGTACCTATTCTCTGAGCATTGCACACCTGTGCTACTGCCTGCTGAACCAACTCACTGATGAGTTCAGAAAGTCCATCCCACACACATCACATCAGATTATTCATTTTTACAAAAGAAAAAAACTAAAAACAAAATGAAAGCCTGAAGAGTAAGCAAGTGACCCACATTCAGCTGACTTTCTATCCCCATGTGCAATAAATGCATAATTTTAAATGCAGTCATATAAAAGTGAAAGTGCATTTTAAATTCATTAACGTAAACTATGGTTTCCCAAAAATAATACTTCCGTAGAGCATTTTATACTTCCTTAATATCTTCAGATCCCTCTCATCCCCTACAGCTGTTCAGCATGACCTACCACTTAAGTCGGGCATGCAAGCCGTTGCAGTATACCTTTCCCCCATCACCAGAGCAGTCCTGTTCCGTTTTTACGGGGGTACAGGCCCATACTGTTGTGATGTTGCTCTTGTAGGGTTACTATGGGAATATGAGAGCCATCCCGTGCAGCCGCACACTGTGCTCCTTCTCGTCTTGCTTTCTTCTCTCATAATGGAGCTGGCAGGATTTCTGGTGAAGGCACTGATTTAGTACACGGCCTTCCAAAATTAGTACGAGCACCTGTAAGTCATGGATGAACCGTCCGTGGGTCCCATGCTCTTCCATACTGATCATTTTTGGGTTGCCAGTCTCCAGTCTTAATACTAAAACGAGGAAAACATTATCCCTCCAGTGCTGTTTGTCATTTGTTTCATACTGTTGGCGGTGTTTGTATGTAAATGTTTCTCTCAACATGTTGCTCAGCCACCATTTGACTGCGTGCTGCTGGGGTAATGCCAGAATTTTATCCTCTTTTATTTTGCATTTAAGTAAGTAAGAATGTTTAGATGAATAATAGGTATATTTCAATATACTGGAAACAAGTCCATCATGGAAGGGAAACGTTTTTTGTATCATCGTACAGTAGTGAACCATGCCAGCTTCTCTCATCAAAAGACTGAAAATAACATCTAATATACTGTATGAGGCAGCCATTTGGAATACACTTAAACGTGTTCTGTTTGTTTCGCATGTACAGTCATTAATATTTGAGCTCTGTAGACATATAATCTTTACTTTTCTTGACAGTGACACACTTTACTCGTCTTTTTGGAGAGTCTATCATCTATGTTTTGACTTGATTTAATGAAATATTCAAAGCCGAGCACATTGTAAAAGTGCTTGGCTTTTGAAAGTTCTTGTGAAGGGTTGTCTCTTCCAGTTCCTGTTTTTGTATACTTGTTGGCACCACGGCTTTCTCCCTGCATGTGATACCACACACTTCAGTTCAGATTACAGGGATTGCCAAGGAAAAAGAATCTTCCTCTAACGGTTTGTATGAGCTTGGAATCTCTATCGCTTTTATTTGGGCTGGGTTTGCAGGTACAGAACAGGTGTGTGGAGGCTCAATCCAGACAAAATGTTTTCAGTAGGTCTTTCAGCTGGATGCTATATATCAGATATAGATTATAATACATTGCCTACTGCTAGTTACAGAATTGTAGTTGTTTTACTTGTAGCCATAATGCTTCAATTAAAAATAGGGCTAGGCAGAACAACATATGAATATGTATTCACAAATAAGGATTTTGATTTGCCTTCAAAATGGTATCAATACTTATTTGTATCTCTTCTGTGAGAGATAAGGGGGTAGAAATCTGCTTTGTACTCTACTTTCCAGAACTTCCCATGAAGGTGCAGTGATGTTTTGATCTTGTAATTGGGCAGGCCATTGAAAGTGTTTGACACCCTTGTGTTCATGAGACCACACTTGAATCCAGAGCAGTGTGTATGGGAACATTAGCATTTCAGAATATGTGAACATCTTGAGTAAACAGTGCTTACACCATTTAGTTTCCTAAACTGGTTTTGAATTCCTAAATGGCTGTAATCCCATGCAGAGTAATGACTGGACCCAATGACTCCCAAGAGGTGGCTTCTCATCCCATAAAAAAATCCACTGCCGTGATTTACTGTTCGGAACAGGAAATGCTGGTCGAGAATCTCCTTCTGCTTTCTACAAACATAAACCCATCCAAATGTTGGAAAAAGAATGAAAAGATAACTTATCAGGCTATATCACTTTCTTCCACATCTCAGAGGTCCAGGTTTTGTTTTCAAATTGTTTCCTGAATGGAATTCAGCATTGTGAAGCTCATGATATATATTTCTCATTGAGACTGGGTCGCAGTGTTGATTCAATTCTGTGGCAATTTTTGATTCCGTTGTTTTGTGGCTTTTTATTAGCCACTCTGCGTTGTATCAGTCTTTCCCTGACATTGACTTGCAACTGCTATTCCTCTTTCCCATTTTTTTTTTTTTTACTTTTTGGCATATGCTATCATTTTTTTCCAAGGTTCCCATTGATATGTTAAATAATTTTGCTTTATTGTTGCACCTGCAGCTATTTGGCCTTTTTCAAAATCTGTGAGATCTCTCATGTCGTTTTAAAAACTCTCATATTAAAGTTTTGATTTTAAAATATCTTATAGTGGAAAAATATTCTTAATCAGTATTAATAATCATGTTAAATGTGTAGATTCCTTTTTTTTGCAATTTCATTACTTCAACATCTTTTTCCATTTGGTTTCTGTTACTTTGTCTGTCCTCTGTATGTTGTGGTCGGTCTGTTGACAAAAACATACATGACAAATGAATTGCTCTTTTTTGCTCAAAGCAAGCTTAAAATTGTGTTCAGCACCAGGGTTTGTGATATATAATTTTTTCTGAAATGGTAAGTGAATACATTATATTGTTTAGCAGTCAGGGAAATGCATGCATGTCAAAACATTTACTGCTCAGAATGTTATAATGTTATGAAAACATTTACCATTTTCTTTACTTCCTTATGATGACATAAAAATATTTGAAATACATTCTCATACAACTTCCAATGTATTAGGTCCTCAGTAAAATGAGTTATATGTACACATGCACTTAGCCACTTGGAATGCAGAGTAAATGTTAGTCTTTAAACTAATTTAGTCACACTTAATTTTGTGTTATTATAAGAGCACTCATCATATTTCATGTTTCTCTTCAGTTCAAACAGTGAAAACCTACCTACACACTAAATGGCTGATACTGGAATAGCATTACATGCATTATGCTTTAAGGCCTCAAGGTTTAAAGAAGGTCAGCTCCAAAGAAAGCAGACAGTACATTACATTACTTACTGGCATCGCAGATCTTCTTAACCAGTGTGACAAATATGGCTTCTTTCTAACATATTATTCATTTATGGATCTGGATATTAAACTGAAAGGACTCAGGTAAAGTATCTCGAGGGTACACTAGCAAACCCATTACCCTCTAGCTTGGATGGTCAAATGGCTTCAGAAGTATGGCACATGTACAGTCATTATAATTAGCGCTCGCTTTGTGAAGAATCTGCAACCTGGTAACCTTGTAGGTCGTCTCTTAACAAATTAGGATTCTGTCAGGGAGGAAAAACTAATTTCAGCAGCATCATTCAGTAGTTATTTTTTAGTTTTGCAAGACAGTTTTTCTCTGTCTTGTAATAAATGCCTAAAATTAATATGATTTTGCACGGACTTGGGAGAAGATTAACTTACCCCTTCAATACATGATTAAGACATGGTTTATTTCATTACACAATTCATGATCTAATCACTTCTAACATTTACTGACATGGGAATCATGTACTCCAGTGTTTAATTTGATTATCATTTATAGGGCTCGTTCATTGAAAATGAAGTTGTTATTCATTAATCAAATTTGACCTAAGCTACTCTCTGGGCTTATATCGTTGTTAAAATAACAATTTTTTCCCTTCCATTATTCAATGAAACCCACATCCTAAGCAAATCTGGACAGATGAAAATATCACCAGCCTACAATGTTTTTTCTCCCTTGTGGTACTTACGCAAGACACTCTTTTAGAGGCTAGCATGGAAAATTATCTCAAGAATAATTTAAAACCCTCTATCTGCTGTCTGGTGGAGCCATTCCCTATGCTTTTTAACTGACAGTCATTTTGACAAATTGGGTTGTGGCTGTGTGTCGAGTGATACATTAGTGAATCAATCAGTGACTCAAAACTCATTTTAAAAAATCCTTGATATAAAGTGTCGCTGCTATGCGAGATGCATACACCTCACACATGACTGGCTTTGACATTCCATGTGACAAGTCTAAGACAGTGATAAATTAATACAGGCTGAGCGTGGAGGAACAAGCAACAGGTTTGCACATACAGTTTTGTTCGGGTACATCAGGTTCCAGATTTTTTAATCCAAAATTTGTTAATTATACCAGAGCCACTGGAGCCGAAGGGTCCTTACATTGTCAAATAAGACGATTTTGAGTTCACCTTGTATCACACAAAAAAAAACAACATTCAGTCACTGCAACCAACTATTGGAAAAACCTGAGATCCTGTAGAATAAAGTGGCCCCTTTAGGTCAACGTTACTTATTGTGGCTATGGAAGTATAATGTAACTTATCTGTTTTGATGTGCGTACAATGCATGCATGGTTTTCTTAAGCATGACATTAAAACAACTACTGTTCATGATTATTCTGGCCCTGGCTTTCATTTGTGTGCCTATTCACTGAGTTAAGGGATAAGATAGGAGATTCTAATACATATAAAAGTAGTAATTAATTCACCATGCTTGCAGTAAAAAGATGACATGTTTAGATAATTTCAGTGGGAGAAATATTAATAAATATGTTAGATAATACAATTCATCTGAAATTGAAAGCAATTGGGACAGAAATGACCAACAGGAATGGAAACCCAAACCTCAAAAACTAAAATAATTCAAACTGGCTAGCCAGCCAGTGACAATCCTTTGCACTGTCTCTCATGGTTATCATCATATTGTAGTTCTGGGAAATGTGGTTAAGTATAAATGTATTGGAACATCTTTACTGTAGAGATTTTTTTACTTTGATGTGCCAGACTAAATCATAACTGAGAAGTCACTGGCCAACAAATAGGTGTATCGTGTATCTACATAGGTCAAGAAATGTGAACAAAGTGAAATATAGTAAGGTTTAAAAGAACACCCAGGTTTAATAAGATGGGTTAATTACTTGTTACAGATCACTAAGTGAACAAACATGAGTTGTGTTTTTAAGCAGGTGTCAGTCATGGGATATTCATTTGTGGCGCAGAATTTTGATTGAAATGAATATGCTCTGTGCTGAGTTCTGACTATTTACATTCTTTGCTAGTGTTCCATGGGAATACTTCTTGAGGCACCATAGTTCCTAATAAAAGTGGGTCCATATTTAACTGTAATACTCCTCTCTTGCTCTTTATCCTCTGTTCCCCTTTCCCTGATATAAGTAGAGTTTAAAGGTAGGTAAAAGCCTAAAGAAAGGAATTAATGCTGAGGGGTATATATCCCTGCTATATTAACTGGATCAGAAGTGAAAAGGCCCTAAGGGCAGAGAGGGTTTGACTCCTGTTTTGTTCCGTGCCTTATCTCAGTTAAATCTCATTTTCCTCCTCTTCCCTATGTTGTCAATTCATTGAGCATGGACGAGAAGTCAAATAATGCAAGACACACACACACACACACACACACACACACACACACACACACACACACACAAAGAAAGCCCAGACATCGCTGGCAGAATTTTCATGCTTCATTATAACGTGTTGGTAGGCAGCAAAGTGTAGTTTATACTGTGTCTGCAACAAAATTCAGTGTCTGCAGTGTTCAGAATGATGTCAATGACAGGTGCAAATGCTATGTCTTTTTCAAAAGAATACAGTTTTAATTGGTTTGTCGGAGATCCAACAGAGCTTAAGGTCAGACATGGCTGTTCATTTTCTACTTTCTGTCAGTTTCCAAGCTATATGCCACAGAGGAAGATTGTGTGAAACTGTTGATTGAGGGTTTCAAGAGTTCTCATTTATTCAAACTGTTCTCTAAATGGTGGGAAGTTATTTGGTGGCAATAAAAAAAAAAACATTTAGTGGATAAAGCCAATAAAAACAAATATGAAAGGGATGTGTCTTCAGCCATAGAAACATCTTATGAACAATACAATATTTAGAGTAGCAGGGTCTCTAGTATCAGGGCTGTTGTGATAAATTGTTTCAACGTGTCATGTTCTTTTCGTGCAATATAGAATGTATTTATTAAGACTTTTTTTTTTTACTTGGATGCCTCACTCTGATTTTTCCAGGTGTTAAAATATCCCAATTTTCTGCGTGTTATTACAGTAAGGACATTATCCAATCCTGAGCAACAAATCATAGCTGTCATTTCTGTTCTTTTCAAAAAGATGAACAGACTTATCTTAGAGGGATTATAGTGAAGCAAGCTAAGGTAAGAGGTTGCGCAGAAAGCGGATCAAAGGTTCTGTGTCGGACCTGCTGAACAGGCTTGAAAATGGCCTCGATTAAATAACTGGGATTGAAAAAAAATACAGCAAGTTACCCTGATGATAGAATTTCCCTGATAACCAAATTTTAAAATATTCACGGTCATTTAAGAGCGGCAAAAACCTTAGTCGCTGTCTTGAGGGTGCCTATCATAGTATCCTTGTCCATCCTTGGGCCGGACGAAGTTGCCGCATTACATGCATCGCTAGGAACAATCTGAATGCTTTGTATTCATCAGCTGAAGTGAAATACACGGTTTCTTTATGTCTATAGGACAGATCCATTGTTACTGTGATACTCCAAAATATGATGCTCGGTCATTAAATGATCTCTTGCCGGTTGCATTATCTTTGTGTTGACTAAGTACATTGAGAGAGATTGTAGTAATCATATTTCCACCATGCTTGCTCATTCAGGTCAGCTCCTCCTTGCTTATGAAGTATAAAGGACAAAGGAAGATGTAGGATTTAGCCGGCTGAACGTGAGAGCCTGTATTTTTTTTGTTTTTTTTTTTTCCAAGGGGTCTATGTCTAGGGTACAGCTCACTTTAATTTCCTCTTGTTTTCCGTCCCTCAGCTCTGCTAATAATATCATGCCTCTAGATGCAAGTTATAAGTCTTTCGGAATATGCTAATGACACAGATCATATTTCTCGCTTGAAAAACAAGCTCCGTGTTAAACAGATGATACTTCCATCACATCGCTGCTCCCCAGAATCAGTGTCGGCCAATTTCTGTGTAAATCACTGTTAGAATGCAAAAAAAAAAAAAAAACATTGACGAGCATCTTGGACATTCCAGCCACCGCCTAAGAATGTTGAGATTTCTGATTGTATACTATGTGCACATTTCGTTGGCGAGTGAAAGTGCATGGGCAAGGTTGGTGAGAATGCACTGTATTTAAAAATGTATTCATAAAAGCCTGACAACATCCATTTGAGGCCATGGAGATTCTGGTACAAGCAAAGATGGTCTCGCTTAAAGGATTTCGGCTTTTAATATGTGATAGAGTATGGAGTTTTGAAGGTCTGAAACAAATCAACACTGTCTGTAGAAGTGAATGTGACAGGAAAGATTATTGTCAGGCTGCTGATTCAGTTTGTTGACAGACATGTATAAGTTCTTAGTTGCAATAAAAACTCTTGTCTATTACGTCCCACTGCTACCCCACTTTTCTTATAAAAAGATGAAAATAATAGTTGGCAATAATCTTTTTATCTGGTGCAATTCAAATACTTAATTTACCAGCATAAATCGTATGACATTATATATTGTCCATGGCGTAATGATGAAGAGAATTAAATGAATAATAGACACATATCGTTAACTGTGTTTATACTGTAGGTTGCAATTTCATCTCTGTCAGTGAAATTACATGTGGGTGGAAACCAATATCGTGACTAAATGTACTATAAATTGTAAGACACACATAAATGTGATGGCTTCATCATAGTGATAACTTAAGAAATGCTCATATGTTATTTGTTATTATTTCAATACTGAAATACAATACTGATTTCCATACTGTTTGTTCATATTGCTGTTCTGTTACATTATCCATTGATTTTCAGCCACAAAATTAATGTGGCATACATGTACTGTTCATGTCTGTATGGCTTACATTCTGAAATGACAATGTCTATACTCATGTTCCTCCTAGACCTGTATATTGGATGAGATATCTGTCAAATGCACTTATAAAGGAAATAATCTAATGGTCTCTCCAGCCCTTGTTTTGGGGATAGTTTGGGGAACGTTTTTCTTATTCAATTAAAAAAAAAAAACACTTGTGCTGATACCGGGCCATCTAGATACAATCTATGCTGACAAATTTTGAAATTACACTAACCTTAAGATAGTACTTAATCTGTTGGAGAGATTTATCCAGCTATTTTGCTAAACATAAGCTTTATTTTCATAAACCTTAATGGTTTCCAGTACTACTGTTGTTTGGGGCTGATGGCACTTTATCTTCTTTACCCTGCATTGCTATGCGAGATAAAACAACTTATCGGACCAATATTTCCATACAGAGTATAGCCATAAATCATTAATGACCTTATTTTATGTCTACTGAACCCCTGTTCCTTGTCAGATTCATGCAGAGGGCTATACTGCTATGCAATGCTATGACAGAGGTTATCAGGTTAGCTAAGTAGCCTTGCTATCAATAAAAACCTACAACTACAACCCCAATCTCATCGCTCTATTTAGGGAAACTATGGTAGGTGTGTAAGGGTGCTCTCTGCACTTAGCACTCCTCCAAAAAAAAAAAAAAAAAAATCTCATCCTACATCACTAAAGCAACCAACAGTCCATATAGGTTATATAGGTCGCAGACCTCTATTTTGGTTAGCTGACCTTAAATTTTCAATTATGTATGCACAGTACTGTACTGCATGAAGCTAACCAGATCTATAAAATTATACTCTAGTGAAAAGAATGGGGAGAATAGGGTTCTTTGGTCCTGGAGTTGCAGTTACCTTTGACTTGGGGGGATGGAGTGGACAAGGGAATAAATGTAATATATGTCCTTAGTAAATGATCTTTTCAAGAGTGGCTTCACTACAGCCTGCTCAGAGCGTACTCTCCGGGGAGGAAACAGATGTGAACTTTTGCTGCAGTCGAGGCTGGATCTCTTCCAGAGTTTTCCCCTCCATCATAATTTACATATTAGTGCTCGTATCGAGGAAGGAAGAAGGCAGAAAAACAGGAGCGAAGGAAACGATATCCAACCTGCGAGCTGTTGGAGGTACTGGCCGAGTTCTGAAGGCGCCAGGCTTTACTTCAAACTAGACATTGTTATTGACAATTTAAAAAAAAAAAAAACAGTTTGAAGTCAATGGCGATATGTAGCTAGATAGTTTGCGGTGACAACCTGTAGCTAGATGGTGTTTAAAGAAGTGGCATACACTTGTAATATAGGCACAACTACTTGCATGTCCTATTGCACTCCTTGCATTCTCTGTATATGGAATTGATCTTCTCATGTTTATAAGCCATGCCATTGTTAACAGTGTTGGTGTTATGGGAAAATATAAAACAATAAAGTGCGCTCAAATATTTACAAACGTCTCTCCATTTCACAACAGGCGTGAGGGAGAGGCACTCTGAAACGGAAGAATATTTTTCCCCCAAAGTTTCCAAACAGATGCGCCCAGGTCGTATTACCATGGAAATTGCATTAGTGGTGGGAGAAACAAAGCGCTTTTGATACTGTCATTGAGATGCCTTGGCTAATGGAAAACTCTTGTATAAGCATTGTCTTAATGTAAGCTCGACGGCTTTGCACCACTGGACCTAGTCACCCAATATTTGAAGGAACAGAAGGATAGACAGTGGTTTGTACGTTTACAGTGCGATGCAAGACGCTGACGGGTTAGTGTTAACATGTCTACAATTTATCAATGGCCACTAATTTCCCTTCCCTGTCTGCTTCTTTTACCTCTCCTGTTTATGTGCCTGTGAGATCTATTTCTACTCTATGGGCTGCAGACAGTTCACAGACAGTGTATCTAGGACAGTGATTCTCATTGAAGGTACCAAGAGCTGTTGTTTATGCTAGCTGTCATCGGAAATGAGCCCCTGCTTAATTAGCATTAGTTAATTAAATACTGTTGACTGCTGAAAGCTGCCATGTTTTCTATAAAAAATGGGTTATTAAAGATGAATTTGTGCCGTTCAGGAGATGAAAGTCATTTTTTCTCTACCACCTATTGTTGATGTGTGCCTTAAGTGCTTGCATATTAGTATTCAACTGTCTTGTCTGATTGTTTTGTTGTGTAATTAATTAACTGTCACGGGGCCCAGAGCAATTAATTAATTGAACAAGAAGCAGCAAGCTAGCTAATGAAATCAGTCAATTTGCACAAAAGTAACAATTTGAAAAGCACCCCTAGAGAACTTTAGAAAAATACGATTTTGATTAGGTCGCTAACAAGTAAGGTTACTGGCAAGTTAACAATTGATGCTTTCTTGCAGGTTGTGCAATAAAGTAAAAAAATGAAACAAACATTTTATTATTATATTGATAGTCATCTTAAGAAAATTAGATTGATCAAATAAAATATAGATATTGTTCATCATATTAAATGACTGCCAGTAACAATAACCACACTCTAAAATTGAACTCATCTACAGCAAAATTAGTTTTTTTTATTGTACATATGGAGTATCTTATACTGTCTGATAATGAAGCTCAGAGGGTCAGAGTGAATCACATTACTGAAAAAATATATATTTTGTAAGAAGTTCTGCTGTTCGGTAAAATTATACTCTTTCATAACCTGAATATCTTCACTAATATGGAAATGAAGAATGAAGTATCACACCGGAATAACACTTCCTGTGAGTGTCCTCCTGGTCTCAGGAAACATTAAAAACTCTTTACGGTGACAAGAAGAGTGCCACTCAATTGACGCGAAACACTGAATGTCGGCCCATTGCCTTCCCATCGCTAATCAATCGGGGTAGATGAATCAAAGATCGGGTATGTCTGGATGAGCCTCTGTTACAGTCAAATAAGATGTGACTATTGATGTTTTCCCAATTGGATTTTAGGGCTGAAAGTATATTTCTGAGAGACTCTAAACCTGACTTTGCCAACCTGCATGCATTCTGATTAAAGCCGACTGTAGTGATTTATCCATGGCGGCTTAGCTTCAAACCACTGTCGCCCACACAGATTTTTCTTGCTGTAGGGAGGTATGATCCGCTAAATCACGATAAACACAACATTTGCTTGTCTTGCAATATAACATTTATGTTGGCCACAGGGGACCACCTTGTTCTGTATATTTTTTTTAACTTGGCATTAATGACCCCCTACAGGGATAAACTGTAATAATATTATGTACTGTAACATATAGAAAAGCATGGGTTTACCTGAGGTTCACAGCAGTGCGTGGTTCAAAACCATCTCCAACATTCTGCAAATGATTGAACTACCACTGTTATCACGGTTCCAAAAATAATTCCAATTATTTAAAAAATGAATCTATATTTTAGGCATGTATTTATATGTTGTCATCTAGTGAATCTATTAAGAAATTGCTGCTGTCATGGACATGGATCTCTGTGGGTGCCATTTTCTATCATTCTTTCCTGCTGTATGACTAAGTACTTCCTGACCTTGGAGCCAATGTTAACTTTCCCATCAACAATCCTAATCCAAACCATCGAATGTAAAAGTATGATTCTGTTCCAGAATCAGAAACAGAGGTAAATTCCATGTGCGTTTTTGCTGTTTGTACAGCAAAAAAAAAAAAAGTGCTGTTACTTTTTGGTTATATGCATTCCAAAATTTGATGTTATAAATAGCTCATATTTAGGACACATTTTAATGAATCTGTGAGTACATGTAATGAACCTTATTTTTAAAAAATCTCAAATATTTGGTGTCACCATCATTGTAAAATATGTTCTAATTTGTAGTTTGACCCATCGACACTCATTAGTAAACTCTTGTTAAGGTTTTGCAGCTTTTTCACTTATTTGTTGAAAGAGCATACAATCCTTTTGTGAATATACTCCTTAAATTAATGGCACTTGAGTCCTTTGGGTATACAGTGTTATGCTTGTTACTTGTCCAAAGCAGTGGCTTATTTTCGAAGGAGAATGAGCTACTTTAATGATTTATTAGACTGTTACGAACGACACGCCGTTGATATGGACAGCAAGCCTAGTTTGACCTGTTAAATTATGGTGACAGTAGTCTTGATTATCACTGATAAATCTGTGTCTTCCTCCATTGGCGTAAAACAGTATTACATCTGTCAACATTACATGTCGTGCATTGAGGTCTGAAGCAGAATGACACAATATTATACTACAGAAGCCATGTGAGGAGCTATGCAGTGGGTAGACAATGAATAATGGAAACACCAAACAATATATTAGTGAGTTGATAAGAAAATGCACTGTTTCAGTCCTCTTGGGTTGCTTTTATGAACAGTTTTTGAACTGTTTTTGTGGGTTATTTTACAATTCTTCAAGAAGAACAGTCTCCAGTTCTTCCACCAATGATTCCCACAAGATGGCTGCCTCTAACATAGTAGATCCACAACTAGGTTTAATAGTTGGGAACAGGCAATATGGGTTGAAGTCTGCCATTTACTTTCTCCAAACAAAAGCCTGTCTAAATGTAAAGACTGAAAGACAGCTCATCAGAACATATTACATTTTTTCACTACTCAGAAATCCAGGTTTTATCATTACACCAGGTCATGCGTTGCTGTGTATAAGACTTAAACACAAAACATGGCAACCTTACCCTTTGGGTCATGGAGGTGAAGATTCAGTCCTGAGGTCATTTTTGTGGTTGTTGTTGTTTTGTGGTTTATAGCAAATATGCTGCTAATTGTCTGTGTATCCCTGTGGGCTTTCACTTGTGCCAAGTCTCCCTGACGGTTTCCAATGCTGTTGTAACACGTTGAATAATTTAGCTGTTTCTTTGACTGACATATCTGCAATTTTGGTACCAGCTCTTTCAAAATCTATTCAATCCCTTATTTTGCTTTAGAAACTCACATATAAAAGTATTCATTTTAAAATGGCTGCAATAGCAGACACATTAGCATGCAGTATTGCCATTAACATTAAATTACATGTGTAGACTATATTTAATTGCAATTTTTTACTTCATGAAATACCTTTTTCCATTCGGTGCTTCCTTAAGGCTATTCTGTCTGTGATCTGTATATCCAGCTGAATAAATGATTAAATGACAATGATACTGCATGTCCCCCTGGATTATTGAATAATATTTAGATCAAGCCCATGGTTAACAGCAGGGTGTACTATTCTTATATCCAAGTGATTACTGACAGATTATTTCAAGCTCTACTCTCTGTGCAAAGATTTTCTTCCACAAGGCATATGTCTAACAAACTCAAAAACTGGGGTTAAGAGGTTTATGAGTTTTGAGCGCAAGTATGCAAGTGAATGTGTGTGCTTTTTTTTTTTTTTTTGGACTATTCAACCATCAGATTGTTTTGTATTTTACAATACAATAATGTATGAGAAGAAAAAAACATTTACCATGGGAATGTGCACAGATGTCAGTGCACCTTATTTTACTACCGTTATAGTAAATGGTTATGGTACATTGAAATGCGTGGGGAAGGGTCGTCAGAACTCCAGTTCAATTTTACAGTTTAATTTGCATTCATAAATTAATGTCTCAATGTAGTGAACAAAGGAGACACTTGTGTTCTCTTCATAAGTCCTGAAATGTAAGACCGATACAGTTTTAACAAGGACCAGCTGTTGAGGAAGACACACATGTGATTGATGACTTCCCTGGTATAATGGTCAAATCTCAGTTAAGATGGTAATATTTTATTTTCCTTTACTTTTATTGGTTTGAGAAATGGACTTTCATTGGGTCAAGCAATTGATTTGTGGCAGGATCAAAACAGTGTCATGGCTGTAGATTTTTAACGTTGCCTAAACAGGTCACTGACATAGAACAAGGACCGCGACCTCTCTTCCTGCAGGAAAAGCTTGTGTTTCTTTTCATCTTTTGGATACTTCATTCTGCCACTTATATAAATAACTCGATTGATATTGTGTTGTATTTTAAGTGAAATATTGCATTTAAATGTGTATATGCTAAATTATGGGGCAGTGATGTATGCGTAATTGGATTCTGCCAACTGTGAGACAAGAAAACAAATGGAAAATCTGGATTGAGTCATTTTCGGGGTGCCAGTCTGTGGAGGCTTTGTTCTGGTTCATATATTTATCTACCCTGCTGCATCTTTCCCATAGCAACGGGGGGCCATAGTTATAAAGTCTGTTATGAAATATGTGTGAGATTGTTTACCACTGTTTACTCGAGTTGAGACAGAAATGGCAGAAAATTGTGTTATATCAACATTTTCAAAAGCTTTACAGTCCAGTCTTTCTTTATATCATGATGCTTTTTGCTACCCTGGTCTGAATAGCCTGTCTTCTTTGCTTCCTGCTTTTACATAACATTCCCAGAAATGTTACATTATTTATTGGTTGTTGCCAGTTAAGCTCATTTCTTTTCTGGAGCAAAGTCTTTTCATTGTTTCAAACAATTTTCTGTGGGGATGCTGTACAAGTTATATACTATTCTTTCTCTCTCCCTCTCTCTCTCTCTCTCTCTCTCAATTTCAGTTTCTATTTAATAATGCTTTATTTGCATGACTGCATACAAGCAATATTGCCAAAGCTAAAACAATGAAACAGTTACAAACATACTTAATGCAGCTGAATAAAATAAATAAGATATAAAAGGGTGGAAAGGATGACAAAGAAAGAAATGGGACAACTTTGCATGACAAATAAGACTAATAAGAATAGTAATAAGAAAGAGACTGCTACCAATACAAAATAGGAAATGTGTCTCACTGGCTGTCCCTCAGTTTATGACAGGAGGGCACATATTTGGCGACCAACGCCACACATTCATCTTTCTATCCCAGTATCCAGGGCAGTTTTTCTATGTTGTTGTAATTTTTCAGGGAAAGTTGTTCCAATTTTTGAATAAAATGTATTTCTAATGTTCTGGTATTTGGGGCATTCTATAAGGAACTGCAGCTCTCTCTCTCTCTCTCTCTCTCTCTCTCTCTCTCTCTCCATCACTCACACTCTCTATCCTTTGTTATTGCCTTCAAAACGGTAATGTCAAATGCAATTGTACAAGAAAGCCCTAAGCTATGTGTGTCAAATTACTCAGAAAAGAAAATCATTATTGAAGTGATACAGCTGAATCAAAGGGTTTCTGCATTACGATTGTGCTTCCTCAACCTTATCCTAGATTTTTTTGGATATCGGGGAGAATATGTAGCTGACGCTCCCATGAACATATAGGCTGAGCCAACGAAAGCATCCTCTTCAAGATAATAGCTCTGTCTTTTTTGTTTTCTGAGGTGTTGTGGACCCAGAGTGCAGTACTGTGGAATATTACACATTTTTGCTGCAAGAGATTCCACCCTTCCCTCCTACGGGATAACAAGGGCGGGGCGGGGAAGCACATCTGTTCGCACATTAAGGTGATAGCAGCTGTACCGCATCACATGACCTGACAGATCAATCACTCGCTCACCCTACCTATGGGGCCGCGCATGCTGCTGGCCGGGGTCAAGCACAGCTGGGGTCAGGTGACACCAGCTTAACCAATAATCTGTGTCAGGCCAACATGAAAAGTGAGCACCATGTGACGTCGGGGGCCATGAAAGAGAGAATTTATCCGGTGAGTTTTGAGCTTAAAATGAACGTGATTAGGCGGTTCATGGTGGCGCTCTTACTTAATGTCGTTGATCTCGTTGAAAGTTGGGGATTGTACCCCATTGTCTGTAACTGAGTTATGAATCTGTGATACTGTAGCAATTCCTCCCATGGGGCATTGCAAAATCAACCGTAATGTTACACAAGGGAGGGAGGGCTTTAGCTGGTACATTATTCCCAGTCACTGCTCAATCATAGCACCTCTGACCAGGTCCTTGCTGTCTGCTATGCACTGCCATGATGTAATAACTACCCTACTAATCTGGTGCATTATCCACATTTCTGAATAGGTCCGTAAAAGCACTGAGCAAGACAACAATTATGTCTGAACATTGAAAATCAGGGTCTAAAAACATGGGGTTTAAAAACTCCTTAGAAATAACAGTATCCCTAAATTATTTATTTAAATGAACACTATAACTACATTATTATTTTGTTGGTTCAAGGCGTTATTATCAACTAAAATTAGATTCAAACAAAGTGTGTTCAACGGTAAGAGGCTTGTGGATACTATATATAACAAAGAACAACAATGCAAGAGATACTTCCCTTCCATGCAGTAAGTTTGCCATGTAAACAAATACTTCTGAATGTAATATTGCCTGTGGGGTAAATGAAAACTATAGACATGGAACTGAACTGCCTGACAGAAAGGTCAGGGAATAGGCGCTGTATATGTGTTAAATAGGTTCACTGTAGAAAGTGTGAGGATCACTCTGAAATGCAAACTCCCTCATATCCGTTTGATGTATTACGATATAACACATGCTGCAAATAATTGTACATATCATGTTCTGAACACATCTCTGAGTGGGATGCTTTCACTCTGACTGACATAATGTACAGTCAGTAGTATGTACGTAGTGCAGTGTGGATATTGGTGTTAAATTCCAGTTAAAATGCTGTGGAAGGTGATTGGGTGAATGACTTCCCTCTCATCAATTTCACTGTAATCCAACTGTACACCAAGCATCAGCAGATATATCTGTGGATGTATCTCCGTCGGCATCTGACACCGTCGATGCGCCTTATGTTGCTGTGAACATTCGATTTTTAATAATATGTGAAATTAGATTAATAAGTGAGCTTCCACAAAATCTTGCATGACCACACACAGGGGTAGCAAACATGGTATCTGTTTTTCCTCTGGCTGCATGACCCGCCATCAGTCAATTGACACAAGGCTGTCCATGTATTGACCTAGAAGAGTCTGAAAGCAAGGGCAGCTTAAGGTTACAGAGACCCAGAAGCCAGTGGCACATCAGATGGAGCCAGTGGTAAGCCCCATTTAGTCCTCAAGTCACTGCTGCTGAATTTGAATACAGCTTAATTATAATTACCAAATATGATAATGTGTTATAATCACGGCATGCATAATCATACTGAAATAGTAAATAACTAATTAGTTACAGCGAATATGATTAGAGCTAAAGATAACTATTGTAACCACAGGCAAAATTCGGAAAATTAAGCCCAGATTTTTAAAATATTTTTTGATGAATCTTTACCCTTGGATGTATATTATATCCAGTATCTGCATATAAGCGCAATCAAGCCTGTATTTTCCTACCATTATATAAAATTGTTTAAACTAAAGTGATTTTTAATTGATTAAATATCAGAAATCGTAAAACAATATTTTACAGGAAAAAGTATCTTTTGATTAATATTCCCATTTTAGGGATATGTGTGCACATTCTCAGGCAAAATGAACTCCTGGACATGTATTGTAATACACAACAGCAATGAACAACAACTTGACAGAGGTTACTGTACTGTTACAACTAATGTTGCTGTCAAAACATACAGTTTACTTATTCCCTGGTGAAAATGAAATACCCAAACTAAAATGTTCATACCTCAGGAAATGTTGGATTCTCATAAGAATGGTTGGTCCCATTTGAAAGAACAAACCATGTTGTTGTGTGGGCTATGCTTAGTCCATAGTGTCCAACAACAATATCCACACTACATAGAAACAAGGTGTAGCGATAGCAGGCATGTTTATTATTTCTAACCTCCCAGTGATGTTTCTAATTGCTTATATCAGGCATTCAAATGGAAGCCCTATTTATTCCCTTTTTTTCTCAGAGAAAAACCAGCAATGGTGAAACAAACACAGTAAAAGGACTGTTAGAGCACAGAGGGTACAAGTATTCGTCCAGCATTTTAGTAGAACATTTTGAACAAGGTTGCTGCTACATATGGAAGCATACCGCTCTGCAGCCTGCAAGCAGTGCTATGTTACAGGCCATTTTACTGGAATAAGCACATATACCTAAAAGAAAATTTGTGAGCAATTTCTGGGAAAATCCACCAGATTTACTGAACACTAACAAGCTAATGTCAGGTATAGTAATATGACATAGTAAACTGCATATTTCTGGCTGACATTAGCAGTCTTCATGGTATTTTTACACTTAACTTGGCTAGATAGCTAGCGATCAGGAAATTGTAGTAATAATTGTAGTCAGAAGTTTACCAAGTCACTCAGTAGTACAGATAAATTACTCAATATTGGAAACTTACATATTATCATTGCATTTTCTAGCTGTAGCATGATGCATAATATCTGCTGCACTATACTTCTCTTTTTCAGCCAAGACTAGTTCTGTGGTCATAAATCTCCAGGATTTTTTGTCAAGTGAATATTGGTGGTCGCATGCTTTATGAAATCATTTTTGGATTTACTGCCAATACTGCATTATGACTAAATAAATATTAAAATGATGTTGGGCAGCATCATCTCAACAGGTTCATATCTTATTCTCGGCACGCACATTTGCAGACACAGAAATCTAGAATGAACTACAACATGCAAAGTAAAATAAAAATGTACTAAAGCGTTTACTATAGAATGATACACTTTAATGACATGACAGGCAGGAGCCTTCAAGTACCAATCAATTTAACACTTCAGAAGTTCAGAGAACTCCCGGGAGGCTGTCATGCACAGCACAGCTGCCAGAACGGGACTTAAAGGAGTGTTATGTTTGTCCTCTGAGAAAACAAAATTCAAGGACGGTATTCCATTATATGTCTAATGAATTGTGCTGTGCATTTGAACGATTATGAACTAGTTATGAACTATACGCATTCTCTCTCTCTCTCTCTCTCTCTCTCTCTATATATATATATATATAAAACTGACCAATTTATCCCTCCCCCCCTTTCTGGGGGGAAACAAAGACTAAATAAACAAATACAAGGTCGAACCAAAGACCAGCACAGCCACCAAAACAGGCAACACATAACCCAAAACAGTCCCCCATAGCCTAGAAGGATGTGCTTAAATAGAAGGCCTAACTGAAGTCAAGTGCTCACAGCTGAGCTCATCAGAAATCACTCTCAGGTGAGCCTGCCTGTTAGCAAGGCTACTGCTGTTGCAGCTCCAGTTAACTCTCCAGGCTGAGGGAGGGAACCAGGAGACTGACAGCAGTACGATGGGAGGAGCCGAGGAGTTTGCTCCTCCCTCCACCTCTCCCGGTGGAGATTATCTACATTCACCATGAATTAGCATTAATTATATATATATATGTTTCAGTCAATAGATAATATTCAGTAAAACGTTTCTGCAAAATAGCAACAATGATACTGAACTATGCCGTGGTCAGGTTAACAGAAATGCAAATAAGCCTTGGCGGCTTCAGCATATTAAGATGCACTGGCACATGTCTCTATTATTCAGAATCCTGTGAAATTCAATGATACTAAGCCTAGAAACACATTTAATGTATTGCATTCTTAATGTCTATTCAATAGTGAATGCTTCATGCATTAAGGCCCATATTAAGTTCAATTTGCACGATATTCAGAATGTGTTTTCCCCGTCGTCGCTATCCGCTTCATTATCTTAATTATTATCCATTAGGTTTATGTAATGTATAAATGAATTCTAAATATTGCAACTGTATTCAATGTTCAAGGAGGCAGTATTTCAATCTGGTAATAAATTCACTAGACAGCTCAACAGAAAAAAAAAATGTCCTTATAAGAAAATGCCCTGTATCAATTTCTGCAATGCCAAACAAGAAATATTTGTTTGAGTCTAAAATGGTAAGAGATACTGAGGATATTCTTGCAGAATATTTGTACTCTATCCAGATTCATACAATATTTGGATATTTGGACTCTGATAGGCAGACCCAAGTTATCATCACCAAATGGTTATTACATTGAGATTATATTATTGTGATTCATATTGACTTTTTTTAAAGTTACCATTCTTTCGAACTCTACAAGAATCAGTTTGTACATCATAACTCAGACTGGTATAGTCCGACCACTGTAATGAATTAGGAAACCTGAGGAAGGACTATAAAGCAACTTCATCCTGCTAGAGGAAATAACGATATTTGAACTGTGTACTGTGAATGACTTCCCTACTCTGCTACATCCATCTTATTCACCACTCTCCATCATGTCACCTGAGGTAAACCTAGACAATTTCATGTTGATTCGGGCTGCAGTTGTTTTTCTGTTTTTGTTACTACACTCCAGTCAGCTCTTAACCCATTCTGCTGTTCCATTTGATGATTTTGCTGCATCCCAAATTCTAGGGTTTAGCACCTGAAACGGTTCCACCACACTACAGCTGAAACATTCAGCCTAATGCTTGCTATTGTCAGACAATGACAACACTATTTGTAAGACTTCTGCCACTAACCTTGCAAAATTGCAGCAAAAGTTGAGAAAATCTGCATGGTTTACCTAGAAATCCATCTCCTCAATTTCCTATGTGTTTGGAATAAGTTACAGTCCCTTATTAACCCTGGGTTAAACCCGCTGTAATTCTCCGACCGTCTCAGACTTGCTGAGACAAAGATGTTAAGCAATAGCTGCGATAGAGGAATTAGCGCTTACCCGCACATCTCTGAATCACCCAAACAACATTCAAGGCTACGGCATTCATTTGCATACAGTGTTAACTGTATTAGCCTGGTACTTTAAGACGGTGTGTGCTCATCCTTGCAATAGACTCATATGGATTTAGAGTGCTTTGGCCTTTCAATTTTGTGCTTGATTACCCCCCCGCCATATCGCCTGTCGAGAGACCCCGCCATCTTCAGTGCAGTCCCCCGTCACAGGGCAGCCCGAGCGTTCTTTAGCAGTGGGTGCCTCCCTTATCTCCCCCTGCGCTAAGCCAGTCCATGGCCCTCACAGTACCACGTGGAGGGATCAGTCTCTCAGCGTTCACTCAGTCTATTCACCTCTAGCGCTTTTGCAGTTCAAGAGAGTTCTCCATCTTTTCTCCCCGTGAGCAAGTGCTGCATAAGTACTGTTTAAATCGGATTAAATTGCAGGGGTCATGTCTTTTTTTTAAACTAAAACATTTGAACTTATCAGCTTTCATTTCTGTTGTTTGTTTTTAGAGCTTTCCCTTGTGTGTTTTCTACATCCAGAGCAATTGTCCTTGGTCAATACAGCTGATTATCTTGTCAATTACTGGTGTCCTCCTTAATTTCAGACTTTAGTGAAGTTCTTAACCACTTTCACTGATATCCTATCTGTCCTGCATGCAGTAGACTCTGATTTTAAGCAACATATTCCTTACATAAGGATATTTCATTGCGGTTACATTGCATTTAAAATCTGGGCTTATTTTGTCATTGTGTGTCAACCTTAAATGACACTATTGGCTTTCTTCAAGTAAGTTATTGTACCAAGCAATAAGAGATTCAGAATAATGTGACAATTGTCCTGGCATTTGTCCATTTAGACATTTTAACAAAGCATTGAGGAGTTTAAATAACTATGCTCATTTATTATTAAATAATAATTACTTCATCCATAATTAAATGACAGTTCAAGATGTGGCCACTAGGGGAATAACAGGTAGGAGTGGTCTGCATGCAGAGCTGTGCTTTTAGGCAATTAGCTATTTAGCAGTGTAGCAAAACAAACGCAGAGACAAAACTAAACAAAAAACTACAACACAGAAAGAACATTCCATGATTTCAAGCAAACAAGCCAAGTTAACACACTCTGCTAACACTCTATCTATACATGAAGACAGGGAGAGAGAAATATCTGCCAATCTCCAAGGCCTGCAACAGCATCATGGGTACCTGCAAAATCTCTACTGTGACCTTGTTCAGACCAATTAAAGTGGAAGACAGTACGTGAATTGAGAGATATAGATTTAATCAAGATCATATTTCACACTGATGCCAATTTATTACACTACAGCAGCCCAAATGAGCAGGCCCAAATTATACTTAATGATATTCATTTTCTGTTTTAAAAATACATAAGGCAATCACAAAATGTGAAGCAAATTGCCCTCGAGCCGCGGGCCTCTGACCCGCCTGAGGAGCCTCGTAATAGAAAAAGGAAGAACTGAGTCTCAGAAACTTGGTGGTGGATTAGATGGAGGCAGCACTGCTTCTCCTCCCAGCCCGATACTAAATCCATCCGGTCAGACTGCCTCCTAATTGCTTGGAAGCCTTCATCACAAAGAACATTAACAGGCGTATAATGCGGCGGTTTCTTCTGGGTAATATGGGGGAGCGGAAGGGCTCTGGGAGAGCGGGTCAGGGTGCAGTGAGCTGTCTGCCAGGGCCTTCTGTCAGATTAGGGTATTTACCATGACAGGATAGACAGGGAGGTCCGGATGACAATGGCTGCCATTAATACCCTGCAACTTTCTAATACCTCGCCATGTCTCTTGCCAGCCTCGTCGAAGTGTCCCTGGCCTGCACGATTTCCACCTGGACCAATCAAAATGGTCGATCTCACTTTTTTTCCTTTTTTTTTTACGTTATTACCTGACCTCAGTTCCATCTCTGAAGAGTCAGAGATCGGCTGGCCCTCGCCACAACTCTATATGTCAACTTTTAACGGTGTGTGACAGAAGAGCTGTATAATTTAATACTTCTCTATTTCGCTGTAAAGTCCGGTGTTGAATATTGAACGCTGAAGAAAAATGGAATTGTAAGATATTACGCTATTATGCTCCTACTGGTCTGCATAATTTTGCATATTCCTCTAATGGTTGCTTTATCATTTCTGCTCTTGTGCTCAAAATGGTTAATTCTAGTTAAGTAGACAGAAATGCAGTTACATGTAATAAGCAACAAGCCTATTTCAAGTGCTCTGTAGATAATAAATTCATTTTTAAAAATCTGCTTACTTGAGGAAATACTGGATTTTATGTTATTAAATTTATACATACTTTATAAGATCATAAGACCACAACAGGGGTAGATTTTCTCCTCCTGAACTTTGTGAAAACGCACATATCCTGGAGCGTATTCTCAGCATTCATGAGCACAGTGTTTTTCTAGGTCTTTCTCTGTCTATTGACCCAACAGCACGACATCCATTAACTGACATCTCCACCTGTGCGATCCTTTATCTCCACCTGTAACTTACCTATAAAGGAGCTCTGTGCGTTCTCACGTCGTCAGGGAATTGGCAACCATTACAGAGCAACGTTGGAATGACAAAAGTAACAGTCATAAACGGCCGTTTTGAGACGTATCTCGCAGTGATGCGGGAAAACAAAGATCTTTTATGCAGATCTTTTTACTTCGCTGTTTATTTATGGGACAGCCGTGCCACTGAGTGTAAATACAGACACCCCTTCCTCATTCTCACAGAAAACCACATCTCGTTCTTTTCAGTTCATTTTGAACACATCTCACATCAAAACAAGAGGAGCTGAGATACAGGTCACAGCCTTAACCAAGGTATACCACGATTTACAATCCCTTTTGTGATACAGTTACATTCATCCTAGTTATATTCATTCCTATTTTATGTGTGACATTAGACTGCAGTAGCTCAGTACTGCTGACCTGGCATGTACAATTAGTAATAACTTCTTTTTTCTGCTAAATTGTCTTAGTGTCTCAGAATATCTCCCTACAATAATTCGATAAAAATTGCACAAATTTATTGAGGTTGGTCAAAGACAAGAAGTAGCTTTTTCACCCAGATTCTTCCCTTGAGAATGAAATGAGACTTCTGTGACCAATTTTTGTATCAGCTCTGTTTGTTCAAGCTTTGAGAAGTTTTGGAAAGATAGCATGTATTTGAATTTCAGTTAAGAGGATATATTTGTTCAGTCATGTCTGGCTAGGGCTTTATTTAAGGGAATGTGAAATTAATGTCAAATTCTTTGTCAGCTGACATGTAATCCTTCTGGGTAATGAAATTCCAGCCGTGTAAATTTTGACCACTTTATGTGGTCCCCCAGCTTTCTTTCCCATCCTGTCCATATTTCTGGCTGAAGCAGCCGACCCATCACATACACACAGGGGCTCTTGTTCCACAGAGAGGCATACATCTGAATGAGGAAGGCCCACTGAACTCTGAACACACAAAACACACACACACATACTCACGTTCACATTCACACATGATTATGCTCACACACCCATCCACCCACACACACACACACACACACACACACATACTCATGTTCACATTCACACATGATTATGCTCACACACCCATCCACCCACACACATGCACACACACACACACACACACACACACACACAAACCTGCCACAAAATCCAAAATCAGTTTTGTCAACTGGAGAGAGAGGGTGGCAGGAGGTGCAAACCAAATATCACCCAACCCGCAAACTTTAGATCTTTCAGGTCCGATGCCCTTTTGCCCTTTTGTTTTTCCTCTGCATGCCTTGTTGTCATTGGTCTTCTTCCCTGCATTACTGTCCAATGAGTTGCTTGAATCCCAGATGCAGCCCCCCTCCCCACCCTCTTCTCCACGGCCAGATGTGTCTTGAAAAGCTATTTTCTCACTTACTTTTGCCCTTGTCAAACATGGACCAAACAAATAGGCACAAATGGTTTACATCATGACAAAGACATTAGTAAACCTAATAAATCCCTCAAGAAAATGTTCCAGGAGTCAGCTGAAAGCACACAGAAAGAAATAAGGAAACAGGGAAAGAAAGACAGGAAGAAAGAAACAAGGATAGAAAGAAATAAAGAAAAATAAAGGAAGGAATAATGAACCGAAAAGTGAGACTCACATTATTAAAATATTTTCTGAGTTTCTGTGTGGTTGCAGGGTAATTTCCACTCACTCTTGAGCAATTTTTGTGATTTAAAGGAAGAGATTAGATGCCGTTATTTGTGGTGAAAATAAGATAAGTATACAGTGCACTGCCTGTAAAACTAAATTATATGTACCATTGGATTTTGCTCAAAGATGAGAGCCAATCAAATTCCCCATGTCTGTAACTAGCTGAGGAGGAGTACAGTGTGAGGAGCAACCCTGGCGATTCAGTTACACACAGGAATTCCACAGGCCCTTTGAATACCTGATTGGTCTTGTTTTTCGCTCCGTGAACTGAATAAAGCCATGCCTTGTGTCAGATCTCCCCTCTTCACCCCCAGGGCTCAAAGCGCAGTCTTCAGTCCCTGCGACGAGAGCTTGATCTCTGGGGCTCTGAACAAACCCAGGCCCTCCGCTCCACCCCAGTGGAATCCAGGTCAGAGAAACCATCAGGGTGATTCCTACTGGAATGCAAATGAGTGTAGTGTGTAGTCTCTCCAGACCCTCGCGCCGCCCTTGGGTTTATGTTGGATGTAATGATTATTGCAAGACAACTTTCACATGGGTTTTTTTTTTAGTCTCTGGGCTAGAATTGGTAATGTTGTAGGTCTTTGCTCTACAAAGGCTTGAATGAGAAAGTGTAGCCTTGGACACGTGAGTCTGACAGTCTTCACACCTTCAGGATCTACGTCCAGACCATGGAGAATGGCCGTGCAAACATCTGTACGACCTGTAAGACCGCACGCCTGGTTAGGCCTCTTTCCCCAAACTTTCATGGACGTGTTATGGTGTTGCTCCCCGATAGCTGATCCACTCAGACGTCTGCAGCGCGGGCTGGAGCCCTTTGGAAAAGGCCAGGGGTGCTCCGGCTCGCTCTGGTCTCGCATCAGAGCGCCCTGACAGGTGATTAAGTGGATGAGGGCTTGACGTTTCTCAGAGGGCTACATATGAGAGTCTCAAGCAGTCTGGCCTTTTTCCATCTCAACCTACATCACCGATCTGCCCACACCTGCCACAGTAATGAGCCGCGGCTTTAATGAAAGGACTAAAAGGTTACAGAAACTCAAGGAGGAGTCGAACGCAGTGCTCCTGTCTTCCTCTAATGATATGTCCTCATACCAGGTGTGGTGCTGCCTGTGGAACAGAAGGAAATGTAATTCCTTGCAGCTTTGGATACAATATATTCTATAACAATACTCTATAGAGAGCAGCCATACTGTCAAATGGAACATTGTTTGTTTGTTTACCTTCGGTCTTAAGATCTGCATTTTTTTTTATTGTTTCTTTTATTTTTGAAAAGAGAGAGGACACGATCGGCCATGTTATCCAGGGTGTGACGGATGTTGGCTGGCATTTTCTATGCTTTCCTATGGTTCTATGCATTCGGTCTTCCCAACCTGAAGTCCTCCTATTTTTTGACTACTGCTGAGGACATAGTCACTTGTTCACATGCAAAATTCATCAGAAATAGTGATTTTCCTGTCAATCCTTGCTTGGGTGTGGATGGCACAATTGAGGAGGGACCTGGTTGCTAATTCCATTTCTGGGAGAATAAACATCGGTGGTAGAAAAGATTAGGGAATAGGTTTTTATGGGTTTGATCAATGTTTAAGGCCTTGGCTATGGGCTAGGTTGAGGAAGGTAAAACCCATCATTAAGTGGAACTGAAACGATATGCCTGGATGAAGCTAATACGAGACCAGATGCAGAACTTGTTTGCCAGACTATTATGTCCTCATTGAGACTTCTGAGGAACATAGTGAGCAGCAGAAAACGAAAATATTATCAACACACATGCACCCTTGTCGTAAATTCCATGACTAATTTCTCGGCAGATTTCCAGGTTTACATGGGTTCAATTTTACAAGGACAACTATAACAGCTTATAACAGCTGTGCCATTCCTAGAATTCAAACACTTAACTGCAAGGTCCAGAATCAATTGCTCTGACTGCCACACCACATGTTGCCACATACATCTTATTCTTTACTGTCAAACAAGCTGTTTTTCTCATTCGCATGAACCCACAACAGCCCATAATACTTGGAGTCACCTGCAGATTTTGGTCGCTAAAGACGCAGACATCGAGTTATTGCTAAATTTTGTTTTATGTTCCATTTAGTAATGGCTTTTAGCCTCCTGACAGCATGAAGCAAGTCAATATAAATGGTTTTAATATTAAATGGTCACTTTAAAAAGCAGAACTATTTGATGAAAAGAAGTGCTCTTTATGCATACGCGGAGCTATTTATTTTTTTTACTGTATTGGTTTATAGAGAGAGGGGTACATTCTCCGGCTTTTTTTCTGAGCTGTTGAATGGATTGTAAACCCTGCATAGTGCATTATTTCATGATTTATGGTCACCTTACCGCGGGAGATTGGGACACCTTCATCCATAGGAAGCAGATGAATCATTCATGGCCGAGCCCGCTCGTTGTTACCCCCACTTGGTCTCATTCGTTAAAATAAGCTATTTAGGCAAAAAGAGAGGGGTAAGAAAAACAATCTGGTGTAAAATGCTATATATTCCGGTGAAAGGAATCGGTTTTTCCTTTCGGTCTCCCTCAAAAAGTAAGGGAGGAGGAAAAGGGGGAAAGCTGTAACATTTTAATCAATGGCTGTCGGGCCTACTCTCTGAGGCATTTGGCCCACTTCGGCAGACCCGCTGTGAATCGATGATTTATTGGCACCTCGGCAGGACCATTTCATTTAGCCTGTCTGTGGCTCCCGGTCCCTCGTCTGTCCGCTCCAGCTCCGGTGGGATAGTCCTAAGCTGTATTTATGGGCGTCTTTTTATTGGATAACAGACCTTCCAATTAAAATCAAGAAGCATGCAACTGTATCTGCCTGCAGCTCTATCTATCCGCAAGGACTTTATAAGCTGGATGGGGTGGGGGTATGGGGGGTTGGGTGCAGGAGGGCGTGTTGGGGTCGGCGGGTTTTGGGTGGAGCATCTTCTTTCCGTCATGAATCAGTTTTTTGTTGGGAGTGCAGCATGTGTTTTCATTTTATCTACTGCTCCTCCTGCCTACACTCAACCACTTGGACAAAACAATGTTTACTGGAAAACACGCTTAAAGATTAATCATGTATGGGTCTACTAATGTTAAAATATTATAACATCTGATAAGGCCAGGTTTAAGGCTCATTTTATAGGTTTTGTTATGTCCACCACTTTATGAACAAAGATATAAGAAACATCAGATCTTGCATAAAGACAGGACATTAAGAACCATGTCTGTCCATAAACCAAAAACCATATTTGTCAAGAAAAAAAAAAAATGCTTGTAAAGCCTGCAGTACAGAGGATGGTGGATTTTGTTTTAGCTGCTGACTCTTGAAGCTCAAAATGAATTCATCTTCCACGCTCATGCTGCTGGCACCAATGGAAAGACACATTCCTGGTATGACAGACGCTTTGGTTTGGGGGGGGGGGGGGGGGGCTTCCTGCAGTCTGACAGGGGGTCACATCATCATTCCATCACCCCCATTTATCCTCCCCCCTTTCCTGGTAGCTGTCAGCTTGACTTTTCTCAGTACACTCTAAAACAACATCTTTTAATGTCCACTTTAATGTAGCCTTAATATGCTGAGATAAGAGATAAGGTCCACAGACACCGGCCTTTGCAAAAGACTGTGCCGCATGTGTCGTTTAAGGAGAATCTTTGGGGAGATTCTGCCGACCGCTTTCTCTCAGGTGTCACCTCCACACGCCGGTTTCGCTCCGATTGATTTTAATAATCAATTAAGTGGAAATACACAGCAGAGCTGAAAAAGTGGATATTCTTGTGAAAGTGGGTTGTTCTTGTTGCACAAAACAAATCTACAAAAAAAAACGTTCACACATCCCAGTGCTATTCTAGTCACGTAGCATGGTTCACAGCTAATTAGGCCCGGCCAAGTATTCACTTAACTGAGCCGTGATTGGCAAGCACAGTTGCTTCACCCACATTTCCACTTGCAGCCACATACAAAATTAATCAAAAGCGTTGCGGCCACATAACTTTTAAACAATCCACACTTTCTCTCCCAGCGTCTACCCCTGTGTGTAACATGCCGTTGTTGTTAAAAAAATAGCTAACATTGACTTGGCTGGTTCAAACAGTTTTTACACCTCCATCACCAAAAAGCGGAGCTGTGGGTAGGTGATTTGTGCCGGCAGTCTCTCTGTAAACTGGTTAACTAAAACTGGATGGACATGGGGGAAGATTGGTGAAATGAAGGAATACATGATTTGATTGCAGGGTTGAAACGACAAACTGAAAATCAAAAAGAGACCGGCAGTGGCACTCTGTGCTTTGGAGTGCATGCCTCCTTCACCTTTCGCCATTGTCATATCAGCTCCAAAATCTAATCTTTTTTTTTTCATCCCCGCCCCCCCCCAAGCCAATCATTTCACCATTTGAGTTTAATCAAAATCTCTCCCTCTCCCTCTGAGCCGATGTGCGGTGAGCTTTCTACTGAAAAACCTCCCCTAACCATCAGCTCATCAGCGAGGGTGGCAGCATTGCTTCGACCTCTCAGAACATAAGCTTTATTATTATTATTATTATTATTATTATTATTATTATCTTTCTCTTAAGGTCTTAAAACTCTTGCCACATACTGTGCCATTAATTTATTAAGTAAGTTGTCGTAATTATGTATTGCAGAAGCCTGGGACTTGCTGTATATAAACTATCCACGTAAAGGATTGTGACAACATCCCTTTAAGAGACCCCAGTAAGAGAACAGCAACGTGTGTAGTCAGTATGTACAAAACAAATCAAAACATGGGTCCAGCAACTTTGCAGGGAAGAAGGTGGATCCACTTCCATGGGCCTGCCACTGTATATTCCTATCACAGAGCAGTGAATTTGTTTATTATAACATTGACAAAAAACATAACACAGACGTTCAGTCCCTCGGGAACATTAAGAGGAATTATGACACAAGTATAATCTTCACCATTAGTACTACTGCTATGTCAAACTACTGCTCTTCACAACTTCTTTCTTCCAGGTGAACTGATACTTTTGTCTTTTGGAGGGGAAGTACACATGATCAAAGAAAAGTGTAAAGTGTGTGCTGGTGTGTGTGTCATAGTCTCTGAATCTGTAACATAAAATTACGTGGTGACTTTCAAGTTTATATCTGTGATATTACATCTGAGGAGTCTGCATGTAGATCTATGCCCCCTGTCTAACTGCATAGGACTCAAGTTAAAATGGTATATGACATATGATATCCAGTGGGATTTAAAAACAAGCGGAGTCTGTATCTGGCTTGAAAGCAGTATTCCTATTGATTTTAATGCTAATGTTGAAACCTCAAAGCCCAAAAATCCATCGAATAATAAAAATAATATCCTTTTATGACACTTTAAAGTATACCATGAGTAAATGAATATTCACCTCCCGTCAGGAACTAGAGACACACTGGAGCTGGTGAGTTGTGAGCCGTGACCCTTTGTGGTTCATTTTAAAACTCATATGTATAATACATAATAAATGTAAGTTATCATGCAATGTAAATAGTTGATATTTTTTTTAAAAGAACGGCCCAATGTGGCATTGAAAAAGTTTAGAAGACAGAGAGGGCACGCTGCAATGCAACCCCCATTATTTCAAAAGTACTTTGAGAGCTGATTGGCCTCTGCACTTGGCTTGCCGTTATTTATTTATTTATTTATGCCAAAGCACCCATTTTCTAATGCAGAACAGACTAAAAAAAAGAACCAGATAAATAAAAGGACAGCAGTGCCTCTCCTCTGCTTTCCCTGCGAAGATATTTGCCTTCAAGAAGATAAAGGGGACAATGTGATGGTTGCTAGGCTGCCAACAGTTGTGGAAAAGTAATCCTTGTTTTGTTTAGGGCTTTGTCGTTATGGAACATTTTCTTTGAGACCTTCCTCATTTTGGCGTTTCTGTGTTGTCAGGCGGTTCCGGTGTACATTATACAGTACCTCATGGGCTTGAATTGGCGAGCTGTCGGTGCGCCTCAGTTGGCCCCGGCGTAAGGAAGGCCTCCCGGTGTCCTGACTCTATAGCGGAACGCAGCTCCCCATGGGGGCTCGGCCCCGAAAGGAGAGAGGGAACTCAGTGAAGGAATGTAGGGTCATGCACTCTCTACAATCAGAAGCTGTGCCTTTGGGGTATCAAGGTTTCCCAGACACTAATCCTCTTCTTTCTCCCTCTGCTTTCTTTACCCCTCCCTTCCTCCCACTCTCTTGCTTTCTTTCACCACATAGAATAGATAGATGACACGATGCGTGGACTAAAACCATTACTTCACCATTAAGAATTAAACTGCCGTATACAATGAAAACAAGAAACCATTCCATAATTAATGTAATGAAAGGGACTGAATAAATTAAGTTTATCCTCATGCAACATTCATTTACATCAAGTTCTTGAATGCCTCAAAATTGTAATGTTAAACATCTCTTCACTTTGTTTCACAGACTGGTTCACATCTATGGTGTAATGAGTTTTCAGGCATGATGTAAAAGTGAGGGAATGCAAATACATTCAGAAGCCTTTCATTATGTAATCGCAATACATCACGCAAAATCATAAATAAACTGGATTGTTTGAAGTCATTACATATGATTTGAACTCGTTGAGTCTCAAGAGTTGAAATCATTTAGTGAGAAATGAGGTCATGAGCTGTGTGTGTGTGTGTGTGTGTGTGTGTGTGTGGTGGAGGGGGTTGGGTGGGGTGCGTCGGCATGGGATCAATCAGGATGAACGATGCTTGGACTTGGGAGTTGAGGAGACAGGCGCACGGGCCCGATCGAACAAGCACACACCACCTAAGCCATAACTTTCTGTCTATCCCTCGTAGTCAGTCAATTCAAACGCCGGCCAAGCAGGATGTGATGGCTTCATAAACTCACTTTTATGTTAACATCTAAGCAAAGAAGAGGTGATGTTGGCTAGGATGAGGGTATTATTTTACGCAAGCGCTCATTTATACGGGATGCAGAGAAAATATTTGGCGCGAAAAATAGTGAGAAAACATCCTTTCATTTCGCACCAGGCAAAGCAAAAAGTCGGTAATGGCAATGGTCACCAGGGCAACCAGACCAAGTCATCAGTCTCAATTTAGGCAGCAGCAGGCATGGTGTAGAGGCAGCGTAAAAAAAAAGAGGTCTGCTCAAGGCGGGTGGCTCGGATGGTTATTACATCCACCCAACACCCCCATCCCCCCCCCCCCGCGCGCCAGCCTGAGTCCTGCTGCCTGTTATAGACATGATTAGCAAGGGTGACTTCAGAGAGGGGACTGAGATCTGACATTTTAGGCCTACACCGATCAACAAACCCAAGCTTTGTTTTTGTTTACATTTTTTTCATTCCCTTATTCATCATGCTGTTTCTTCACTTTTTCTCGACTCCCTCCAGCCCCTCCGAAGGAGCCCACGGTAACATGCCGATCAAACACATATCCCAAGGGATTCTACTGCAGCTGGCACCTCCAGGACCCCACCTATATCCCCACCGACTTTGATGTCCATGTCAAGTAAGAACTTATTTTTTTTTTCTCACTGAGATTATTAGGTGTTTATTCCTTTGGAAATGGACTGTGGATACTGTTCGTGGTGCTACTGTAGGTTGCTTTGAAAGATGGACCCAGTGTCTTGTATAGCCAAGCAGAGCCTATTTGCATTTAAATAGGGATTCCCAGGAAAGATACACTCCAGCACCAGAGGAACCGATAAACATGCAGAATTTGCCCTTTGTGAGCAAAAGCCTGGAGCATGTGCATTCACGGAGGTAGATTTCGTATGAAAACATCCGGTTTCATGGACAACAAATATGCTTCCAGGCCAGGCTGCCAATGTTTGAGAAATCACTGTTAAAGGAACAGCAGGACCATTTGTGTGGTTGAAAATGTGTTTTGTACAAATCATTTTCCTTTTTTTATTATTTTTTTTTTGTATTCCTCAAATGTCAAAAAATACAGCCGTTTCTTCTCAATATGAAACAGCCCCTGAAGTTTATTACAGAACTGCATTGCAATTCCATTGTAATTAGCATAGTAATTAACTATGGTGTGGTGCCCTGCTGAAAATCATTCCCCTTCTAATTATTAAACCTCTGTCTGTTGACGTTTGCACTGTCTGCTCAACAACAAAATGGAAATTGTGGAGCTGATAGAGAATCGGAAATTCAGCTCACCAAAAAATCAGAGAGAGATACGAACAGCAAGATATGAATATAAAATGAATTGCTCCTGGTTTTTAGAGAGGAAAGATGAAGTAATTTCCCCAGAAGCAGAGCAGCAGGGAATAGTCAAAACGTTTGGTTCAACGACGCCCATCCGGCTCCAGCTTGACAATATCCCCAAAGCCACCCCAGTGGCCTGTTAGAAGGTGTGCAACACAAAAGGTTCAGTTTAGTGTCATCTTAACCATTACGTAGAATTTTATTTGAAGGGCAAGCGTCCCCGGTGATATTTACGCTCCTCAAAAAATACATCTGAAAGTGTCATAATATCAAAGTGTCATACAAGTGGAATGGTTGAATGGCAAAGAATTGAAGAGATTGGTATTTGCTGTGCCTCTGGCGAGTTTGAAAAGCGTGCCCAAAACTCTCTGGCTCTTGAGAAGACAGCAACTGCTGGAAGTTGTACTCCTGACCTTTAGGATTCTGTGCTCCAGCACAGAGAACAGGCTGTCTCTGGAGACACCTGCGCATTTTATTCTCATTCCGGTGTGTTGTTCAGTGTCTACGCTGAAGGGAAACAGAGAAGCTGCTGGTTCTCTGGTGCTGTCATAGAGAGTGAAAACACTGAAAGTTGTCTCTAGGAAAAGTGAACTATCAAGCAACATTACCAGACAATAATTATTTTGTTTTTCTCTCTTCTTTTCTCTCTACTTTAGTGCTATCAATAGCAATCTTTCCAGTTGTGATAATGGTTATAAGATTGCACAAATACCCAACCCCATAACATAATGATGGCCAAATCACAAAACATTACACAACATTCAGTCACATTTAAAGATAGGTGCTGTGTTGACAATTTGCTAGCAGTTTATTGTGGTGTATTATAGAATGTCTGAGGAGAATGATCGTTTTTTTCCTTTTCCTCTGTCTCGTTTTCTCCACAGACATAATCAGAAATCCCTGGAAGTCCAGAAAGATGCAGTGCACAAGAACCGGTGTCATGTGAAATTTCCGGAACTCTTCTCAACCTTCAAATATAGGGTGAATGTCACTGCGATGAATGCACTTGGCAAGGCTTCTAATGCTATCACCTTTGATGACTATGCCATAGGTAAATCCACATTCCTTCATTTTCACTAACAGTTTGTGTGTATAAAAATCATGCGTTCTGTGGAAAATATATGAGCACATATCAATAATGGCGTACCTGCATTCAGTTATGTTGCTTATCTGTTATATATGATCTGTGATTGGTTGCTAAAAGAGGGGTGGGGACTATCTGGCTGGGAGCCGCAGCTCAGCACCATATCCTCCATCTCTCATCCTGGATCTGAGCCAAAGTCTAATGTCTTACAAAGCTCTGTTGATTGATCGGTGTAATTCAAATCTCACCTTCACTCAAGCCAGACTAATGAGTTTGGGACAAGCTTTTGTAAATGAAGCTGATTTAGTCACAACAAAAGGAGCCACTGAATAATGAGAGCATGCGGTCTCAACGCACGCACTTCGACATGTTTTATTCTATGGCCCCCGAAAATAGCGAAATCATGACGATGTTAAGACATACATTCTGTACATTGAAGGAAGGAACGCTGTTTACGGTTTTACAAAGTTCACACCTGTAGGCATATGTAAAGCTTTAAAACCCCCACAACACCAACAGAACAATTACACAAACATATGAAATTCACACATATTTACACACAAGTGTTTGCGTGTGACTACTAAAACGCTAAAGCCCTTGATAGTTAGAGCAAATGAGAAAATGAACCCAACCGTTTAAGTGATCACTGCTTATCCAAGGCTTGCATATTGTATTTTACCCACGGTGGTAGTCTAGCAATATAGCCTCCCAAGGTCTTCCCAGATGGAATTGTTTTCTCCTTCACAGGAGGATGAACACTTTCATCTCCTACCTGCTACATGCAAATTGTCTTTTTTTTCTTTGTTCCTAATTTTATGAGCGATTATTAATTTGAGGCAAATGCAGGATTTCATTAGGCACTCTGAGGGCACGTGCGCTGGTAGGTTACGACTGGGGTCTAAGAAGGGAAGGAGGATGAGCCACATAGAGACGGGTCCATATTCGTCTCTTCATGAGCTTATATACGAGAGTTTAACTCTGGAAATAAGCTGATTCTCACCTGCCACAGCGCTGATGAAGAAGTTCTATATCGCTTACTTTTTAAGACGCGGTTTTCCTCCATAGTTGAGCTGAACAAAGACCTTTGAACGCATGTTTCACAGCTCTTTGTGTTTGAGGCAGGACAATCAATATGTTGAATGACTAATTTAAGCTAACATTGGGCCCCCTCCCAAACACATTTATTTTTCTGTCTTATTTCCTGGTTACTTTGGTCAAATTCACCTTTCTGAAAGTGACTTCTCAAATTCTGAGAACAGAGCCCATAGTTGTATGTTCATACGTCTTATAAAATCTATAATTATGGAAATTTTTATTTTTTGTATATAGATGTAATTTGATTTTATGTTTACTACTCTCAGACCACGGCTCAGTAAATATTTTGTGGGTCTTCAACTAAACCCACATCATAATACAAATGTTTGGTTTTTCCTGCAAAAATTCAGTTTGGCGACTTGATTTTTGTTGGCTTGGTTGAAATCATCAAGCCATGTTTAGAAACAGAGCACACGCCTGCGTGTGTAAGTAAAAGTTGAAGACAAACATTAACTGAACCCAGAATGCCTCTCACTAATTAGGCCTCTGTGCGCCATAGGTGTGACGTCTAGTCCCTCTGTCTTCTCCATGCAGTGAAACCAGATCCCCCTGAGAAGGTAGTGGCCAAACCCATCCCCAACAATGCACGCCGTCTGGAGGTGACCTGGAATAGCCCGTCCACGTGGCCTGATGTGGAAAACTTCCCCCTCAAGTACTTCCTGCGCTACAGACCTTTGATCCGTGACCAGTGGCAACACGTGAGTCCTTCTCCGACTCTCAGAATCCAGGTTTTATGGGAAAGGTGTGAGCTTCTGTAAACTGAGTAAACAAGAAACTGACATATTGCAGACGGTCAGACAGATAGTTAGTTTGATTATTTATGTGTTGTTTAAATACTGAGGTTTCTCTCAGCGATCTGTTTTATGTGCCAAGAAACATGCAAGATCCAAACATGTTTAATTTAAAACTGGGTTGACATTTCTTTGGTCCTCAGGTTGAGAGTCAACAACAACAGACACCAAATGTAAATGTCACATATAGAATCAACTCTATACATTTTGCAAGCTCTTCTGTGCATGAAGTAATCGAACAAATCAAAACTGCCAATAAATATTTGAGCAGCCAATCGTCCCATAAATTTTGACCCCCCTAATATTAGGGGTCTATGTCTAAACAGGGTTTGTGATTCTGATAGTTCATCTTGTATGGATGGTAACACTCCCAAGTTAAAGCTGGTATTTTAACCTCACACTCATTTTTTTCTAAATTTCAAATCCAGCTTATAGACTCCAAAATATATTGGCCTAAATACTAACATTTCAAATGGAAGCTGAAACAAACTATTGCAAAATTGTATTCCTTCGTATGTGTTAGCCAGCAGTTTAAGAAATGCATGTATATCTACAAGGAATCAGTTTACTGTTCATTTAGTAAAGAAGATTGAGATCTAGTCCTCTTACTCAACCTGAAGTTGTTTGCAAAACTATAATGGCTGTCATCCGCCATTTTTTAAGCAATGCGAAATGTCATCCCACTCCTCTAGAAGCTCACAACCAAAACGGATCCAAACCATCTGATACTTCAGTGCACTGAAGTGATTCAAAATTTTCAGCCCAAATGGTGTGCGGTTGGATAAATCCCCGAAGAGGTTTACTTTTGTGTCAACACTCTCATGTTTGCTCACAGTCATGATATATTTCAATCGAACTGTTATGTGGAAGTGGCCATTCCCTGTCCACATAAGTAACAACAAGGCAAACCTTCCAGTGGAGTGTGGGTGTTTCAATTACTCATTTCCATCTATAATCAGCTGTATTAGGACTGTAACTGTCATGCCAACTCTTTTCTTAAATGTATTTCTGCTATCAGACGCTGCAAAATTTTATTTAGGCAGATGGCGTTTGCTGAGTTATTCATCTCAACTGAGGCAAAATTTCCCTTCCACTGTTTACCACTGCTTCAGATGGGATGTTCCTCCTCTAATAAGGCATTCTTTTCCCTCACTGCTCCCTCAAGTGTTTCCCATTTGTTGTTTAAACCGTCTTTTAATTAGGTTACAAACATGTCAGTTTGAGCAGTGTCCAGCTATCTAATTGTTTACTGAGCAGCAATGAAGAATGTGATTGATTGATTGGTTCTCCAATGGAAACTTTCAAGCTTCAGAATCGGGTCCCATGATGCACATTGGCAGGCTATGTGCGTCAGGTGTTGGCAAGGTGGGTGTGTGTGTGTGCGTGCACGTGCAGAAGGATCCCAGGAAGGCGCAGGTGCTGGTCTCATTAGACGGCACAGACAGATTCTGTTTTGCCCAGACGGTTCCATCCCATCAGCGGAAAGTCAGAAGCACGTGTTGGAAGTGCCATGTAATTGATTTTTCTTTCCACAAGAGCAGATACCCTCCAGCTCCTCTAGGTCACCAAATGTGTTTACATACTCCTTCACAGGAGGCGCGGGCTCCTGCTGCTTCACAGAGATAGATGAGGAGCTACGGTGGAACACTTCCTCCTCCGGTTCTTTTATCTCTGATTGATAGGGCCAGGCCAATTAAGGGGAGTCATGCTCGGCTGAAGTGTTTAAATTATTTTACTGTAAATGGCATGAGCACTGAGGTGAACTCAAGAGCCTCTAATGAGACGAAAAGCCATGGGTTTGTGTGGGAGGCTGCGCCTATTGGAAATGGGGGGGGGAAATAATAATCAGTTTGATCCGGCGGGATCCTGTATATAGAAGGGTCACATGCGGCATCGGCCCTGTGTGGACTGAGCCAAGGAATTCCGCCGTCAAATAGACGAAGATAAAAGGAGGTTGTTTCTGAAAGCAGCAATTTGCACACCAAATGCCTGACGTGGGGGCCCAGTGCTGTACTTAAATTGGATTGGATACCAGGCTGAGAAGGGGGACACTGTCCTCTCACTTATGTAATTGCTGAAGAATGTCAAATCTCCCTTTCCCCCTCCCCCCCTCCCCACCCCCCCACACTTCAATGAATGGGTAAATCCATCACAGCGGCCATTTCACATGTAAAAAAAACTAAAAATACATTGAGATGAGAATACACAATGGGTACCGAATCTCACAGTTAGGAACTTTCATGAAGCCCTTCACACCCCTGATAAAAATTGAATGGGTATTCAAAGAGGGTAGTAGTCTTTCAACTTAAATAATTTTATAGCACTTTATTGTAGGTGTTTTGCTTACAGAGAGAACATTAATCCACTTAACTTGCGCTCAGTCAAACAAAAATCAAACAATTGTGCCTTTTGTTTGACTTCAAAAGGCGCGCTACTGTAGTTGAATCTATGCATCTAACCGCAACTTCAGTTTCAGTTTCAGCATCATACTGTATTACTGTATGTAATAATAATGCTGTATTATCACTGGACACAGTATTGTTTCATCTTTACCGAAGCTAATTCAAGTTACTAGTCACAGGGTCGGTACTTATTCAAGTGCATCAATTCAACGCACAATCGTGAGTCTATATAACAACAGGGAAAACACAAGGCACATTAAAGAATTTCAATGTCAGTGTAGTTCTAATGAGAGAGCCAGTTTTCATACCCATGATTATACATAGTCCCACATTTTGTCAGTGATAGATTCTCATCAAAGCCTTAACATTTTCTGCCTCTCATCTTCTGTTGCACTGTCCAGTTTCTGCCCCGATCATCAGAAAAGTTTTTATGTTTCTGTACTTCTTAGCGATTTAATTTATTTAACGTTATAGCTTATTTTGAAAAATGTGGAACCAGACCTCAAATTAATTTGAACTTTTTGGGGGGATGTAATGCAAGCAGGGATCACTAACACCAGGGAGCCTCAGGAACAACTCGTATGAAATATTATTTGAAATAGAAAATGTTATTAATAGTAAGCCATATATTACCATCACAGCAAAACAAACACCCAAGCTATTTTAGTCTTCCTTTGATTTTGCAGCCAAGTGTAAAAAAATGTGGGTTGCCTTGATGAAAGACAATTGGGACAAAGTAGGAGGGCCATATTTGCTATTCTGGTTTACCGCACATAAAAATAAATATGTATTAAAACAGTATGTATATTAGATGAGAATATAAATATATTGAATAACAGTGAAGCATGTTATTTCACTAATAACTTTATATTTCTCTAATTAAGTAATATATTGTTGATATTTTCAATATAGCAACAATAAATATCAGTTTATGCCAGTTTTTTATATTGATAAATATTAACTTAAGACAAAATGATTCGGTACTTTTCAAAATGTTGAGGATAGGTAAATCCAAAACGCATGTTTTATGATAATGCCATTTATGATCAAAGCAACCTCTCATTGATCATACACCTTAACTCCTGAATATTTGCTTTTGAAGTTTTTCTTAGGGTAGGTGGAGCGTTTGGTTTAAAAAATAGACTTAAGTAAATCACCACTTATGTACGAATCACAGGTGACTGCAATGGTTTGCAAACATTATTGTGTGTGAGGGTGGGAAATCAAAGCTGCTAAATGAGATTAAAACTGGCAGTACATCTCTTGCATAAATGCATAGACATAGGCTACCCTAACTCTGATTTTAAATTGAAGTAATAACATTTTTCAATGCACTCTGAACAATTCTATTAAGGATTTGGGCCGACTTTTGCCATAAGAGAAGCTCATATATTTCTTGGAATAATGATATACATTGTTGTACTTTATTTGTTGTTACTTTCCTCAAAACTTCATAAAGGTTGAAAGAAGTAGAGGCCATGGAAGGTAACTATGTCTGCCTGTTCATGAAACCACTTTTCAGTTTGACAGGGCTTTTGGGAGCAGTTGTCATCTTGGGATATTGGAACATCTTATGTTTCTACCATAAGGTGCACCTGACCATTTCAAATGCCTTCTTGGCTGTATTTCTGCCAAGCAAATTAGTAAACTCAAAGAGTCCCATGAGATAGTTGACCATACCATCATAGACGCAACACTGTGAGTATGTGTTGGGAACTAGCAATGTGGATTTAAGGACTCCTTTGGTTTCCCCAAAGATAAACCCGTGCAGCTGCTGAAATTGAAATACTCACAGCCCAAATTACTTTCTTCCACTGCTCACCAGTCCAGATTTTGTGCTCTTACCACAAAGCTGTGAATTATTGTGCCGTGGTTACAAACTGTTTCCAATTGGCAACCGTAATGTAAATATCAGCTCTGTGTAACTCTGTTTCTGTGTAGACTGGGTCCAAGAGGTGTAGGTTCAGTTCCACTGTTTTCTAGTTTTTAGCAACTGTGCCTGCTTTTTGCTGTTGTTTAGCTTCAACTTGCAACCTATTTCTCTTCCCTGATGTTCAGTAAGCCACTCTCAAGTTAATTATCACTGTGTATGGGGGCATTATCATCTCGGAATGTGGAAACTTCTTTAGAGAGCAATGTTTTCATTATAGGGTTAACCTGGTCACCTGAAATGTATTCTTTGGCTCTACTTCTACCATGCAGATGAACAATCATATCTTGGGCTGTGTTCAAAATATTGATGAAGGAAACACATTATCTATTACATTAAATGATGGAGTAATATAACATCTTTTATTTGATTTCATTTAATTATTAAATAATCCTTCTTGGGAAAATATACAGTCAAAATATCTTAAAAAGTGGGTCTTCAGCGCTGATGCTATATTTAGCAAGATCTGTGGCACTCAATTTTTTTATGCAGGACCAAACAACTTCTAGATGTGACAGAACTATATTAATGCTACATAATAAAACATTTATTTTTATTCATTTGATTACAGTAAAACATTCACCAGCAACTATTTACGCGAATACATGTTGCAAATTAACCTTGGGGTTTCTTGGATGTTTAGTACAAATTCCGACCCAATCCAGTGAAGAATAAGCAATTAGTGAGGCTTAGAATACACATACAAAGAATTGGAGAAATGATGAAATTTAGCTCCGAGGGCCAAACTTACAAAATTCATAACTAAAAAAAAAGTGTTTGGAGTAGGGCTATAGGATTTTACCAGGTCCCATGAATTTAATAGAAGTTTGTGCATGCATTTTTTTCAAGAAAATCCATGACATGAACTGGGAAAAGTTCTGAATTCTGGGTCAGTTGGCATGGAATGACCCACATACATTTATAATCTGTTATATTCATGCAGTTTTTCCACTTTTTTAGCATATGATGTCATAATTTATGGAAATTCCCTTTGACACATCAAATAATTTTGCCATTTCTGTGACTGACACACATGCAATTCCATCTCCATTTGACCCATTTTCACTATTCAACTGTCAGACTTCCCACGTTGTTCAGGAATTCAATTACAGTCTTGATTCATGAAATGTGTGGGGTCCTTTTTATTTCCAAGTCAGTTCTTTCAAAATCCTTTTTCATTTGGTGCTCTCATTATTTTGTGTACGCCCTTGATGTTTCACTGTGACAAGGGGTGAAAAGATTCCAGATTGTCAGATTGTACAGATTTCATATTTATTGGAAAAGCATAACTGAATAACAGTATCAATTAAAATGCATCAAATAATAAAATAATGATAACTGGCAGAAGAATGGCAAGAAAAGAATCACAAAGCATGAAAAGATAACATGCTACATTGCATTTACCTTTGACCAAACTAAAATGAATCACAATAATTTTAAACGAGCATACCTCCTTTTAGCAGAGGGATAGGTTTATTGCAGTCTTTGTAGATTTGGTGTTACTGTGTCAACGGCACAAAGCTATACAGGGCCTGAGGTTAGGAAAAGATATTTTTTTATTATCAAATTTCATTAAAGGAACAGATCAGATGTATGTATAGAGAGGTGACAGCAGTGACGTGCAAACACTCTCATGGTGAAAAGATTAGAAAAAGGCCCCTCAAAAAAATGTCTCATTTACGACTGATTGATTTGTATTATGCTTCTTCATTAACACCGAGTCAGATTGTAGTCATCGTCAAACTGAGAGGGGCAATTTGCCAAAGTGACCCTGGTACTGCTGTACATTTCCCCTTTGCGATGAATTCCTCAGCTCTTGGTTAGGGCTCTGTTTTTAATTTTATCTTTCAAAGAGGGGTAATGCTTTTGCACCCAAAAAAAGCCCCCTGCCCCCTCCCTGGACACACTAGCGGGTGACAGGGCATGTTGCAGTTATTCATCAGATATACTGCCATTTTCTGCAGATGATTTCTGTTCTCCTCTATTTTTCCTGAGGTATGTGTCTCCATTTGTAGTATTTACTTGTTTGAATAATGAGAGGGTTAGCACTATCACACTTACATAGATATAAAGGTAAAATATTTTACTCTTTGTAACAGGGTATGATTACATGGCACCGTTTGAAATGTTGTTTATTAATTATGGTTTTGAAGTGTGGATCTGATGGTTAACTTGATTGTGGTGCGACCCATAGTTTAGTAGCATCTCTGAGCACTTGGGGGGCAGCTAGGGTATAAAACCATGGGTTTTTTTTCTCAGTTTGGAGCTTTTTTATTTATTAATTCACAACCAGTCTCTCTCTCTCTTGCTCTCCCCCTCCCCCCATCCCTCTCTTCAGACATCTCTCCTGTATAATATATGTACATACATATACACAACAAGAGCTGTGCCCCACTGAAGACGTGACAAAATATATTTAAATGTTAGGGATCCTATCTTTTTTAGTTTAGACTATCGTCATTCACTGGGTTTTTATGAATTATTTATTTATTGAGATGCTATTCAGATATCATACATATTTCATAACCCCTCATAAAGGATTAATAGCCTGGTAAGGCAAAGCACTCAAAAGACGGAGATGACAGAAGTTTATTTTTCTAATAGGATTATGCAGCTTTGGTTGGCTGTTTGTCTGACCCTGTGGATGAGCATGCAGTTGTTCAGAGATCAAGCAGATTAATATTACCTAAACAAGAACCATTATAGTCGGAGCCATAGTCCTAAATAAAAGATAAAAGTATCTGAATTCGGCTCATACGCGTTGTGTAGACAAATATTTACTTAATTTCGCTTCCCTTTACAGTTATGATAAATAGGCAGGCTATGAATTATAGGTAAAGAGAATAAATATTCATGATAAATTTCTGTTTTACTGTAATTATGAAAACAAAAGCTAGCTAAAACAGCAGTGTTGAATAATGCAGGGATTGTAGAATTTACAGCGAAAGACTTCACTTATCACTTGTATATTGAGATGCATGAATTAAGCACGCATTTGACTCTCATATTTTCTTTCCATATAAATGAAATGAAGTGACTTCATTATCATAATTTTCCATTATCATTGCTCAAGACAAATGAAAAAAAACTTTGTCTCATGCTTATTTGTCTCACACCTCAACCAGTGTGTGGGAATGGTTGTGATTATTATTATTATTATTATTATGGATGTGATTTTTTTCACATAATTTTACCTCTAACCATGGATACAAAATGCAAGGAGAAAACATGCATCAATTATAAAAATGCTATGGCTGTCAAGGAGCTAATGGGATTCAGAGGCCTGGAATGTCAAAGACTATTATCGTTGGTCATTTTGGCGTGAGCTGGTCGATAATGTCACACCTACGCGTCATACACTGACACAAAGTCAACTTGTGACCGACGATTGCCTGGGTGATCACACATGGTGAGCTCTGTTCAGTGTAATCAACTGAGGAATTCTATAATTCCCTACAAAAGCACTCCAGTAAGGAGGAGGCACCATACTCAGGCGTCAGACCTGACAATATGCGTGTTGGTATAGTGCAAAATGTCTGTCATAGGGCAACATAGTATTGATTTCAAAGACAGACAATTAAAAATAATGCAAAGGGTTTTTAGACAGACATTTGACTATTTCTCTTGACAGATATGCTCATACTTTGTTCGCCACACACATCTTTGGTTTTTAATCTCTGCTTAACCCAATTGTTGTCTATTCACCAATGTAAGAACTTCTGTGCCACTGTAGCAGATACGTGTTTTCATTCAGCAGCTTTACCAATAAAATGCATTCGTTTTTAGTGCAATATATTTCTCTGTCCAGGACTGTAACTCTGACTTTTGCTATTCCTTAGAATGAGTGGATGTCACTGTTTAGGACTGTTGAGTGTTTATGTGAATATTTTATAACACAAAGGACGTCAAAGCTAAGTGTGAACATGTACATGTCACAAATTAGGCAGGGACTTACTCGCAGACAGGAATGAATAATAAAAAAGTGTTTATTAAGCAGCCCCAAACATCCAAAATCAAAGTCAGGCAGGGTCTAAACCAGAGGGGCACAGCAAAAGCACAAAATCACAGTCCAGGTAGAGAAAGGTAATCAGGCAGGCAAAGGTCAAATCCAGGAAAAACTCTGCAAACAGTCCAAAGACACAATCCAGAAATCAGGGTCAAAAACAACTCTTCAGTGTGGTTGAGGAATTATTAATGTTATCTATAAATTAATTGAAATAATAATTAAATATTCAATAGAGGCTTACATTTTAAAAGTTTTATATCGGGCAGTGTGTATCACTGTCTGACCTCTTCACACTTTTCTCACTACTGGATATTGCTAAGATCCATGTCATAAAAAAATAATATCTCTGTTTGTCCATCATATTGCTCTGTGTTTCTGTCATCTTCCTCATAATTTACTCAGTGCTTTAATTTTAAACCTCATAACTGTTTATAGCCGTGTCTTCTCCAGATACAGTCAGCCAGCTTTTCCTGTGGGTTTAGTGTTGGAGCCATCTGATGTATTCCGTTCCAATTTTGTCCAGTTTGAGTTAAGGGATTATTGCAAGCTACCGAAATTTATGCTGGAGAACAGACGCCATCCCTGTTCCTTGTTACCCCAAGACATGATGACCTGGGTCTTCCAGAACAGCAGGCAGAGATGTTATCCAGACCTCTGCTTCATTGCTCGCTGAGAAGATATTTAAATTTTAAATTCATAATGTTCTACAGTTTCCTGAAATTCCCTCTGCTGCACTTTAGCATTGTTCATAACGGTGCTATTGATTCTGTTGCTCGTAGTAATTGCTGTACATCGCCTTCAACAATCCGGCAACAAAATTAGCTTTGGAGTTGATAAGTTTTTTCAGGAGGGCAGGAGGCAGGGGCAGGAAATGGTACACAAAAGGCAATGAATAGTAAATTCTCACGGCTCCACTTTGAGTTCATTTTTAAATCAATCTGGATTTGTTTTATACTGACTCATTGTTACAAGTAATACACATATACTGGTGAAGTTATAAATCTGTGATATGCTAAAGATGGATCATGGGAAATCACTGGGTGCATTTCCCACTGGAAACCCTATTATATGTGCGCATTATAATAATTATTTTTGAAAGTGGTAAGCATCAGTTGCTCTGTATGGTGGTATGAAAACTGTGATGGAACTGATATGTTTGCTTTATAGAGTACATTGAGCAGTTTAGGATTTTACTGGTTTTATGTTGATACCCTCACAGTTCCAGAATTTCCATTATATTATATTGTATTTTTAGTATCTCAATGGGCAAATTTAGTTCTCCTCTATATTCATTTTACTAAAATGTTTTTTGGCTATATGTATATAATGATCATGAATGAGCAGTTACAGTCAAACATCCTGGCGTCTGTTTTTACAAACAATCATGAACACTGTGGCTAATAAACGACATGCAGATCATGTCATAATTTCATTTTGCTGTTCTGAGGAATCACTGTGCTTTAGTAAAATTCTTGCTGAACGATTTGTATCACCTGCTGGCATTAGGACCAATCAGATTGTGTATCTTGGCCTTGCCGTTTTAGGTGAGTGGAAGGAGGAAACTGGCAGTCTGAGAGGTGTGAGCTGAAAGGCACAGCCAGTCAGTGTGCTTTGTGTGTGAACGTCTACCTTGATATGAATCATTCCTGGTCACAATCATTTACTTTCTGCTCATACTGCTCTCACAAAAATGATCTGTACCATTAAAGTAAATAAGCTATTGGACATTCCAATTCAATATGCTGAGCATATTCTATGATATATACATTAAATAGCATCCCTAATTGATTAACCTAATAATGGTTACTTGCCATACAACCTCTAAATAATAATATAAATTACAAAACATTCGTTTGCATAACATGAAACATGCATACACAACGTGACTTTCCAAATTTGCAGAGAAAACACATTTTCGTCGTGGGTGTAAAGAAAAGGGCAATTACGTTATTAGCTAGTGATTTTAATAAATGCACGGCTATTAGCCCCACTCCTCCCATTCACCCATGGAACACATTAACTTCAGACTGAAATGTTCTCGGTATGCTAGACGAAATTACCAATAAAAATTACCAATAAAAGTGCATTAGTGCTTTTCACAGTGATGAAAATAGAGCTTCTTATGTTTTAAAATAAATGTGTCAACAGTCTGTCCTATTTCTTATGGCTGATATTGGCTGGCAGGACAACCTGAAAGCTGGAAATGACATTGACCATGAAATGACCAGCTTGTTATTTCACACCCCTCATGATATTAGGTTTATGGAACATACCTGTGTGCATAACTTGAGTGCACGGATAGAGGTATACATTTCCTCAAAAATGAGACTGCCTGTCTTTGAAGATTAATATAGGAGAAAAATGGAAGAGAAAAACACTGTAATGCAGTCTTCTCTTCGGATGTGTGAGGGAGCAGGACAGTGATAGGGCTGCATTGGCAGCATGTTTGTGTGTCTGCTGTTTATTAAAATGAAAAAGCAGTTCTGGCCCCCTGTGATAGGGCCATCCTCTTCAGCCTCACTGTCAGAAATCAGCAGGCACGGCGATAAATCAAACAGAGGGACCTCAGCACAAGGAAACTACTCCTCCGTAGAGTCGGGAAAAATGAAAAACAACAATTTGACGTTGCAAAGGGAAAAAATAATATATAGCGTATTGTTCTCCAGTTCTTGACTGTCATGAATCTTAAGGCCCACTTTGTGGAAGGAAACCGAAATTCACTGAAGCATTGAAACTATTGGATTTTCCCCTTTTTCTAAAAGTATGCATGAGTTGGCACAGAAGATGATAAAATGATTGACTTTGAAATTGATAGCGTGCCCTAGACATACTCAGATCATAAAATATAAATATGTTTGTGGGGTGGGGCCGGGAGGGGGGGGCCGGACGGTGATGTGAAGCCAAAAAGTGCCGCGTCAGCAGATGCATTTTTTAACCTTTGCTTTTGCAGAAGGTCAGCCGCGCTTTACGCCATGGCATTATATCACAGCATTTCCTGTGGCCTGAATTAGCAATCTGTTTATAATGCAGGCGAATCCTAGAGGTTGTCCTGCCGGCAGCCTAATAGAACTTGGTTCTGTTCCCCGTTTCCGTCTGGTGGATGATCGGACTTGTGATGATAGGGCTGTACCAGTGTGCCATATGGTTGTTCCCTGATCAAGTAAACATGGTGTGGTTGGTGAGGGACTGATATATAGTCACTGTTGGACGGTCTCTAATGGTTACCATTATGCCACGCTAAGGTGATGCCTTGCATAGTGTTGAGTCTGTACCATCACTGAAGCAGTATTTTGTTATTTTTTTTCCAATATGACATTTTCTTTGTTTTCCTTTTTTTGTGAGGAAATTTGATCAGGTCTGTCTGGGGTTTGTCATCTGAAATGTAAGCTCATAAAAAAAACAATAGTCAAAACATTTTTTTAATATCTTTATTGACTGCCATTCACTGTGACAGTTTTTCCTGCACGTCACACTGTGTTGCACTGTGACTTTCTTGAGCGGGGAGGGGAGGGAAGGGAGGATTCATTATTCCAAGTGGTACAAGCTGTAAATCAAATGAGGTAAGCTAAAAGGTAAAAGTCAATTTCCAGTCAACTTTTAAGTTCAAATATTTTTGAAAATATTGTGCAAAACATATGCCTTTAAAAATTGCAACCTTGAGAATAAAAAGTTACCTGTGAAATTATGATTGAAAATTATAGCGAACACTAGAAGACTAGGCTATAGTATGTATGTTTGTGTGTGATTGTCCTCTTGCAGGAAAATTCCTCTTGCAGTCTTTATATTTCTTTTTCCTGTAGTCAGTGTTAATGGTACCCTAAGATTTTGCATGTTTTTAAGGTGTCCCAGTCCAGGAGGTTTTGGGAACAAACTCATTGTGACAATACCAGCCAGCAGTAATTTTGTGAATGAACGAGTCAGAAAAAGTGACCACCATAATCCCTCCCACTTTCACATTTGTGTAATCGATGGAGACAGTGGGCACCAGGTTTGCTTGTTCTCCTTTGCTTGACACAAAAAGGTTTGTGTTATTTTTCGTCCAGAAAACTGTGTTCGTTGAGTATGTATGAAATCACAGGCCAGCTATGTAAGCAAGTGATGCAGGCAAGCTATTTTATTCAGGAACTACGTGAGCCTGGTCACAATTTCCAGGGAAAGCCTTGAGAGAATGCTTAGAGCTAAATGAGAGATGTTATAACTATGAAAAGCTGAGGCCATCATGAGAAATAAGGATGTCTACAGATTAACTATAATAATACACTGCATCCTGTTCAATGGCTCATGCAGTAACATTGTACACACCTGTCAATCAAAAAACACTCACTTCCCATAATGCAGTGTTCCCACAAAAGAATCCGAGTAAGTCTCAAGCCTGGTTCCTCTCAAGGTTTCTTCCTATCTGCTGCACATAGGGAGTTTTTCCTTGACATTGTCGCCACAGTCTTTCTTTTGTGGGGGGTTCAGGCCAAGGCTTACTGCAAGTGCACTGTGGCAAATGTTTGTGAAATGCGCTATAGAAATAAAAGTTGATTTATTGATTGCCTGAGATAGAACTTGATCTATTTTATATACAGTAGGTTCAGTTGTAAATATGGAACAGTCAGCCAGATCATAAAGTGACACCAGCTCAAATGTTTGAGATAAAACACCCTATCGAATTCAAGTAACATTGCTTGTTATGTTAGGTAAGTAACATTATTTGAGTTAGCCCAGCTGTGAGGTTCACAGTTATCATACACTTTAAATTAAAATAACACAATACAGTTGTCCACATATCCCCTTTTTCAACACATTTTTGAATTGGGGCTTTTACATAGAGGATTGGGTGTTTTTTTGCCCCTCAATAACACCTTTGTAATGAAATTACAGGTCTGTAGTGACAGGCTAGAGGTAATCATATTATCCAGCCAGTTGAATTGATGACATCACATTAGTCTACAGTATATACCCCAGAATTACGGCTTGTGCTCGGCTGGGCGTGTTTTATCTCTGCAGAAGAGTTCTAGAATTGATTGTGAATTGTGTGCTGCTCTTTTTTGTGGCTGTCATAGACACTTTCATTCATTTTAACTGGAATAGTTTCCAAATGTAATATTTTGCAATGTAGTCATGGTGGGAGTCTTGGTGCGATCTGGGCTAGCTAGGTGAGTAATTCAGGTACCCAGCTGTGATGTACTTGCCCCAGGCAATTGGCCGTGAGTGAATGTCAAGGCCAGGGACAGGACTCACTTTGGCAACGGTCACGAGACAGTGACCGTAACACAGCAAATGTCACATTTGCATGCCTTATAGCATTTCTTATTTTTATGTCTTATCGGTGGCCCAAAGACAAGTTTAAACTTTATATTTTTATCTGTAATTGTGCATTTTCTTTCTGCTAATATTCCCACTTTTAGCACAAAGCAAGGATAAGGGAGCCTGCTCCTAGAAGACCTTAGGATTTGCAAGTTTTTTGATCCAACCCTGCACAGACAAACCTGATTCAAATAATTAAGGTGACCCATTGATGAGTTGAATTAGGTGCTTGGTTGGAACAAAACATGCACCCACTAACCCCCTAGAACAGGGGTGTCAAACTGCAGTCCTGGAGGGCCGCAGTGGTAGCTGGTTTTTGGTGTGTTTTAGCACTTAATTGATTAATTAAAATGACTGGTTGGCTAAAGAGTCCACACACCTGGTTTCCAAGGCCTAAAATGGCTGCCAATCGAAAGGAAAGAACAGAAACCCGCAGACACTGCGGCCCTCCAGGACTGGAGTTTGACACCCCTGCCCTAGAGGCAGCGCTTTCTTTCGCTGACTCTTCTGGAATTTGATGTTTCAGAAATAGCCTACCTATTTTTATTTATGTTCATTTTATTCCCAAGATGGTTTGGTCTTTTTCACCTGCACTTTATCATTAAAAATATATTTTGCTTATTTACTTGCCTGCTTCCATGTTCTCCTGTACTCCTTGTTCATTTTCGATATCACATGCAATAACTGTACACACCCCCCATTCACACCCCCACCCAAACCCCGTTCAATCTGGGGCCAGTTTGTGCCACTAACCACAGAGTTTCACATATTCATGGCAGCAGAGGGGAAGATTCTATACAATTACAGTTGTAGCTCATGGTAATCTCATGTACTGGTTAGTTTACCATATATATGTATACATAGCCTGTGTAAGCATGCTGTTTACCAACAATGGGCACACAGCTAGCATGCTTTATTTTAAAAATCATTTCCATCAATACATCCTGAGCAGCTAAAACCACCAAACATATTTAGTGCTAAGCAAGGATTAACTGTACTTTTCTCCTACCAGTACACTTCCCTGAGCTGTTTTACTTCTGTATGTAAGTCATAGGTGTTCTACCAAACCTGTCTTTGCATTTGAATTCAATGTACTGCATGACTGTACACATAATATGTGTTATGTATAACTGTTCATTTGTTTTAGCGAGAAGCCAAAGTAAAATTTCTGCTCTGTGTAGATAATACATTTGTATTCTATTCAGATGGGGCATTGAGGGATCTTTAAATATTTCATTATATATTTTATTATAAATATTAAAATATACATGGGAGAGGATCTTTCCAAAGCAGCTACATACTGATGAAATATTTATATTATAGAATAATAGATATTATTTCTTGTATCATCAATGTTTTAAAAGTGTTAGGTTTTAAAATGTTCAAAGGTAAAATGTAAAAAAAAAAAAAAAAAAAAAAAACTATTGTATAATTAAAAATCAAGATAAAATCCATCAAAAAATGTTTCAAGGCTGAGATCCCCAAAAAATATGATATATATTAAGGATACAGTAGTTAAAAAAGATAAAAAAAATAATAAAATAATAAAAAATAAAATAAAGGTAAAAGCAAAAGCAGTCTGGAAGACCGTCATCAGTGTTTCTGAACAGTGAATATTAGCAGAAATATTTGTGAGATGGTTTCCAATGTTTTGACAACACAAGGTCAAAATAAATGTAAATAAATCAGGTATTGCTGAGCTGTAGAGATACTTGCGTTAGGCGGTCAAATACATTATATTTTAAGGCAACGTATATTTACATTATGTGTGTCTGCATTCATAGTTTAAATGAAGTATTGAACTAATGTTGAACTAGTTCTGTCTTTTCTTCTTCAAATTTACCTCGATGAGAAGATTCCAAGCCATCCTCTCAAATACTGCAGGTACCAGTACCGCAAAAGTAGTATTACTGCCCCCCAGTGTTTAAAAAGAGAACTTTGGCCATAAGGGCAATTGCGAACTTCACCCCTCCTTGCAAAGCACGAGAGCCAGCTGCAGCCAGTCTGGAGTAGAGGGCAGCCTTCAGAAAAAAACACAGCATGCATCAACTAATCAACAAGCCAGGAGACCCCAGACTGTGACTCCTGGAAAAAAAAAATAAATAAAAAAAACACCATCTCCAATTTTTGGATCCAGCTACTGGAGCAGATTTTGATGCAGAGATGCCCTTCAAATTCAGTTCTCCGTGAGGAGAATATGGTTTTACACAGCATGTAAATTGGACACATTAAATATCATATCAATTATCTTATATTCTGTGTCTGTTTAAATAAATCATTTCTGAAAAAATGACATGTGAAACTTTGGGAGACTTTTTTTATTTTCCATCAATTTTTCCCTGTTCATTAATATTGAAAGTACATAATAATAATAATAGTAATAATAATAATAATAATAATAATAATAATAATAATAATAATAAAGCCACAGTGCTATAGAAATTCCACCTCACTGTTAGTGAGAAACAATTTATGCTAGTTCAAGCACACAAGGTTTTTGCATTGTTTTTTTTTTTGGGGGGGGTTTCTTTTTCACTTTCCTTCCTCAGGACTTTACACAGAAATCTCAGAGGGAAACAGCAGTGTAAACATTTTTGTTTAAACGGTTTCTTATATTGTGGGGAAAGGTTTGTGACGCATAGGTGCAATAGACAATATTTAGATAATTAACAGAACTTTTCAATGAATACCTAAACAACATTGCTCAAAGCCTTTTCTAGCCCAAACAGTTTAAACAGTTCTTCAGAGAGCAATACGAAACTCTCATAAAAGGTGCAATATCAGTTTGTTGTCAAAGATGTTGAAGCATAGCAGCAAATAATTGCGCTCAAATCTCTGAAATTAGATGTCTGGAATGTTTTCAAAAGAATGTGCAAGTGTAGTGACAAATGAAACAAAGTTGTGCTCATTAGTAAACCAACAACTGCTTTACGTGTCTCTAGCTGTACCTTGAAAAAGAGCTGCAGCACAATCTGGCCGGATCATTATCCAAGTAGGGAGTCCCTTATTGCACTGCGAGGGTGATTACCTATATATTAGTGCAGAGGTGTAATGGCGTCATCAGGCAAAACTTCAAAGCGTATTGGCTCAATGCTTGGAGGAGGAATTTAATTAGCCCTTTAAATAGTATGCGCTGAAATAAACTGAAGCATAGCTAAAAAATGACAAAATATTAATGGCTTGTGAGACAACTCCCAGGATAAAATAAGGTTGAATAAAATGAGGTTAATATTTGAATCATCCTGGCTAGGTCTGGTACAGACAATATACAACCTTTGTAGCCAGTGATAGAACTGTGTAGATTGTGCACCAAACACTGATTTTGGCACGAATACTATTTGTGTTTCTGTTTCTGGAAGGAAATACAGCTAAAGACCTGAGAATGCGATAAACTGCCGAGCGTTTTCCAATGCCACACATTCAACTTTGAATTAAGCATCACAAGCACTGAGAAACAATTTTTATCACAGGCATGGCAAAAAATAGACCATGAATCACCGTTTGTGAAAAGGACATAACCTGTTGCTGAATTGCTTAATGTCTTGGAGGTTCTGAGATGGCTTGCTGGTGCTTCAGGCCAGTGCCTGAATCCCATTCATAAAATCTAAATTCCCCCTTTTTTAGCTCTGTGAGCACGATTCTCTGTTTGCTGAAACTGAGCCGCGACGACTCTTGTTTCTGCTGACCCAAGAATGTCTGTAAATGTCAGGAGTGAGAATGTTCCCATCTGTTACGGCTCAAGTGGGCAGAGCATGGTGCAGCGCGGTGATGGATACAGGAGATGGTCTCCCGGTATGAATCATTTATCTTGGGCTTTTTTCCCATCATGCCTCTCCTTTCACACGTGGCTCAGCTGTGATACATTTAATGCACTTCACTCAATCAAAGACCTGATACGCGCACAGGACTTCCTACTCGGGATGAGGCATGCCCCACAATGCCCTGCTGTGACCCTTGACCTCACCGTTACCCAACCTTCCGCACGGGCGCGCACATGTGGCTCTCAGGTGCAGGGAGCCAGTCGGCGTCTTAAAATAAAACCCTCGCCCGAAGAGAGAACAGACCTCTGATTTGTGACAGTTTGAGCACAGATGGAAGTTAAAGCCCAAGAGGATGGGTGTTCCTACAGACTAGAGGTTGTTCTACAACTTGCACATATTACTCCTTAAAAGAGTCTGAATTTAAGGCTTAGGAGGACCCCAACTAATTTTTAAGACCCTAAAACTAGCAATTAATTTGCCTAAAACAACAACTGTTAGAGTTTGAGGGAAAATCGTCATTTCAAACAGTCTCATGTAACCCTGCAGCTAATCAACATGGTCTTGCTTCCATAATTCCTATGGTAACCAGACTCATTTGCATAAATTGCCCAACGAACCTTGGAATCCAAAATTTGGAGCTGTTTTTTTTTTTTTTTTTACTGGAACTCTCAAGAGGAAAATATGCAAAAATGTATGAAGGTCGGGGAGATATCAACAGGGTCTTTGACAGGATTTAACTCACAGCCTCCCAGCAACATTTCGAGAGCCGTTTGATCTGCTCCAAAAATGGTTTTCATGGTATTTTATCAAACATGAAGGGCAACCAGGGCAATTCCATTGATAAATGAATCAGTGTATTACCGCATGGCTTTCAGGTGTAATGTTTTTCATCTGGGTTGACTTTGGCTGCACAACCTTTTGCAAGCCTTAAAACATTCAGATAACGAAATAAGTTCCACACTTTCTCACACCTCTCTTTCTGTGCGTCTTGTTGCTGATTGGCAAAACTTTTCAAGATAAAAATTGTCAGACAATGTATTCTTCCCAGCTGTTGGTCAGTGTTGCCAAAAATAATGTAAGCCTGGACTTAATTTGGCTCCTAAAACAAACATTAAAAAAAAATGTAATTATGCTTTTTGTAAAAAAATATATTCATGTTTATATGGATATTTTGAAAAATTTGTTCTTGTATTTTTGATGAATGTAACTGATGAGGTATCCTAGTGGGACAGAGAAAACCCAACAATACAACAGGAGTATAACAATACAAGGCGATTGTAAACCAGAGAGGGAGTGACAGCAGGGTGGAACTAAATAGCCCATGATATACGATGTGGCAGTCACGCAGTCGTGACCTGGAAAACACAGAGAGTGCACTCTGGTGGCCCAGAAAGGGCAGCCGTCCCCAAAGGTTATAAAAAAACCCTGTCTTTGGGGAAAGTTGGAAAAGAGCTCAACGGCTTAACTATGTGCCAAAAACAGGCATTAGCACCATAATGCTAGCAAAAAAAACATCAAAGACATTGACGTTGTCATTGCTTGAGATCGGATAGGGAAAACATCATTGATTGATTATAATGGTACGCAGCCTTTCTTAAAGCCTGGTAAAAATCATGTTTTTGAGGAAGTCTTGTTAGTTTGATTAACGGCGCTGTAACGTTTTTGCTCCCAGCTCTGAATCAGTTCCATTTCAGTTTCCCCATAAAATGTTGATTGCACTGAAAATAAATGAATGTGCATGAAATTAAGTCAGGTCACCTACAGTATAAAAGCCCTTTAAATGAGAGGAAATCAATTGTGTCTGAATCAGAATGTTTGGAATTGCTTATGTCTCGCCTGGAGTTCTGTAATTCCCGATTATTGTGCCAAAGGTAAAGGGAGGTCCGCTACTTCGAAACGACATGATCTTGCAATTTCACAATGATGTTTGGGACTAATTTACATGCCGCGTTCTGTTGTGCTTGATTAATGCGCAGGGCAAGTAGACAGGCCACATCTCTGACCTTCTGTCTTCCCATTTGGTAGCCATTTTGTTGCAAAATGCAGGGCGTGCTCCTTCATTAACATCCTCTAATCGTGCGCTTGTGGCGTACAGACATTTCCATTTAAAATAAAAACTCAGAGAGAGGGGCCTTAAGGTGAAATTTTGGAGTGGAATCACATGGCTGTGGCACAGCCGTGCGTCTTCAGTAAAGCGCACACTGGGAAAGAATAGGGGTAAGTATGGTAAAATCATGATTCTCACCACTTTATAATGATCCCTCATGACTGTCCTCGCACTCCTACTTTCATGAACTGACCAAAGAATATGTTGACCTCATGTTCCTCCCATGGTTGTCTTGTCGCCATGGGAATCAGAGGAGTCCTGTGTGCTGCTTCCTCTTGACTCTCCGAGGGCGGTTCTAAGTGGGTGTGGCTGATAACACAGTCAAACTTTGATGCGAACATTTTTCAGATTAAAATAAAATGCTAAAGATAGCTTTAAGGTACACCATCTTGTTGTCTTAACATGAGAGCAGCCTTGTGTTACGTTCATAATAAACTATTGTTTTGTCCTTTTAGATGTTTGCAGAGGAAAAAGGGCCAGTAAATTGGTTTAAATCATGAAACCACATTATTGACTCAAGTCTGATCTCGGTACTCTCTTGATTGGCTCTTGCAGGTGGAGCTCTCGGATAGCACCTTCCACACCATCACAGATGCCTACGCGGGGAAAGAGTACATCATCCAGGTGGCAGCCAAGGACACTGAGATCGGCACCTGGAGTGAGTGGAGCGTGGCCGTCCACGCCACCCCATGGATGGAGGAACCTAAGCAGGTCATCTCTACCACTGAGGCAGAGGTCATTGTGGGTATGTGTCTGAGACATGAATGACCCAGCAGCTGTGCAGCACAGTGTATGCCATGATATATCCCACACCCGATCTCTATGAACCTTTATTTTTAATTCATACTTCACAATCTCCTGTCAATTGGGGGATGTCCAAAAATGTAATTCGTCCCACAGTTTGATGCTAAGGAAAAAGCACATAGCAGTTAGACTGGATGTCTCCCTTTGATACATAAATAGCTCGGGGAAACTTAATGACTGTTATTAGAAGTAATATGACTGCCGGTCTGCCGGCTTTACCCTGTATGATGTCCAGAGTTTCTCCTTCCTCGCCTCACCACTTTGAAGGACCATATTTATCAAGCGTGTGTGCACAGAAATTTGAGCCCGTGCTGTGCACACACGCATATTAAACATGCAATATTTGTAATTTATCAAAAAATGAGCATATTGTGGAAATGGCATTACGTCCACAGCCATTGACCTGAAACTCACATTCCCTTGTGGCATAGGAGTCAGTCTGCAGGTCAGTAACATGACTCTTTTCCCTCTTGGCAGTTAATTGCGTACGGTTGGGCTATTCTGGATTTTTAAATTCGATTTTTATGACAGGCTGTGTTTTACATACGGTTCCATACTTTTCAGTGTGCCAGTAGAAAATTACACATTATCCCATGTGCAAATAAGTGCATACATCTCTATTGAAAATATAGAAACAGAAGTACCAAGCAACCATGAGCCGGTACAGGCATCATAAGAAAACTGTTTCCATGCCACATTAAATAGTACTGGCAAACCTGATCACGAACAACATTGATGGTTATATATTTAAACCAATATTTTTAATGCAGCAAAGTCATGTTTATTTAGAAATACAGTATTGGTACGTATGTTTCTCGCAAATTCCAATCAGTTTTCTTCAGAATATGTTTCAAAAGTTAAATATTAAAGCATTATTATCACCTACATTAGCCTTCATTTAACCTCATTAGCCCCCACTGGTGTTATGAAAAATAAGAATAAACAGATATGTTTTATATGGCTCCACAAGTTGGATTGCCTTCCAGAGGATAAGTGGAAAAAGGGGGTCTGGAAAAAGTCTGGATGTTTAATGTTGAAAAAGAGTGGGACCCCGTGAGAAATCACAAGTCTTGTGGAAATGTGGGAATACACAGTTTAAGACCAAATTTGTTCACAGTTGATAAATGGGCCCCCAATTTAAATCCGATTAAATTTTGCAAAGAAAAACAAATGTCCACCTAATTACTGGCTTCAGGTTGATACAATGTTGTTTTTGGTTTAGCAATGCTGTGGAATATCTTTTTGTGAAACACACCAGAGTCCTATCATTTTAAACTCACTGCATCCCAAATATCTTAAAACCTTTCGCAATATTCACTTGGTTTAATTTGGGGGAAATGTTTGACATCAGGTCAATGATTCAGTGTGATTTTTTAATCATTTCTGTCAAGGTAATTTCACATAGTAGTACCCCATACAGAAACCAAAAAAAGGCTCTGATGGAAAATAGCTTTTTTATTACAATTGTCCATTATGTTTTTATCACTGATGTAACGCTATGCATTTTCAGACTTAATTGTTCAGTACAAGAAACTTCCATATTGTGAAAATAATTATTTTCCACTGGTTGGAGGTTGACCATGCAGGGCAAAACATGTTAAAAACCACACATACACATATTGTGTTATTTCTCTCACAGCTGTGTTATAAAATAATGTAACTTATTCTATTATGTTGTTTAATCACCCAAATCTCAGTGATGCATTAATATCAAATTCCTAACAAAACAGACCTGGTATTAAAATATCCCCAAAATGGCTAGTCTGAGCTAAATGATCTCAGAAAGTCTATATCATCACAGAACTACTGTTACATTGCTAGATTAAAATAACCACCATTTTTTGTTCCCCAATGTTGTTTTGTTCTTTTAATGCAACATTAAAGAAGATATTTGGAAGTACCACTTCCAAATATCTCCTCAAATTCAGCGAACAGGAGGTGGAAATAAAAAATTTGCAAGGAAGACAATGCCACTAGCTGTGCTTTTCCTTTTAGCTTGACAACTAGCAATTGGGTGGATGTTTTTCTAAGAAAATAATTTATTATTGAATGCTTCGCCTGAGGCACAGTGGCACCCATGCAAACTGCATAAATGTAATGGTATTACCATCTTAGTTTTTTGTGAACTATAATGAAAGATTATATCATGAAATAACACATAATAGATTGCCAAAGATTGTTTCATTAATTAGACGAAGAAATGAAAAAAAAAAAAAAATTCAGCGATGTATATTTGACTAGTTTAAACTGACTAAGCCAAAGAAGGGTTGTGATATGTTTATGGCCATGAAGCTAACTAAATCATGTAGGACCATATTACATAGAATCATACAGTATGTTTTGGGAAGAATTTTCTGAAATGAGGGCCTTTCTCATTGAGACTCAATTCCAATGAATTGAGATATTGAAACACCCAGGGATTTGGCAAGACCAGTACAGCGTATCTAGTAGCAGCTGCTAGTACTTAAAGTGTTTTATTTTGTTATTTATTTTTCACACAACCTGAACATTCAACAATATAAAAATGTTTACATTATGTTTTGTTAAACAACAAATACTACTACTACTACTACTATTGCTAATAATAATAATAAAAATAATAATGAAGACAATCTAATATTTGTTAAGTATAAGGTAATACTTATCAGACATAAAACAGTTCTTCAGTGTATGTAAATGTCACTCATTACAACTTTTTTTCTAGTATGTTTGAATTGGGTTTAAATAACAACAATTTAGTTGCCACTGACTTGCCTAACTGACCAAAAATATACCTGCATTTGCAGAAAGGAGCACAGAGGTTGTTTTAAGGTAACATGGCTTCCGTTAAAGTTTGTGATGAAACCCTACCAGCCATCCGGGGACTGTATACAGGCAGCGCTAATTTGTACTATTCTGCATGTATCTATTTGCCCCAACCTGCATTCATGTGCTTCTAGTTTGGATAAGAATGGCAATAAAGTGCTTAAGTTATGTAACTAGCAATTACACAGCCCAGAAAATCTAATGATTCATATAACCTTAGGTATAAACAAGCATTGCATCACCTTCCTAGATACAATGCCTCGACAGAGTAGCGGTAGTTTACAAGCAGTGTCTTATTCACCTGGCTGTCCCGCTGAAAGGTTTTTCAGAGTTTAGCATTTACGATTTGGAAGCTACAGTGAGACCAAGGGTAATGAACGGAGGCAACAGACCTTTCCATTCCAATTGAGTGAGCTAACGACTGTAACACTTAAAATGGCAGAACAGGAAAAGGGCCACAGCCAATAGGTCTTAAGTATAACTAGACTGAAGTATAACTATATGTGTTTATGCATCCCCTTGTGTATATTGCCAGTGATAAATTACCTAATAATGGTTAAATAATGTGTCCAGTACTGCATTTACAGTATTTAATTACCTTTCTCTTCAGTAATTAATTTTACTCAGTAAGTAAAATGTTGCTCATTTTTCATTCGTGGGAACAAAAAACAAACGTATCCCTTCCTAGTCTTTATCTCCAACTACTTGATATCATTAATGCATAACATACGCTTCCACTGTTCTTGAACTGTGTCATTTTTATCATATTTGATATTTATATGAACTACGTGATTATTTTTCTGTCTGTTTAATCCACAAGTAAACAGCTATAAACATATTCCGTCATACAGAAATCTACAAGTAGGAGTGTTGTTATCTACAGAGCTCTTTTGAATGTTCTGTGGAATAATTTGCTATAAAACCTATAGCCAGACATATAAAGGCTCAAGTTGGACTCACTCCCTCAACGCCAAATTAAAACAGTGTTTTTGTAAGCCTATCTGACAAGGGTTTTAAAGCAGACGGACCCCGAGCCCTGCCTGGAAACATAGTTCAAACCTGCTTCCTTATCGTTCGTCCTTGTTTTGTTTTGCCACATTCTGATCATGTCCCCGATTGTATTCTGGCGGGTCCTTAGTGGTACACATTGTTTTGGATGTTCTTCCAGGAGAACTTCGAGTTATAGTAAGCGCTGGCTTGACTCTTGTTCCCTTAGAGACGACCCCATCCTCAGGCCCTCCGTCGGCGAAGCCTCGGTTAGGCATCTCAGGAAGCTCAACGATTCTGTGCTCGACCCCTCTGCTCCTGGCATCGCTCCTACTGTCCCTCATGTGGTGAGTACCCAGAAACACAGACAGACTTCTTTAGCATGCACCGCATCAACATCGGTAGACGGGTGTCTCACTGGTTCTTATACTATCTGATATTTTTTGAATGCACAGCAGACGTATTTCCTTGAAAATATAAACCCTCTATCGCTCACTCATTAGTTCATGGATTCGTCTACCAAAATGACCAAAGTGTACAATTCATCCCTCTCTGCTTGTATCTGCCACAGTCTGTACTCCATCTTTCATGCTTTTTTAAAGAACAATGTAGAGCCCTCCATTGCTAAATAATGGAGAACCTATAGTTCAATCTTCTATTGTCATGGTGGGGGTGGGGTTATTCTGAGAAATACATAAGGTTAACTTTTTACAGCTGGGTAGCATATTGAGCCAAGGCAAGAATCTCCAGCTAAGCTGTTCAAATATGGGTACGTGTTGTATGAAGGGGGTTGAAGAAGTTGGGGTCAGAGGTCAACTGTTTTGAGGTGGGGCAGGTTCCTGTAGATGCATACAGACACGCACTCTTTTCCTCAGAACAAACAAGAATGTTCTTCCACTATGACATGCTCACATTCAACCAACTAAACAAACATTCTAGTTCTGAGGATGGTAATTCCAAACAGTCCTACTGCTCATGTAGGGTGAACGCAATTGATCACTTGTGTACTTTGAACAAAAACCTAAAACTGAGCACAAAGAATGGGTACAGTTTTAACAAAAACTGTAAAACTGAAACTGAATTGTATTGAAAAAAACTGCATCATATGACCAAGTCTTTGTTCTTGATTGAGGTTTTTTACTTATTTTACATCATGACCTAACATGGAATACTTCCATAGCTTATCTTGTGTAAGTGGTGTAGTGAATAAAAAATGAATATAAAAGTGAATATATATCGAATCCAGCTCATTGATAATTTACTGCAGTACTACAAAACTTTACAGTTTTTAGTCTCAAAGTGACACATGACTATCCACTATTAAAAAATTCATAGCATGTGCAGAACTAAGAGACAAAATCGATACAATTATTTTTTCCAGCTATGTCCATCGTAATAGTACGTTGGTAGAAATAAATCTACAGTCACAATGAAATAACTGAGAATATCAAAGATAATAGCACTGCTAGTGAGTAGATGAGCACTGTTTTTGGTGGTTTTAGTACACAGCTCTGGTCTGTTCCTCTTGATGTGTGCACACACGAGTGAATCACTGTTTGGCTTGGTCATTTTGCTGTCTCTTATCCTTGTCTTAAAGCAAAATGGCCGCTGCTTCCTATCAGCTTATTACCGTGATAACCCTCTCCTCTCTTGATTGACAGCTTCTTAAAACCAAAGCTTCCTAGTCCTTGAAATAATTATGTACCAGATTAAGGGAATCAAACATTGTGTTGGTACAGAATAAACAGTCTAATCAAAATTAAATTGACTCTTAATTATAAAACATTTCCTCACCTCAACATTTCAAGCTGAGTCTGCAAGCAGCATCGAATGAATTAAAGTTATCACAGTCAATAGAATCAATCCAATAACGAAAGGACAATTCATCAAAATTGCGTATGTCTGGATCCTGCTCAAAATTTGTTACTGTAAACCAAACAGACTTTTGATTCGGTAATATGATTCATGTGAACTATGTAAAAAATATTTCAGTTTATTCCGTTTCATTGCGTAACCAGCTGGAGCTGGATCAAAATCTTAATCCCAAATCCCATCTTTTGAAATGATTGTCAACGTGCAAGCCGGACTATTTCTCCACAACAGTGAGTGGAAGATATTAGCCTGAGATAGAGAATCCTCAGCCATTGCCATTTGGGAAAAATTCAAACAGCCAATATTGTTCCATTTTTTTAAATATGTCAGAACCACTTCCAACTGCTTTCACTATGTTCTTCTGTAAAAGATAGATGACCGTCAATAGAGTTCAAATATTTCATAAAATTTTGAAGTTCCTTTGCCCCTGTTGTAGGGCACTGCAATGGGTGCATTTGCACCAAACTATGCTAACTTGTATGTGGGTCATTGGGAAGAGAAGTTTATTCATAACTTCTAATTCATAATACTAACCCCTTTCTTTCCAGGATTTCTCTGTGGTGTAGGTACACAGACGACATGTTGCTTATTTGGGATGGAACTGCAGAAGAACTTGACAATTTTCTGAAATATGTTGACTCTGTTGACCGTCATCTATCTGTCACAGAAGAACATAGTGAAACGTCTGCAAAATTTTTAGACCTCACTATCTTTAAAGGCGTTAGTGGTAAACATGAATCTGCTATTTCCCATAAACCCCTAAGCAGAAATACATTGTTCAGTAGAAACACTTTCAGACAATGGAAGGAATAGAATGATTTATTAAAATGGTTAGGCACAGAAATTGTACACTGTTTTTGGGCTTGGAGTCCTAAGGGGGAGAGAAGTGGTGATGTTATCGTAGGAGAAGAGGACCCCCGTAGAAAGAAAACATAGTTAGGAAAGGTGGCAATGGGGAGGAGGTGGGATGCCAGAGATGCAAAGCATGATGGGAGTTGATGAGATGAGGGGATGGAGTTTACCTCCGAACCTCCCCTGGTTTGTTTCAGAAGGTCATATAATTTAAAAGACAAAGTGGTCGACAAGTCCTCAGTCTAAACCTGCCTGGCTGCCAGCGCCCCCTAGAGGGCTTTATCGCGTTTTATTCATTGTTCCTACTTTAATGATATTAAAGTTTTCCATCACCCATGTTCCAGTGAGGAGTTCAAAATTAACGATTTCATCAACTGTAGCACCACACATGTAATATACATTCTGTAATACAAAATGTATTCATTGCAAAATCAATATTTGCCAGACTGAGAGAGACCTGAAGCTTAGAATAGCTGAGCACAAGACCGCAATCCACACAAAGAATATGGATTATACTCTTGTGCGACATTATGCCGAAGCCAATCATGGTTCTGTTTCCTCTTTAAAATACTGGGGTAACGAGAAAGTCTATGTGTCGTCCAGAGGTGGAGATATTATCAAGAAATTTTTCCACAGTGAGGCATATTGGACAGACACTCTTAATAGTGTGGAGCCTAACAGGTTAAATGAGTGTCTTAATCTCTCTTGTTTCTGCATACACAAATTGCGTCATTGACATCATTGTTATTTATTTGTTGGGTTTCCTTCACTCTTCCCCAATAAATGTTACCAAGACGTTATGTAATCTTACGTCATATGGAATTTGTACTATCACTCTATACAAATGCTCACCTTACATTGAGTAATTGATGGGAAGGTACTTATATACCTCCTGGTACATTTCTTGTCTTTTAATTTGCCTGTGAGGATGAAATCGTTGACGTCAAAGCGTCAGTCTCCATTGGTCATTAAAGTGTCTTTTTGTTCTCAGCCATGAGTGCTCCAGCTGTCCTTTTTTCGGGCTAGTCCCGGTGAAATGGTCCGGGTCAGGAGCTACAAAGAGTCGAACAACACCTCAGTAAGGACTGCTTACAGTACGTGCAGCCGCTGTAGGTCTGTGGATCATGTGGAGCTAAGGGCACTCTTCTTGGATGTTATACCAGGTCTAGGCTGCTTGTTACCTTTCCGCTGGTGCTCAAGCTCCTTCTGTCTCAATAGACCCACACAGCCGCTAAAGAAAAGAAAGCAGTAAACAATGAATTCGATGTCAAGCAAAGTCTGGTTGCCTGGTATGGTAGAAAACAATATACTGTAAGAGTAGAATGCTTTTACAGCGGACATGATAATAACATCAAACCTTGGTAATAACCGAACAAGTCTGTCAAAGTTGCACCATCAGTGTTGAGAAACATATATTGCAGTGACTCAGACTGACTTTATATTGCAGCCAATTAAATTAAATGATGTGATTTTATACGGACGCCACATTCAACTCCAAGGCATTTGTGTTAATATTGTGGATATTACATTACGATATGTGGTTTTTAAACCAACATAATATTGCTAACAGTGCCTAGATTCGTGTTTATATTAAAGCGATATTATAATTGTCTATATTTCCCGTCAGTGCCTTCTCATCCCAAAAGCCCTGGGAATAAACTAGAAGAGCTTTTAATACTTGATAACACTGGGTTTACTTCTCTGTGCACTCCTGTGTTCAGATCATTTGTTTTAGCCAAGGACTCTTTATTGCTTTATAGCAATGCTGCTGAAATTAAGTTGACTGTATGATTAATATATTAGTAGAATAAAAACACATTGCTTTAATAACTCTCAAATTCCATATCTTTTATCTCCGCAGTTCAGTCAGAATTAAACTTGCAGCACAACTGGATTAAAGTGTTCACTTTTTCTTATCACTTTGATCACCAAAGTGATAAGAAAAAGTGAACACTAAACTCACCGCGCTCCTCCTGTGGAGAAAAAAAGTAACACTTGCCATTTAAGTGTGAGTCAGAGTTGAAGACAAATGTTGATTGAATCCACGGGTGTGTATGTGTGCTGCCTGTGATGCATGGTTTTGCAGGAGGTGAAGCAGGAAGAATGAGTAGCAGAATTCAAGCATAAATCCTCATGCCTCGTGGCATTATGGGAACAATGTACTGGCAAGCTTTGGGCCAAGCATGCTCCATTTTGTCTGCTGGGCCTCACAAACCCCTCTGTGACTCAGCATAATATGCTGTCAGTATCCAGACGCTATATCATTTTCCAACCTGAGGGTACAACGCAAAGGACACAAATCTTCTTGGCAGAGATATTTTTGCTCGTATATTTGAATGTGGTCACTCAAATTCTAGATTCAGAATTGACATTACTCATCTTTATTCCTCTGTTATTCTATTTATGTGTTTCTTTCTTTTTTCAGAGATCTGCAATGCATTCCTGTGAAAGAAATTGTGGAGTCTTATACGTAGATTTTGCACTTGTTTAAATGGATACTGTGCATTGATGCTTTAATTCATGTTCCCCCAAAGAAAAAAAAAAGAACAAAAACACTCAAACAAGCAAAAAAACAACAACAACAGAAACAAAAAAAAGACCGTCACTGACACAGGACATAGACCAAAGGGAAGTAAAGGGTGTGGGGACCCACTTGGCCGAACGTTGTGCTTGTCTGGGTGTGCAAGAAGGCATTTTGTTGTCTTTTTTTTATTGATTTGTTTTTTGGAGTAGGGACAACATTTCGCATTGTCATTTTTCATGGCTACATACAGCTAAGTCATCATGCCAAAGACTTGTCTTGGAAATGACTTCCCACAATCCTTGGCTTCCCACGGCCTGTGCCCATCTAGCAAGGATGAATACCACAATGCGATCTCCAGGAATCTGTGAAAAAAAAAAAAAAAAAAAAAAACAACAGAAAAGAGGAAAAAATCCAGGAGTGTGAACTAACATTTTGGGGGAAATTATTATGTATTTCATACCTTTTTCCCATTTTGTAAAGAGTCATATTCTGAAGTGCTTTCTTCATGTTCCAATTGCTTTGGTTTTGTTGGAGACTGTAAAAAATGAAAGGTTAAGCATATTTACATTGCAGAGTTTCTTTACTTTGTTTTTACCATTAGTGCATTAAAGCTACTCAGATAAACTCATTCATTATTCTTAAAGGGGATGTTGAAAATTAAAGTGTAAATCTCTTTATATATTTCATTCTTCAGATACAGAAAGTGAGAACTAATTTTGAAAACCCTTCTGTTGCCCAAGGGTATTCAACCGAATGCTCAAATTCAGCATTTCATAAATACACCGAAGTAATTGCTGAACAACACAGAAAATAAAATTGTTTTATGTTTGATTACTCTATGAAAAGGCTTTCAGTATCCCAGTATCCAACAGCTTTTGTAGTTCACATTACACTTGTTTCATCTGCTTTTCATGAAGTTTTAATTTTAAGATGCAAATATGTTTGTCAATCAAGCTAAAAGTTTAAAATACAAGCTGTTGAACTTTTCGATAGTGTCAATTTTAGAGCTATGACTCAATATTTTTTTAATTCACCAAGAAATAAGCAAGGATATTGTAAAAGTATGACAAATTATAATCCTGCCTTAGATGTTTAATTATAAAGTAAAACCTAACTTAGTTTGCAGGCCTTTTATTGTTGTTTTGGCACACCATACAACATGAGGAGTACAGTCAAGACTTCCTTGTTCTAATTAAAACACATCTGTGATTATAGTTTTTACAGGAACACAAATTTGCTCAATTCCCCCAGTCATATTTTGTAAACTATGATATGTATCTTTAACATGAAAAGTTTATTATTTAATAATGTATGTATTAGCTTTAGATTCTTGTAACCTGTATCTGGGTTTTTTTTATAAGTGTATATAAACAGAGAAGTTGTTCATTAAATGTGACCATTTCACAATGACGATGAGCTCTTTGCTTTATTGGGATGTGTGTGTGTGTGTGTGTGTGGCGAGAGAGAGAGAGTGGTGTCACTCATTTGAAAAGAAATGACAAGAATATGAAAATAGCATAAAATAGCATTGGCTGTAGAAGGAAAATACAGTATGGCTACTTCCCTGAGTATGTTAAAAGCCTAATTTACAGCATCGGCAAAGTTTCAGAGAGGACAGCCAGACCTTGAAGAAAGGTAGCCACAGACGAACATGGCCGTCCAGGTCTGACAGGCTCTGTTCCCACAGCAACCAGATGTGAAACAGAGACCGAGCCGAGGAGAAGGCAAATAAACATTATTTACATTTTGAAAATAATAATAAAAAAGAACTTCCCCAACCCTTCAAAACTGAGAATCCACATACATAAAGTACTATGACTTGCTAATAACCCATTGTGTATGTCAAATCATGGCCAGCAATCACCACTTGAGCAAGACAGTACAGTGTAAGTCATGAACTACTGATATTTGTGTTGTTTTATTAGGATAATGATAGTCATACACATAATTGCATACATGAATGTGTTTGATAAGGGGTGGTACAATTATGAATTCTATTCATGAAGTGGATTGTGGCTCTCAGCAGCTGGATGTCCTAACCACCTATAAAATCATGGTTGCGACCCAAGGCAAGGATATTAGAGTATCAATTTGCAAGAAACAGTCTCAAGAAATTGAATCCCATTCTTTAATCACTACTGATTTAACATGGCTATTTAGTGATATGGGCATGAAATAATTACATCTTGCCTATTTAAACTGAATTAGATTCAGATATGAAAATGTAGTAATACCCCTGTGGCAGATATTAGTTATTTCCTATGTGGTATATCTTGGGATAAGATTAGTGCATTAATTAACATCGACAAATGTTTGACCAATGTATTTGCCAGGCAAAACCTAAAAGTTAGTCAAAATTACTTAAATAACCCTAGTTAAAATGAGGAATAATAAATATATTACCATATTAAAATATTACAATTATAATATATTACAATTAAAAACAATATTTGCCATATTGCTGACATAATACTATTATTATGGCTTAAATATTTGTAGTATGTGACATTTTGTATGGAAACACAAACTTGGGTAGCGTTCGCAGTAAAATCTTTGACAAGGTGGGACATCAACGCGACATCGGGGGTTTGCTTGTGAACAAGGCTCCGAAAGATCATCAGACACTTTGGTTATATAACGCCAGTAACTGATCGATTTCATTAACATTTTGATTATAAAAATCCCACCCTTGCATGTAGTGTAATCTATCAACCCTTTAGAACATATCCCCATGTCTCAAAGGTTCAAAAACAGTAAGACTGAATATGTTTCATGGCTATTATGTAAATGGTTTCTTTCTATGTAGGGGGAAGAGAATACATTATGTCTTTATTTCTTAATGTTAAATTATAATCATTTCATATAATGTAAGTTTAATGGAGACTTCTGCGGTAATACCCTGTACACGTATACACGTTTTAAATATAGACCTCTGTCCAGTTAACTTCAGGGTTCTTCTCAACCTAATGTACAGTGCAATCAAATTTTGTATTTAATCACATCATACTGCATAGGACACACTCAAAATATTTCAATATCTGCAACAAAATTGTAGAAATTTCTACTCTTGTTGAAATCCCATGTGCTGCAACACCCACTTTTGGCCAGAGAACAATATTCTATCTACAAGGGCTTATTGCCCCGTCTAAGTCGTGTTAATCCTGACTGAATGGTTCTCAGGAAATGAAAACAAAATCTGTATTTAAAAACAATTCTTTAAATTCATTACTGAAGATTAAAGGCAAATCCAATTGCTGGAGGAGCCAATCTGGGCCTGTGTTGTTAAGTAAAATTAAAATTCACATACTAATCCTATGTAACATTTTGGAGGGAAAAGTTAGCATAAGGAATGTGTTTACATTTTCATACTAAAATGAGCTTTGCATGAAAGTCTGATATAACGTACACATAGCAGCATTCTCTTAAAAAAAATATTTCAAATGCTTCATAATACGATTTAAGAAAACATAACTTCAAGCCCAGATGAACTGAGCTGTCAAAATTTCTCCTACAATTTAGGGTCCACACCCAACACATCTACTACCGCTCATTGTTTTGCCACTAACGCTTGGAAAATGATTCATTCCAACCGAACAACAGGAGATTTTAATGACTTCCAACGGCTACGTTCCTTACTTTTGTTGATAGATATGTGTGTTTCGCTGACTCTAAACGTTCCCTCATGCTGGAGATGGGATGGAATGATTCACAGCGAATCCTCCATCACCCCTTGTTTTTCTCTCGCTGTGATCACACCACGGTCCTCAGCGAACCGCTGCATTTCATATTTTTAAAAATTCATATGCTCACTTCAATATTGAAAGCATTATTAACCTGAGCCCACACTACCTCCCCCATCCACGAACCCCCACCCTCCACCCCCCATCCCCACACACACCCACCTTCTCCCCACTCTTCACTGGCGGTGGATTAGTCTGCCTATTTGACAAGGTAATTAAAAGTGAATGAAGCAGGACTCGTATTAAAACAGAAGGCGGAGGGTGGGGGAGCTACAGTAACCCAAATTGGTATCATATTATTGCTAAGTGGTGCAAACGCTGTGTCAAAGTCAGTGAAGTCATCTTCTGGGGAGAGAGAGACAGCCTTTATTCTGATAATAGGAAGCAAGCTTCATGTGTGACCGCACTTAAATTCCACTCTCCGCCACCAGCCAGCATCTTAGTGTCTGTTTCAGCTGTTCTTACCACATAGAGAAAAAGCAAAAGACAGTGTAGGGTAGTGAATACTCCATTACAGCAATTTCAGAGAATTGGAAGAATTTTGGGATGAACAAAAATATATTCATCCCAATAAGCAAACAGCTACTCTTTTCATGTTCATTGTTTTAAGGCCATTTCAGGGTTTCATGATACTATGGGAAAAAAATAGCAATGATTACAAACCTGCAAAGCATACAGCTTTCCTCCATCACATAGAGGCAGGCAATTGCATGCAAAACCCAAATCATTTTTACAGCTTCACACAAAATCCCCTTACTATACACTATCTTAATTTTCAGCTGATCCAAACTGCATCGTCTCGTTTATTAAGTTATCAAAAATGCACTATGTGTACGTGCGTGCATACGTGCGTGTATGTTTCACTGCTCATGGCTGAATTGATCTTTGTGATAAAAATATACTGGCACTGATTTTAAATAATGCCACAGAAAAAAAAATGCTGCCCTGCCAATGTTAACCTCTGGCTATAGTCAGTAATAAATAATTAAAAAAAAAAACATTAACAATACTGTCAGCCAGGTGCAAAAAGGCTGTGCCATGGTCAAAGGGTGTATTTTCAGGATCGATTAAATTGGCTGGTTGCATTTTTTTTTGCATTTGTAAATAAAATGTTAATTTGTCAGAAGCATTTTCAAGTACATGAGCCCAAACAAATGGATTAAATGTAAATGTAATTCATTTATGAAGAAATTGTTATTTTAGGAATTATATATTTTCAAATACTACTTTACAATACTGTCAAACAATGCTTTCTACCAAATACTTTTCTATTGAATGTTTATCATTTGCTGAAATTAAAGACTTGTGGGGGGGAAAACATACATTTCAAGAGAGGATGAGATAACATAAAAAAATAAAATAAATAAAATGTTGTCACATATTCCCCATTAAAAGTATATTGATTACATTTGGTTTGATAGGCAGAGTGCTAATTAGAATCAATGATACTCAATTCACTAGCATAACAATTCACTTGTGCTTCGTTAAATATATGTCATAGACTGTGCATAGCAGTGTTGTGCTTCTTTATTTGTTTGCTGTGTAGAGAACAGTTACATCATTGAATCATAAAATAAGCGATAGAGGCAAGTGTGCATTTACAAGATGACATTCTATTCAACACATAAGACAATGGTTGCTTCATTATTGGTCAGTCATATATTAGTTCTCTGCCAAAGCAAGATGAAATACCTACCACATGGCAAATGGGAAAACAGCTATAGCTCACAGCATAATATCAATGGCTCTCACTGCCATTATGGACAAAAAAAAAAAAAAAAAAAAAAACGGGTGTACAATTTTAGCCACGACGAGTTGATTTTATTTTCATATTAATCTTCCGATCAAAATTAATCGTCTTGGCAGTTGGTATATACCCATTAATGCATGGTCTGGGAAATTTAAAACGTTATCGTACTGTTTGAATAGCCTTTCAATGATTATATTTCTGCATTCATACTCCCTATCTTCATTGTCATACAGACCTAACAATAGTGCTGCTACCATTTTTGGCAGTTATTCTGAATCTGTGCCATGCTAATCTAGGATTCCTAACTTGGGAGATCCCTAAATTAGGACAGTTCTGTAATAGCTAAATTCCTATCCTAAAATAAGATGGGATTTTTTTGCTAAATGCAGTAAGTAAACATGTTTCTGTAATACCAAAAATCTTAAATGTCATCCTAAACTGAGCTTAGATCAGAGTCCAGTTTCTGTAATGAGGCCCCTGGCCCATAATCCATTCTTGGGAAACACAGTACAGTTATAGAGTTTAAACGCTGACCTTTTTAGCCTGATGATTAGATAAGGTGACCAATAGCTTGGATTCAGGGCAATTTAAAGACAATAACAGCAGAGAACAGCAGCTGCATGTATTGCCCTCTGTCCGAACCTCCCCTCCCGCACAACTGCAGACCCTGTCAGGAGTCTGACATGGAGCCAAACCACGTATTTATTCTCCCTGAACCTTGCTCTTTATCCAGTATAACTTGACTCCTAGAGAGCAATATGAAGAGTTATTGAAAATGCATTGCTCGTTTTATCTTTTCACCATTTTCATCAATGACTGAGAGTGTAAACATAGAATGAAAACACACATCAAATGTCTTGAGCAACATGAATCGCGCTGTTTATCAATTACACAGCAGTGCACTTTGCATAAGCCTTTTCATTTTGATTGTTAATAGGACCGTGTTCCTAATAAGGTCTTGTGGATATGCTGAGCAGCAACAAAGCAGTCTGCTCTCAAACTCTTCTGTTTTCTAATAAAAATGTTTGTGAGACACTTGTTTGTTTTCAGCTCTTCTCTTTCTAAAAGGGGAATAAAATGACCAAGTGTCCAGTTGGTGGTCCTTCTTTTGGCTGATTGGATATGATACCCCCTGAAGATTTTTCCCTGCTGTCTTTTTGTTTCTTGACTTCTCCGCTGACTGCAGTGCTGTCACTATAAGATGACATGCTCTTTTTATGCTGACAGTTGATTGGATCAGACAGCCCCTGAGGATGTTTTTTCTGTTGTCTTTTTTGTTTCTTGGCCCCTTCTCCTGCTGAAAGTGCCCCACCGACCGGCAACCGGGCATGGTGCCCTGTCAGGATGAAGCGCGGGGCGAACTCTGTGCCACTATAGACAGAACTGTTATAAATCTGCAACAGGGCAGGCCAGCGCTCCGGCCACAGGGACTGGTCTTCCTCCTGTAAGGAGAGCAGAACGCACAGCAGGGTCCGAATAAACCTTGGACTGGTTCCGTCACCCGGTGGATGGTAGGGGGCAATACGGATGCTGGTGCGGCTGTAGAGCTTGCAGAACAATGCAGTCTGGGAGGACTCGAACACACCACCCCCAGACTGAGAGGAGCCGCTCAGGGCGGCCCCAGTGTTGGACCACCACGCCCCACAGCGCCCTCACCATCGTCCCCGTCAACCGGTCCTTTACGGGCAAAGCCCTGGAAACCACACCTGGGAAACACATCCGCCAGTAAGAGCAGAGAGCAGGTAGGGGACGCCCCAGCTCCATATATTCCACGGCTACCACTTCCAGAGGGCGGGAGGCGGAGAGGGGGGCGAGGGGGGCTCTTATCTCTTATCTCCGGACTGGCCCTGGCTACCTCACAGGACCTGCAGCCTGCTGTCCACATGCTGCCATGTGGCACATCAGCCCCTAACCCTGGCCAACAGAACTGCTGATGCAAGGCGGCCTCTAGCCCAGTGGTTCCCAGCGTCAGTCCTGGGGACCCACTGTGTATGTTGGGTTTTTATTCCAACCACAACCGCAACCCCAGAATATTAACAAGCTGTTAATTGTTCATAACTGTTCAATTGTTCATGCTTTTCATGAGAGAGACAATTTGCCATTATAGCTATGCATGTCATAAGAAGAAAAAGCTCCTATATTCCTTAATGCCATATTGCAGACAATTGCATAAAGACAAGTAAAATATTTTAACCGGGCTGATTCTGGACACATGGCCGGTAAAACTATCCATCTGGCAGATAATGAAGGATTCAAAGACAGAGCTAATTATAATAAGCCAAACCTGCATTGTGTTACTAAGCATAAGGAAAAAAATCAGGAGCTTAATCATGTGTTCAGTGACTTAAGGAGCGTATTGATTCACCCCAATCTATAATTTGATCAGGTATAAAAACATACTCTTTTTGTGTACTTGTTTGCAAAATCACATGAACACAATGTGAATATAGGAGCTTTTTCCTTCATGACATGCATAGCTATAATGACAAATTATCATCTAATCCACCCTTATATACTGTGACTCTGCTCTATATACCCTGCGGACTACTCAGCAGCCCAATTCCACTATCATGCCGCCCCCATGTCTCCCAATGATTCAATCCATGATGCTCAAACCAAACGGAAGCTGTCAGGCTCATCTCCTGACACCTTCACTTACAAATAGCATGTTCTGCACAACATAATGTTTTTTGCAGCGCCTCACCACCCACCAGATGGTAAAATTTGATTAATATAAGGATGAAAAGTGACAAAGTCAAGATCGCCCAAGTACAACATTTAACCACTGGCAAACATATCGAAGTAAAGGCAGTGTCTGAGAAGAATCTCTCAGCTAGAATCAGTATTCCAGTAACATTCCTGCTCGTACCCCTTTCATGTCAAACTGCTACAGCTGAAGCGGTATGGGATTTGTTATTACTTGGGTGTAAGATTTCCTGGGGAGCCCAAGAAATTGATGTTAGTGGGCTCGTATGGGGCGCTCCACTAAACCGAAAGGAAGATCCAGCACTCCAGCATAGGAGTGACTGTATTGTGCTAAAAAAGGTGCCACCCTATGGATGAGATGTTAAAATGAAGTCCTTACGTAATGTGATTATTGATTAGGTATAGGTGCGGGGAGTCCTTGGAAGAGTTCATCCTTCAGAAGAGCTGCAGTTAAATCGAGGTCCTGATTCACAGCGGTCATTAAGAATCCCATGGTGCTTTTTGAGACAGTATGGGCGTTAACCCTGGCTTCCCGTTCAAATCCCAATAACAACTGGCTATCTGTATCTGGCCATCTAAATAAACCGTATGTCTGATTGGTTATCTAATCCCTAGCTGTCACTACCCATGTTGATTCCCCATTTTGTCGCTGCAAAGGAGAATCAAATCCTTAGTGGGCCTAATCTGGGTCAATGAACGATCCATAAAAAAAAAAAAAAAACTGCCATATCTTCATAATGTTGACATATTGGGCAAGTTTTATACAACCATTAAATGGTGTATATTAACCCTTTGAATCCCACAATGTTTCTCTGACATTTTACTCCTTTATTGACCTACATTTAGTTTAGTTCATAAGTTGTGGATGGTCAACTGACATTGGAAGGGCCTGTAGCACAAAATGGTGTGAGAGGAGTCAGGTATTGCTTGCCAATGTGCCTCTTAAAGACATCACGTGTCGCGCTTTCAGCCCATACGGTCCCTGCGGGTAATTGGTCGGTTCCCTCCTGGACATGTAGTGGGAGTACGAACAAAATTTGGCAATCCAACTGAAAACATGACCTTACACTATTTATTTTATGGTTTTGTGGTGTGAGTCATACACCACTGGCTCCTACACATTCAGACAATCTTCATGTGGGATAATTTCAAGTAAATTTCATGAACAAGCTGCAGGAAAAAAAATGAAATTAAGCTAAATTAAAGAAAGCATGTAGCAGTGAGAGAAAAGCATGGGTGATGTATGGGTAACAATCTAGAAATATCAGATTGTCAGGTATGGGAAATGTTTTAAAAATTAAGTTGTTACATAAAGGAATTTGTTGTGTGAGTAAGTGAGTACAGCTGGGCTGCCCACATTTACACAGAAGTTAAAATCTTAAAACCACTGATCCTAAAAACCACAAAGATCCTGTGGTCTATGTAAAATCTTGGGTTATGATTCAGGCTCAAACAATGACCCCTCTTATTTACTTAAAAGAGACTCTAACTGAAGCGAAGTATTCTGATTTTCATTTGAAAATGGAAATAAATGGTGTGGGCATGGAGTGATCACTTCGGTGTAAGTCTCCTGTGTAAATATTCATAAATGGGTACTCTTAAGTGTTTGCTTGAGAGCAAACTTGGGCACGTGCTCTAGAGAATAGGTCTTTATATCTGTACTGGAACCTGGATGAGTAAAAATTCAACAAGCCAGTCAGGTCCAGTTCAAATCCGGGCATTGCTGATGAATGAATGCTTACCTAAGAGACCAAGTCCCTGAAAGCTCTCAGCATCCCTGCTGTACTGTACTGCTCTGTGTATAGGGATCAAAAAGGGGTCAATGGATGTCATGATTAAAGCACACTGTTTTTTTATATTGAAATATGACAATATTGTCATTACAAATGTGTAGCTAGCAGTCAGTGGGGTCCATGTATGCACACAGTGTATTTCAAAAATGTATTTCTGAATATATTTATTATCTATTATTATATATATATTTCTGAATTTTTAAGCAGGACTTTGGACCAGAGCTGAAGAGACCGTCACATTTATTGCTAATAGAAGGTAATGAAATGAAACTGCCCCGTCTACCAGTCCAGTCATGATTGTGCATTTAAACTGCTTCTTGCTACACTCAGCCAGCTGACAAATTGCAAAGGAGGGGAAAATGCAAACCCGAAAGCTCCCCGCTCCGCCTCCCCCTCAACCTTTTATATGTCAAGAAAGGAAATGAAGGGGAAATTAATGGATGCAATTAAAAAAAAAACAAAACAAAAAGGAGGCAGACAGAAGAAGAGAAAAGACAAGGGTGAATATCAGTGGAGCTTTCAGAAAATTTTGAGAACTTTGAGATCTGAAGAGACGTGGGGGCTTGCTTTGCGTATATTTGACAGGTGAGTTCCTTGGTTGTGAGTTTGATTCTGGTTCTCTGTATTTATCAATATAAATTCAATCCATGACAAACAGAAGCTTTTATTACAGCACACTGGAAGAACAGAGGGTGACTCAAGATAATATATGAGGGCCTTGATGCTTATGTACTTTCAGGAGCAGGTTATTGCCTCATCACTGATGTGGTTACATGAAGCATATCATAGCTACTGTGCAGGTGCATTTGGTCACAACGTATGAGACAGCTGCTGCATATTTTCCAGTCTACGTTCCAGTGTAAAATAAATTGCTTTATGGCAGGCTGAATAAGCAAGCAGTATGGCAAGCTATTTTAAAACCGTTTTGCTTGATTATCAATAACTACATTTCAGATATCTTCAAATGCATGTTGACAAGTTATAATAACTTTTCAGATATCTACAAGGGCATTACAGAAGTAACTGTGATGGAAGACTTGCAATGGATATTGGTCCCGCAAACCAGAGGTGATCAATTTGGGTTTGAAGCAAATGGTGGTGGCTGTTCTCCACAATTATCAGGAAATGCTATGAAGTAGGATGAGCAAATTTTTGGCAGTTATCTCTAAATGGGATCAATTTCTTAATTACACTTGTAGAGCGTTTGGCAACACATCCGTGAAATGTCCAGTGCTGGAAGCAACTCACTGCTAATGAATCTGGTTTAAATATGAGAGTAACTCAAATTCGGGGTATCTTCACTTCAGTTTAGGCCACTTATAACTCTTTTTAATATTTACAATTGTATTTTGACTAGATATTATTAAGAGGTCATTTAAATATCTTTTTTTCACCCCGATTTTTCCCCAATCTGAATGTTCAACTGAACTGGTTGACCTCACCAGAGCACCCGCCCTGACAGCTGTGGGAGAAGTCGACTTGTGTGACTCCTCCGTTCTTTCTTCTTCTCACGCTGCGGCCGCACCACCAACAGCACACTGCCTATGACGTCGGAGGAAGACGTAGTCAATGTACAGTCGGTTTGGGCCCTCGCAGGCGCCCAAGCATGACCGGGAGGGCGCTATTGCCAACGGAGCAAGTTAGGCCGGCTGACCCTGTATCAAACCCTGGCAAGGCTGGCAAATGGTTGTTGCCTCACCAATGGGATCTCTGGCCATAGCTGGGGATGGAGATGCTGGGAATCGAACCCTCAACCTCAGGGCCTGCTGGCAATAATTTATCCTGTGAGCCACCCAGAGGCCCTGTTTAAATATCTTTTATCATGATGAATTAAAGATGTCTTTAATTGACATTATCACTCGTCAGAACTAAAAGGATATCTTAAATTTGAATAATGTGTGTCATAAGTTAAATGGAGATATCTGAAATTCTCATCTCTGATTGCCAAGACTGAATTAAGGATATTTTTAAATGGAATTCCATACAACTTAGTGGAAGAATTGTACTATTGAAAATGTAGGTACAGATATCTTAAATTAGCATTCTGACTACTCAAAATGTAATTTGAGATATCTGAAATTAGCATTTGCATAGTCATAACTGAATTACAGATATCCGTAAAATGTGAATTCAACAATGCAAATAAATGTTTAAATAGCTTGCCATACAAACAGTAATCACTTGTCTTTTGCACTGTCATTAAAATCTGATTTTCTTCAAAAACAATCTATTCAAGTCAGTTATTCTTCATGTCAATTAAACCAAAATATTTCCCAATAAGTCAGGTGGTTTATTGTCACATTGACACAACTTGGTTTTATTTCAGCTGAAACTGACTATAAAATGACCACAGTTTATATTTAAAACTAAAAAAAAAAAGTTAATTATAAGCTATCAATATTTGTATGCTATGTGTATTATGCTTTGTGGTGTGAATGCTATTTACAACATATAACAGTTTATATAAAAAATGGAAAGAATACTTTAATCATTTAACGGCCGCTGTCAATATGACACCATATTGAAAAGTCTGAAACACAAGATCAGTTTCAATTCTGTCAGTGTTCTAAAAGTTTTCTCAAAGCAACATTTATTTTCTCACACCTGCCACTGACTCTGGAATGTACAGAAGCCTTTTTCTTTCACACAAGGTATCTTGTCCCCAACCTTTCATTCTTCCAGCAGCATAAAAATATTTTTTAACAGAATGTGTAACTTGTTTTCTGTTTGACCTAGCCAAAAACTTTGAATGGGCTTGAGATGCAGCGATACTTCTGTCAGTAGTGAATTCCCACCACATTTGAAACTGAAACACAAACATACACTTTCATATGTTTCTTTGTACTTTGTACTTTCCTTTAACATACTGTTTCAATATTAACTCGAATATTAGCATCTATGTTTTATTCAGTATTCCTGCTGGTTTTGGGTCATTCCATACCAACTGACCTGGAACCTCCCAGTTCATGTCATGGATTTTCTTTAAAAAATTCATGTGAAAAATTCTATTAAATTCTTGGGACCTTGAAAAATCCCACAGCTCAACTCCAAATTCTTTTTTAGTTATGAATTTTTGAGGTTTGGCCCTCGGAGCTAAATTTCATCATTTTTGTATGTGTATACAGCCTCACCAATTGCTTCCTTTTCACTGGATTGGGTTGAAATTTGTCCTGAACATCCAAGAAACCCTGAGGATAACTACCAACATGTATTCATGTAAATAGTTGTTGCTGAATGTTTTACAGTAATCAATTTAATGGAATCTTAAGAAACTTTAATTTTCAAAAAGTAATATCTCCACTTGTTTTCACTTTTGTGCAACTAAAATTTGTTGTATTAATATAGTTCTATCATATCTAGAAGATAATTGGTCCTGCATTAAAAAAAAATGTGTGCCACAGATCTTGCTAAATATAGGTTTCGGAGCTGAAAAACCCACTTTTTATGATATTACTTTATATATTTTTATTTTATATTACTGTATATTTTCCCAAGAAGGATTGTTTTAATTTCCTTTAAACTTTTTATGGGAAACCGTTGATATTCATTGCCGATATATAAAACATTTAAAGATGTTATATTACTCCTTCATTTAATAATTTTTTGAAAGTTGCTCATTTTTCATATTTTCACTGGCTGTAATATTACATTCAGTGGTTTTATTTCATAGGTCGATGTTTGTACTATGTTGACTTCAAGGTTTTCTATCTCTGTGTGATACCTATTAAGCTTTTTTTCCCATTGGGTTCAGGAAATTTGCAAGTTACAGCTTGCAATGGCTTTGTTTATTGTATACTAGATCATGTCATCTTGTTACATGTGTTTGGACAAAACATTAATCTTAGTTCCTTAGCTCAATACACATATATTATTTTGCAATTTCAAACAAGATGGCCTACACTAATGGAAAAGTTTATCTTTCAAGTCTGTTTGACTTTTTCTGGTGATGACCAGAAGTACTTTTTGGTGAAATATAACTTTCTTCAGAAACAGTGTTGTGATCCTTTAACCTGCATCCCAACAGTAACATCTTTTCCATTAGTGTAGGCTGTCCTGTGACAGTTGGCCTCTTCTTCTAGGCTTTTTCCAATAGAGCAGGGCTCCCTGATCTCACTATCACACCAAACTGCTTAATGATGAAATGAATTATGATTGCGCTCTTTTATATACTTCTGGGTATATCGCAATCCATTTTGCAATAATCCACCAAAGCCTGTGTCAGGTGGGATTATCCAACACTTGCTTTATTGCTTTATTGCCTTATTGTGAAATAATGCAGACCTATAGGATTTTGCAAGGTCCTATTAATTTAATATAAGTTTTTGCATTTTTTTTTTTTTTGAGAAATTCCATGTTTCAAAAAAATGGACTGTGTCAGTTGGCCTGGAATGACCCTTTTTAAAAAAAGAGTTTTACACTGAGTTTTATAGAACTGGGTGTCATTGCAGTGCTAATTTGCCTTTCTCCATATTTCTTTTGTGTGTTTTCTCATGGAAAAAGAATGGGTTCATTTTCAACAAATGAACAATGAAAAGATTCATCAAAGTTACATGTTCTTTTAGCTATCAGAAACTCGTTTTGACCAGGATAATGCGTCTAAAAAGACCTACATTAATAAAGCAATTATTCATTCTGTTAATTGAGCTGTGCTGGGTCTGTTCTGGAGAATTTCAAGAAAACCTAGCCAAGCTTAATAGCCTCCCAGTACTCACACAATCTAAAAACTGCACTGAAAAATGTTGCTTAAAACTCAAAGATTTTCTTGAGATTATTTTTGAAGAGGGGATCAGTTAAAAAGCAGTGATTTTCAAAGATTTACAAATGTATTCTGTACAGAGAAGATCAAAAGCACAACTTCCTTTTAACATCAAAAGTGTCAATCATTTGGAGTGTTTTATGAGTGACATAACTATAATTGCAATAAATTGCTGTTCTAAGAAAGCAAACCTTGTTCCTCAAGTTTGCCTACAAAACAAAACATTTACGCATGGATGTCTTCAGAAAGGTATGCTACCAAACACGTTTGCTCATTTGGACTCATTGCCTTTCACCTCATTTCCATTCAATCTGAAAATATAAACATCAAAGGGCTCCTTTAGTCTGGGGATATTTTAGTAAAATCTGTCACTTTTCATGTGTGATGTGTGAGAAAAAAATACATTTTTTTCACTGAAATTTGGAACGGGACAGTCTACACCCAGCACAAGACATTCCATGCAATCTCCAGAGGTAGTGAATGAAAGAAACATGAAAGATACCTTAAGAGAGTACTAAAATGCAATATCTTTTTAAATATAATTCAATCAAATTACTTGGCTAAATAGAAAAAAAAAAGGCTTGCAATAGATAAACAAAATGTATGTTCAATTGAAAGCCTTTTGCCACTGCAGGGATATTCATTTGGTAAGTCCATCACTGGGTGAGTATTGTATGTGCCTTTTTGAATCAGAATGGGCTCTACCCCACTCCTAGTGTGGGGTCAGCCTGTAGTACGTGGCTGGGACACCTAAGGTTGGTGGCTCAAGCCCCAGTCTAGCCACAGCAAGAATACCATTGCTGCTGGGCCCTTGAGCAAGGCCCCTAACCCCACATTGCTCCCAGGGGGGACTGGCCCTTGGTCAGCCTAATCAACTGTATTTCTCTTTGGATAAAAGTGTCCGTTAAATGACTGTAATGTAATGTAGTGCCACAGAGGAAGTCAATACACAATGTATGTAGACTTCACCAATGGCTACTGTCTTATAGGGTATACTACTGACCTGGTATCTTCACTGTGCCACATTTCATATATATATTCAGTCGATAAGTCTGCTCCACGGAGAGGGGTGTCAACAGTGATGCTTAACATTCTCATCTGAGGATCCTCTGCAAACGGAGGAGACAGTCCGCTCTGGAATCCTCTTCTGTTTGCTGCAATGTTGGGGAGCCTGAAGCAGTGGCAAGCCTAAGTCACAGCCTGCAGAATAATTTTGAATAGCCTCCAGCAATAAAGGGAACCAATTCAGAATAGAATTTACAATTCCACTCATCCATAACCTACAAAAAGTCTCACTCATTCTAAATGCCCTCCTGGCACTATACCTCCCAAAATTCAAACAACCAACGATTGATATCAGTCATGACTTAACGTTCTGAGGTTTTTAACTCTGTGTTCCCTTGGTTTGTATAGAAAAAAAAACTAGATAAAAAATGTATGTCCCATTGAAATGTAAAACATTTGTCTCTTGATCTCTGATGAGAACATAGCATTCCATTGATTAATTATACTTAGCTGGCCTTACAAGCATTTCATTCTTTGCTGCTCATTGGCCAAAATGAATCCTGTAAAACATATATAAAAATAATAATTATTTTACCAAAACATGCATTATCAAATTCCGTTGTAATTATAAGTAACAGGAATGTTAGGATAGTTTTGCTGTCTAGAGAAAATCAGTTTGAAGGGAGATTATTTTGGATCAACCTTTAGATGCTAGAAGTTATATTTATGCTGGATGCAGATAAACTGTAGAATTGTTGGCATTGAACCATTGCAGTAGGTGTGATTAATTTTCTATAGAAAGTGCCAACTGTGATATAATCACATATTCTTTCCAATTGTTTTCTCACCATCTGAGGTAAATAATGCATTGGACAATTAGGAAATAATCCAGCAACTATAATGAAAATAACCGACCAACAGAAATATTTGAATGGCTGTATAAATATATGTTTCAAAAATTATTCTTTGGAAGTAACTCAAATTATTGTACATCAAAGAAAAAAATACATTTGGCTGTGATGGACTGGGGTAATAACAGTATTACAGAGGACACCTTGTAATTCTCTCTTGCTGTTTTTGTAAATGAGCCAAATGAAGCCATACTAAAACCTAGCTGAGGTTTGGAGAAAAGTCTTGATTAGGTTTCTACTGAAGCCCATTCACAATCATTTTAATTAAAATTCATACGCAGGAGAACTACACACACACACACACACACACACGCACACACACACAGTTTTCTAGTATTCAAACTTAATATTCAGCTTGAAAATGTATGTACAATATGCTATTAACTACATGCTACTCCTCCTTAGATTGGTTTAATGTGTGAGAAATCATTGAATATGAATGCATTGTTATAAAAACATTGTACAGCAACAGAAGGTAAGACATATGATAAAACTGTCATTAGATCATTTCGAATCATTTACAATCTTTCATTAGACTGATGGTCTCTAAGTTGTAAAGCACAAGACAAAATGTTGAATTCTCTGTATTCATTTGTTTGTAGAGGATGCTTATAGGAAGTACAGCAAAATTGGACTGAATTCAACTATTGAATGCTTTCCCCTGGCAGTTGCTGGGCTGTCCATTGGTTTTCCCACTTGTTACAATGCCAGCCCTGTTTCTGACAGGTCTGTAGTAGTCCTTCATACCTTTTGCACATCGAAGAAGCTGGTACTGCATGTTTCTCCTGGGGCTGAATCACTTGAGTGACACTATAGTATTATTATAATTCCATCCCAAGAGGAAACACCAGCTGCTTTACAGACAGCTTCACCCAGCTATAACCCCCAGATCTTTCAAGCTTGTGAGATTCAAGATGTTGGCTCACCATATCAAAACATGAGACATTTGTTAGATCCTATAAGAAGGATAACCCCCCAACATTTAAGATCATAAAGTAATGGCATTGTAGAATACATCCAATATTCGAAATTTTCAACAACTTTCAACAAAATTGCAAAAAAGAAAACCCCCTCTTCAAAATTCTTTCTCTAAATCAAGATGTTTGCTTTTTGGGGGATGCTCTAAAATGAGTTCATTTGTATAGGGCATTTGGGTCCAGCTAGCCTTTTGTATGCAAGTGGGAGTTTGTCCGTGTTTGTGGAGAACAAGTTCACGGTGTACAATGCGGTGCTGTCACCCTGCTGGCAGTCAAAGCGAGAGAACTGTGAGATCAATGCAGTGGTGCTCTCTGGGCAGTCTCGAGGACGTGACACTTATTAACTTCCTGTCGCGTCTGGGGCACTTAGCATAGCCAGCAAGATGAAAACTGCAATTAAGTAGAAATGTGTGTGAAGACGGAGGCTGCCCCTGTCCAATGTCATTAGGGGAACTTTTAATGTTCCTCTCCTCTTAACACCACTCCCACCCAAAAAAAAAGGTAGTTTGTGAGATTTGCAAATGTTTGCTGATTAGCTGTAAAAAGGTCAAAACCAAAACTTTATGAAACTTTTGAGTACGCTCACAGCTGCTGTGTAAGACTGCTATATCCCCATTAGTTCCAAATGAATTTCAAGCAAAAGGATCAATGCTTTTTTGAGCTGTGTGGATCAAATGACTGATCTGAAGGTTTCAGTTTACCACATTTTGTATGCTATCCTTGAAAGTTTACATGAAAGATAAACAATATCCCAGCTAACAATTTTAGGTTCCAAGAATGTTCTCTTAACATTCCTGTTCGATTATTGTAATGTTCATTTTTTAATGTTTAAGTTCCCAAAGTGTTCATTATGTCCAGTTTGTTATTATGTCAGTATTCACAGAACGTTTTCTCAAACCATTATAAGAACTTGTAGGAAACGTTAAGCGTTGTTATGAGAATGTTCTCTGTTACCTGGGATGCCCCTGATTCTTTCTTTGATCTGAGAACAGTTAAATCCAGGATAAACATTCGGGAGAAAAAAAACACTAGGAAATAAGAGCAGTAAAACCAATGATCTGCAGTTAAAATAATTTCCCACATTGTTGTTTGTTTGTTAATTTGCTTGTTTTCAGATAATATCATGATGCTAAGCACGGGGTAAGTGTCAATGTATGTGCGGAAATGTCAACTAATTTAAATGGATTTTGGATAATGGAATGACATTTGCGATCTCTCAAAAACTAAATCCAGAAATCCCATGTGACCTCACTGCCAAAGGCTTTTTAAAACTGAGGGATTGCCTTCATTCAATCTACAATTCATGGTCCTGATGGATCGACAACATCAAGGTTTACAATGAGAGTATGTACAGATGAGGTCACTGATACCAGGCCAAGCGTAAAGCTAGTCAATGTGAAAACAATCATGATCTATGCACTTACGCTGTTGCTTACTCTGCATTTAAAATTTTGTTCACCCCGCTTAAACAGTGTGCAAATTAATTGTTAATCAGTTTAGTCAGTTTGTTCTGGAGAGAAAGCGAGAGTTCCAGATATTTACATCAGTTTACGCAGCTTATATTCCAGTCAGAAAAAAGGCAGTTGTATAAACTAAATCCTAGGGACAATGAATAGGAGGCCAGCCACTACTATAAATGCAATGGAGATATTTTAGTCAACGAAACAAACATTCAGGAAACTAAATCAAAGACATCAGTGAGTGGGCAATAAGCCTTGAAATGGTGTAATCGGTAATGCATGGGCCGTGGTTTCATTTATCAGGGGTATTCGACTAAATCCCTCACACTGAAGCAAATGGGGGGGATGAATGGACTGACCTGATACTCTCTGTCATCCCATATGCTTGTGTTTGTCCCTTTCTTCCCTGCCCATGTCTAGAGCTGCAATCCCTTCGAACAAAAATCCTTATTTGTTTGATAAGCTTGGAGCAATGTACTACCATGAGCTTGCGGGAAAAAAATTGAACCTGAGCAGAAAAATGATGAAATCACTGGAAATGAAAGAGAGGAGAAAAGCAGGCGCAGAGACAGAACAAAAGAGAGACAAGAATAACCAGAGATGACAACAGCCTGCCAAAAGCCATCAAAAACATACTGTCTCAATACCCCCCAGCCTCCCCACCCCCCGCTCCTCACTTTAAACACCGCCATTTCTGTGACACTGTAAGAGCCGGTATAATTTGGTGTAAGCAGGGTGACATCTGCTGGACAAACTAGCGAAAAGGCTCCACTAGATATCCATTGTGCCATTTTGTGTAAATGTTGTGAAAATACTGCATGGCACAGTTTAGAAAATGAATAGTTTTAAGGACTGTTGTGCATTGTGTTTTTCAGAACCAAGGGGAGCTTTCTTTACCAGCTCTAAAACTCTCTGCGTTCATATAAACCTGCTGTCAAAGCTTTATGAGAACCCTTTCATATATGTTTTGTCATTATGAACACACACAAGTGAGGATTACTGGTATCCATTATCAGACGTCATCAAATGCACAAGTGCGCATGCAAATGCAAACACACACGTAAAAGTCTCCAATGGCACCCCCTCCTTACAAAACCCAACTGAGCTACTGTATTTTCTTGATTTTTAGTATGACACAGACATCCCATTTACTTCTGTTTACACTATCCCTGACAATTTTTTTTGTGTCAACTAATTTTGGAGATAAGAGAGTAATAAGATAGTAAAGACTTTTCTTGAAGATTAGTGTGGCACATATATCCATTTATTTCCATGGAAAAGACCGCTGAAAAAAATTTCTTATGCAAATGAATGAAATGGCTGTTTAACTGTCATTTAAACCCATTTTTGCACATTTTGGAATTAAAACTGTAGTCTTATACATTTTCTGGATTAAATTAAATGTTTTTGTGAAAACCGATTTTTCATAAATTTGGAGATAAGTCTTATGTCTTATCTTTTTTTTTATTGTATACTGTAAACCCGGACAGTAGTACTAACTCATAAAGATTGTGACTACTAAAATCAAAACCTGGTATGTAGGTAACCCAACAGTAAATCATTACGTTGTCTGAAGGAGTGGTCTAGTTTTATGTTTGCATGGTTCAGTATTATTGAGTCAACACCTTCATTTCAATTATTACTTTCAAGTAAAGACAAGGACATATCCCGACGTACTTCTACGTCACGACGTTGCGGCTCTCACCTGACGTTTTCGGAAACTTTCATCCAATATGGCTACCCCTCTCAAGCGGCAGGACGTGGAATGGAAGGTGTAAGTTATTGTACAAAACTCGCATGAACTACATTGGTTATCCTAACGTTGTGCAATGATGTGTTATGTTTGATTGTTAGACTAATGTTAAGTTCCGTTTTTATGTTTGAAATACTGTGTTCAAACCGAGGAAGTGTTCCGTTGGTTCGCGCTATTTTTTAAATTTGCCTAGCGTCTGCGGTCTCTTAGATAGTAGCAAACAGTAGTTATGACTCAAACAACAGAATGTTAGTAGCATTAGTAGACAACTGTTCGTCGTCCGTCATTTTTCATTCTAGGTTTGTTGCTACTTTATCTGTTAAGCAGTCGAACCTTGTAAATTGAATTTAATCGAACGTTAATACAAAATTCGTTTAAGCTTAAAACATAATTTCTGTCAGCCACGACTAAGTTAAGGGTAATGCTTCCTAGTTTATATAACGTTACCTTGATAAACTTAAATTAGCAACATACTGAATAGGATATTCTCTATTGATATCTGTTGCATATATTGTTACAGTGATGTTACAGTTTTTCTAAGTGGCTTTGGTGCATTTCTGACATCACTATTTACATTCGCACAACAGTGCATTTCTCAAAGCAATTAGTACAAACTGCAAAACCTAGTTGATAACCTGCAAAAGCGTGTCACTTGCTCAAAATGGATAGTTGATTCCTCAAAAGCAAGTATTGTCAATGAAAGTGTCAGTGTCATCAAGATGAAAAGTCCTGACACCATTGTTTATGAACAAGATAGTCAAATGGCTTTGTCATGTTTTCATTATGACAGTTTACTCTGTAAATGTTTTCCAATGCAAAAAAGTCAGATCTTGGTGACACTACCTGAAAATGCTCAAGACAGCACTATGTACTATTTACACAGCCATTTGAAAACTACAGTAAAGTTACACATTACTGTACTTAGTGAGGTAATTGAGTACAAGACGCTGAATATGTATGTTTCACATTTTACTGCATATGCTCTTTGCAATTCTAATTTGTTCACAGCATTGTGCCAAAGAAAAAATACACCCTTATTTACAACAAACATAAACTTCCTTTAGGTAGTGCTGTGCACAACTGTAAACAATATTGCAGTACATATTGGAACTGAACATACAACATACACAGTACTGTGAATCATTCATGAACATCCGGACTTTCCTCTCTGTCTTGCCACATAGTTTCATCTACATCACAGTGAATATCATCTCTTGCAATGCAGCGAGGAAAGTATCTCCTCAAGTGGTGAATCCACCCTCTGCAGGACTGTGCTGTGATGTCATCACATGCTGCATCCATGGCTGCTAGCTGGGCCATTTGGGTATGTGGATGCCGGTCATATACCTTCCACCTCCAGGAAGAGAAAAACTCCTCTATTGGATTTAGGAATGGTGAGTAGGGAGGGAGATATTCCACCAGCATTCTATCATGTGCTGCAAACCACTGTCTGACCACATCTTGGGGGTGAAAACACACATTATCCCAAACAACAACATACTTGTTCAGATGGTCTCCAGTTAGACCCCTCTCATTCTCAGGGATTATGTCCCTGTAAAGAGTGTATTAAAAAGTCAGCAGATGTTGTGTGTTGTATGGACCAAGACGGGGGATATGGGTGAGGATGCCGTTTTCTGAGATGGCTGCACACATAGAAATATTCCCTCCTCGTTGGCCTGGGACATTAGTGGTTGCTCTCTGTCCAATGTGATTCCTTCCACGCCTTCTGCCTTTTGCCAGATTGAAACCTGCCTCATCAAGGTATATGAATGCGTGCAGCAGTTCCCTGGCCTCCAACTCGAGGGCACGCTTTATCACAGAAGAGGGAGCGAGAAAAACTATAACAATTTTCCTGTGTAATATAATGCATTTTGGACAACATATTGTACAGTATGCACTGTGAATGAATGTGATGTTCAGGATGTTTTGCAAGGGGAAAGCCTAAGTCAGTCTGGTGTCCAAGGGGACTGTGTTTTGAGACAGAGGTTGTAGTATATCACTGGTTTCCCACCTGATGTGCTGCATGACCTTTTTGAGGGCATTGTACCTGAGGAGTTGGTGCATTCAGAAGATGATTCATCTCAAATACTTTTCCCTTGAGTATTTGAACAGAAAAAATGTGTCATTCCCTTACCAGTACACAGACAAGGTTGACAAGCCACAGCCTATCCCAAAGAACATTGCTGTAAGGAAGACCATTGGTGGCAATGGCCATGAAAATGCTGCACTGCTGAGACTGCTGCCTTTAATGACTGGCAAAGGAGATTCCTGAAGGAGATGGAGTTTCTCAAACTAACAGTTGGATTGCCATACATTTTGTTTTGCATATACATATTCCTTACCGGGAGGAATTATTGATTTTTGGTGACATACCCGTTTGTATTCCTGTGGGTTTACAGGTTTGTGCAGAGCTCAACCGTATTACGAACATCAACCTACAGAACTCGTTCTATGCTGAGCTGGATAGACATTCACCAAGATTGGTGGCCTTGTGCAGACAGAAGACTACAGGCAAGGTGGCAGAAGCACTGTGTGACATCGCAAAAATGTATGATCTCCAGGTGAGTTAAACACGCTTTGTCATGGTCCGGTTGTGCTGACAGCGGAGTCATCCAGCTCCACTGTCTGCAACATATGAACACCTCACTGAAAGTAGTTCAGCATGTTTGATAAAGTAAATCATATAGCATCACATAGACAGGTTTTGTGCTTATTTGCATAAAAGATACAAATTTTTACTTGTCTTCAGGAACTACAAGATGTCAACAACAGACACACTGTAGCCCTTTGTGCCCTCCCAATACACCTACGTGAGGAGGACTTGCAGATCTACGAGACCTTCAGCGTAAGTACTCAATGTATTTGCAGAACTGTCAATATTGATGAGTTTGCAGCGAGTGTATTCCAAACTTCCTTCAAGTACTTGGATTAATTGGATACTCTCTGCATATTCCAGGTGGAAGAAAATGAGATGGACATCGCTGACACTCCTGTTGCTCTCCTCACGCTGGTCACAGAGAGCACGACAGATCCAGTTCATTTCAATCCTACAAGCACTGCTATCGTGGTGGAAGACGAGGTCATCTTGAGGGATCTCCCCTGGTTGGCCAATGCATTTGTGTTATTATTTGGCTTAATATATGCATTACATTTGGAATACCCCAAAAAGCTTGTCCACACCTTTACTTTCATCCAGGAAGTAGTGATAATGATTGTAAACAGCTGAGACCTTGCTTACTGAATTTGAGAAATGACTAATGTTTTTTTTGTGCACATGTATGTGTGTCTGTCAGGCTTAATAATGGAGATGATTCATCAAAAATGGAGATGATTCATTATGTCTACCTCTCTTTACAATCTACCTCAGTTAAGTAATGTTTGCAAATGTTACAATCACTTTTGTACAGAAAATTGTTGATCTTGAATGTCCAACCCTAAAGTAAACAAGAGGCTTTATTTTTGTTTATTTTATGTTTATGTTTATGTATTTTTATGTTTTCAGGTCCATTTTTAGTTTCTTATATGACTTGGTGTGCAAGGTTTTAAATAGTTGTTAAAAAAAATCTGATTATAACTTTTAGATGAAGCACTTTTGAGACTGCCTTAAAAAAAATGGTGGTTTAAATTGTATGCATGATCACTTTTCTCAAACATGTTTACAGGAATATTTGTTTCTGACAGACATTTATTTCTGTCCGAAAGGAAAAGATGTTTTTAGAGTTTTTTTCCCTCTTTCAATCAGTGCTATGTTCTTAGTTCTATAACAGTTCCTAGGTACTTTTAATGTATACACATTCAACAAATTCACACACAACTACAACCATGCTCACACAGAGATGCATTTATGGAACCACAAACATAATGCCATATAGACACCTCCTTGTACTCAACATAAATGCACAGAGGGGGGAAAAAGCATACACTCATGCATACTCAAAGATACACACACACACAGATAATCCACAATCAGAGATGCACTCATACATAACCATACACATACCAGTTCAGTGCTACTGTCAAACATTTGATTCTGTTTGTAATTTTATTTGTGTAAAGATGTTGGAAATGTGTAATGTATGTTTTCAGGCCCATTTGTACCCAGAGACATCACATGGCTTAATTTTTCATTGCAGTTGCTGTTGAAGTACAAAGGGTTATGTTTATATTGAAACTTTTAAGACGAAATTAAACAAAATCTGGACTGCAGATGCTGTGTATGAATGCTTTTTAATGGAGTATTTGAGTAATTAAAAAAGGGTGATTTCCATTGACCTTTACATTTTGTACAAGTCATTTGTTTGAGTCACAGATTAGTTGCTGGAATTCATTTGAATAAATTAGTATTGAATCATACAATTTAGGAAGCAGAAAACAAAAGCATCAGATAACCGAAACAGTATTTTTAAGTTTGGTGTAAATAAAATATTTAGTTCAATTAATAAATGTTTTAAATTATTATTTACTTAAATTATTTAGATAACTTAAATAGTTTTATGTAATCAGTTTCCACAAAAGTTTTGAGTATTCTGAATTTATCAGGGTTTACAGTGTGACACATACGTCCATTCAAATAATCCCAGACAACTTTCTCTTGCGCAAATTGATAATATACCTGATTGAATGTCATTTAAAGTAAAAAAAATCAAATTTTTTTGGTTCAACCCATTTTTCCTCATTTTGGAGAAAAGACGATAGTCTTATATTTTTTTCTTCATTTAAATATGACACATATGTCCTTTTTACTTCCATTCAAATAATCCCAAAAATGTTTTTCTTGCGCAGATGGATAATATAGCTGATTATCATTGAATAGTAATGTATGACACATTTGTCACATTTTCTTCCATTCAAGTGAACCCTGACAACTTTTTTTAACATGAATGGATAATATAGGTGTGAGAGAATGATTTAAAGTAAAAAAAAATATATTTTTTTTTTTGGGTCAACCCATTTTTCCTCATCTTTGAGATGAGACTGCAGTCTTATTTCATATTTTTTTGTATGACACATTTGTCACATTTTCTTCCATTGAAGTGAACCCTGACAACTTTTTTTTTTCAAATGAATGGACAATATAGGTGTGAGAGAATGATTTAAAGTAAAAATATATATATTTTTTTTTTGGGTCAACCCATTTTTCCTCATCTTTGAGATGAGACTGCAGTCTTATTTCTTATTTTTTTGTATGACACATTTGTCACATTTTCTTCCATTGAAGTGAACCCTGACAACTTTTTTTTCAAATGAATGGACAATATAGGTGTGAGAGAATGATTTAAAGTCAAAAATGATTTTTTTTGGGTCAACCCATTTTTCCTCATTTTGGAGATAAAACTATAGTCTTATGTCTTTTCTTGATTTTTCGTATGACACATATGTCCAATTTTCTTCCATTAAAGTGATTCCTGACAACTTTTTGTCACACAAATGGATAATATAGCTCAAGGAGAATGATTTAAAGTCATAAAATGAAATATTTTTGTGTCAACCCATTTTTCCTCATTTTGGATTTAAGACAATAGTCTCATGTCTTTTCATGGTTTTTCATATGACACATAAGTCCCATTTTCTTCCAATCAAGTGATCTCTCACAATTGTTTCTCACACGAACGGATACAACAGCTTAGAAGGTAGGATTTATAGTCATGATATGAATTTTTTTTGTGTCAACCCATTTTTCCTCATTTTGGAGATAAGACTACAGTTTTATGTCGGTTCTTGATTTTTCGTGTGACACATATGCTCAATTTTCTTCCATTCAAGTGAACCCTGACAACTTTTTCTCACACGAATGGATAATATAGCTAATATAGCTAATCGAGAATGATTTAAAGTCATAAAATGAATTTTTTTGGGTCAACCCATTTTTCCTCATTTTGGAGATAAAACTATAATCCTATGTCTTTTTTTTGTATGACACGTATTTCCCATTATCTTCCATTCAAGTGAACCCTGACAACTTTTTCTCACACGAATGGATAATATAGCTAATATAGCTAATCGAGGATGATTTAAAGTCATAAAATGATTTTTTTTGTGTCAACCCATTTTTCCTCATCTTTGAGATGAGACTGCAGTCTTATTTCTTATTTTTTGTATGACACATTTGTCACATTTTCTTCCATTCATGTAACCCTGACAACTTTTTCTCACACGAATACATAAAATAGGTGTTGGAGAATGAATTAAAGTCATAAAATGATGTGTTATTGGGTCAACCCATTTTTTGTCATTTTGGAGATGTGACTATCGTCATAGCTTTCCTTGATTTTTCGTATGACACATATGTCCCATTTTCTTCCATTCAAGTGAACTCTGACAACTTTTTGTCACACGAATGAATACAACAGCTTAGAAGGTAGGATTTAAAGTCATGAAATGAAATTTTTGTGGTTCAACCCATTTTTCCTCATTTTGGAGATAAGACTATAGTCTTATGTCTTCTAAGATAGGAGAATTTCCATTCAAATAATCCCTGACAACTTTCTCTTGCGTGAATCAATAATATAGCTGATGACTGTCATTTAAAGACAAAAAATGATTTTTTTTTTTGTGTCAACCTATTTTTCCTCATTTTGGAAATAAGAGCCTCTGCCACATGTGCACATTCCAGTTAATACCTTTAGAAATATTTTCTTCCACAAAACCCAAGATGCTTCAGATAAAACAGTTTCAAATTGAAGTCCAAAACCAATTTCCCAAGGCGTGGTTGTGTCTGCTGTTTCAATATCAAATGACATACAATGCAAATTAAGAAATTCTGTGATTATTTTGGTCATTACTCTGTCTGCTGGTGAAATGTCAAAAGGTAATTATTTTTGTAAAAAACATCACAAAACCTTCCTTTACACTCATTTCACATTCATTTATTTACTTATTAAAAAAAAAAAAGTGTTAAAATTCACTTCCAGCCCTTGAGTCCTAAATTCCCCACAAACTAAAACAAAATTTCCGTGTTTTTTGAAAATATGCAACACAACACAAGTTCTGGGAGGTGAATTGTATTTTATTATAGTTGTTATGAATGCACTTAAAATTATTAAAACAAAACAATGACATCTTGACAAATATGACCACTGATGTAATAAATAAATAAAAAAAACTTAAAACTTAAATTACTCTTAGATGTGGTGCAAAAATACAATGTGCAAAAGACAGGTTCACAAGTTCTGATAATCAATATCAAAAATATATATTATCAAAATAAAACATTTAAAATTAAGAAAGTACTTGTGAGTTACTTTTTAATGTAGTCTCATTTTTTGTCAAATACAGCAGCCATTAATGTATTGCATTTCAGCTTTAAACCAAATTTGTGCAAACCATTTGCACATCAAATAAAATGTTAAGATGTACAACCTAACTACAAGCAATGATCTATATTAATATGGGAATTATGGGAACTAAAAAAAGACCAATCACAATGTAACATCTAAAAAGTGAGCCATATCCTTTACTGAGGTAATCAATGAGTTTCTGATTTGTCACTGTCTGTGTGACTGCTCAGAAGGTGATATTCTCAGTTACACTTATATTTCTTGTTCCTGGATATCGCAGATGTTGAAGGTCGATGAGTAGAAGTGAGAATTGCATTGTTTCCTTGACTCACTTTGGGCACAAAGGAAACTTGCAGTGAAGTAGTGTATCTTTTGGCTCGTCTTGGAACCCAGATGGTCAGATCTCTCTCAGATGGAGAGACGTCAACACACTTGCTTGGGAACAGCACATACTACAGCAGCGACTAGGGACAGCAGTGTAAAAAATGGACAGATTGTCAGCAGGCGGCTTGTGGAAGTATAACTCATCTGACACATCTCCTCTTGCCTTTTTAACTAGATCCCTGTGTCTCATAGTTTATGTCTAAATTGCTACCTCTACCTCAAACCTGCTTTTGCTGAGTTAATATGATTGGTTAGAAAATACTGGTCACATCCCAAAAAGGCGGTGGGTATTCCACTCTGAACGTTCGCCGGGCTTATATTAGAGTTAAAAGCCTGACATACAAGGCTGTTTCGACTGCTCCAATGTCCTGTAAATGTGATTCTTTTTTTCCTCCTCTTTTATGCTTGGCCCGAAAAAAAGTTATACAGTCTCATAATATCAAACTTATTAACTGGGACAGAATCCAAAGCTCAAATTTTCAAAGAAAATGTAAATGCATCCACAAAGAAACTGTGTAATTCCAAGAATATCAGGCATCAAGGACATAGGGCATAAGTGTGGGTGGGGCGGGAGCATGGGAATGACTGAGATGTCATTGTGTTGGGAAATCAGGACTCTGGTGCCAGTCTGTGCAGGTTTGTGGTGAGGAGGAACGGTAGCGGGTCTGGCTGTCCCTCAGACGTCGATGGCGATGCCATGTTTGGTAGAGATCATGTCTCTGGTGCCGGTCAGGTACATGAGCACGGAGCAAAGGTGGGGCAGGGTGGCGGTGGTGGCCACGTACAGCCAGTACGGCACGGGCGCAGTGTTCCCAAAGGGGCAGACCCACAGGCCGTGCCTCACCCCGTCCCGCACGTGGTGGGAGGCCAGGGAGATGAAGACCATCCAGGGCAGGAAGCACCAGGAGTCCTTGAGCCGGCAGGCCCACATGAGCAGCCGCAGGGACAAGCAGACCGCCGGTATCAGGGACGAGCAGTGCAACGGCGGCCGGTGGGGGAGATTCAAGGCTGCCTGTTGGGGTTGCAGGGTTTGAATACGTTACCACGATTACGACTGGTAATTCATACTCAAACGGGCATACTCAATCCAGATTGATTAAAATCTGCCACATATCTGGCTAATATTTGCAACATCAACAGCCAAGTATTGCATGCAATCTAATTTGACCCCCCACCTCCTTCACTCTCCACTTAGTGAATGCAGCCTGAGAACTGCAGTTTCAAACAATAACCACAAGAGGCAACATTGGCTAAATTTTGAAGTCTCATCATCCTCACCATGAAGTAAAATCTCCACAAACAGGGTTTTGTTGGTCAGTTTTTTATACATTTTACTCATATTTATTTATTTTTAAAACTATTTTATTTTTATTTCTCAGTGACGTATCACTACACTCATCGCTTTGGCCAAACAGTTTTGCCAACAGCTGCTTTTCCATTCCACATTCGTTTGGTTCAAATGTGTATGACACTTGCGCTTTTAGGAGCATGCTTAGGTCTCTTGACAATTGACTGTGTAGGAAAGAGGAAATGGAAAGATGTATGGCAATAAAATGTGTCCTGTCTCTAGCCACACATGCAGTCAGGCAGGTGACTACAATTGTTAGGGGAGACAATGACCTGAGACTAGGCTTACCAAATGTAACTGTACCGGAAGGGATAAAAAAAACTAACACTTGCATTTATTTATAAGTCAAAGTTAAACACATTTTGACTGACTCCAGTCCTATGTGACAGTGTATGAAGGTTAAATGTGTATTATCTTTCAGAGCAGCAGCTCTCTGCTGTTAAATTCCCAAGTACAGAATTGGTCTGTTGAACTTTACACAAGTGTTTGTTTTAATACCAACACAGTATTGACAGGAAGCTTTGCAAGTGCCTGGAGTTACGTCGTTGGCAAGTGAAACTGTGTTGACCAAAATAAAACTGTTTTCATCTGTACAGATATGTTCATTTCTGCTCTAGATACTGCAAGAAATCATGATTTGTAGTTTTGCATAGCTATTTTTAAACTCGGTTTGCAGTTACAAATGAATGTAGGTTACCTCTCCTTCCCTCTAACCCAACATTTTCCATGGAATCAAGCCCTTTTCAAGTATGTATTCATCAAGCACATGCTAACTCAGGAACATAAGCCCTGCGGTTGGGGAGGGATTAATGACTAGGCCAAATTCAAACTGGAATACTCCAAATCTGGCCACATAATGCTCAGTTAATTGGTTACACAATCCTTCACATTCCAGACCCATCTTATTTTCCCAAGGATGTTATTGTGAAGGAGTGAAGAATTTTCTGTTTACCTTTACAGTTAAAAGTTGTGTGCGTGCAAGCAAGGCATGCGTATGTGTGTGTGAGAGACAAAAATGCAATACAAATAAGCCAATCAAGTGTGCGATATAAAGGTAAGACAGGGTGAAAGTTTTGCTAGCAGGGAGCAGCCTACTTTGAGGGACAGTGATCCAGCCAGGTAAAAGTGGTCCAGGTCGATGACTGCGGCGAGGAACCCAGCCAGCGCCACCTCGTACAGGTCGCTCTTCTTCCTCAACCCGATGACGATGGCCCAGGACCAGAGCCCGATGGCGGCGTGGACGGCGTTGTCTGCCGCGGCCCTCAGCCACATGTGGCTCTGGATGAAGGAGAGCTGCAGGACGCGGTCGGCGAAGAAACAGAAGACGCCCAGGCCCGTGCTGGCGGCCACCGAGGCGGTGCTGAAGGTCTGCAGCAGCGCCTGGGCCTTCTCCGTCTCTGCGGCCATGTTCACAGTCACAGCCATGCTGGGAGAGGTGGGGGTCTGCGTCTGTGCGAGATTACAGCGTGGCGGGCCTTGCCCATTGCAGGGTCAGCACTCCAGCATTCTGAAACAGCCATGAGATGGAGGATAAACAAGGGATGACAGCAGATATTCCATTTCTTTCATTATGGCAGGCTTCGCCCATGCTAGCTATTCCAAACTCTGTACAAAATGCCATTATTTGAATATCACCCATGAGCTTGACCACTTCTAGATACATTTGAATTACAGCCTATCAATTTCTAATGTAGCCAATCACCTTGGGTAGAGGAGATCTAATTCTGATTCATGCTTGTTAAATAGGATCCATTGACTGCCCTCAAGATACTTGACATAGTTTCCATATTTGAACTACGACTCCCAGAATGGGAAACAGTGCAATTCTACAGAACAGCCAGTTCATTAACGACAGTGCTGTTGAAAAATGACAATGCCAAAACTACAGGGATTCTCAGTTCCTAGTTTCTGTGCCGAAGTGATGCAAGCAATGTACATTACAGCCCTGCACATTCAATAAGAGATTTTGAAAGCCTATTAACCTGTGTACCTTTTTTTACTTGCTGATCAGTGTAAAATAAATCCATAATATATTAACACAAACTGTAACAATCACTTATCTTTCAAAGAGTAAAATTTGACTATTGAGAAGACTGTTTGGGGTGTGTGGACAACAGCATTTGTTTTCAATTCCACCTCTCCAGAGGGCTAGCGAACAAATATGTACAATACACTCTGATTTCACATTAGCTTAGTTAAGTTTAGTTTACATATATGTGTGTGTGTCATTCACGATACACATTAACAATTTGAGGGTATTGCTGTTACGCCACATGTCACATTTGATTTTGGAAAATAATATCGATTACAGACAACAAAAGGTGCTAAGACCGTGCGTATTAACAATTGTTAGATAACGTAACAAACGTTAGCAATGCCCTTCAGAAGCCGACACGAGAGAACATTAGTTAAATATCTTACCCTACAACCATTACCACCACATCTAGCAATATTATATACTGCATCAGTGTACGAGCAACAAACAAACAAACAAACATTTACAGGCTACAGGCGCCAAATACAGACTGCTAGCTAGCATCATCTAGGTAGCAAGCTAGTGTCAATTATTACATAGAGTTATGGCTTAATATGTATTGCATCATTGCATTGTGTGCTGACTGTTTTCTGTGAGAAGCTAGTCGGTTAGCTTGTTTGAATGAACATCTTACCATCGACACACACATAATGAAACTAGCTAACCATTTGATAATTTGTCCATGAGTATTACCTGACCAGCTACCAAACAAGATTAAGAGAGAAACAGCATACAGGCTGAATATCATCGCACAGTTTTACACTGACCATATTGCAAACTAGACCAGAAAACAAAACAATGGCGTGTGTCCTTTCGCCAAATATCATTATTTTGTAATGTACTGCAAGACTAGCTTCCTTGCTATCCGGCTAGCATGGCAGCTTGCAAGCGCTAACTATCCAACTAGCTAGACAATCTAAATAATGACATACTACAGCATATATTACTAACTATCCAAAATAATTTAGCAGGCTAGGAAATTAGGCATCTAGGTAGTGTGCAGCGTGTTACCTCTGAAAACGATAATGGACACTGGACAATACCTTATCATTCAAATCGTATCTCCTTCTCAGTTCACAGTCTGAAGGTCCGGAACAACTAGCTACGACCAGATGCAAAGATCCGTGAACAGCAAGGCACCAGGGTTGCCAGATTACACTGCAATCCTACAATCTTTCTTGAATTAACCCAGCAATTTTAGGGGAAAAACACATTTTTACTTCTCCCTCATCCTTAACCCATACATGATCAAACTTGCTCTAAAAATATTTTTTTAAAAATGTTATCTTTTACCACATGCCTTGTTGTCTCTGCCTTTGATACACAGAATTGAAAAAGCTTGTGTCTCCAGTAGTCAAAGGCTCTGTCATTCTTGATGTGAGCATTTACGATTAAAACTGTGCTTTCTACATTTCAGTGTTATGTTGCTGACAGTATTGATTTGGCCTATAAAATAAGACACTAGCTGAGCAATATACATGTATCAAGATGGATGTGCCAGGTTACATTAGGGTTGACAGTGACATTGGGGTGTTCCTGCACAAAATTGTGTACTGGCAAAAGTGTGTTCATAACTGAATGAATACAGCATTCAAGATATTGTTACATGTTTTTTAAACTTATAATAGACTGCTGTTGAATGAAATACTGTGTAATACTGTTAATAATGAAATTATAGTGATGAACTAAACAAAAATATTTGAGCTGACTACAACATTGAATGTCTGCAGCTTGCAATCTCGCCTAACCTAAACCTTTGTAGTTATGTCTAGTTATACTTAATATCATAATGAAAAACTCCAGCAATCAGAAAATTACATACATCCCTTGTCTTTCTCATTGTGCATGCCATGTTAGTTTTTGTCTGGTTTCAGCAGCTTTTTAAAATGCACACTCACTGTACTTTTGCTCTACTGCAGACAAATCAATAATATTGTGACAGCATCTTCCTCACTGCTTTGAGGTTTGAACTGCTCCATAACCATTAGGTCATGCATGAACAGGGGAAAACTCGAGAGGATGTGGGGTGTCTCACAGCTGTGCATGTGTGATTGATTAGTACTGATGTCAGGTCATGGGAGAATGACATCATAGGGATCATAAAGTATCAAGATTTATATTTCACATAAATGACAGTGTTCATATTCATTGCAAAAGTACAAACAGCTAAAGGAGAAGCAGAAGTGAGTCTGTATGATTTAATACAAGCTTTCGTGCACTAAGTTCAACATGTGCAGGGTGTGATTTTCTGGCACTTGGATGCAATCAGTATGTATCTTATTATAAGTTAGCTAAGTGAAAAAAATGCCAACTTCCAGAATTTCAATATCAATAACTCTAAACATGAATCTTCCACAAAAGATTCTCATACAGTTCATACCAAGATTGCTGAGTTTTACAACACCTGGCAACATTGTAAAAACGTACTGTAGAAAGAGGTGGTCCAGGTGTGACGTAAAATATTGACGCAAACGTTTCAAGGCTCGCTCTAAGCAGCAGAGTGGCCAGCAAAGCTGTAATACCAATATCAAACAGACTACCAACGACTGTGCTTGACACAAATAGGTTATGACAGGTCAGAATAATATCAATCTAGTGGTAAATACGTGAAACTGAACGTGTTTTCCATCTATTGTGCCATCATTGATATTCCACTTCCCCTGAATAATTAGAGTTAAACAGCTTGCTTGCCAAACAGGAGAGCAGAATAAACAGGCAAACTGTAACAGTGTGGTCAGTACTTAATGAAATGTGACAGAATAGCAGCTAGATAGGTTAGTTAAAAGTGCATGTTTAGCTTACATGGCTCCACATCGGTGATAAATAGCTTTTCAACCACTATGAGAGTAATAAAATGCTTTTTCTTGGAGTTTACATTGTCCCTCTAGGTAGGAATGTGCACAATGTTGAAGACATTTGGGCCTTAAAAAACTCGCAAGAGTATCTACAGACGTAATGACAAGCAAATTACTTGTTTCATTAGGACAAGGCTTAAACCCAAAAGTGACTTAATGGTGAACCCACCCTAAACTGGGATGGGGCTGACTGTGTCCAGCCTACATGGTTTCCTGGTCAGAGTCAACTCATGAAAAAGCCAAGGCTAAGACTCTGTCATGAGATTTTAAGACACTAATCTCTGCATATTTTATTTTTTTAAACATTTAATTTCATTTTCATACTGAGGTACTTCCATCTCACATAGTTTTAAGCAGTGTCTATGGCTGCCACTAACACCAAATCCTCAAAATGCAAGAAGTGTTTTTTTTTTTTTTTTTTTTTTTACAGCATGTTTACTTTCTTAAGACGGGGTCTTGCTGCCAATGGTCATAAAAATTCAATAGCCATGATAATTTCCCTGTGAGAGGTGTTGCAGATGTAGAGCAGCGGTCGTTGTACGGTGCTCTGCTTGACTCTGCGTTGTGTGTTGTTGTGAAGTGGACTGAAGAGCAGACGATTATTCCCCCGTTTGACATGTGCCGTTTATTGTCCTGTCCCATTCAGACCTGACATACAAGGTGACCGTCAGAATTCTGTTACAAAGGGGGAAACGCCGAACAACAACGAGACGCTAGGACGACACAAGCGGACAGGGAGATTTTATAATGAAACAATACATACCTAACATAAAAGGTGACCGTCAGAATTCTCAGTTTCAGTTGGGGAAATGCCGAACAACAACGGGACTAAAACCAAAAATAGAACAATTAATGAATACTGGTGGTAGCTAGCTGGCTAGCAAGCTAACCTGAGGTTAATGGGTAGTTTTAGCTGAGAGGTTCCGTTCAATAACTCCCACAACGTAACGATGTAAATTGAACAACTCATTTACACAGTTATAACGTTAATTACAAAATATACATAAATATTAAAAAACAACGATTAATTCATTTCAAAACATATAACATTCTTTAATGGTATTTCCGAACTTGTCTAGCTACTGCTGGGGTGACATAGACAGACTGGTAAAATAGGGGGATACTACTTAAGTCTGCCAGGGGGTTCGAGGACATCCCAGTCGGAAGGGAGACACAATTGCCGTCATGGTAAGTGATATCACTACAATTACACAGATAGTGCTGCATCAAGTTTGAAACAAATGGAGATGCCAAAAAAAAAAAAAAAAAACAGTGGCTAGGAGTCAGTCAGCATTTGTCTTTAATTTTAACTGAAGTGTTTTGCTTTTTTATGCATAAAGAGTTTGGCAAATTAATTTTCATGATTGCTGAAACTTTGTGAAGATACAAATGAACGCTTGCATTTTACTGAGAGCTGAAGGTGAGATCCTAGCCAGTATCTTTCTCCCATATACCCTTTTTTAAACATTATATACATCCATTTAAATATGCGATATGTACATCTTACTTTATTAAGTACATTTTTAAATGTTTAATAAAACACAACAACATCCCCAAAATGCTTCACTCAAGCACAACCACTACTTCACCTGGACAATACTGTCAACACCCCATCCCATCCCACCCCACCTCCACTCAATCACAACCCAGGCTTTCCATTCATTCTTATTCCAGAACTCCAGTTCTTTTCACTCCATATAGTGTGTGTACATGTATATGTATTAATCTGAGAAATATAGGACTCAGAGATTAAAAAAAAAAAAAAAAACCCACAAAATACTCAACACAACAGGGAATTAAACCAAGAAGTAGTATTCAAGTTATGCCTTGCCAATTCACAGCTGATGTAAAAGAAGAGCATCCTTGAACTCACCTCAGAGTAAGAGGGGGGTGGCAGGCGAACTTAACAATTTATTGGAATGCATTTAACATTACATTACATATTCAGTTAGCAGATGCACTTATCCAGGACAATATACAGTGCTTACAAGTGTTACAGCTTCAAATGTACTGAGTCAATTTATACAGCTGTGTTTTAACTGGCAAAATTGAAGTACCTTGTTTAAGGCATCAACATCTTACGACAGATTCCTGGACCCTGACCACTACAGCTCATGCCATTTTGAATTTCCTGTCTAAGTTAGGTGCATAGGTGTTTAAGCTCCAAAACCAAGAGTCCGAGAAATAACAGTGAGCAATAGATTGCATTTTTTTTCTGACCCCTTTAATGGAACACTGCAATTAGCTCAGATTGTAAAAGGTGGATGGGAATGGTCATACATGTCCAGTCTGATTAGATTATTATGCATTTTATTCTGAAGATATTGTGTTTCTCAGTCTATGTTGTATCTGCTGAACCCTCCAGTATAATTTACTTTTTACTGTCCCTAAAAAAATTGTTTCCAGTTTCCTCTATCAGGCAAAACGATACAAGAATATGCCCACCTCTCTATGTTTCTATGACAGACTATCAAAAAGAAACAGTATCCTTACTTGTTAGGAAACTGGGGTAGTTACGTTAGCAGACAATAGTAACAATGAATACTGAATTCCTGTAGTTTAATAGTGAAAACCAAGCTGTACAAATGGATTATGCTGTGTTATATATAAGCTGTTCTGGGAATGTTAGAAACAGTTAAGCACAGAATAAAGCAGAAACAGACATTTTAGGGAAATTATTTTTGACAGTGCTTTTTTTTTTTTTTAACAAATTTTAACAAGTAGTTAATGGTTTGTTATACAACAATATTTTATGGATTCGTACAAGATCTGGGTAATTATTCGATACACAAAAAGATGTTGTATATGGATAACTGTCATTTCAAAACAGCAACATTTCCCTAACTTTACAGAACATTTGAGTAACACTAGGCAATCCTAATGGTCTTCATTATTAATTATCAATATATTTTTTTAAACATAAGGCACTGTAAAATAAAGTGCTATTGTCAATTAAATCTAAAAATTCAACGGAAGGCCCTTATTATAAGTACATATTTGTACGCATAAAAGGGAGGCAGCTAGGCTGTTAGGCAGACAGGTTGAGATTTTAAAAAAAGTATGGCCCATACTTAAGCATATACAGCTCACAGGTTCTGATTCACAACTAATCAAATACAGGACATGTACAGAAATAGCAAGGCCCCACCTGACACACTTCATCAAAGGCTCTTGACTGAAAAAAAAAAAAAAAAATCGAAGTAAAGGCACATTTTTACAGAAATTATTTTGAAACAGAAAATTAAAAAAACCAAAAGGGCTTTAAATGTAACTAAATATCATATAGTATTATCAAAGAAGAAAAATATTTTACATATAAATGCATTTGTATTACTTATACTTATATTTAACAAATGAAGTTGGAATAATATATTCAATTCTTTTCTGATAGCCATGATTGTCACATTGTCTTCTAGTACCTGAATCACATAGCTCTAGTGACTTAAAGGAGAGTCCATGGATTGGGTCATGAGTACTGAATACTTGTATGGTAAAAATCAAGTAATCAAGTATATGACAGAAATATATCAAAGTTGGGAGACTGCATAGCACACAATACATCACAGCAACACTAGCGGGAAAAGTGAAAGAAAATTGATTGTAATTGTATGCAGTTTTCTTGTCAACTAAAATTGCCCCTTGTCAGAGGCACATAAGATCAGGGAGTAAAAATTCAATTTTTTTTCTGCACCCATTTACATGATCAAGAACCAAATCTAGCCTGACAGATCCCTTCATATTTAACTATTATAAAGGAAGCAGGTTACTTCTGGGAGTCACAAAACTTTAACAGCATTTACCCTCATCAAGGATCATCTGCAGGAATTTGTTGTGCCACAACTGCAACTTAGAAATGTATTGACTAATTTTTTTCATGTCATAAATACAAACAGAAAAGGTTCACTAGCTATGTATTTATTAAGCCATGACAACAGTCAAGATGTGAAATAACACTGAAATCTGACAATATGTATCATAACTTGTCTGCTAAATGTACTAAATGCATTTATTACTTTACATGGCTGCTGCAAGGCTACATTAAACTTAAAGCATTTCATTTAGTAGTAATGATCCCATAGACAGGATAAGGTTCTTATTTGCAAAGCATGTTGGAAGCTATCTTTGAATCATTGGGATAATTTTCGGTACTGCAGCAAGCAAGCTGTATTGTATGATACCATTTTGAAATCCTGATTTGCATAAAACAGAGAATAAATACAATGGTATACATTAAACACCACTACTGCTACAGAAAAAGGATGCAGATTGATCATTATAAAATGTAACACTGTGGTATATCCTGAAAAATGCCAACCAAGACATCACAATAAGTGTGAGGAGATAACTGAGGCACAGTGAATAAGACAAAGGGTAAAACAGTAACTCAACATCAATGTCCTTTCTGGTAACATCTCCAGCAGGAATGTTCTCCAGATATCTGTGATACCACCTTGCAACGTTCCTGCCCAATAATTTGCTTTCCCATGGGTTCATTTACACAACCGTACGGTCATAAAGGGGTCCGCTCAAGATAGTGTGGTTGACAGAGGAAGCGGAGCGGTCTGAACCTTCCGCGGTGCCATTCACGTTCTCCTGCCGCTGGCAGCATAGGATCTGCTTGAAGGTAGCGCTCATCTCCTTGTCCCGGTAGGAGTAGATAATCGGGTTCATGGCAGAGTTGAATTCGGCCAAGAGTAGGAAGAACTTCTCAAAGTCCAGTACGTTGCATTTGGCACAGAAAACATCCAACAGCAGCAAAACCAAACCAGGCGTCCAGCAAATGATAAAGGCACCTGCAACACATGTATGAAGAAGAATATTAGTACAGTTCTTATTGCATTACCTGATAAAGCTGTGTTTAGCAGGCAGTGAGTTCTTGTGACAACATTTCAATGACGGATCTTCAGTCAGCTCGACTAGAAAGCAGCTGGGTTTCAATTGTTGTTTTGTTACTGAAATTCTATATCCCAAATGCACTCCAAAGTTTGTCTCTTAAAGTTTGTGTACAGATCAACTAACCAATTCTTCAAGCAAAAATGGATTTTTCATATACATACATGCACATTTACAAAATTATGTAGTATTGTCCAAAATGGCAAAATAATAAGATGAGTGGAATATCATTTGAATGTTTTCATTCTTCACAAAATACTCCATATGTTTCACTATATGGAACTCAATTGCAGACATAAGGCTCATAATCAGTTATGAAACTTAACAAAAAATAAAAAAAAATCAATGACATGGATTATCAGCAGGAAGCAGGGTATGATTAGCAGGCTTGTTTTAGTAGAAGTCATACAGTTAGATGTACTCAGACATGAACAAGGACATACACGACCCAGGCAAACCAGTTTTGTGGAAATATTAAACATATCTACAAGTCTCTGAGTTGGTTTCTTATTTTAAAAAAGATATTTTTAGATGTACATCATCCACTTCAGCGTAGCACAAATCAAACATGGATTCAAACATTTCTCTGATGTAAGGATGGCTAAAAATTGATTGCTATAGATTGAATTGCAATTAATGAATAATGCATTCTTCTGATGTTCACAGACATTGTATGATTGCTAAATATTAAAGATAAAAAATGCACTTAATTTACACCGCTCAGTGTTGATTAAAAAGCTATTGCTGTACTACACCAATTGGAAAAATAGGACTCCATGATCAATTCATCACTTGTCAGGACAAATGAGTACTTTAGTGTCTTTCAGGAATGACATCACAGTGCTGACAGGTCCTTTCCACCAAATCTGTGCAGCAATAAGCAAATAAACACTTCAATTGGACACATTTTCAAAGAAAGTGTGACAATGTAATTAACCTAATCACCAATAATTATCAGCATATATTACATTACATTACAGGTATTTTGTTTGACGCTCTTATCAAGAGCAACTTACGGCTCAAAGTGATTAAATTGTGAATGAGAACACTAAAACTGCTTCAGTGGGGTAAAAGTTCCAAGTAACAGAAGGGATAGGATGGACTAAACGCTGTGAACAACCTGTTGAAGAAACAACAAAACAAACACCATTGGTGACAGAAACCACAACAACAAATATAGACTATTGCTATCTAGAGGAGCTATCAACATCAACTGCTCAGGGGAGATCAGGTCTGTATGGTAGAATTTCATCAAAGAAACCTCTTCTGGGAGATGTAAACAAGACGAAAGACTGGCAAAGGTTTGGGCAAAGATCACAGCCAGTGAACACTAGCACAATAGAAAAGCTGTTCTTTCATCAGACGTGTCCAAATTAAATTTTTTTTCTCCAACCTTTTTGTTTTTTTGAGATGCAGAGAATGTGAATGGATGACACCAGCATGTGTGGTGTCCACTGTGAAGCATGGTGGGGTTGGGGGGGGGGGGTGGTGCTGTGTAATGGTGTGGGGCTGTTTTCCTGGTGATGTGGTTGGAGATTTATATAAAACTGAAGGCAAACTGCACCAGCGTGGCTGCCACAGCATTCTTCAGCGACACCCCATTCCATCTGGTCAGTGACTAGTTGGACCGTCATTTGTTTTTCAACCAGATAACGACCCAAGGCACACCTCAAGGTTGTGTAAGAATATTTTGTAAACAAGGAAAGAAATAGGAGTGCTGCAACAGATGGCCTGGCCCCCACAAACCCCCAACCTAAACCCTATAGAGCTGGTTTAGGATGAGTTGGCCTTAAGAGAAAGTTTAAGGCAGCCAACTTGTGCCCAGAACTTGTGGGAACTCTTTAAGGACTGTCGGAGAAGCATTCCAGGTGCCTGAAAGAATGCCAGGAGTCTGTAATGCTGTCATCAAAGCAAAAAGGGGGCTATTTTGAAGAGTCTAAAATTTAAGATAACTTTGACTTGTTAAACACTTTTGGTCATCACAATATTTGATTTGTATTACTTCATTGCTTTGTGGACTTCTTGAAACTGTAAGGCAAATAGCATGGCTAAAATATAGAAAAATGCTGTGAATACATTATAATGAGCTGATGGAATTATTTCAATAAGGTCAAACTTTATACCACACCTAGTACTGATGTTCAGTTTAGCCCCACCCCAACTCTCACTACCTTACACTGTGAGCCAATGACACGAGTGGACTATTTCTGAAGGGTACAGCGAGTAAAGCTGTATCAAGAGATCTTGTTCCCAGGTCATAATCCAACAGCTTTGTTTGAATGGAACAGCATCTTCTTACATTCTGGAGATGATTCTTACAGAAGGGGAATATTTTTGAAAGAACACATTCTCTTGGCCAGACTTTTATGAGGGTTCAAGCATGGAAACTTCATTTCATTCACTGTGAACCTCCTTTCAAGTTAAACTGTTGTAGATCTAAGATGAGAACTTCAGTCAAATTTAAAGTTATATGCAGCCAAAGGTGTGTGCTCATTCCTCAGCTGCGCTGAGTGTGAATTTGGCTCATAATATGGAAATCTTTCTTTTCCCCTCAACCACAAATAGTATAAAGCTATATTTATGGATTTCTTTGTGGTATTTACAAAACACTAACAGTGGAAAAAGTACCATGCCTTATGTTTACATGAGAGATCCAACTCAAGACACAATGAAGCTGGTGAAGATAACATTTATTTTAACTGTATAGGAGTTCAGTGTTGAAACAAATATTTGGGATGTTTGTCAAGGCAATGGTATGAGCTTTATCCTCTCTAGTGACTTGGAAAAGTTACAGGAGATTTCGAAAATGCCATTGTGAAATATAATAATCCACAGCTGTAAAATGGATAAAAGTGGAACAAATTTAATAAGCCTAATCGAAATAAACAGCCGTTTTTATGTGGATTCTTTTTATCATAACCCTACTTGTAATGAAATTAATTTTGTCTTGCCTAATCAGGATTTAGTTCTGACTTTGTGTATAGAATATGACCTCAAACTTTAAATTGTTTAAACATTTAGTTTTACGTTTTTCATCATACAGTTAGGTTCACAACTGTATTTTTCCATGTAGTAAACATTTCCATTTAATTTACATGCTTCCTGTACTTTCTCCTCTTTCTGCTTCCAGTTTGTCTGTTTTTTTCCTATCAATTTACTCATTACTACTAGTTACTGCTAGTTTTTAAACCGGTTTTGTCTGGTAGCCCTGAAGTGCACAGCATGACAACGGTTAAGCAAATAAAAGACAACAACATGAAGTGTTGTTTATTTGCTTGGACATACGATTCATCATGCTGAGAGATCGCATGCTATTCATGAACAGTTAAACATAATTTTACATGGTATAATGTTTTGTTTTTGCAGTGACCAATGTTAAGGATGATCTTCTGGCAAAATCCTTACCACTTTAAAGATGTTGACTCCACCTCCCATAAGCTCCCCTTCTTTGTTTCTTCACATTCTGAATGCACCTTATCCACTGTATCATTATTGTATCATATATTTTTTTTCATAAAGCTGATATTTATGGTAGGTCTGCTATTCACAAATCTCATGCAACCAAGACCAATGTGCCAAACCATGTAACCTGGTCTAATGGGCACAAAACCAGCCCTTCTAAGCAATGGAAGAAACTAGTGTTTCTATGCATCATCAGATCCACAAGCACATTTCCGGTTGAGATCATAAAAAAAACACAGATGGACTGAACCCACATTTCTTGTACACGACTGAAAAATGCTTGGGGATTAATTATAACACCTCCCATGTCTTCCCCAGTCATCAGATTGTAACGTCAATTGCTCTGAAACATGGAGAGCAGAGTAGATTTCTACCTCCTTCATTAATCCAAGAACTGGAGGGCTTCCTTCTTGAGGAATGGAGCACTAGAAACAGCTCAAAACTTATGTAATGTCACTCCTAGGGAAACAAAAGTCAAATGGAAGCCCAACTCCTTAATAATTAATATAAATGCATGCAGCGTTTTGATTGTTACTGTGGTGTTTCCATTGGTTTCCAGTATTTTGTCTACCACTTGTATTCCGGTAATAACAGATATTTCCCAAACTCTAGCTCAGAGCAATAAGCCCATGCATTCTCAGGATACAAGCCCTACTTTCTAACCAATTAGACCAACTCAATGGATGCAGGAGTATGGAGAAAGTATAGGTTCAAACTAGTCATTTCAACAAATGTGAGATGCAGTTTACTTGGGCTGCATGGAATGAAGAGGTATGTGCCAAATGCATCACACTTCCGTTACCTGCCTTCCAACAATCGGATTCATGTCCAGACTACTATGTCCCTGGTGAGGAAACTGTAGCTGATATAAGTGCTCAACCCAGGCAGTATCAGAGTGTCCGAGGATCTCTCAACATCTGATCTTCTAAGTTTTAAGACTAAAAATCGTCAAAACCATAATGGGTTTGCAAAAAAAGGAGGCTGCAAAGGCTCTTAGTTGAGAACTGAACATACTAGACATGGGGCTGCCTGTTGGATTCATTGTTGTCAGCTGATCCAGGGCTACTTTGTGACACCAGGCAGCTGAAAAACAGAGTGAACTTGTGAGATGGAAATGCTACAGAGGAAATGAGCGTGATGGTGAGCTGCCTGTCATTACCGAGATACCGCTTGAAGATTTAATGTAGCAGGAGCTACACTCCAAACAGAGGAAGACTTTCTGTAAATAGCTGTTGCATGGTGTTTACAGTTTAGCACTTAGAGTTCAATGCTGCAAAAAAGACTACAGACTTCAGAAGAATCTTTTCTCAAACCACTATTGACTTTGGTTCAAAACAGGGCTCCTGTTTAGTACATATCTCAGAAGTAAAGTTTGGACTGTTTGAAAGAGTCACTCCTTTCACCAGTATGCAACAGTCCAAATGTATACTGGGGTCAAAGCTGTAATGAACGCAACGCAATGTGGTTGTGTGGTCTTAAATTTTCATGTGAAGCTTGCTTTGCAGATTGTCTGACTTGAGATTTTAAACTGACACTGACAATCCATCTCTGTCTCTTTTAAACACATGTAGTGGACATTAGTGTGCTGAGTATTATGATTATGGGGTTATTTCTTTTAAAAATCAGGATTTAGTGCTGATTTTGTGTATATAATATGACCTCAAACTTTAAATTGTGTAAACATTTAGTTTTAAGTTTTTCATCATGCTTACTCATTTCTATGTTTAACACCCCAACTAGAAAGTTATTCTAATGATACAGTTAGTTTCACAACTGTATTTGGAAATGTTTGCTGCACGGAAACATTTTTTCCATGCAGTAAGCATTTCTATATAATTTAGATGCTTCCTGTACTTTAATCCTCTTTCTGCTTCCAGTTTGTTTGTTTTTTTTTTCCAATCAGTTTAACCATTACTACTAGTTACTGCTAGTTTTTAAACTGGTTTTGTCTGGTAGCCCTGAAGTGCACAGCATGACAACAGTTAAGCAAATAAAAGATGACAACATGAAGTGACAACAACATTCACTGAAATGAATCATTTCTGAAAACCCAGCGTTTGTGTGAACAATAATAAAAAAACCTACATCACCACAGTACTGAATCATAACACAACAGCATCAGGTGACAACAAAACAATGTTAACTGACCTCAAACACCATCCAAAAGCTTTGCGTTTCAGCTGACTCACAATTGATGTTTTTGCAGCCACTAGGTGCAATACAAAAAATGTCAAACACAAAGAAACAAGTCAGATACAGGGAAGTTAACAATCACAGGAAAACTAACCATAACTCATGGTATCAGACAAAGTGTTGGGATGATAAGCAAATACTATAACTGACAAATATTTTTAGGGATCCTAAAAACCTCAGTTTTGCACTTGCACTGCCCCCAGTGGCTTTCAGCAGTTCTGTTCTGAAAATCTTTTGCATCTGTGAATGGTTTTGTGTGGTGCTTAACTATGTCACTTCATGCTGCTGTGTAGTAAGATTTTTTTTTATTGTCCCCACAAATTCTGGGTTTTCAGAAATGTTGCATTGCCATCTTTCAGCTGTGTTTTCTTCACAGCTGTCGTTTTGTGGTGCATTTTAGGGCCACTGTAGTTTTCCCCCGGATAGACTAAACATGTAAACAGAATAATTAAAGGAATTCATATTAATGTCATATTAATGATGTCAAGAATTAAAATCTTCAGTAATACATAAAAAATGAAGCAATTAACTACAATGAAATAGTCATTAATGAACATATAATTCTGTTTTTAAACTCTTCTTCTCCCCTTGTTCAAGCCATCAGCTATTTGGAAAAAAAAATTCAAGTGTGCTTTCCGGAAACAACAGTCCAATTACATCAGTACACAGGAGAGCCCTCCTAAAAACCTCTCCAGACATTAGTGTGTCCTATGAAAGATATTTTGAAACCACAGTTCAAAGTTCATTTTTGTAATGAAAGCTACTTTGCACATCTCTCCTTGCAGAAAGATTCTCCACTTCCCTTATTATCCAGCATAATATTTTTGTTACGGGTGTGGAGAGGAAGCATTACTCATGCTTGTAATTGTATCTGATAGTTGACGTAACATTCTTGAGAGCACTTATTATGTGAAGTGTAAAACCATAAGCAAGCAAAACATACTATAACTGCATTTAAAAATCATTCTTCCATGAATTAGCTATCAGGGGGTCATAATATTGGGATTATTAGAAACAGATGGCTCAAAACCCTATTATCATATCCAGATCAGTTTCTCAGAAATGTGATCTGAAAATGTGACTAGATTTGACTGTCTAAATGCATGACATGAAAGTGTAATGCACACAATGACATAGTTCAGTGACTAACCCAAAAGTACTGAGTGGTTTTCCTTACTTATGTTAATCAAAGAGCAAATTTTGATGGAAAATAATTGTTTCTTCAATTACTCCTATTTCATGAAAAGTACTAACATGATAATACCACTACGAAAATGTAACAACTTTTTAAAAATATAAACATGTACCGATTTGCTCCACTGAGTGCAAATTAAACTGTAACAGATTGGTGGACTGTTGTGGTGATTAAACTGAACAACAATTAATGGGACAACAAAAGATTGATTAAATTACACAAACAGATTGTTATCTTGTATAAAGTGCAAACTAGATAGAAAAAATTAACAAAATGATATTGAATTACATATTTTCTTTTAACAGTCAAGAATTCATACTGTGAGATAAAGGAATAATAATTAAAACAGTGAATGAAAAACAATCTTCAGATGTGTTCTTCAGTTTTGATTTCGTATGTTAACTGGGTACACCTTCTTTATTGTTGACAAAATGTTGTATCTTGGATTTAAGCCAAAGAAATGCCTAGGCCGTTGTAATTTCTTACAGGGTTACTCTGATTTTTGCAATCAAGTCATTTTTATGTATTTACCAGGAATACAGAAACTCATCCATTCTGTTTTAATTTCTGCTTCCGATGATTAGAAGTCTACTGGAAGATCTGAAAGCTCAACCTAGCTCCAATCAGAAGTGAGCAGTCTCCCTCAAGACCTAACAAAGACGTGGTTTTGTGCGTTTGGTTCCAAAGCCACATCTCTAACGTTGGGTCTTGTGGGAAGACTTCCACACTTTGGATTGGCAGTTTTATAATTTTGACAACAAAACCACATCTCTACCATTAATATCACTAAAACCTAAAATTATAGCATGTCTTCACTGCTTCCATGTCATACAAAATTGTTGTTTTCATGGGGACACATGGATTTTATGGTACAAACCATGACCTGCTCTGAACGACTTGAAAAATGTCACAGCCATCAGCTATAAAGCAGCTCTCACAGCAGCTATTATTATGGCGGGAGGCTGATGAATTACATTATCAAGGACAGCAACTCTGCACAATGTGACCCATAAGATCACTTTTATTTACTTGATATTTACTTCATATGATAAAAACTATGACCTGTACAAGAACTGGTTTTATAAAACAACCACTAACCATTATGGAATTTCAGTATTGTGAGGCTATATACTTTATAGCTGTCTTTGGAGTGTCTGTATGTAACAATGATATCTAATGCTCTGTAATCACCATGACCTATGCGTTTGTCAAAAACGTGCTTTTATTGTTTTAATCATGTTTGTTATATTAATTATGCTCACAGCTACCAGTATCCATTAACCATACAGTGAATGTAATCTTATTTTGTGTATATTGAGTGTGCTGAATGAAGGGTACATGAGCAAAAAAACGTGTATGCCTCATGAACTTGAGCGTGCAAAAGTGCATGAATAGACGTGCTCTAACCACGCTCTGGTTGCAAAGGTCAACCGTAGCTTACATGATACCCTCCTTTTCATGGTCGGTGTGATTTCTCAGTAAATGTTATCAATGCATTTGCATACTTTAGTGTGAAAGGTCAAACCTTTGTACAAGCTTGTTTTGCTTGTGTTTTGCTGGCTAATAAAGGACTTAACATCGGCTAAACGGTTTCTTAAGAGGGGTGCAAAAATGTGCATCTACAATGTAACTTTTGAGTTTGTGCTGCTCCTGAGCGAAATTCATGCGGCATCCTTATAGCTATTTGTACAGAGCTTTATCTCAGTGAAATAAAAAAAAGATATGACACCTTCTACATAACTTTTTCTTTGGGAAAGGAAACCCAAAATCTATTAGCCTGGAAGCATACCAGCATCTATCCATCCATTTGCTGAATCTGGTTCATTCAATCTATGGTTGCCAATCCCAGTAGACCTTAGGTGAAAGGCAGGGGCACACTCAGGACAAGTCACCAGTCATCCCAGGTAAGAAACTTTTCTCTCAAAAACTCAAAATTTTTATAATCAAATGTATGTACCGTACATTGAACTGAAATATTTCAAGGTTGCCATTTCAGCTGCTAAGTGAATTTGGTCACCCCCATCGTTGAATGGGCAATGTATACCAGAAGACCCCACAGCACATTATATAGGGACTGTTTTGATTGTTACTGTTCATATTAAATGTTTCTACCAAGTACTTCTCACTAACCATCTAAACACTTCTCACTTCATAATGAAGCATACTACAGCTAGGCGGGGACCAGGGTTAATTGTCTATGTTTAGGGAGAATACTTAGTTTTTTTTACTAACACCCCACAGTGCTAAAGAGGCACATAACACAATGCAGCTGTCAAGACATGGTTCAGCTCCGAATTTTCTCTGAAAATTCTAGAGAAACACTCCCATCAACACTTGCTCAGTGCCAGAATTAAAGGCAGCCCTCTGTAAAACTATGTGCATCTGTCTAGATAAACTGTTCACTGATATCCATCAAACTAGCTTGCTTATTGCAGCTCTGTCAAGGGACAGTTGTTTAAAGTCTGTCAACCATTGCAGGTGGGACAGTATGGGCATCACCTCTTTAAACAAGATCGTTGTGGATAATACAGCGTTATTGGAAAGACGGGCCAGTCTGCAGCCAAACCGGCCTTGAATGTGTTCAGACTGGTATATCAAATCACATTTTCCAAAGCCTCCTCAAGGGGAGTTGGTTAACCAGACACTTACCAAGGACAATCACCACTGTCTTCAGAAGGCTCATCATGGTGTCTCGGTTCCTACGCGGCCCACTGATCTGGCGGGACATCCTCATGGTCCGTTGCCGCACGTACACAAATATGTGGGCATAGAGGACCACCATGACCACGAAGGTGACCAGGTTGAAGACAGCCCAGAACACAAGGTAGGAGTTGCTGTAGAGGGGTGCCATGTTGGAGCAAGCGCTGAGATCGCAGATGCAGTTCCATCCAGCACTGGGAATCGCGCCCATGACGATGGACATGGTCCAGATGACCACGATGACCACGACCACCCGCCGGTTGCTCATGCGGGTGTGCAGCTGCATTCTGAAGACGGTTATGTGGCGCTCGATGGCGATCGCCAGGAGGTTGGCCACTGAGGCTGTCAGGCTGGTATCAAGGAGGCCCTGGCGTAGCAGCCAGGTGCTCACAGTCAGCCTCCGTGTGTTAGGACCAGTGTTGAACATCAAGTAAAAATATGCCAGGCCTGCAAAGAAGTCTGCTGCTGCTAAGTTGGCCATTAGATAATAAATGGGAAAGTGAAAGCGCCTATTGGTGTAGATGGCAACCATGACAAGTAAATTTGCCAGCATTATAATGATGCATACTGTAATTCCTAATCCCATGACCAGCTTGCTGACCGTATTCCATTCAGTGGCCAGATACTTTCCACTGCGATTGTAAAAGAAGGCAATTGTTTCATTGTAGTAGCACTGCGCCCCGTCCATTCTGTTCTCAGATGATTCTAAACAAAACAAGAAATTAGATAGTGAGTATAGGATAGACAGATAGATAGGATAGGCTATGTTTTACAGACAAACAGCTTTTTAGAAGTATTCACACAGCAGAGCTTTTGAAGTGATACAGGGAGTGCACTGACATTTAAAAACAACCTGGTGCGGTAACTTAAATAAAGCTGAATAGAGGTGACAGAATGTAGTGTCATTCAATAAATCTACTATATGTTACTATATGTTGTATATATAACCTACAAACAGTCAACTTAGTATACATAACAAATATTATATTCATATATTTTGTTTAATCATATAAAATTGATTAGTTTTAAACATTGTAAGGTATTTAAGCCATTCTCTCCTTAAACATGTCACATTTCCATCTTGTGAGATATCATGTTTATATATCCACAATTTTGCTGTGTGCCTCCTATAAAATATAAGAAGGGAGGCCAAACTACCAAGCATGCCATTACAATATAAAAAAACAAACAAACAAACAAACCAGAATACTGTATTAGTCACATCACTATTGGGTTTTATTTGAATTGGCTGACTCTTCCCTCTAAAACATTCTGGACAGGATGTGGGCCTCAGGGCTTCTCCTGGACTTAATGTCTCTCTGTAATTCAACCCTTATTATTTACTTGCAAAGCAGGGTCACTGTAGTTTACTTTTTGTATTCAGTGAAAACGCGAGGGAATAGTAAGGAGTTCCTGAATAGCACACCTGACACAGCAATAATTCAGCTGTTCAGAAAGTGCAAATAGAGTTCAACTAAATCAGCGCATAAATTTAGAAAACTCAGGACCTGTGTACAGGGTTAACTTAGTGAAGGACAGATGTGAATAAAACGCGTGAGGATCGTTCTCTTTTTGATTTACAGCGGCAATAGTGAAACAAGAGAAATCAAAACACTGACAGCAAAAGCCTATGATGACCTACATAACTTCGCGAGTGCAAACCTCCCATTAAATAATGTTATTTTTAAAATGTACGCATCCATACAAATGACTGGAATAAGTAAAGAAGAATCACTCCCTCCCTGACCTTTGGGTGCTATTGCCTACAGTACAACTCAATGATCGTTGAGGATCTATAATCAGTCATTACTTCTCAGTTATTCACTGGTCTTCTTTCACCATGGAAAAACAACAGAAATGTGGTCAGTTTTAACTTATTTTCAACAGAAATCAACAGCTTGTTACTCCTCCATTTTGTTCAAGTTTTCCGCATGTGGTTAGTTAATCACATCTGCCCTTGGTGGTTATATGTCTGCACCGCTCTGAGAGGAAAGAAAGACACCCATCATTGTTTTGTCTGTCTTGCCTTGTTGCCCACAAAATTTTCCCTCCCATGAACTCTTGAGTGAATCCTGTACCATCCTTTAAGCCTACATACTACAATTCTATAAATTGGTCAGTCATTTTGTTCAATATTGGTGTACCCATCTGTCTCACTACCCCTGTGAGCTGATAACGACTATCATTGCATTTATCTGCCTCATGTCTGTCTTAAATTGCAAGGTATACCAGATTATACTGTTGTCTCGATATAATGCAACCAAATGTTAAAATTACAAGCACACTCTTCGTTTCAAGTAAAGCCTAAATGGAGCCACAGCCTGAGCGTAATTCTTGATTTACAGGTCTAAAATACGTTTGACAACTCCCTTCTGTCCCACGCCCGCCTGTAAAACTGAGGAACACATTTAATGAAGTATCCCTTCATCGTACTTTCATTGCCACTGCCAGGGCTAAGACATGAACACTTCAGGCTAGAGTAGACCATTCAAAATAATACACACCAGGCGAACGAGCTGTTATCGAAAACAGACCATGAGAGAGTCATTTTCAATCACAGCGACTATAATCGGATTCAGAACCGTATACTAGAAATTTGCATATGACATCACAGTATTTTATAACGCTGCCAAGAAGTATATGAACGTATATGTAGATGTGTATGAGATCTGATGAAAAGAGATGTGATTTTGAAACGGATTTCACAACGTAAATGTATTCCCATTGCTACGATTCAATCTGGAAACATTCCAAAACAGCTGGGATCATCGTATTGGGAGGATGTGTCACCAAGAAAAAAGAAAAGAAAAAAAGACGGCAGGACTACAGGGAGAGAAGCAAACAACTGGATCGTCAGAAACTAAGCTGAACTGTAAATACGATTCACTTTTCCAGACTGAAAATATGAGAAAACTACCATGTACACAATATTTTTTTTCCTCGAAAGAGAATATGCGCTAAACTTTCTCAACAATGCCCCTAATTGAAAACTTTACAAATCTAAATGTACATTCGGTCAGGGATGCAGAGTAATTACCTTTATTTTATATAAACGTTGATAGTTAAAAACAGGACACATACAATAGCTCATAAACAAAAAAACTTTGATCAAAAGTACTGTGTGGTGACGTTGCGTTCCATACGACACCTCGGTTTTCATAATAACATTGGAAACCAAAATTAGTGGAAAACCGTAAATCTCTGTCCGTTTATTCAAGTGAAACATGTCAGACCGACTCCTACCTACCTTGTCGCTCCCTAAAGCGCGTTATTTGCTACACGCTGGCAGTACCCGTTTCGAGATGCGCAGGTGTGTCCTAAATCAAAATTATAGTTTTATATTTGTAAAATATCCTGCAAAGATTTTGCCTTGAAATGACATATCAGGCTTATACAATTTAAGGGTTTGTAAAACTAAAAACTTCACTTACCTTCTTGCTGCCACGAACTGAATATTCTCTGTCTTTCCAATGTAGTTACTCCAAACCGAGAATTGGACAGTTTGGGATTCAATATTTTAGACGAATTAAGAGGAGAAAGGACACATTTTCCATTCGACAAAATGAAGATGTGGCGAAATCATTTTCATTCCGGTAAAGCGAGATTGTGAGACGCGGTGATATGAACTGGAAAATTTCACCGGAGACTCTTTTCCTTTCCGCGCAGTCAGTTTCCAAGGGCTGTGAACGGCATTCAGCAGAGGGAGAGGATCATTGTCTCCTAGTGATGTGACGTCATCCGGTCGCGTTGGCTGTTTTTTGCGGTAGGACCACAAAAGTTGTCAAGAGGACCATACTTTTGATACCCAATCAGAAGCCGACAATCGTATCCAAAATTGTACAACGCACCCTGTTTCGTTAGTGTTCATGGCGCAAAGACATGACCTTAAGTCAGCCTCCAACATACACACACCCACTAACTTGAACACACTAAAGTCCCCCACCCCCTGCTCCGTGTGTGTCTCTGGAGTTTGTAATTGGAAACAGATTGTACTTCACAACAAGCTCAAGAAACTTAAATCTAAACACGAAAAAAAAAAAACTCTCTTTAAAGTTCTGAAGTTTCCAAGAATTCAGAGTAGTCATTTTCTGCCATTGTTTAATTTGACTTTATCAGTTGTGATACAGTGTTAATTGTAGGAAAGGCAGCATTATAGTCGCGTTATTTGTAATGCAGTTGCGACATTAAGGAACTTCTATAAATCGTTGCATTAGCAAACAGAACCCTTTATTTGCTTACTGACTACACACACAAAACTTTACTGACAAAACTTTGGCACATTAATTACAGCCCTTAATCTTGTTACATAGGATGTAGATTCACACCTAAATTGAAAGTAATCATCAGAATTGAGTAGATTAAATATCTTTCAAAGCTCCTTTGATGTTGATGGTAAGTTCTATTGTTCCTAGATAGTGATGGCGTAAACGTTTTAGTTCTTCTCATGTCAGTTTGATACACATATTAACAAATAGCTTGTGAATTGACAGTTCTAATACTTGACTTAAACGTGACTTCATCACTATTTTAAATCACAGGAGAAGTAAAAAAGAAGGAACAATAGCACAAATATACTTGTTGGCATACACAGTTATATTTAGTGAAGACATTTCACACCATCTTTTTGTATGTCTAACTTTCTACAGCAACCATGCTTGTAATTTTAAGATATAAATTATATGTATGTTATCGAGCCATACCAATTTGCATTAACAAGAATGATTTGGCAGCATAATATGACCTCAGATATGAGACCTCAGTAATATTGGAAAACACTGGCAGAGGCAGTCACAATCTTGAAGAAGCTGGGCACTCAGTTTGGAAATCAAACCATACACAGACAGTCATGAAAGTGATCTGATTCAGCAAAGTGACTCAGTGACTCAGCCCTGTTTGTAGCCAGCGTGTTAGTTTTTTATGCTTCAGTCTGACCATAGCCAATGAACATATTTCAGAGTGGTGCTGATAGGACTGTTGACTCTGCCGTCATCTCTTTGTTGCAACATTCTGTAGTATATACAAAGAAAAACAAACACAAAACTTTGATGGGGCAGTTTGTACACTGCCCTAAACCTTCTAGAAAACAGCTGAAGAAAGGTGTAATAAATCAGTGATATAAATTATGCACATGCATGCCTGTCCCAGGGTAAATGAAGGTGAGGCGAGCGTCGACTCATGCTGAAAAATGCGTTCAATTGATTGTGACGCGGGATGACATTGCGTGTCCTTGAATGACTCCAAACTCCACTTTGGTCATTTTTGCGAGAGGCTCAGAACAGCGCAGTTGTGTCTCCTGATGTTAAGTGGCTTGTTGCTGGCATGCAATAAAGAAGGCGGCCACGGTCTGCCAAGTGGGAGGTTTGTGTCTGAGTTACACAAACCAGCTGCTGAGAACCATGCAAGCAAAAGGGAAGGCATGTCCCATTCAGGTCAGTGCACTCAAATGACTCCCACCAGACAAGAAGGGGATCTGAGGTCAGACCTTTGGGCCTGACCTTTCTGATGCATACCACAGACAGATGTGATGGGCCCTCTCCAGGAGCCGTGAGGAACTTTATGACCGCTCCATTCGTCACCGTGCCAACGAGCTTAGAGCTCTGAAATCGCGTGGCGTCGCGCCCTGCGATTCCTCCAAAATGTGCATTTTACGTCAGCTCTCAAGCATGGAGCAATCTGCACACTATATCCCTGTACAGCAGGGTAGCGTCATGGAGAGGGCACTGCCAAGCATACAGGGCCTTGCTATTCAAAAACATACAGCTGTACGTGTATTACTGTGTGGCTGGATGCAAAATTAAGGCACGCGTAATATACAATTGGCAGAAATCATTGTAGTCAATATTTCAAAGTACTAAATTCAAAATATAAGAAATTGTCTGTAATATATGTATATATATATATTATATATTTTGTGGTCTTATGAGTTATTGCCAATGTCTTTTCAAATATATAGCTTAACAATGAAACATGTATGATAATATTGTCTTTCTGAATGCATTGAGCCATGAATCACATTTTATGTATGAAAAAGGTAATACGGTAAATGAAGTATTTAGAGAGAATGCAATGAATATGAGGAACAATGAGAGTGCTTGGAACAGAAGTGATAAAAATACTACTTGTGTTATGGCCCCTTTCAGTATAGCGGCGATTTTAAATGTTACTGCACTTTTGAAGAGGTTGGTTCGTGCCTGTTGACAGTATCAATTCTGTAGGTCACGGACTGTTTTGCCACCATGATGGATATCAAAAGAATACCAGAGTGACCCAGTGGCATTCTACGCAAGGTTTCTCCTGTTTTCATTTGTAATATATCTTTCAGGAGCGAACTCCGACGTGTCCTTTTTCAGAACCCCCAGAGCCTTTTCACCGACAGATGTTTGTTATTGAGAAAAGTGAGGTCAGTTATCGCATACTTTAGGCATGCAAGTGTCTCACGCTGCATTTGGAAATGGATGAGGGATCCCCTTCCCCCTTCTCTGGATCACTCTATTATTTGTATCAGTTTTTTTTTCCTGTGAAGTGTATTCTAATTGAATTCAACCTAAAACTGAGAGAGAAGTTCGCAAAATGTATATCTTACACTTTAAGTTAGCTACTGTTGGAAAGTTGTGCTGTATTTTGAGTTGTACATTTCATTGGTTCTCACTTTGTACTCACAATTTCAATAATTATGCTCTAAGTGCAAAATCAAAAGCTTCGCATCCAGTGAATGTTACACAACATATTTCCCTTTTATTCATTACAGTAAAATGTTACAAGTAATATGTTTCAAGTCAACATTTTAATATCTCATGAGTATTATTGTTGGCTGTTTGTGACACATGTTGATCATCTAGCAGTAAGCAATTAAAGACAAAAGACCAAATTCTTTTAGTATAAAAGCTTGTGAAGTGTTGCAGATGTGTTGCAATGAATTCTCTCTCTCTCTCTCTCTCTCTCACTCCCTCTCTCTCTCTCTCTCATGCACATAAAAACAGTCCCTTGCTGTTTAAGACACTTTGAATTACAAATGTTTGAAAGCAAATGCAATACAGAATTACTCAGCCTGTAATGAAAATGTTATCTACACGTTACTACGATAACAATGACTTTTATAATCTTAAGTATTAGTCACAAATTTAATAATAGTCGCAGTAATAATTTGAGTCACTTTAGTGCTATTTTCGTAGCTTCATTTTACCCTGTGTTTTTCAGCTGATCTGGAACTTGGATGCTGGTCACTACCACACTTATTGGTCTGGGACTCTCAGGGAGAATAGAAGGCTTTTACAGTAGGAGAAGGTGAGGCAGACATCAAAACTCTCAGTGTTCTGCCTAGCTCTCGCACAGGGTGGAATGGAAAAGCCATTTAACACAAAAAGCCCCATTATTTCGCGAAGAACTAAGAGCAGCTTGACATGAGGAACCAATTACCCTCCTTTCCGTTTCACCCCCTCCCTCCACCTATCCTGCTGATCTCTCTGAATAAAAGTAGTACTATTAGCATCAATCAGACTACAGTCAACTACCTCAGCGATGCACTGTTTAATACTACCTGCCCAATCATATAGCAAATACAGGAGTATTAAACTAAACTCTTTAAAAAAATGTATCCAAGCTGTTTCATTCTGTTATCTTATTGCATGTATGAAAGAGAGAGTTCAATACATTCTGAAATGCCGAGGCAATTCACAACTAATTGTATCGATCGTTCCTTTTGATTGCTGTAATTAATGCCGTTCGAAAGTAAGTTCAAAGGAGCCACGTTGAGTGCGGCGTATAGACAGCGAATAGGTTCAGAAGCAAACATCAGGGAACCAGATTGAAAAAAGAAATACAAGCTAATTAAAGGTCCAAAAAGTATACAGTATAGGACAAGAAGTGTGAACCAGATGTTTAAGTAGACTCTGTGGCTTTCTTCAGTTCAATATACACATATGTTTACAATTTCTCTTTGGCAATAAAATTATATTTTTTCACACAAAAACACAGCTAATGCATTATTTTATAAGGTATTTAAAACAATATAGATATAAGATCCAATAATACACTGTGAGTAGAACAAATCTTTATAACTTTTCCATATTCACATTAAAAGAGGCAACAACAAAGTATAACTGCAAACTGCTTAGCTTTGAGAAACATTTATGAGTTTTTTTTTTTAAACATGTGAAGGATTAATCCTAAAGAAGCTGCATTACAGCCCCTAAATATGGATATGGGACAGTGAAGCTCCAATCAATGTAAAATTGACTCATTTTCAATAAATAAATCATGTCTAGTTTTGCCTCCATTTGAAAACAATGCACGGTATTGTCTGTCTGCAGAAAATATGCGTTGCTAAGATCCCATATGAGCTTTTCACAAAAGAAAGAAAATAGCCACAACAGCAGGTCACAATTACTGATCAAAAGACTATGAATCACTAACACAGTCCCAGTCATGAGTGAGGTGTGGTTCCATTAGATCTGTGCTGCGTTCAGGAACAAATCAAATCTCAGTAAAAAAACGACATCAAAGGCCTGACTACTTGACTATCAAAGCTCGTAAGTTAGCATATTAATTTTAAGACTTTGGCTACGTATCTTACTTGTGTTTTCACAGGAATTTGTATTTTTGAGAAGGGGTGCAGTAGTCTTTATCCGACATGGATAAAGTCTATCATGGTTATGTTTTTGCTGCTAAGATTGAGTATCCTGTATGAGGAATGACCTTGTGGATGGAATGTCACATGGATTTTGTGGTTTACACAAGCACAGGAAAGATACCAGATCTATAGTTTCTGTGTGACTGCTGGCAGCATCCTGTTGTAAAATGTGTCCACCAGATTACTGTAAAATAGGTCATTGTAAAACAGGGATTACAAACCCATGGGGGTTAATTTAAATATACTGTGTATTATTTATATTTTCTCCTCTTTTAGCTGTGATTGATTGAACTATGTCATCAGCCCCGCCCATCATGAACCTCCTCCAGGGGAAGCGGCTGCATGGAGTAGTACTTTTAAACACCGCAGATGCGACACCATGTGACTGTATGCTGCATATGATGGCAGCGTTACCATACTACATGTCCAGTTCACAAACCTGCAATGGCCTAGCTAGGCAAGGTCAATGACCCTTATGAGTTAAATCAGGTAAATTCTCTCTGGCAAAGCTAAACCATATGATGCTTCTCCATGGATTGTCTCCTTGTTATTGAAGCATACTAATATTTGCTAAACTGGAATGCCGTGAACTTTATAAGCCACTGTCTGTCATCACTCCGACGCAATACACGCACATTTATTCTGTATTTCATATTTGAAAGAACAAGAGGGAGAGCTATAAGCATTTGTTTGAGACCACATATTTCACACGTTTCTGCTCCTATTGTTTAGCCAGTATGAGTAATTCAGAACCCACCCAAAGTCCTGACCTGGCCCCGTAGGATTCGTTTATACAATACGATTACCCATAATGAGTTGACATCATCAGACACAGACTGCCGGCTGCAGTGAGAAACCAAGAGCTCTGAGACTCTGTGACTTAGAACTCCGATTGGAACTGTGGCGTAAACAAAGACTTAGCCACTCGACACAAAGAGTTAGTCACATAAGACAACAAGAGAGGAAGAGAAACTAATTCCAGATTGTACGATAATGCAGATTTAGAGACAAACTAGTTCATATAAAATAAGTTGCCAAGGACCTGTGGGTCTAAATTGCAGCTAGGATATGGAACGTTTCACAGCAAGCTGACAGAACAAAAGGTCCTTCCCGGTCTACAGAGACTGCTGTTATCATTAATTTAGAAGCACTTCATGACAGAATAAAACGTCCATGATATATACTGTGGAAGGCTTGTGTGATTCATTTGTGAGCCAGAGCTCTTGTAAGCTCACCATTCTCTTTCAAGGGCCATAGTTAGCAGCACTTGTTAGGAAAAATAACTGGAATTTTAAGCGCACGGAATGGCAGTCTGTTGAAGACATTGACTGTGAACTAATGTGGAATACAGGGTTTTCAAATAATATGATTAAAATCAATGCTGTCCCGTTATTTCAAGTGCCTTTGTAAGAAATCTACTCAGCTGAAGAAATAGCTACCGAAGAGCAGCTTAGTTTCAGTTAAAAACCTCTGAACTGAATCTCATCAAGCTGGCCTTGGTTGAGCTGAAAACTGCGTGAGCATGACATCAAAAACTGAGATAGCTGACCAGCTTCCTCTCACAGCTCAGAGAAAGCACACATCAGTGAAACGTGCCTTCTATTTTTCCTTCAAACTTTCTACTTTTTTCAAATTGTTTGTCCTATTTCACAAAAGACCAATGTAGCAAATTCCATTGCCTTCACCTTCTACTGTAATTATAGATTATAATTATGAAGCTGTTTTAAGACTTGCCTGTTTTGCTTACAGTTAAACATAGGTACATTTGGGTGGAACAAAAACCCAAGAAACTCCACAGTCATTTGTTCTGAACATAAATGGGTTGATGGCTAAGTCAAGTATGGGTGGTCAAACCCATTGGTGATGTATACTACATTTTGATCTCAAAGACACTGGGCCAAATGTGAAAAACATCTCTTTAAACTGTACAGCAGTACTAAATACTAGCAATTATGTTTTGTCATTGTATAGTTAATGTTAATATTTCGTATAAAATAGTTGGGTATTTTGCTGAGTTTGATGGTACTTTTTAAGCTATCATTTTGTTTGTTTTTAGCAGTTATGCTGTTAAAACCGTGATGACAACCGCACTGCTTTCCTGGTGCAGTTTTTCCCCTATTTGGCATATGCTGTTGTCACTTTCGAAACTGTTCCCCTTCACACATTAAATCATATTGTTGTCTCTAAGTGACAAACAAAACATGTAATTTAGGCACCTACTCTTTAACCTCTTTCAGACTCTGAGGTTCTCAGCTCATAAAATGTATTTCAATGTGTTAGAGCCTTCTGTCATTTGTTGCAGCTAGTATGTCATTCCCTGTATAATTATTATTTTTTTAATACAGATCGTAGTGATTTTTAAATCAGCAAAAATCAAATTAGTGCTCACTGCAAGCTGGTATAAAAACAATACAACAACATTTAAAGTCTAATAGGACCACACACGATTATTTTAATTTACATCTTAACTGGGTAACAATTACACTGCAAACTCAACAGCCTCTGGACAAGTATAAAGACACAATCACATAAACTAAAAGAAAAATTCTTTGACATGGTTACTATAAATCAGTTGTTTGGTATAGACTTTCCATTACATTGGGCACCACAAAGCTGTGTTAACTGTGTTGAATTTACTCCCTAGAATACAGAAACCATGGGCTTCAGTGTACTGAAGAAATAAATAATTAAACTTGAATGTACATAAATGAGACAGAACTTTCTGATATAAAGTTCCAGGAAAACATGTTTCGGTGACTATTATACAGCTTTACTGCACTATAGATTTATATCCGTTGTTATATGTGTGGTACAAGTTACAAGCACAAGTTGTGCATTCTTGTCAGAACCCTGTTGACGGTGATACAATGATCTCATTGAGCCTGAAGCTGCAAAGAAGCAATTGGCAGAAACAGCATTGTCAATGTCCGAGGCTTTGCATTACTGCATACAGTGAAAGTCATGTTTGATGCTTATCTATCTTAATATTGTCCTTTCAAGCCAATGGTTAGCACAATTTAGCCTCTTTAGAGAGTTATCTTTTATCAGTTATAAACTACAGACTGGGTAGTAGAGGAGCTGTTCCTTTTATGATAAGCCTGATTGACAGGCCCTTAACATTCTAGACATACTTGACTGAGTGCCTATTCGATAGTGTATGATAGATAGTCCTCCGCTCTTTCTTAAATCCCTTGGTTTGTAAACTGAAAAAAAAAATCAATGAAAACAGTTACATTGAACAAATGATATAAATATAATTTAATTCAATCCCAGAACTGTATTAAAGATTTTGTATTAAGATAACTGTATGAAGATTTTTGATGACTTTGTGTTTGATTAGTATTTTCGCCCACCTTGGGCTTATACATAGGTAATGTTATATTTAACCCTAAATTTTAGGATTATCCATATAAATGGTAAAGGGTAATATAGTTTAGTCTTATTAGATTAATTAAGCCTTATATTCTGTTACACAACTTCCCCCAATTTTATTCATGCTGTTTCTTCAATCAGACCTTCCCATAAAACAGAATCTAGCATTGACAGAAATATAAATGAATTCTTTTGAAAATCCATGGTGACATTGAAATATTCAATGGATGCTTTTGTGAATGGTAATCTAACCCATTAAACGGTGAAATATGCTCAGCTGGTCTTGATGATGCGAACGCTGTCAGTTTTTGTTTAATACATCGGTAGGCCTCCAGAGATAATCTAATGAACACACAATTTGCCATTTTTTCCCAACCACTCCCTGATGATCTATGGGGGATTTTGAAGCAGCTGAAACCCCACCTAGCACAATAAAGTAATCAAGAAATTGTACCACTCCTTCCTGTCCACCACCCTCCCACATGCAAACACATGAAACAATCTGTCGTTGTATGCTCACTTCCGATGATGATCCTGAACTCTCGTTTGCTTTTGTTCTTTGTGGCTGTAGATACTGGGTGCAACACCCTGATGAAGGCTTGCGACGAGGGGCCACATGGCCCTCAAACTCAATTGCAGGATCGGCCCCCTCAGCCTCGCAGGAGAGCTCGCGACATCCTGGCCACGTCACAAAGACGAGCGCCACATGTTTGTGGAGGTGGACGCGTTCATCCCCTCGCATCCCACTGCGATCCCAGGCTCGGGTTTGGCAAGTGGCCTCGATGGTCCCCATTCCTCTTTCACCACAGCCATGACTCACTTGTTGCCAGACAGATGTGCAATAATTTCAGACTCCCTCCGGGTGCTCTTTATTCTTCTATTGGCATAAATCACCTACAGTCACGAGGATTTGGATTAATACGTAACACCTGCTGCTCAAAAGACAAGCTAATTGAGGCTGGAGCTGAATCAAAATGGTCTCCAACCATTAATCCAAAATTGTTCAAAAGTTGTTTGTACAGATTGAGTTTTTACATGTTTTTTCAGCTCACCACCAGTTACTTAATATATTTACAATAATCAGTTTGTGGGGTTAGTAGAGTCTTGCGCTTCAGCATTTCTCCCCTCCAACTTTTGTAGGATAAATATTTTCCCCAATCATTTTGGTACACCCAGACTGTCATCAAAGCAATTTAAGATTTAGAGCTACAAAAACCACCCACATCAGGAATCGATTCCAGATATGAGCCACATTTTAAGCATCATACTGTTAAAGATAAATCACCAATTTGACCATGTCTTCCCAGGGTATCTGCTAATCCTATACGCTTTTGTATTTGCTGATGTCCACTTGGTCACTGGTCCATTGTGAACTTTTCAAAGGAAGACTTCTGACTGCTGTTCACAATGATTGACACTACTAAAATATATTATGTTTTTTTTTTTTTCAAGGATTGTTTTCGTCACATAAGGAGTCATATCTGCAGCTGTTCTACCTTAAGCCATGGGTCTACACCGGTGCTGCTACTGGACAATACAAAGCCAATGGCTGAGATGGTCGTACTCAGGTGCTATGCCGGAGACACTCATATACTATCTAAGCAGTTGTGGTACAAAATGATGCGCTAATTTTCCCTAAGAGTACCAAGTAAGATAACCACTCTTCTTCTCTGCACTCTTAACGGACAACAAGGGTCATGGCACTGGTACATTCCATTTGCTAACCGAACAGCTGTTACACAGAGGTGTTTGGACTGTACAGCGTCAGGCCGACTAGTAGGTAAAGCATACCTGGGTGTGTCATGGCACATCAGTGACAAATTAATTTGAACCAATCATTGTGTTGCGATGCGGAGAGCGCAGTCAAAAGAAGCCAGTGATTGACGGACAATTTCATCCCTACCGATTACGGGGTTCATGAAACTTCACTCTCCCATAAGACTGAAGAGAAACCAGAGACAGATCTGGGTAAAAGACCCATTCCATGTCTAACAGGTGGTGGGACAGATATAATTTAAAGGCACTCCTCAGAGGCTACTTCTACTGTCTGCGTAGGATACCTTCAAACCAAATGTCATAGGAAGGCCAGTACGGTCATAAATTGGCTAGATTATAGACATCGTCCATTTCCCATTTTAACTTCCGAAATATTGGCAGTACATACTTTGCCTGTTTATCGAAGCAATCAGTTCATTCAAATGACTGAGCAGAGTATTTGAGATTTTACCTTATCATGGTAGGTGAAGACAGCCGTGGCACCAGGAGCAAAATTAACATGGGATCATAATTTCATTAAGAGACATTTCGCTGTCTAATTTCAGCTACTAAGAACTACTTAGGTTCTCAAGCAATGTGGGGAACATGAGCAAACAGCAAGTTTGTTATACACACAGAGAAATGGGGGTATCATCTCTGTACCTATAGGTACATTTCTCAGAAAAAATACCCTGTAAGGTACAGAAATGGTCCTTAAGGTGATAACTGTGGACCTTTGTTTAATTTTAAGGGTACAAAATTAAATGTACCAATGTTTAAAGGTACAGCGCTCATACTCTGCTAGGGTACAGCTGGAGCAACAAAGCATTGTACCGTTGTAGGTCCATTCCTGTACCTTGGTTTCTTAGTGTGTAGCAATGCTGTTTGTATGAATAGAAAAAAAATAACCTCTAACCAATTCTTGTGCTGAGAGCGAACACAATTTGCAAATTCATGTGGTCAGAAAAAAAAGCAAAATACTCAAATAATAGTGGATAAGTGCTCTACAGCCTAAGGGTAGTGAATTTATTTCGGGGGAAAATAAACTCAGATTTGGAGTGGTGTACAGCTATACAGCTCATCTAATGTGCAGCCTCGTTACAATGAATACCTGAAAAGCTTGCTATGTTGGGAATTATTTACATCATTCAACTCATGCTCAGCAGACTAGCTCACCACTGGGCGTCATGCTGTGTTACTGTTGGCATACAAGCACTTGTACTGTTACATCTGTCAAACCCAAAAAGAAAACTAGATACACACACAAAATTCTCTCAGGCAAGGTTGCTGCAAAACAGGTGAGCGAGATTTCAACGCAACAGAACACACATAACAAACCCCAGCAGTTAAATTCTGAATTCAACTTACAAACAACACAAACCTTACCCGTCCGAGGACAAAGGAAGTGGGGACGGTGCCTGGTATTAATTACGACAAAAATAGTAGCCCACGTCATACAAGGACTGTTTTGCTATCAACGCATCGCACAAACAGAGTATAGTATCTGGTGTTATAGAATTGGTACAGATTGGTACAGTTCACATAGTCCTACAGAACACAGATGAAGGGATTTTAATCTAGTCATGAATTATAGTCAAACCATTTCTTCTCTTTCCAAACAGAAGATACTTTAAAAACTAATTAGAGAAAAGGCAAAACATGTATTGAGATGAATTAGGATTCTGAGACAGGTTATGATCTGGTTTGAGTGTGGTGATTTTTAGCTCAGCTATTTCCCCTTTTGACTCTGCACTGGGCGGGACCCGAATGTCGGACATAAACATGGTCCGGATGGCCTTTCGGGCAGCGCTACCTGCCAGTGCAAGTTTGGCAAAACCTCCTCCCTTGTGCTAAAAAGGAGGAAGCTTGTAACTTTCGCTGGGTGTTGGAACAGCAACCCACCCTGTTCCCACCCAACCTAACCACTGCGTGAATGTGACTTATCAGGAACACGTTTTAAATTAAGCACAGGGAAACTAAAAGGAAAAAAACATGGGCTGGAAATTACAGGAGTGGAAAAGTCTGATAAGATGCATAATAAGCATTCCAACGAAACACCATTTAGGGAATGTCTCCATAACATGCAGTTTTAGTCATGATTTTTTTATCCATTGCTGATTCCATCCGAGCGCCCGCTGAAGGACTCCAGTGCTAGGGTATACCAGTTTTCCCTTGGTAAATCCCAATACGGGGTACTTGGGGTTACAAACATTTTTACTTCTAAGAAACTGATATAGCCACTCTATTATTAATAATTATAATATTACTATTAACACATTTTCAACATAAGAGCACAACAGCTGCTGTAATACAGAGCTTTGGAAGATGACACACAGTAGGTTCTTTACATTTGGTTATGAAACACCGCTAGAGAGGCTACTATAGTTTGGTAAATGTTTGTCATATTTCAATCTATTAATCTATATAACAAGTATGAAACTTAGTCCTGTTGCTGTATCGGTTGCATCAAAGCCCTCATTCACAGTATCCCATCATTTGTAAGGATAATCAATCATTTCTCAAGTATATAATACATCTAAGCTTAAAAAAGTGAAGCAAAACAGGTTATGACCCGTTCAGCAACTGAACGTTTTAGAGACCTGGATTTTTTTTTTGAATTTCCTGTGGAAAGAATGAAGTAACCACAGCCCCCTTGTGTTCACGGGCCTGTTAAACACATCATGTCACTGAAAGCCTGCTCCATTTTTCTTGGAAAGAGCTGGCAGCACAGTTGTGGCCGAGCTCACTTTCTAAACGAAGGACACAAAAATACTGTGGGAGAGTGACAACCGGTGGACAACAAACGATCAGCGAACGTAGAATTAGATTGCAAAAAAAAAAACAACACTGAGTAGAATGAAACTGTTTCACCTCAATGTATGTGTTTGAAACGTACCTGAATAAAATGACACTCAAACAGGAAGAAAGAAGAAAAATACCCCCGCTGTCTCGTGAAAAGGAAGTCCACTGACTCCGGCAAACTTGTCTGACAGCTGTGTGATGGCAGGCGTTACAATCGCTTTTACAGCCAAATAAAGAGCGAATTGCAGCCCACAAAGAACAAGTTTTAATTTTTTTCTTTATTCTGCAGCTCATGCAAAAGGAATTTTAAAAACTTTGACTTGATGATATATCCAACCGCACCGAATATTTCTTTAACCCACTGTTCCGCAGGACGTAGTACAGTTACATCACATATCTTATTGTTTTGAAACATCTCCTCTTACTCATGTACTGTTATATTGTCTGTGTATTTAACAGTACATTGTTAATATTCAACAATTGCTTATTACCACTGCAAAACTCATTTTTCCAACCACCAATATTGTGCATACATGTGATATATAGCATTAGTGAGTGGGCTCCAAAACTAATCACACATCAGTTGGAATGGCCAGCACAGGTAAAGACTACGGAAATTAACGTAGATTTCCAGATTAAGAGCCACATCTGGAACCGAGCATGGCAAAGCAGGGATTACGAACAGAATTTTTTAAAATTTGTTTCCTTCTGAAAGAAAAACAGCATAATAATGTTTCTGTTTCAGCATAAGATCCATGTACATTAACGGAATAATGGTTGGAACAGAATGTACAAACTGGTTTATAATGGTATGATGTCACAATGGCATCTAGACAAGGAAAGTGCAAGGAAACTTGGAAAGTACCGCCACAACATCAGTAAATAACCTGAAAAGTGCAGAGCACTTTTGACTTATTTGTGGTGCACCCAGCAGGATGGGATTTTTATGGAGACAACTGGTCCAAAGCTGGCAATGACACATTCTATGGATAATAAAAAATAAATTGTTTTATTAAATGCTTTAATCTGAGATTATTCACATCTCGACAAGGGAGGATGGCACTGACAAGCATCTATATGGTTTATTCATGCTTCCCTTAACAAATACATAATCAAAAAGTGGGGCAATAGTGGGGCGCATTGGGGAAAAAAAATGCAACCTCACTTCCAAATAAATTAATGAACAGACTCTGATCCTCATCAATGGCACAGAGGATATTATTATTTTTCAGTTTACAGTAAGAACAAACACGTTACATCATGCTGCTTTCCAACAATGGTTATCACTAATGTATATTACAAACAGGGAGAGACAGAGAATTCTGTTTTTCAGAAGAAAAATGGGTTGCTTGTTCAGATGAAGTTCAAAAAGTGCTACGAAAACACTTCACTGAGGTTTTTTCACAACATCATTTAGCATCAGAACAAAAGACATTAATTGTGTTCCTGTTTCCTAGAACACTCAGTGTCATAATTACTTTAACCATGAGGTGATGTAGTGATTGAAATTAACTCATTTCCAAAGGCTGCTAATATAATTTTACATGAACGACCCTTCAAGTGGAAATTACAAAATGGAAAGACCCAATAAAATATATGTGAATGGCATACAAGCATGTGGATGGCTTGTAAGTGAATGGTCGATGTCACAACTTATCACCTAGCGCATCAAAACTATCTCTGACTTTGTAATCTAGCCATTGGGTTCATTGTATGTCTCTGTTGACTTTCAACCAGGAATAAGATGGTTTTAAGGACTTCAATGATTGTAGTTACAAGAACTACTCATGCCTCTAGTGTTGCATGAAATAACATTCCTTTTCTGTTGATGATTTATTTGCTTTGTTGTTCTCTTGTTATAACAAGAAACAATGTTTTACTGCTTATTTGATTCAAATCCTATTTACGTTTATATTATATACGACAATGTGCTTCATGATTATAATGCATTTATTCTTAGTGCTCATGACTTACACATAAAATATATTTCTGGATATGTTGAGCATTAGCTAAAACCAGAGACATTGGTACAAGGTAAGTAGAAAGTAATTGATACAGCAGTGATAAGGCCACAGTCTAGCTGTATTCTATCTTGATTGTCTTCACAAATAATGACTGTGACTATCAATTCAATATCTATTTATATTGCACGTCTGATTTTTCAAAACCATACCCTTATTGTATTGTTATTGAACAAATTGGCAGTGTGCCTCTTTCGTACACACAAGTATTTATGTCCAGCATAACCGCTCTAATTTAGAACTCAGTAATTCCTAAACACTGGTAATCCAAATTGGGTAAAATATGGAAGCGAAATTCCTTTTTGCTTAATTAATTCCAAGTACTCATGTAAAATGGTGAGCATTAAACTGTAATGGTATCACACTTGAGACATGAGATTGTACAGAGATTGTACAGACATGTACAGAGATTGAAAATGCAAAATGCAATCATAGTTGGACAAAGGGGCGTGTTTTGACAATACTGCAGTCAATGGCTCTGGCTAGAACTGGCGTCTGCTGTTACATAATCATTTAGAACATAATGTTGTGGATACTCTAAGTACACCCATGTTTCCATACTCAATGAATGGTAAACACAGAATGGACACAGGTGTGTCTGTAGGCATCAAAGGATAAATAAACTGGCTTCACCTAAAAAAAGAAAAATTAAATGCTTACCAAGTAGATTCCACCACATTCTACCTGTCATGAACAGGGCAGCATTGAAAATGATCGGTGAATGGCTAATTGTAGCTTTGCTAACAATCAGCCCTTCACTGAAATTAATCCGAGGCCCAGAAACTAGATTTTGAAAGGAGAAAAAAATAACTGGAATAAATATGCCATTATTCATCTGTGTACATACTTTGAAAACAGTTGAATAGAACAATTGAAAGTGATTTCATGTTTCTATTTTTGTGACATGAAAAATTTTGTTGATTTCTTGTTTTCATTCCCTAAGGTGTTTCTTATCCCTCTGACAAAGTGGCCAGCGTCTCTGCTCATGGAATTAATGCAAAGGAGAAGCAATTTTACCTTAATAGTTTAAACTTTGAGCATCACCTTCCCATAATACGTTATTAATCTAGTTTGGCATTAGGACGATAGTACTTGGAAACAAATTCTGTCCAAATACTTAAATTCATGAGCTGGGTTACTTGGTCAGATCAACAGACCAAATGCATACAGTCCATAGTCCTCTCTACCTCTAGTTAAGATTATTTTCATATTTCAAATTGTGGTCAATATTTTAACTGAAGGAAATTCAATTGGACGGAATCTGGAGTTTTTCCTAAATACTTTGCCAGCAAACTGCTTAATACCACTTTGGGGGGTTCAAAGGCAAAGCAAATAGGAATGAGCCAAACCTACATTGTGTTGAAATTTGTTTAATCATAAAAATCATGAAACTTTTTTCAATAATCAAAACAGGAGCATGGTTGGAATGAAAATCGATATGCACTGGGGTAATCGAAGGCCAAGCTTGGGAGCTTACCACATAAAGGAATTCATATTTCATATGTAGACAAAAGAGTTCCATCACCTATCCAATCAAAACCAGTGTTGGAGGAAATATGGCTATATAAAGTAATTACTAATGTATGGGCTAAGGTAGCCCTGCAGTGGTGCCCTGGGGACATAAACTCAAAGAAAGGATTTTCAGTTTGAAATAAATAAACCAAGAGCGGTCTATGAAACCCAAAATGACACAATGTTCCCCATTGCCTGACCCTTTTTCTTTCCGTTCAGTCTTTTGCAGTATACGCAATAATATCAATGACCGTAAATTATTTCCAGCACATTCAATCACGTTCATCCTCCTTCATCTCATATTTTGTTGACTGCAAGTTCATTTACACCCAATCTCTGTACAAGGATGACCCAGAAGAACATTTTTCTTACCTGAGGACTGAAAAACCATTTGTTTGATGACGGTATTTGGCATACATGAAAGCTAAAGCCAAAAGCACATGATATGAATGGATTTAAAATCTGTTATTAGAATAAATTATAGCAATAAAGTTTGATGTGGATGGATTGGGGATTAGACTGGGATCCCTCATATTGGCAAAGTGCACATGTGGAACTTTGTGTCTCAGTGGTTATTACTTATTCAAAATTCTGTCAAAGCTGTGATGTACAGTCACTGCAGAAGTGACATCATCCTTACTAAATGATGCAAAACGCTGAAACTGCTTTTATAATTTATGATTCCAACTGCCACTGTTCCATATCGTCTCGATGAGCAGTTAAGTGTATGTAATTAGGTAGCCTAACAATACTGTTTGATTCATATGCGAGTGAAGGCCTAGCAGATTGGTATGATAAACAAAGTGATATGCACCATAGTGTATGTGTATATGTGTAACTCATTTTTCATCACCTTTTCGATAAACCTTAATGACGTTAATGAGATATTGCAAAAGTACAGATTCTATGGGTCATTAATTCATCGTTGGAAACGTGTTAGCCACATTTTACATACAGTACTTTAAGAAAAAACTAAACACAAATGTTTTGGATTGCTGTTTGTAGTTCTCTTTACTTCCATGCTGAGTAAAGGATATGTTTTAAAATCCCAAAGGAAAATGTACAACAGAATAAAGAAATATATATTTTTCTTAAACCAAAATATATGAATACCAATGCATTCCTGAAACAATTGCAGGCAAATATTAAGTTTAAGAGATAGTAAAAAGAATACAAAAGGTGAGTTTTTTGCTAGATTTACAGAAATGGGATTAAGAGACTTTCCTTGTACAAACACCACAAAACAACATCAATATCTTTCTCAAAGCTATTAGGGTAAGCTACAGCACTCTCTTATACAAAATGTACAAAAAACAGCTTCTAACTAACAACATAATACTGTTCTTTTTACAGTGTGACACGGTACAAAACAGTTGTGCCTAGGTGTGTTCTGGGGAAGCAAACGTCACTCTGTGTTGGCCCCGGAGTCATGTGACCTCTGTCATGGATGCCGAGTGGTTCTGTCACACAGATTGTAAAACACATGACGTTAAACAGGAAGTACTTTTAACACATACTTGTAAGTCTTGAGGCTTTGAGCATGGAACTTAAAAGCAAACACTTTTTTCATCTCTAATGCAGTTTGGCAATCTCTGAAATCACTGAAATGAAAACAACAACCTATGTTTGTGGAAAAAAAACAAACTCTTGCATTTGTTTGTTAGCCAAAATTCCACATACCCTTGAATCAAAGCTATTTATCTGAACGGCGTTTTAGAGTAAGACTAAATAAAATGTCATGAGACTACACGCATGCAAGATAACAATTAATCAGAGAGTGCCGTGGGCAAATACATTTTCCCTGTAGAGTGGGAGAGAGATGTGGAATTTTACCTGTGCAGTGAGGGTCTCCAAGGGGCTCTCTACCCGGGGAAACGTTATCAGTGGCAGGCCCCGATACTCCTCAGTCTTCATTTTAGCCAGAGCAGAATGCACTCCTTTGAAGTTGTGGACCACACAGACGGCCTGTAAGCAGACAGCCCTGTGATCACCTCACAGTCAACAGTCAATACATGCCAAATATTGGTGCCAAGGATTGGGCTGCGAGAGAACAAATCGGTTTAAAACCGGCCAATGGAACAGAAGAACTATGCTTATTGCATTTTAACACTAGCTGAGATCTCGTCCTCAGGCTGTTACTAAGCTGTGGATAAATGACACACATTTATTTGGTATCAGCATGCACACTTTAATGAAATATACTGAGCTGCAAAGATCTCTACTGTCAAGATCTCGACCAGAACTGATTTAGATTACAGTTTGGTGTCAGGTCAGATATCATTGGCAAGTTTTTAAATATGTTTTAAAAAGAACCACAATCAAAAAAAATCCAATTTGTTTACAGTTGTTTTGCAGGTCATTGGAATGGTGCAGAATTTCCTTACCAAAAACAGAGCCACTGAGCTTCCTAAAATGAATCCTGCGATGACATCAGAGCAGTGGTTCCGGTACTCTGAGACCCGGTTCAGGCCGGTGAGGAAGGCGGCACACAGGGTCCCCAGACAAAGCACAGGCTTGGCCAGCCGGCTGCTTTTCGTCTTTATCGTGCTGGTAATGTACATCTGAAACACAGAGACAGTGGAGTCGGTCAAAGCAGCTCAGAACCACGGACTGGATGGGACTCATTTTAGTGGAACAGAAGTATGCACACTAAGAGTTAAGAACACTATAGTAATTTCCCATTGAGGATCCTTCACCTTTTTGAATTAAAGACACCTTAATTCAATTTTGAACAACATAGGTGGGTTTTTAACTCAAGGCTGACCAGTCATAGAAGGGCAGCTTGAGGATATCTTAAAGCTAACAGGTGGGGCTGGAAGAGACACAGTGATACAAAAATGTCACATGGGTATATATATGGGTAATACTCCTTTGATAAAAGACCTGGACAACTGGTGTGCAATCTAGGGTTATAGTTGAGGGTGTTTTATAGCCAGGATTCTTCTTAGCAGGCCATCAGAGCGTATAATATGATCATACTCGTTTTATCTTCAAGTGATCTTCAAGATAAGAGATTGCTAGTGTCTAAGGAACATGACTGGGTCCCCTAAGATTGGTGGTTCAAGCCCCAGTCCAGCCACAGCAAGAACACCACTGCTGTTGGGTCCTTGAGCAAGGCCCTTAACCCCACATTGCTCCCAGGGGAGACTGGCCCTTGCTTAGCATAATCAACTGTAAGTCGCTTTGGATAAAAGCATCTGCTAAAAGACTGGAACGCAATATGATCTTGCAGATTTTAATGACATATGTTGCCTTGCAGATATATACTTGTCTCAGTTCCTAATTATTATTGCTAATCCAGTTTTCCTCCAAAAAAAAAATAACATAATTTTTAAAATTCTGTTTCAAAGCAAGGTTGCATGATTACATTGCAATGCAACCTCTGCCATAACATTGACTGGAAAACGGTAAGTCTTGGTTTTCAAAAAAAACAAAATGTTGACATGATATGTAACTGGTGTGAAGCTTCAGGCCATTTGAGGACTCACTGTGACATAAACAGCGGAATACACGCTCAGAGAGGCATCTTTGGACGGAAAGGACTTCCTGGCCTGCTCCACCACGGCCGGGTCACCAGTGCAGATGTTCCCTTTGGAGATGAACTGATGACTGAACCGGCAATCTGCCCCTGTGTAATTTGGCTTGCAGACGCTCAGGAAGTACGGGGATAAATTCCCGGTCACAACCTGACCGGCGTTCACAAAGATGTCAGTGGCAAACAACCCAAAAGCAAAGACACCTGTACAAAGGACAAAAGGCGGAGATGAAATACACTAAACACAACACACAACCACAGTCTAACGAGGAAATATCAGCGCATTCATATACTATTAATATTAGATTATTATGAAATATTGTAATAACATTAAAATACAAAGTATATTAGGTATTTGATAATAAATAAAAGAAAATAATGAATAATGAACCAAAAAATCATGATGAATCTGTATAGTTAGTTAGTTAGCATGCCAGAATCTCATGAGATTACTGGTTAATTTTGACACTAAAATCAATTCTGCCATGTATACCAGTTAACCAGTATCTGAGCAGGGTGAGTTGATTTCAAGAAAGCTTTTGAAAGTTAAGAAAGCTGTTTATCAACATTGGTTTTTCTCAAATATTATTGTATATTCCATGGACTAGAATAAATGTTTACAAAAATGTCTAGATAGATTACTAACTGATATAGACAACACTTTATCATAACATACATTCTTATGTCACACACTTGAATTAAACTCTGAGGCAGAACAAGAACCTATAATAAGTTTCAAGTATTCTAGCAACATAGCATTCCAAACAACAGAAATAAAGCAAACCCTGCAAAAACAGAAAGAAAGAAAACAAAGAAAGTTATCATTTGGTTAATCTGTGGCGACTGCCTAAAACCCAAAATAGCACACTATTGAGAGACTCCAGCAAAAAATAACAAAGGAGTTGTCACTATATCGAAGAAGATACTCCTAAGCATCACCTACACTTATATAACTTTTTGTTCTAAAATATGACCAAGTAAGCCACAACCATCAGTCAACATCTTGTGTTGTTTTAGCATTGTCACACGCCACAGCTTCACAGCAATTTTGAGGGAGTGTTGTTCTTTTTGGATATGCAGTATAACCTCAGTGAAGTACTGGACACAAGGCATTCAATTGCTTTATATGTGTGTGCGTGCGTGTGTGCGCGCATGCGTGTGTGTGTGTGCGCACGTGTGTGTGTGTGTGTGTGTGTCAATAGTCTCATTGCCTAATAGCTGTGTAAAACTGTCATTTAAACAACTTACCGATAAACCTTATGATCCTACGAATAAGAGGATTCAGGTAGCAGCATTCTCCAGTGACGATAGTTTTTTCCTGGGCAATGAGGGCTTGTCTTGTTGATTTCATTATGTACATGGAGATCTCTCCAATGAAAATCTGCAAAACCAAAAAGGAAGCATTCACGCTAACCGAGAATAAAGGAAAGAGAGTGTGGCGTGGGGCCTTCGTTTGATTTCAGCGATCTGTTCTTCCTTTTAACTTACTAAACAAACAAATGTTGTCTGGCTCAACTGTGTACTGTAATGAACTATTTTTACATTTTAATGGCGACATATTTTAAGTCTGTGTGACTGTGGCAGTGCTAACTCGACAAGAAAATTTACTGCCAGCACACTGAATGAGTCATCAGGGTAACTTTATAACACTGCTGATTTTGTGACCCATTGCATCAGGTTACAAAACATAGCTCTCTCTCTAATTACTGCTACATTTTATAGATACTAGATTTAATAGATACAACTGACCTTTTTCCTGTTCAGTCAACCACTAAACAACAAAATGGATTTAATCAAAATTACCTCATTAATTTACAAATGAATGCAATGCAAACACAATCTGGTGTTTTCTCATTCATTTTGGTAACTGCTACATCAGTATCTTTGGAACAAAATATGTAACGCTTCCATTAGATTGCGTTTCACAGGCAAAGGTAAGCGTCGATTGAATCTAGCGTTCCCTGATTGATTGGCCAATGTTTCCCATGCAGAGGAAGTGAGGAAGGCACGGTGATGATGTGGGATGGCGAGGGGAAGCTGTACTCACGACGGCCGTTGGCACCGCCGCCACCACGCAGTAGAGGACGAGCGGGGGGACGAAGCTGTCCTCCTCCGTGCCCGGGTAGGGCTTCATCAGGTCGGCGTCGTTGCAGAAGAAGCCCTGGATGTGCACCCCGAAGGTGTCTGTGCACTCGAAGTAATAGGCCAGCAGGACGGTCCCGGCCATTATGACCAGCTGGAAGTACAGCATGTCCAACAGGGCGGAGAGGAAGGAGACAGAGACAGAGAGAGAGAGAGAGATGTTAGACTGTCACCCAGCCAACAAGACCCAGCTGCTCAAGGAGCTCACGCCTCCCTGCATCCATCCCGGTCGCCATCGCCAGTTCGCTCTCGCTCAGACACTGTGCCCCCCCCCTCCCCCCCTCTCCCTCCCTCCCCCCCCCCCCCCCCCCCCCCCCCCCCCCCCCCCCCCTCTTCAACACCCCCCCCCCCCTCCCCCTCTGAAACACTGCTCCCAGCTAGATCTCTACTTTACAACATCTGCTCTATAAACCTTTTTCGCAGACCAATGAACGCCTCCCATCTCGGTCAGAACCCCGGGCACGACATTCGGTGGAATGATGCTTTCGGAGGCAACTTTATCACAGGACACGGCGCGGTCACTGATGATAGCCAGATCCCTGCCTGACAGCAGTGCTGACCACGGTGTGACTGTTAAATGAGGGGTTCCATTAGAAGAAGACACACGGAACGTTCAGTGCCTGTGTGTGCATTTTTTAATCTGACATCTGTAAGAATCTGACATTTTTAATGAATGACATCAATTAAATGCATATTTGTACAATAACAGGGTACACAAACTTGCTGGTTGCAGAAAATGACATGTAAGCTAGATGGTCAAGCATAACACCAGGGGGTACACCATGAAGTGGGCTTGTATGCTTTGCCTTTATTTATTGGTTGGTTATTATTTATCGATATTTTACCATGATCTTGCCATGAAACGGCCTTTTGGAGCTGTCGTGGCATTAAATATCAAATAAATATATAACCATGCAGTGGGCTTACTGCTTATCTGGCTTTTCTTGGTAAGAATTATGAAGACAAACAGGCTTCCCTACGAAAGAAACAAGCTCTAAATCAATTTAAAGTGTTAAACACACTCAATAACATTACAGACTCTGTCATTGAACTATAACAGCCTTAAAGAAGCCAGCTTCATTTTATACCCCTCAGGTCAGAATATTTTAAAACATTGGTTTGTGCACTTTCAATTCCACATTAGGATATGAACCTTACCAAAACGGCCCAAAATAAAGTAACTTCTCAAGTTCTGTTCCGACGCAAGTGCTAGACCAAAGATTTGAGCAGTTGCCTCATGAATATGGAATATGATTAGACTTACTGGCAGAGGTTTAAAAAAGGAAGCGTACAGAGGAACTGAACAGAAGAGCTTAGAGGAGGAAGCAACAAAAGCAGACCTATTTTTTGAGGTGTTGAAGCACAGCCAAATGCATTTGGGCCAGGCTTCACAGTCTGAGGGGATCAGAATGACTCTGAAACAGGATGTACCTCTCTGTAAAAGGGCGGTGGGACAGTGACGAGAAGCCCAGAGATTATGCATCTTCTGGACTAAACTCATTAGCGGTTCTGTTAGCATTACCGAACAATATCTGAAGATGCACTTACTCACTCTCTCTCTCTCTCGTGTGCTCACAGACACACACACACCCACGCACGCACACACACACATAATGGAAGCTGCTCATGCAAATCTGTCCAAGTATTTATCATAACTGCCATATTAAGAGGGCGCAATCAATCTTATTGATGATTATAACAGGTCAGGACATGAGCACAGACTTTGCTAAAAAGGCTATTACCTTACTTCCAGAACACTAACCAAGATCAAGCAGCCATCACTTGATGCAGAACGCACCATCTGTCATCATACGCACCAAGCCACAACCTCACTATTGCATTTAGGATCCAAACACACATCAGAGCAAGCTAACAATATTTCATGGAAAGTTTGGTTTGCATAGCTTATATCATCCTCGCAGACATGACTGGCACCTCATAACCATTTGTTCAAATGTTTTTGTAAAAATGTTTTTACAGGAAACCAATATCCAGTTCTTCAAAGTGAAGAAAATGATATACTGTATAATACTCCCAACTCACATTAGTATAGTCTGACATCACTTTGGAAAAGCCCAAAGACCTTCATCATAAATGAAAACATGAAGAAAGCACTAGGGAAGTCATTTATCACTAGTGACATAGTTTGTTGTCTTAGACCAATACCCACAGGGAAGATACACTATGTTGTAATTTGTTGGCTGTATTGGTGTTATATATCTAAAGTGAACGAGAAAGTGAGCTGAAATATTCCAACATATCAATATTACCTAGTCTGATCATTGGACAGTAACAAAAAATCATATATTTTTAGGCAAACATGCTTCTGCACAGCTTTGCCTGACCAATATGCAAGCTATTTGTTTCTTTCTGTAAAATATATATTTATGCATATATAGTTTACCACATAGAACTCATAACTGCTGCAACTTAGTAATTAGCATTGCCTGATGTGTAACAAAAACCTTTCTGTGTCAACTGCATGGTGTACTTTGTGAAACACTTCCTGTGAAACTTCCACTTCTCGCCACAAGAGGGCATTCATTTGTCAAGTTATCTTTAGTAATTACAGAGCGATATTTACACTGCTTGCTCATAAACATGGTTTCATAATGGCCTCCACATATCTGCGTATGATTTTCATGGCCTGAGAAGTGAAACAATATCATTTCATTGGTGCATTGGAGTGTCTGCTCAGAACCTGCTGAGTTTTTATTTCTCTACACAAATGAGCTCTTTGTAAGACTTGATTGAGTTTTGAATTTGAAATCTCAGTTATTACTTTACATATTTAAATATTTCTTACATATTATTTACATATCACTTTAAATATATTCCCTTTCACCGTATACTTCAGGAATACTTCAGACATTATAAAATGTGTTCTGCAAATATGTAGATTTTACAGACACTCGATGGCATTAAAAGCACTGTCTATTGAAAAAGGGGGGCGTTCATTTTCAGTTTCTCCGGTGAAAGTGCAAGAACGCAAGGCAAGAATTCTGGAACGGTTCGCCTGTGTCATCCTCCAAATGCCGCATTCTGGATGATCCAATCGAGAGCGGGCATTCTCAGCGGTGGTGTGCGAGAGAGCCAGGATGTCTGTCAGAGCCTCCCAGACCTCCCCACTTACACAATCACTGTGTCATCGCATGGGTTTTTCGCCATGACTAATGCCTGTCACTAACCATGAAGCAGATCCACCTCAATCCCATAGCATCCCATCTGCAGGCGCTGTGTGGGTCCGGGAGCACAGGGTTGATTGACTCTGCTAATGTTAATGTCCCCGAGCCAGGAGGCAATCCTGCTTTTGGATTAAAAAGCTGAGTATGATGTTGATTCCGAGATGATATTTGACTTACACAAGAGAAAAGGCTCTCTGCGCTCGCGGTTCACTGGCTAATTATCTCGGTTACAGCCCGCTCGTCCCTCTTCATGCCAAAATGGAATATGAGCGTAGCTCTGTGGTCAAGGACTGATTTTAAGATAATAACCATCATAGTAATCATAGGAATTATGGGTGAAAGCTCATTCATGGCCATCTGCTGATTTTAAAGCTATTACCTAAGCACACATTTCTGTGAGATATCTGAAATATAAAAAGTCAAGAAGAATCTGCCACCAACGTTGTGCAGCTGATGGGCTGGTGGCACATGTTTGTCGTTCAGATTGTAAGGGAAAATGACCATCACCAGCTGGTGGCACTACCATATGCCATGAATACATGTGTACACATAATTAATCACTGAATTTTTCCCGGGAAACAAAATATTTTGTTTAGTTCAAATATCTCTGTGACCAACAGCTCTTCATTGCAAAGTAATTACATTATCCTTCATGATAATTCCTTTTTCAAGCCAACTTATAAGCAAGGATATGTCATAGTTTATCCCAAAATACAGTGGAGATAGATGACAAATCATAGAACAAATGTCATAAAGATAAATATCATAATGAAAACTTTGGAGGCTCAGAGGATGAGTCATCAAAAGTTTTATCTAGGCAACGTAAACATTTTTTGACCCAGTGATTATTGGAAACCCGTGCATAATTTACCATAATTAGACACTTTTACAGCCTCTTTAAGGATAATTTACCCTCATAAAACTACATTACACTATTGCTAAGTATGCTGTAAAAACATCCCAAACTAGTATCTGTAAGATAATATAATGCTTTCAGTTTCTGTTCTTTATTAACTCTATGGCAAACCATGCAATTTGAAATTCAATTTGCTACATTTTTTAAGTAATTCAATAATTGATTAACAGGTGAAATCACTTGGGCTCTTTTCCTGAGTGTGTCGGATCCTGTGGGGTTTTCCATGAGGCAGGTCACCTGGTTAACTCCTAATTCCACCTTAACGATTTGTGTTAAATTTGACTACAGTTAATGGCAACAAGCTAAACCTGTGTTGCGTCATAGTAAGAGAAATGATGTCATTACTTAAGTAATGCTTTCAACAACCTTAATTGATCAAGATAATGAAGAACTGGCTTTAACAAAAACTCTCAAACATAGGACTACCTCAGGAATAAACTTGAGAACTCGGTGCTAGTCTATTCTAAAACTGAATATTTTTACTAACTTCAAGTGTCTTGCCCTAATGAACAAGCAACTTGCCCTCCACAGTTTGATCCTCCAACCTTATGGATACAATTCCAAATCCACACCCACCCCTCTCAAGGCCACCTGCAGCATTTTAAGTCATTCAATTAAAAACAACTGACTAATATAGAAATAAGGAAAAAACTGACCAAAATGATGCACACAGTTACTTACCACCCTTCCCAGAATCCATTTTACAGGCCAAATTAAAAACTGCCTCTAGACCTCTCTTTTTCCACAGGTAGGAAACTAAATCTAAGACCATGTCAAAGCAGTAGCAGAAAATAAACACAAAAGTAGCCGAACGGTGGTCAAAATTTGCCCAGGGTGAAAAAAACCATTAGCAAATGCATTCTGGGAAAAGCAAGCCAATTAGCCGAGAGCTGTTTGTTTTTCTTTGACCCTGTTTTAAAGAGCCAATGCCCCATTACGCCAAAGTTGTCCACTGAATACGATGGAATTCTGTTGGGAGATCGGAGAGGAGAGTGTTAACACAGTTTTACAGCGGGAAAGGTCACTGGCCTCTTACATAACTGTCTGGAAAGTAATTACTTTTCCTGTGTGTAAATTTGTAGAGGTTCTCTTGGGAATGGCAAATATTGCCAAAGACTGCTTTTTCTTCAGTTGCAGACCCAATACCTAATAAACCTATTTGTAACATATATATTAAAAAGGATATTTTTCAAATGAAATGTTCATGAGTGACATTTAAGTTGTATCGCTCACCCAGAAACATCCCTGACCAAAATAATATGTGCTAAACAAGTGAAAAGTGTGTGATAACTTTTCTTGATAGTATGGCAAACACTGCAGTTGCAGAGAAACAGTTATGCCACCTTTTAATAATTAGCAGGGTACTGTGCAGTTTGAACATTATGAAAAATAATAAGATAACACTTATTTCTTTATCATCCGTCAGTAACAAGATCACACAGCCCCTAGAATATTAAATGTCATGTAAATTAACATTTTGAAATTAAAATTTTATTTTATCTTAACCATCACTACTGTGTGTACAGCTGTTGAAAATACTAACATATTACAATTCCATATCTTGACTATTTGTGTATTTTGCACATATGTATGCCATATGCAATAACTGATAGTCCTTAGATTGGCATTGGTTTTCAATAGACCTGTATTTATTCTTATAAGATGGAGATTAAGAGGAAACAAGGATGCAAGGGTGCTGTCTGCAGCTGTGTACTCTTCACAAATGAACTAGTTTCTTCCCAGAAAAACGGAGGCAAGTAACGGCTGAGGGACAGGTACAATTAAGATCGGCAATAGGAGGGGAGAAATGAAATAAAGATGACAAAATAAAAAATGACCAGGGGAGGAAGAAACACAACGACAGAGTAACATGGTCCCTTTGAGCAGCGGTGCAGGAGAGGTTTTTGAAGTGGGGAGGGCCAAACTGTGAGCAAAAGATCTCAACTTTTAAACTTATACTATATATTTTTTTTCTCAAAAGTGGGGGGGGGGGGGGGGTCGGGGTCCCTATGAAACTGGGGCTGACGTACCCCCCCCCACCCCCTGCTGCCATCTGCGCCCCCACCTTTGAGATATAACTTCACTCACAAATCCTATTAGGCTGGTACAATTCCTACTTTTTAGACTTTCATTTAATTCATTTCAATAATGTTGGCACTGCTCAGGCAGGCATAGTGTTCTAGTTTGTTAAATGTGTTTGGTTTGTTTGTTCTTTTCTCTGTGCAACAACAAAAATAAAGTGAATTGTGTAATAGCTCAGTTACAATAGCCTGGACTGGATCACCATTTGTCCTTAATTATAATATTTGACTTTAATTTTTAGTTTGTTCAGTCCAGCAATCACTTTCAGTATTTGTGCAATAAAATGGAAAATTTACATTAATTTGTCAATCGGATTTTAACGACAAACATTGACCAAATCCAGGCTTTACTTTTAAATTTCATTATACAAATCAAAACTGAAAACAAGACAAACAGAGATTAAAAATACATTTCAAGACTTACTTTTCATGAACAAAGTAGTCCCTGTATATAAGACCATGGTCTGGATTAAATAAACTGTCCTTCACAAATACATGTGTACATTTTTCAAAGCAAACGCTCACCTTTAATTTTGGTGAATGTTTGCGTATAAACAAACATTTGCATTTCATTTTGACAATTTCATTTTGCAATTCATTTCATTTTCAGTATTACTTACATACTGGCCTTTTCAGATTGATGCATAAGGATATCAAACCCATACAAAATGTAAAGAAAAGCACTGAATGCTCCCATGCTTTGCCTGCAGGTGTCAGAACGCAACTGTTAAAAGTCCTGCCTGGCTTCCCTCTAAATATATGATGTGAAAAAGTCTGCAGCCTGTAGGAAATACAATATAACTCCGCATGCTTAAAGCACCACAGCTGTTTCAGCAACACTGTTCTATATTCTATAGCCATTTTCATCTTCATCAAGGGTGCTAAATTTAACTTTATGTTAAATTATGTTATTCAGAGTTCACGCTGATATTAAAATATTTACTTGCAAATGTAATCAATTAACTCCATGACTGTCAGTGACTCAATGACTGCTTTCATTGAATAATCAGAGGTGGGTTTCTCGAAAGCTTCTTAACGTCTTTAAATGCCTCTTACGGTCGTTCTTAAAATAACATGGGTTTCTCAAACACGTTCGTAGCCAAAGTGTCTCTTTAGTTCCTTTAGTTACGTGAAATTTGGATCACTTGTTCCCGGCAATGAACCTCTTTAGCTACCTGCTCGCGGCCGTCTGACCTAGCCGCAAATAAAGAATACGCGTGCACTTCTGATGCATCAGTCAGCCTCCAATAGCTGAAAATCTGTTGCTGTCCCATATTCAATTCTTTTCCAAGGACATTGAGAGTATATCAAATATATACGCCTAACATTCAGACCATATTTGAATATGACATGGAATTACGTATATTAAAATAGAACATGTTAATGTCACCCTGATAACACCATGATTTTAGTCTAATTAAACTCATAGAATGCTACAATTCCATTCACCCCAACTTTATACCTCTCACCTACAGTCCAGCTCCTGACAGCTGTGTGGTATGATGCCAAAGGAGGGTACCTGCAGACAATTGGGGAGGGCCATGGGCTGGGTATGGCTGCTGTCTACAGGGCCGTGCACACCGTCATAGCCTTACTCCTGTGCAATTGCCATTCATTCATTCCCAAGAACACGGGAAGAAATCATCTTGGAGGTCAACCATGTATTTCATGAAGCAACCGACTCAGGTATTCCCTAGGTCATAGGAGCCATAGATGGCACCCCGATCCCCACTCAGGTGCCTTCCCTGAATGGCCCCGCCTGCATGCGCAGAAACGAGTGTGCTGCATCGAACGTGCAGGTTGTAATCCTTGATCCTTGTGGTCATTAATGGCCTGGCAGCACACATAATGTATTCATACGGGCAAACTCTTCCTTAAGCACAATGGCAAACAATAGGGAATTTTGAGGCGGGTGGCTACTGGGTGACAGTGGGTACCCCCTCTGTTCGTTCCTCCTCATCCCCAAAGGAGGTACAGCCCCACTCATGCGGAGGCCTGGAATGTAGTGGAGCGGACCATTGGCATGTGGAAGACGCCCTTCCGCTGCATCCACAAATCCTCAGGGCCCCAACCAGGAGCTGCGCAGTGGTGGTGGTCACCACAATGTTCCACGACATGGCCCTTAAGTCCAGCATCAATCAGGAGTCAATGCCAGAGGGCAGTTAATAATGAATATGTTCAGTTAATCAGGCAACCTGCCTTTAAGTTTGAGTAAAAAAGGAAAACAAGAGCTGCACTCAAATGAAAACAAGGCCATGCACAGCAAAATAGCAATTTTATTTTTACCGGTCACCAGACAATTCGTCCTGCAGGACAACAGGCACAGTATCTGCAGGCATAGACAAGAAAGTGGCATGGTTGTGTGAAACTGCATACAAGTAATGCAGAAATGTGTTACTTTGCCCAGAGGGCATTAAAGTGGGCATGGAAATGGAGGACCTCTGATACTGTGCCTCGGCCAACTTGTCTAGCGTTGCCCTTTTTAGGACCATCCTTTCATTATGATGCCTTTTCCGCTAGTCTTTGAGCTCCCTCAACAATCGCAGCCTGTCCCTCTCCAAGTGGAGGAGCTCTCGGCTTGCACTGGCACTCCAGGTCAGGCCGCACCTGGCTGCCAGCTACCAGGGAGGACGTCCCCTGAGAGGTTCCAGGGTAGGAGGGCGCGTGTTGGTTGGGAGTTCTCATCTCCACAGACATTAATGCCTCCTCAGTGGCCGTTTGCTCAATTATGGCAATGGCCCCCTTTTCTTCTGGGGTCAGAGGAGGCACATGTTTATTCCACCCCAGTCACCCTTTCTCTCTCCCTCCACAGCGCTGCTCCCCCGTTCTTGGTAAGACTGGAATAGCCATGGCACTTCTTCTGTACTTCCTCCCTAGTTCTGGGGTGCTTGCTGGAAGCACTCAGCTTTGTAGCGATTACACTCCATAGCTGGGCTTTCTGTTTATTTGCCAATTTAAACTTGGACTTTGTGAAGAGGGCATCCTTGTTCTGCTCTATTTCATCTGACGGAGTAAGGAGCTTTTTGTTATTGAAGTAGACTTTCTCGTCTTCTTCCCCTCCATATTCAATCAGACACACCAAAGACCACTTACCTGTATGCCAAATTATGAGGACAACCGGAATCTTCATTGAATAACAATCAAATAAGCAGGCAAGGTGAAAGAAATTTCATATTATGAATACAAATTATTCAGCCTTTTATTCGGGGATTCTTTCATTTTCACGTTTGTGGTATTTTATTATAAACACGTTGGAGTGAAAATTATAGTTTCAATGTGTTTAATAACTGAAATAACAATATACCTAAGACACAACATACTTTATATTTAATGGGGAGACTATATATGAATGGCATATGACTCAAGCGCATTGATTGATCAACTTGTTATGTGTCAGTGAGGACACGCATTGCAACGACGCTCTGTCTAACGAATGTGTTTGAGAAACCCACGTGGGATGAGAGCGTCTGTTGCTTAAGAACCTCTTCAAACACACTCGTTATTGCTAAGATCCAACGTTACCCAGAAAGTTACCCACCCTAGGTCTGTTGCTACTGTCAACAACCACTCCAAAGCCTGTCTGAAGCTGCACACGGGTAGTTTAGAGTTGAAGAAAACCTGCGTAAATTACAAGAGTACTTGTGCTACACCGGCATGTCATAGATACTGTGCTAATTGAGATTCTGTAAAACACTTTCTTTCAAAAGGTGGCAACAGCCTGGTTTCTTCATTCATTATTTTTGTAAAAAAAAGTAAGTGGGTGGCTTTGATACAATCCTCAGATGAAACATGTCCACTGCGGTCTATCTGGAGAATTAGATTGAATAATAAAGAATAGAACTGCATAAATATATTGCAAAAGAAAAATACCCAGCTGAAGTATTTCATTGTGCGGAGACAATTAAACCTCCAGTCAAGACCTCAGCTATTCAGACTGTGGCCTCTGGCACAAAATGAAAAAACAAATGGTGCAATCAAATAGCCAATATACTTACAAAGGAGATCGTGAATTTTGGCATGGGACACTAATGAGCACTGTGGTGTACACAGGTCACTAGATATTTATTTCATTTTGGCTTCATCTTCTCTATGCATTTCTACTCTGACCAATTAAAGACAACAGAAAGCAATTACGTTCCTTCTGGCACAAACTGTAAAGCTGTTATTTCAAAGACTAAGGTAGAAGAAGCTGACACTGAAATTATTGCTTTGAACAGACTTATGTTCCGAAGTACCTGAGTCCAGACACTGAAGTCACCCCTGGTTATGCAAGCTAAACCCCAGGATAGATTGAGTCGGGAATAAGATTCTGGAGTGGAGTTCTTGTCTGTCTCGCTGTCTCCGTGATGGTCAGATTCCTGTCTGTCCAGGCTCTTCTCCCAGACCTGTCCGCCATGCCACCTGAATACCTGGACCTTAAGGGTGTCTTAGGTGAGTCTTGTGCCACCTCCCTGCCTCCCCATCGTCCTTACGATTGTGCCATTGAACTGCTGTCAGGCACTTCTCCATCCAACGATTGTCTGTTCAACCTGTTACCGCCTGAGACTGAGGCCTAGGCTAAATACATCCAGGAGTCTCTGACTGCCGGGATAATCCGTCCCTCCTCTTCTCTGCTGGGTTCTTCTTTGTGGGTAAGAAGGAACACTTTGCTCTTGTATCGACATCTTGGTTGGGAACCCTCTGATACTTATGTCTTCTGCTTTTGAGTCGCTACATGGGGCCATGTTTTTTGCTAAACCAGACCTCCAGAATGCCTACCACCAGGTCTGCATAAGGGAAGGGAGACAATTCACCTGCTCAATCGACACCCTGTGGTATCTCACAGTATGACTGGTGAGCTGCCAAGGCTTCTTTCATCTCGAAAAGAAAAATGTGACCTTGTGCTGAAAAGAAAAATCTCACTGTGGAAGCCCACAGCTGGGTCCCAAAGCTATCTACAAAAAGCTCTGACAATGATCCACAGAAAATCAATTCAGCCTAGATTCAGTCTACATTTGTCTTTAAATCTGACCTGATGAATGCAAGTGGTCTTGATAAAAGAAGTTGTTGTGTGCAGCCATCATGAAAATATTTAAAATATGCAACTTTCCATCAGCTCAAGTTAAGGACAAATGTTAATTGCATTCAAACCTTAGCTGCTTGTCCCAGTATATTTAAAATTGAAGAGCAAAGACACAAAGACAGAAAAAGGCAATTAGTGGTAGTTTTTGCGTAACTCAGTTAAGTGCACAATTGTCACTCGACATATGTAAGGCTCACTGAATAGGAAGGACGTGTCATTTTGTTATACCCGAGGCGGGGCTCAGTTGAGTAGCGGGAATCAGCAATCTAGGGCCACGCCTGCTGGACACCTGCCCTCCATTTGCCAATCTGGCGAAGGTTTTAAAAGGTGTGTTTTCTCCCGAGTAGGTGTCAGACCAGACACCGCAGTCACCCAAGAGAGAAAAAGCCAGAGCCAAACGGAGAGTGCTGAAAAGCAGAGTTCTGTTATTTTATTTTTTTTCTGTGTGATTTGTTGTTTTTGAGTTTGTGTGCTTATTATTATTTTTAATTATGTATTACTTCCAGCATTTATTTTCATATGTGAGATACAGCGACGCGCTCTCTCTCTCTCTCTCGATACAAGGGATAATAAAAGCGGCTAAAGCCATTGTGTTTGAAATTCCCTGTGTCCACTTATTCTGTACGTCCTAGGGGAGTCACATGACGTGTGACCAGCACAATCTGCCTACTAAGTGGTGGATACTTCCGTCAACACAACTTCCATCAGCAATTTTATTTCCCCAACAAATCCTCACAATCCACAGACCTACTTATCCAACTAATTAACAAGTAATGTACAGCGCAGCGTCACTGCTGACAAGCATGCGTTGGTTTATGTTCGCATTGCATACAGTGTAGGATACAGACCAGGAGTTGCATGGATGTGCACTGACATATAGTATACACTATTGACATTTTAGGTTACCTAAATTTTTCCCACCCAAAAGAAACTTCTTAGCTACATCACAGTAGCCCTGTCCTTGTGAAAAGCCCTAGCTTTGATCCATACTGCAGATGTGTTACAAATTATATATTAACTAAGTTTGTGATTCTCAGAATTTTTCAGACAAGCCCTCCTTTGGCAGAGGGAAATATGTTGGGACCGCCCTCCAACCATTTTACATTTGCAGACATATATCTTGAGATCAAAAATGAGACATGTTCACTTTAAACATTCAAAACATAAAAACGTTGTCCAACTCCTCAGTCCAGGGACTGAATTTGCTCAATATTCTGTAAATGGGCGAGGCATATGAAGGCCTGTTTGTGAATGTTAGTGAATGTTCTTTTAGGCCAAACTGACAAATGATTATCCATTTTCAATATGGATGCAGGGGCATGCTGGTGAATTATTTTTGCTAGAGACCATCAGTATTCCAGCAACAGTTACTTCTCATGAATATACTACTCATGTGCTCAACATTCTCTAACACACAGTCTCTAATGTATTACATTCAATCATTTCATTCATTGTAATCTACATTCTGCTCTGTCAATTAAAATAGTTTACCTCCACTCACTGTACTCTTCCTTGCAGTTCTCTGGTGTCCCTCTTTCCCTCAGTGCAGAAAATTAATTTATAATATTTTTTGATTGAAAAACATCAATACACATTTTTCCCATAATTCCCTGCAGTGAGTTCCCCCCTCGTAATAATCGGTAAGTGGGCACGGCACATTCATGCATTCATATTAATGGAGCAAAGCCTCGACTGGCTGACAGTACAGGTGACGGCTCAACCCCCCCTGCTCCGGTAAATGTAAACTGTGCTCCAAAGCGCAAGTGCGCAGAACAGAATAGCCGTAAATCACGCCGATGTCTATGCCAGCTGAAAAGGTCACGGGGGAGCGATATAAAAATGATCCAAGCCGCAACATCACAACTGGAACCAACTTCGAGCCAGTTGGAAAACTGCTCAGAATTTTCAAATGCATTCATGCTGATACCTCCATATCCAAGTGTCATAAAATTTATAGGAAAATAAGATGTTGTCCAGAAGAAGGGGCCTGCGGTAGGTTTGCCAAGCATGAATGATCGAGTGGAGAGTCACAGAGAAAGCAGCTGTAGAAAACCCAGTGATGACTCTATTTGTCTTTCACCGAGGTGCTACAAAAGTGACAAATATTTACACCGATCATTTATAAAAAAGGAAACCATACACAAAACAACTGAGTGAAAGAAAATTCCTTCTTAAGTTGGCAATGCTGATAGGCTAACGGGCTAATAGGTTTTTGTCCCTGTATAGCATAGCAGCCTGCTCCCTTAGCACAACTGAACAGACTCCCAAAACAACTTAAGTGCAGCCCTTTTAAAGGAACAGACATCACCCCCCCACCATTGCCTGACCTAAATGAAGGAAGCCAAAGGCAAAAACAAAAAACCCACAACAATGAAAATATCTACAGTCAACAGATATCTTACAGGCTGCTAAACATTGCATTTTAGCTTGGCTACGCTGAGCATCCCTACTCAAAACAAAGGGAGAGATACTATCCTCTCGTACTGGCAGAATTTGTCCACAGAAATATGTTAAATGGTACTGCCAAATCTATTTAACAGGCAGCTGACCAAAAGTTGTGTTTCATTGTACATCCACTGATTAAAAAGGTATAGTTAAACAAATCACATTTTTGGTTAATAATTGTTGCAACTCTAAACACAACAATCATACATTTTGCAAGCACACTTAAAACAAAACAAAGTTCATGCTGGCACAGTAAATCCCATGATAATGATATATGACATACAGGACCACTGTATTTGCAGGTGTTCAGCCGGCCAGGGAGGCCACTAGAGAACAAAGGAAGTGATGAGTTTAACTGGCTTAACCCCTGCTTTTCCCTTGCAAGGCCAATCACAGGACTCACAGCTGCACCACAAACATGTGTCTCTACTCCATGAACCACCAAGAGGCCTGGAATTTTATGCTTTTTTCCCATTAACTGGGAGTTGTAATTTCTGCATAGATCCATATCAATACCTTGTAAAATATTCAGATATGGAGTTATATTATTGTGGTACATTTACATATTTCAAAATAGTCAGATCAGAGTCTTCATGTTCATACATTAGTATTTTAGCAGAGAAAGTAATAAATAAATTATATTATGTGTAAGAAGTTATGGGAAATGTTGATTTACCCCATGCCTGAGTGAATACATAATATAAATGGTTACTTGTGCAAAAAATGTACATATTTATAATAATCGTAACAGGAACAAATTATGTTTTATACATATGGAGTTAAGATAAAAATGCACATACAAGGTCACTTTAAATCCTCCATTTCCCACTTTTCTTAATAGGGGTTTCTCAAAGAAGAAAAACACATGCTTTGGTATTAGTGCCTGCTTTTCAGGTCTTAAAAATTTCCATGAAAATAGGAGGCTTGAACCAAATATAAACTGCAGTGAATTCGACTGAGTCCAGCACTTAATGGATCCAATTTACAACAAACCTGTCTACCAAATCCAACAAATGCATATACATGTGAAACATTTCATATGCTTTCACAGCAAAGGAACACATTTGCATTTTCGAGAAAAGCAATTCTTAACTCTGAATGGCAACTATTACACCTGCTCAGAGCCTTTGCAATGAATCTCAACTCACAGCATGATACATAATTTAACAAACTCACAAGCAACTGTTAAGACTCAGCCTCTTGTTTTCCTTTGAATCAAACACACTCCTGTTGTTGATCATGCAGGTCGATAGAACAATACTCATCAAGATTTCCACCAAGGCACATTCCAACAGGCACTTGCCAAAAGCAAATCGGGTCATCTTTTTTGTTTAGCAGAGTGTCCTGTGCTCCATCTCTAAGATAAATTAACATTGCATGGTCGGATGAATGATAATTACTGTTGTTTTACTCTGTTAGGAGGGACCCGGATATGACAAAACCCACATGAGTCTATAGGTCCATCCTCCCAGGTGTCAGCTATACAGGTGTAATGCCACGTGGGGTGTGTTTTCATGGCACTCATTGGGTCCCTTGATATGAGTACAGCTACATTGAGTGCCACATGATATCTGAATATCACTGCTGAACAGGTGCATGCTGGGTATCCATAATGACAGCCGTGTATCCATCTGTGAACGGACTTTTTTCAGAGGATGATGTGCCATGCCATAAGGCTAGGATAGCGATAGTGAAAATTATTTCCCTCTGTCTGATTTTCAGTATTTGTGTATACTTCTGACATTGAATTGTATCCAGTTGTATCCAGAAAACCTAACATTAGACAAAATAAAACCTGAGTGAACTAATACAAATGAGATTCTGATTCTCATTTTATTAATTTATTAAGTTCTGAAATACCCAGTGTCCACATAAAATAATTGACCCTTTATTAGCAATCTCTGCAACCAAACACATCCTCAACTTGTTGATTTATCTTTCAGAGTGTCCAGGGGGAATTTTGACCCACTCCTTTAAACAGAATTAATGATGATGATGATGATGATGACGATGGATTACGTTTACATTTTATCTTGACACCCAAACCCTCTGTTTTACGTCCTGTCACAATATCTCAGTACGATTTAAAGTGCTCTCCATATTACACATTTTTTCCTTCTGTACTCCACAATTTTTGATTATAATCAAAAAAATCAAACGCAGTTAAATTGCAGATTAAAGAAATGAAGGCACTTTTTATACATTTCAGATCACCATTATGGAGGGCACTTTGTCTAGACTTAGGCCATTCATTGCATTCCTTGTTCTTCAACCATTCTGAAGTGGAGTCCCAAACCTTGACTGAGTACCAAATCAAGGAATACTTCCCTACAGTACAAATTACACAAACAGTTTTGTGATTAGAGAAATTCAGTGACTGACATTTATGCACACCCACTAATGATTCCATTGAAAAGCTGAAACTGTCGCTTTCCATAACCTCTACGAATCAGCCGTCGCCATAATCCACACGAGATTCAGAATATTTACCCGTCCCTGTCCCTCAAGTCTTTACCATAATATGTCTACACATTTTAAAAATCTTCTCAAGATAAAAAAGGATCTGTCAAAAATGAATTATGTGCTTTGCAGATATTCTCGAGGAACAGAAACAAACACAGCCATCCACCGAGGATTATCTAACCTCCACTCTCCATCAAGAACGAGTCTCTGTGGAAAACTGCAACCGTTACATTGAAGAGGGAATGGCGTTCGGACACTTTCTGAGATGGGATGGGAAGTAGCATGCGGTTTGGTTAGCGTGTTTCACTTACCTCCACAAATATGAAGCATGGTATAATTGAATAACTGCGATACGTGTTTTCAAAAGCCATTTTCTCTGGTGTGAGTCTGTCACAACCTGAAAGTCAGGAGAAGGAACTATCATTATATCAGTTTAGATCTCATTTCCATTAGATCATCATATTGTTCTCAAGTCCAGACAAGGCTATGTATAACACACAATTGTCTGTATTTATTTGGAGCACCATTTAGACTGGAACTGTTATCTGTAATGTATACAATGACAAATTACAGCTCTCCTCAGCATTTTTTCAAACTCAGAAAAAGGCTACACACGAATTCAATTAGCTGGATGAAGAAGCTCCAGCAAAAGAAATACTAAATGTTCAATGTGCTGCAGTTACAACCATGTATTAATGCATAATTGGGGGTTTGAATTGTCAGGGATGTCATGATACAAAATTATCATGATACATAGGCAATGATACAGAAGTATTGAGATTCTTAGAACATTGTGATATGGTGGTGAGTAGAATAAAACTCCAAATGCTCAGAGATCTCAGTGATGACTGAGCGTCATGGAGAGAGGTACAGAACAGTAACATAGAAACTAGTAACCTAGTAACCCAGAAACCAAGCAGTTCTCTGTAAAAGGCAGTTACAGTTGGTTAATATGTGCGTCAGCAATGGAAAGTTACACACACACACACACACACACACACACATACACTCTCTTTCAATCTCAGCCTAGACTCAAGGAAAACAGACAGAAACAAGAGCTTGAGTTGGGGCAGGAATACACTTTAAAAATTAACAGACAAATTTTCTTCCACAATACTACAAAGCATGGCTTTTCACTACAACATCAGAAACATTACTATCAGCTACATCAGCCTATTTTAGAATGTATTAAAATGTCTGTCAATTTAAATGCACATTTCAAAACAGATTCTTACCTAGAGTCTAAAGATGATTATTTTCAAAAACCATAGTGCAAATGTGATTCACTGTTAAACGTATTTTATACAGAGCCTCAATATTGATCATTCTGATTCTCAAACTTTTTAATACTCAATTTATGCATGGTGTAATATGTGACATCACAATGATTCATCTTTCTCTGATGTGTAGTTTTCATTTTCCATTGTTTACCATTTACTATTCTCAGTTAATTCATACAGTGTTGTTACAATCATGAATCTGACTGCATGCATTCATGGGAAAGGAACGGTTTAAGTAGTGAAACACAATTGGATAAGAGTTATACAAGGTCAGGAAATGTTCCTTCCTCTCTGTTCTCCTTGCCTTTGGAACATGACTCAGAGCAGGATAAGTACTCTGTGTTACGTTATGTAACTCTGTTGTGTGTCTGTTATTTCCCTGTGTAATGCTCAATAATATAGACAGGTCTACATGATAGTTTCCCCACACCGGCCGCAGACTCAGCACATTTCATGCGAAGGGCGTCTAAAGTAAAGCTAAAAAGGGTCCGTGACTCAAAAAGTGCACATAGTTACAGAGAATCCCCAACAGTATACTGTAATACAAGTTTTCGTATTTGAGTTTAGCTGAAACATTTACTTTTGGTAATATTTACAAACGTTTATGAAGTCATACATTCATCACCTTCATCAGCTTTGGTGTGATGACAGTGTGTGTGACTACACTAATGAGGTAATTATATGGCAGTACTATTTGTGAAAGAAATGGACAGTGGAAACAGAAGTCGTGTATTCAGCTAATTTGACGTTAAGAGAATTATGGGTTATTTTGACAGCTAGCCATGGATATATTAAACTTTTCCAAGTTTGCCTGGAAAATCACTCTTAACAGATTGGCAGACAGAACATCTTTTTTCAATATTCATTCAAATGAACTCTTTCATCTCAGACATTTTAGTGCATCTTTGGGGTAACAGTCTTTGGCAACGTTGCTCTTCTCCATTTAATCAGCATCTCATGAATCTAAACATTTTAACACAAAATAACAGAGGAGTACATGTGTGAAAATTTGTATATAATTTCTATCGTTTACGTAGGAGCTTTTTATAGCAGCTCAAGCTTACAATGGCTCATTATGTTACTGATTTAACAAAATGTATAAAAAACAAACACCTTCAGGGTCGTTTACCTTCACGTTACAGTTCACAAGGTAGTTAGCGTTGTTTACAAAAACCAGCGCTTTCAGGAAAAGTAATGGTAAAACAATAAAGAGATACTTTGGAAAGATGAATCTTGAAACCATGTTTATAAGGGGGATTCTGTTCAAGCTTATTGTATACTGTATACATGTTTAAATGAAAAGGCTATTTTCTATGTAAACTGGGGATAAAAGATTAGCCCATTATTTTCATATAACATATCATTTCTCCTGCTTATCAGGCTTGCCAAAAGTGTATTAAAGGTTTTTGTCAAAGCTCATTTCTGAGGAAAAACTCAATTCAATCAACCCCTCTTAGGCAACGATAATACTAAAGCATTCATTACATTACTGTTTTGCTGGTGCAAAAAGACTAAGGGCCTTGACACACTAAGCTGACTTTAAAGAGCTAGCAGTTACCAAGGCCGATTGTTTTGAGTCACCTCATGTCACCTATATTAATTTGCACCTGAGTACACCAGAAGGGCTACAGTTGTGGGCCCGCATGCGCGTACGTTCTATACCTGTGTGAGAGGAAGTAAATCTTCAAACCAGGAGGTGGTGGTAGTCTGTATTCTCAACTCATACAAGTAAAGCGGAAGACTTCGGATTTTCTGAAGATAAACATTCCAGATAAAAAGTAGCGACTACCACTGACGTTGTCAGCTTTTGGCCTTTGGCTTGTGGAAATTGGCCTTTTCGTGGCCAAATTGTGTTTACAAGGCTATGTGTGTCATCTGTAGAGTCTAGGTGCAGGAAATGGAAGTGTGGTCAATGACAGTGCAACTCATGGGACCAGATTATGGTCTTGTATGGAGCGATGGCATTGAAATTAGTAGGCTATAGGGAAGACTGGGTAGTGTCTTTGAAGACTCTTTTTAAAATACAAGATGATTTTTAAAATATTCATCATATAGAATTAGTTTATATTCAGTATTTCCTACTTTCATGCTCCCCTTCTAATGTACATTTCTAATGTACATATAATTTAAATATTTACAGGTAGGCTAAAAGGATCGATGATAGTTCACACAATTAAGGATTGTAAACAAAGTCGTGATTCTATGATCAACGTACTGGCAGTAAGACAGCATGTGATTGGTTAAGGTAATGTGTTTGCTCCAATCACAAATCATGTCCCTGACATTGTGTGGTCAAAAACTTGAATATGTGCTAAAAGTATTGCTAATCCTGGCCTGTAGTTTAGGGCATATTCAATTCAATCAAAACAGCATTTAGCTTCTTTAAGGGAGTATGATATTACATGTAAAATTGAAAAGAACACATTCCAAAGCTTTAATCTCCGTTTAAATAAGGAATTTGTGTTATAATGTCAAATTTGTTTTGATTGAACTGCATATGCCCTAAAGAGATGAAATTGAGATTGAATCCAGCCATGTCATATCGTGGTAATATTTTGTGATAAAATTAGATAGACTGCAACATCTTGAACATATTGCAAAGAGCAAGATGTGCTCTCAAGCAGTAAATCTGCTGCCTTACAAGCTACACTGTTGCCTATCATCAAGACTGCAACATACTGACATAATTAATTCAATGAAAGAAACATGCCAGTAAGGAAAGACATTTGTGATTCTGGCTATCCAGCCAACTGCTCTGCGCAAGCATGTAGCCTTTAAGCTCGTTTACATATACCATCAACATTCGAATACCCCTCGGTTTGTGCTCAGAATATGAATGAGTCGAAAGTTTTGGCTGAACAGATCACAGGCATCCAAATGCTCTCATATTCCTGGACAGATGGTTTACCACACAAACTCCTGAGCAACCACAGTCTGTGAAGTGTTGCACTTCACACAGCATATAGTAGGTATAATGAGTTATATTTGAAATCTCCAAAGGTTGATAGAACCAGTCAGGCAGCTGAAAAAGGCACTCACGTGGTTCCGCTTTTTGGGTTTTGATGTGTAATTGTTAAGGGTCAAAGAAGCTTTGTGTCTGAAACCACCATTTATACTACTCAACAATTTAAAAAACTATATTTTTGACTATTTTTAAACACACACTTAAAAACTAAGAGTGTTTTGTACTATTAAGGGTTGCAAAGTACAGATATGATCCCTCTGCTTTAGGGTTTTTCCAAGATTTTAGACAAAACTCATCAGACAACACATGTCTTAAAGGAAGCAGAGATATAGCCTCTTTAAAATGTTCACTATTGCACAACTGTTATATTCAAGAAGCTAACAGGACAGACTGATTAATTTCAATTTATATACCAGATGCCATATTCAAAAGTGTTTTCATTTGAAGGACCTCTGAATTTTCTATAGCAGTAGTTAATTTATAATGCTCTTGTCAAGAAAGTATGGTGGGTGGATATAAATATGCAAGATAACAGATCAAAATAGAGCACACTCTTGCAAGCTTTGGAGGTTAGCTCTAAAATGATGTTTTATGTATCCCTGTCTCTGAGCAGGATGTATAAGAAGTGGACTGTCGCACACAAAGAGCTGTCTCTCTCCGAAGCCTTATTGTTTAAGAAAAGTTTTATTCCCAGATCAATTCAATAACCCCAATAGACCAAAAGACCAAAAGACCAAAAGTTCTGAGGGTGTTTGTTGCTCTGGAAAGAAAATGACTTGTGCAAACCTTGAAGTACCACTTTTATTTGATTTCACATTTTCTTCCACACCTTTCCACAAGAACAGAAAAGACAAGTTTTCTGTTTCAGGCCCTATCCTGCAATAGGATTTCTGTGAACCCAAGCTGTTGGCAGATGGTAGATATTATCAAAAGACTGGTACACTGTGCAAGCCACACATCAGGTTCCTCTGAGATAAAACTGAACACTGCGATATCCAAATATTTTACTGTATCTGTTTGGGCCTATATAGAACAAAATCAACACTGTCTGCAATGTTCCCACCTGCATCACTGATAACATGTTCCATGTCTTATAAAAACCAAACTCGAAATATCCTACATTAAGATAAAGTATATTTTACATTTTTACTAGCTAAGCATTATTCTTGGTAAATGATGTAGCCTGCACCCTAAAGATTACAGTATCAATTTTTAAGCGATTGCTTACATAACTGAATGCATTCTAGGCAATATTGTGTTTTTTTTTCTTCTGTTTTCAAGTACAGTAAAGGGTCTCTTGAACCTATATGATACTATCAGTGCAAATTCATCATGCTACCTAAACCAAAATGGAAAATAATGACCATACTTCTTTATAATGGAGTGAAATGAGTTTTTCCATAAAATTTGACATTTAATGTGTCAGTTAAAATGGGCTCATACTACAATTTACATACACAGTTCAAGTCCAGCAGGACAGACAGGCCAGAATCTGAAGCTAAAGCCAAGTGTCCGAGAGGCAATCAGCCCCCTGCAACCCCCTGGTCACATGCTCTGGTCATGTCTGTCTCTGGGTAACTTCTGGTCCTCAACATTCAAGGTGTTCTCTGAGATTTGTAAGAAAACTATTAACCCAAAGGTTTGAAACAGCGATTTTTGGTACTTGGCACATTACCTTGTGCCAAGCAGGCTTGCCTCATTATTATCATGATGACTAGCTCTTTTTAAGTGGAAATCAGCAAACCCATCCTCATTTTTTTACAGTGGATGAGAGAGGCAGCTTGAAAATTTGAGCTAAACAATGCATGGTTCACTCCACAAGTACAATGGGTCCTGACACTCTTTTATCTACCATGTGGAGAACCTCTCTTTTCACGGACATAATTTGATAATCCGGAAGTCTTTTTTTGTAATTGTTCTTTGATTTTCCCCTGAATAGTGAATGCTGACTCAGGAGGAGGATGCTGTGTCATGTGATTCCTCAGAGTCACATGATGACTGGCCCCCACTTCTTTTCATGCTGCAGGCTCAGCACCAATCACACACTGCCTATGCTGTTGGAGGATCATGCAGTCAGCATATGCTCAGTTTGTACACCTGCAGGCACCCTGATAACCACTAGGGGTCAGCAAACTTAACCCCTACCATCCCTAGCAAGGCTGGGCTAAAGCAAAGCATCAGCTATGACTGGTAATGGCAAGGCTGGGATTCAAACACCCAACCCCAGGTAAACGTTTAACCCTGTGAGCCAGTCAGAGGGCCATCTTTGTCATTTTTAGTTTTAATTTAAAGGTAATTCAAAGTGCTCACACAAACACTTCCTCACACTGTTATATTTCATTATATTTTTAATTATATATTTTTTCCCTTCCTCTGGAAACATTGATGAAATTATAAAAAAAACATTGAAAATGTCTAAAACATTTTTCTAAAAACACAAAACATCTAACTTTTTTCCATTATTTTTAGTTGTAAATTGAATGTTCATTTTAAATGTTATGTTCAGAGTTTGGAACAGTGAGAAGGCAACTTTTGCTGGAATGACTTCATAGTCATGCTTTGTACTGTTTCTCAATGCAGGTTATTAAAATTATACCAGACCCTGGTTGAATTGGTGTTTCTAACAGGAGGGTATACAGTATATTTCAGTAATATTCATTACCCATCAGAATCAAGTAGGTTCATGATGTGCTGAGATGTACATTCATGTTATAAATTACAAGAGAATGAAGCAGTATGTATATGTAAGTCTAGCATTTTCAAGAATTGTTAAGTTCCAATGTGGAACTTACCAGTACACACACACACACACACACACACACACACACATAATCAGAAATCAGCATGCAAAGCACAATTCATCCTCAGTTAAACAAAATGATATCCTGCAAATTATCATAAATCTAATAAACAAAATATCATTCTGTAAAAAATAGTTTCAATTACCTTGTAACTCAGTACTAAATTGCAAGTTGTCATATTGGATATGAGACTTGCATTAAGCCTAGACTGAATCAATATTTGTCCTAATGTTTACTGTTAAATTAAAATGTAGCAAGTTCACTGATTATAAAAATGCCTCTTTTAATTATGTTTACACTGTGTGTTTACCCCAGCAATTACTTCCTGGGCAAAGTCAAATTAAGTCCAATGACGACTGAGACAACACCTCTGACATTGCAGTTTTAGAGTTATATAATCTATTGTTGCATTCCCAATGGGTGATACATGTGTTTTGTTTTAATTTTCAAATTTTAATGATTTTGTTTTTTTTTTCGAGATTGTTATGACAGTGTCACTGTTGATTCTACAGTATGTTGAAGGGAACCCTTTTATATAGAATACATTCCTTTCTTCCTCTCTTCCCATTGAAAGACTTCATCTAAACATATATTATTTTGAATCTGGTCAACACCTGCCTATTGCTCTGTTCTAAGTCCTAAATGGTGACAAAATGTCAAAACTAAATGCTGAATTTTGCATATTGCAGCTGAAAACTTAATTCTGGGGGCAGCCTGTAGTCTAGTCACTAACTTAAATGACTGAAACCCCTGCAGTTGGTGGCTCAAGCCCCAGTCTAGCAAGAACACCATTGCTGTTGGGCCCCTGGGCAAGGCCCCCAACCCCACATTGCTCCCATGGGGGATTGGCCCTTGGCTAGCCTAATCAACTGTAAGTCACTTTGGATAAGCATCAGCTAAATGAACATTATGTCAAACTGCTCATCAGTGTCATAATCAATATTGATCTGACTTGTGTGTACCATCTCATGCCTCAGATATTGGATTATTAAAATATATTTCCCTACAGACCACATAATGGAGGTAATAGAATGTCTAAGCATAGGAAACTAACCTGCAAGCATCATCAACAAGTTACCATGATATTTCCCTTTGTTTATTTAACACATGGTGCATAAACTTGACCATAGCACATTGTGGAAGCCATTACCTGAGGCTCCACAAAAATATTCTCAGTTCCAGTGGCAAATGTTCTTTCTCTTCGCCGTTTTACTTCCGTTTGGTAATGTCAAATTTAAACTTTTATTCCAACAGTCTCTTTTTCCACTTCAGGGTGCTTTATCTATGATTCAAGAGGCAGACTGAGGCACATTGAATGGTGCCCACCAGGCATAGTAATGAAATGACAATACAGTTCACAGCATTCCCAATTAAGAACAGGGTGCTTCAGGCCATATCAAGTCTGCCTGAGAACTGCTGACCGAAACCAATACATTGCAGACTCCTGGTCTATGAATTATGCAATTGGATCAACCTGACCAGTGCATAACTTAAAGCTACAATCAACACTGTAAGTGCAGACTGCAGGTCCCATGGCACACCTTAAGCTGGAAGCTAATACTCAGGCACTGTCAGAAAACTCAAAAGCCTCTTTCCCCAGCAGACTGAGAAGGCGGAAAATCACTGGGAGAAAAATAATGATATGATAACAAGAGCCTACTGAAGATTCAGCTCCAGTGTGCTCTGCCCTTTGAATAATGGAAATCACATTTGTTTGACTCATAAAAAGCCATTTTTCATAAAAATGCTGTGACTGATACATTCTGGGTGGAAAAACAGTTACACAGAATGGTGGTGAGATCAGATATGAGTTCCATTCTTTTTTTGATATCAGTTTTATTTTTGCCAACGAATCTGGGGGGTTGAACATGGAAACTGGTCAAAGTCTTCCTCAGTTCTCAAAATTCGGAAAGGTAACGAATCTATCAAAAAAAAAAAAAAAAAAAAAAAAAAACTCATTCAAGTTCTGTCACTAAATCTTTTGAGCATCAGAAATCACATGTATTCATAATAAATAAATAAATCAGTAAAATCATGTTATAAGACATCCTGAATAATGTAGGCCTCTGATGTAAACTATATTACACCTCCAGGATACTATTTACTCTTTGACATCACCACAGGCCAGATTCTATATAGTATTCGCTGACAGAACATATAGGGCATGTTTTACTGAATGTTTGCTGTGTTGGGCAATCATTTATTACATTTTGAAAGGCAAATAATTAAAATCCCAACTTAAGTATTTTGTAGATGTTACGTGAACCTGTACATGTCATTCAATTTTATGTAACAATGATAATAACTACTAGACATTAATTCCATACTGTTTTTGAAACAACATTAAAGGTACATGAATAAAAACATAACATTTGTTATTATGGAAATCGCTATCATAATGTTACAAACCTGAAAACCTTGAATCTAGTGGATGCTGACGTGCGTCACCCTAAGAACGTTGTACGCACGATTCATACTTGTATTGTCGAAACGTTATCCATTCCACTTACAAATAATTGTACAATATCATTGATACTATATGATTGTCCTTCATCATATAATTTTAATGTCAGCCTACAAAATGATGCAATTTGAAAAAATCTGGCAAACATCAATTGGGAGATCACTTGCAAACATCAGTTACCGATACGTCTAATTGGTGTTTGATGTAGGGGGTTAGCTTGGGGTGGGGGAGTAATGGAATCCCAAAAACGACAATCCAATGAACAGACGTCGTTGGCTAGCTCCTGAAAAACTAGACCCATAATAAATTCGTTAAACTCATGAAGTCTTGTTTTATTCATTTAGTCCTGCAAATGATTTCTCAAGGAATCCGTTTGTATGACATTTCTTTGATGCAGTCATGCATGCCCTAAACAACGCAAATATTATGTTCTGATTACCATCATGTACCATTACCGTTCATGTGTGCCTTAGTATTTATACGAGTAATCCTGCTGTAAGTCATCGTGATGTTAAAACTGCACTTCACTGCATTAAGGATGTATTTTCAAGCCCAGATATAAAACATCAAAAGATCACGATTTCGGAATCACAAACTAACAGCTCAATACTCAGTAATAAAATGTGCAAGCAATGCAATAGCTGACAATAGGAATAGCATGCATAATTTCTTTTAAAATTTACGAACATTTGCGTCAACCGCCTATGTCCCTTTCCAGACTTACCTTGCAATGAAGATTTCCTTTTGTGAGGATGGAAATACATCAAAGAAAACAACAGGGAAATCCCAAAAATGACAGGTGTTAATCCATGTTTTTTTTCCACCGTTTCAGTATCACAGCACTTGGTGACTGGGGTTGTGATTACAGGATGTCGTGTTTGTTGAAGAGGTTGAATACAAGCAGTGAGTAGGGGGGAGGAGCGTGAAAGCGTAAGGTCCACAGCAGTTGGCGTGAAGCGAAGGAGACATATAACCACACTTCGCTGCGGTGCTGTAGCATCACAGTGCAAGGACCCATTGAAAAACGACACCAAAACAATAATCGTGCCCGACAGTGCAATACCACCTTCCTGACCTCGTCTGTATTGCAAAAATGTTAATGTCGCATGCTGTGATGGCTGTGGTGGTCTTGTCGGAAGATGTGCCGAATGCACCTTACTCGCCGATATGTGAATTATGCACTGTGCTGAATGACAGAAAAATGCTCATGATTACGGAGTTAAATTTACGTGGCTTTGCAAGTAAATCAAATGGAAAACACACTCGTGGTCACTGTAAGGAGAAATAAACGGGTAAGGTTTGAATAGCAGTGTACAGACTATTTTGTTCTGGACCGTGAATGTGCAAATAAGTATGATTTACCATTAAAGAAACACAAACAAACGCACTCTTATTTCCTCTGACCCTGGGTGATGTAGCTTAATACACATCTGCCGTCCTAGCCTTCGTGAATACTTCAAGGTTTCCCAGTTACCTACAAACTGTTTCGGCATGTCTTTGTTTTTGTTTATGTGAAACAATGTACAATTATTTAGGTAACATTAGTAACCGGTATACCACTGTGTTACATTGCATATTGAAACCTGTACACTGTGCTGCCGCTAATGAATCCTTGTGAAAGCTTTCTGAGAATGTGGGCATGTTTACTTTTGAGAAAAATCCAAATTATACTATGGGACACTTTACTGTGGGGGGTGGGGTTGTTGCCAGTTCATTGTAGGGCCAGACAGATTTCTTAGTCACAAAAACAGAATACCTAAGGGCAGTTTGGCCAGTCCAGTCCACCAAACCTGCATGTCTTTAGACTGTGGGAGGAAACTGTAGAAGACCCGTGTAGACACTTGGAGAACACGGAAACTCCATACATACACACAGAACTGAAACTTGGTCCTTCTTGTTGTGATGGTTTCAGACAGTACAACCATGTTTTGTACTACTCATGCAGCAATTAGCCACCAAACAGATTACCATTTTAAATTACTGCTGGTGCACTGTCAAGGTATCCTTGGTATTAAAATGCTGAACCTTAATTAGTTTAGTAACATATCCACCCTTATCAGTGGATACTGTATAATTAAAGGATAAGGAGTATGATTCACTTTATATAAAGATATATGGTAAGAAAAATATCCACCTGTTTGACATTTTTTAAGAGCTCATATACCACAGTTTTACAAAGACCGACTTCAGTTGCTTGACCCACATATCTGTGGTCTTTCTTTTGAATAAAACAGTGAAAACTACACAGTATAGGAAAGAGAATGGCACTTGTTGACATTTGCTCATTTAATAAAGGAGCACTCGAAAAGCTACAGACTACATACATTCCCTTCAGTTCCTCCATTCAGTTATATGGAATTGAAATAACCTGTGTTTTTCCCAAATGGACAAAATGCACATGTGATTTTTTCCAGTTCATTAAGGACAAATATATTACAATCATAAGCCATTACCACACATAATGGGCCGAATTCAGACCCGCACTCAAGTGCTTTTTCCGCGTAACTTATCATTGCGAGAATGGGAGACTTACATGGAAAATGCACTTTAGCGCAGGTCTGAATTCGGCCCAATGTGCACTGCCATTTTCTTGTGGGCAGATATGACCTGATGTCTGTCGTGAATACATTTCACAGTGGAGTGATAATTCATACCTCACCAGCTTCTTGAGCACTTCATTCATTTTATTCCCTTCCGGTGTGTTATTGGGCCATTAAATTATATTACAGAAAAAGAGACGAGTTTGCTGCAACCAGCTCTCATCATTACTTGATAACGGTAATGATGAATTTGTATTTTTGTTGTTGTTATTTTTTCTTACTAGACTTCTGTCTTATTGTAGCTTAGTTTGCCAGTCATATTTGTCTGAATAGCAAAATGTATAAATAGCTACAGTTGTCATGCAGGGTCCTTTTTATTAAGTTACAGTGCTGGTGATACGCCACAATTATGAAATAAAGATTTCCACAGGAAGTAATTTGAAATAAGCGTGCCATCAAAAAGTGGATTGATAATGGTAAGAAATTCTCTATCTCTAAATCAGACTTTGAGGTCTATGACGCATTATGTCATCTCAAAAGGCAGTGATATTGACTGGATCTACAGCCTCTTATTAACCAGTACAACTGATGGAAGTTTTGGAAAACAGGGCTGGCTAACCCTCCTCAGAGACATGGAAACAGGTGTGAACATGACCCAGCGAAACCTGTTTATGACCTCATGGCGTATGATTTTACTAAGTCAGGTTAGGGCCAAAATAGTGTTATTTTTAGCTACACTTTGCAAGGAAGGAAAAAGGCAAACTGATAGACAAGCTACTGTACAGTGAAAAAGAATATAGATAAGAGCACTACTAAATAATGTAGAGACATTTAAAAAGTTATTAAGTAACTATTCCTCAGGCCTCCCTCAAGTATTAAATAAGAATGAAGGAATGTAGGGGTGTTTTCAATATTTTAAATGTAGTTATATGGTGGGCATTTAATGGATAAGTCATGTTTTTTTTCTGTTAGCTTTGGGCTAAGGGTATGTCACATCAACACAGAGCATGGCTATACCTAAACATATTAACCAGGGATTAAATATAGGAAATATACTAAACATATGTACTATATGTACTTAAGTACATGTACAGGAAATATGGAACACTTTACAAAAATATAAAAAAAGACTATGTACATTTACAAATTACAGGTCTGGTTTCCTGGATAGGGATTAAACCTAGTCCTTAACTGGGTTTAATCTAACATTTTTCAATGGACCTCTCCATTTAATTTTTCTTGTTGTGTGTAATCCAGATTGTGTAATCCATGTCTGGTAATCCAGCCTATTCTGACACTACTTAATCCGAGACTTAATAAAGACACTTATTTAATATTTCCCCTGTGGGATAGATTAGTTATTTAGAATTCATTTAATGCAGTACAAATGTGTATTCCGTTTAATAATAATTGAAATTATAATTACACTGAATTTTTCAGAAGCATCTGTGATTAGAATATGAAGATAAAAACCTACATATGAATGCCCTACGTATCTTCTTTTTAATATACATTTCTCCATCCACTGAACATAGATTACTATATACCCATAATTTTGGAATTTTTTTCTGCAGAAATAAAAAGGGTCACCATTCATTACTTCTTATTGTGATCTTCAATATAGGATTTGCACAAAAACATAGAAATGATTATTAATATTATTGTGTAATATAAGCATTGTCCAGTCTCAGTGAGGGTGTGTGTGATGCTGCCAATATTGATTATGGCATCCGGTTTCCCTCCCTCCTAGTTCCTGGTTCCTTCTACAGTTGTCATAGTGATAGTAGTGGGGAGGGGCATAAGTATGTGAGGGGATGGCTTTTAATCAATGTGACACCATCTTAGGTGGAAGACATGTTTTAGAGATGAGCCTTGAGAAAAATGTCCTACTGCTATGACAGCAAGGAAGCATGACAAAAAAGCTTATGTTTATTGTTCCCCGATCTGATGATGAAATGAGATTATGAGACATATGGAAATTGTTTACTTGAAGGATATTTTTCATCTGTTGGGAGTAATATTAACATCTTCCATGTGCAAGCTGTTTATGTGTTTTCAGTTTGTTTAATAATTATACGCTGGAAATGACTGCCCCAGGCCAAAAATGGAAGGGCAGACAGAAGATGTTTTTATACATCATGAAATTATGTCACACCGGTCAGAGGGGATATCCGTGCACGAAAAGTGCAAATATTTTATCTGATCCACATAACAGACATAGAGACCGAAATATAATCTCTTCATGTTGTGAATCAAAGACTGATTTGTGAAACAGAAATTATATCACAGATGAAATGACAAAAACTATCACATTTTCACTTAATTTTTTACAGCAGCAGTTAAAAAGCATGATCGAAACTAAAGCAAGTCTCGTTTTATCACAGCCATCAGCTGGATTTATCCGGTGAAAATACGTCAAAATTAAACAAAAACCCTGCTCCTGCATTTTGTCATTCTAAAACCTTCAGGTGTAAAAGAAAACTATTTCTTCACTACAAACCTTTCTAGGACATTTTCCTTTTCAATCCCTCCATTTTTGAAGGCCAGTGAACACACACACTGGAACGGAATACTACAGAGCGCTATAAATAAACTGGGCTGAAGAGGTAGCCATGGTAACGACAAGACCTCAAAAACCGATGCATTTCAGCACGGGAAAGGCTTTCCAAAAACACAATAGGAGGCGAACGGTATGCGACGGTGGCCACAGCAGAATTGTTTCAGCAGAACCGCCTTAAGGGTCCCTATCAGCGTGTTAGTTAGGTAGCTGTTTCCTCTTCTACCAGGCCCTTATTCACCCATGTGCAGTCAGCCTGTACTACAGCATGTCCAAATAAACCAGCTGACACGTGTCAGGAAAAATCCAATCCATTCCCTCTGAACTGCTGAAAGTATATTCAACACTGAAGTTCTTAAACTGAGATCAACAGATAAATGATGAATACATACCTCATGGATCGTTCTGATAATCTGAGTGTTTATAATGTGAAACTCTAGGTGTTTAAGACATAAATGCATTGATTACTGAAATGGTTTAAAATCTAAATAAAAGTACGCTTTCACAAAACTGCCAAGTCCAAATTACCAAATCATGTTACATGCACAACTTTCATGGAGACACATGGTATGACCACAGGTATTTTTTGTGCCAAAAGTTGAGTTTTTTTAAACCAGTACAATAAAATCAGTCAATGGACCGTGACTGAGGTAATTGTATGACTTTTTAGAGCACAGGTCAGACAATCTATCACTTGATAAATTAATCTTTATATCATACAGATTCAAATCAATTCATCAAAATAATATAGCTAGTGATAGTACATTAAAAGCCATACTGTTTTATGTACCATTTTCGTTCTAGCTGTGGTTCTGTGAAGGAGTGCTCTCAAAGCACTATCAATGTCAACCTTCACTGCAGCTGCCTGATTAGCCAGCTGTTGTTGTGTGTTGTAATTTAATTTTAAATCACACTGCTGCAAGTAATCCTGTTAATTAGCGCAAAGCCTCGCACTGGTGTGTGTGTGTGTGTGTGTGTGTGTGTCAGGAGTGGGTGAGTCTGACTTGACAGTGAGCCACTGCCCATTCGTAGTGAATGGCTGCATCCTGACTTTTTAACCAATGAAATGAAATTCTCAATTTTTAAGCCTTCATACAATTTTTCAGTGTATGCATTTACTCAATAATGAAGGAAAACATTTTGCTACCGTATTGTGTGAAGTAGGACAACTCTTGAAATCATAAAAAAAATCTATTAAAAAATAATTTATGGATAACAGGCGCACGTAAAAGTATCGCCCTTACCATCACCGACAACTGAGTTGTCTGTTCGCCAACATGTACATAATTTCTTAAAAACAGTTTGGATGCTGATATGAATGCTGAAAGCCAGCTGAAACAGTCAAAAAACATTAATGTCAACTGACTAAACAGTTCTTACACATGGATTGCACTGTATGTATATATTTTGAGTGTATGTCCTGTTAAAGCCTGGAAAATGACACGCCCCCACAAAAACATGATGGCCTGGTAATGATTTCCTCAGAGTTATGTTACCTAGTACTAAAAGGCTAATTTTGATTACTTTAATTTTGAAAGTGATCAGACAAATGTGACACAGCCATGTGCAAACTCTACCGTATAATTCAGGAACATTTTGAAGTGTACTTGGAATATGCATTCATTTCATACAGATAATTCCTTTTCCTACACTATAAACACCAACAGAGAAAGTTGTCCATTGGGCAAGAGGCTGTGATGCACGGCTGGACAATTTCTACAAGATAACCGAGAAAGTTCCTCTACTGTTGCTTTGAAAACCCAGTCTATTTTATTCACATCACTTCAAAAACTGTGCAAAAAAAAAAAAAACAAAAAAATAACAAATAGGTATAGGAAACTAGGACAAAGAAATGATTTTTTCTGAAGATGGGTGTCCACCATTCAATCAGACTAAGCTTCACCTCTTATCACACAGAGAGCTGAACTTAAATGTGAACCATGAGATCAAATAAATACCCTCCAATTAGAGTTACTAATCCAACCTGCTGATTTCTCCCACAATACATGGCGTCCCCATGCTGTGCTCCTCCATTTGAAAGCCGCAGTGTCTGTGAGAAGGAGCCGTGGCCTCCGGGGCGGTTTCCCAGAACCTGATGACGGCCTTCCCAGGGACAAACAATGGCCCCTTGAACCAGACGCGCACGCAGACAGGGGCGCTGACAGCATCCGCTCCTGCAAATTCAATTAATCACAATCCAAGTTCAACACAACGGCGCATTGCTGCTAATCTTCATTACGCGGCCATTCAAAGGAAGGGGAGACCAAGGTTCAACACCGCCTTGAATACACAGCCCGCTGACTCCCTACGGAGGATAACTTTAATTTCACACATTGTAAAATGTGTTTGTTATTCTCCTAATTAGCATAAATTATACTTCCTTTTCAATAAACGGTCTTTCTGAACGCTTCCCTGCCTTATCTAAAATAAGTCATCTAATTTTACAGAGCTCTCTCTCTTTCTCTTTCTCTTGCCCCAGGGAAAAGAGATTGTTGTGCACCATTTTCGTTTTGAGATGTTTGAAACATGATACAAATGGGACTTATCGGTAGGAAGTCTCCAGTTTCACAATTTAATCTACTCGACGCACTGCAAATCAATAAGGACTCCATTACAGTTGTTGTCACCAGAAGTACCATCTCATCAGTGTGCTGTCTCCTACGAGGCACCTTCGGCTGCTTCAGATGAAAATAAAACATGGGGAAAAACGCCTGGTAAGATTTACAAGTCGATCTGTTTCGGCCATCGACTGCATCGGAAAGTTCATCAAACCCCTTTCCCTTCCAAAAATCGCGTTATGATTGCCAAAAATCTTCACGTTTAATTTCAATCTCCATTTAGGTAGGAATTTTTCCATAATAATATAATAACAGGATGTGCCAGGATGATTTTTTTTTGAGAAAGAGCCCGAGGGGACTTTTTTAATGCAGAGGAACAAGTTCAAAAATGAGATCTCTCAATCAATATCACATCTAGCTTTTAAAGCAAAGGCCTTGGGTTATCTTCAGGTTCTGCACGTATTATCATTTGATCTTATTAAGGCATTGGCCCAACGAAGCAGCAAAGCTACACAGGCTTATGCTCCTGTTTAATGAGTAGACTTAGACTCAATGATAGGTTGAATGTCTTTATGTGAAAAGCACAATAAAATAGTGTAAATTCCCTGTTGTGCCCTGGGGTGTTAAAATAGTGAACAGAACACCATAAAGATTTATTTCCACTGAAACAGCACAATGATGCTTCCTGACTACAATATAACTTAGCCAGCAAGCTAATTTTAATGTGAAGGGAATTAATCCAGATATTGACAGATTTATGTACCTATAGTAATGCAATGGAAACATAATAGAATCTTCAAGAAGTCAACATGATGAGAGAACAGATATATCATTTGTAGCCTCAAACACGGCGTTTAGGTTGTCTGCAAGCACACTACAAAAATACAATCCAGCCTCCAGCTGTATGTTTACATAGTTTCTCTTCCGTTAATGTACCATAATAGACGGTAATGTTGAATGAACTAAATAGCAGATAATGAATCCAGTCGTGTAATGGAGTTTACCTTTGTGCTTTTCAATTTCGGCCAGGCACTTGGACAGCATCCAGAGACCGGGAGCAACAGGATGTTTGTAACCCAACAGTTTAGCGGTGACGGTGAAGACAGACTGCGGAGAAGTGTCCCGGGTTGCCCATGCACACCTCAGCCCTGTGGACCAGGGAACGGAGATCTCCACTGCCTTCGCCTCCTCTGATTCTGCAATTAATACAACGGGAAGGCCATGTCAATAACATGTCTTCTTTATTCTCCCCTCAATAAAAAGTTGAACCAAAAACTTCACCTTCATTAACTTATACCAAAAAGTATAAAAACTTGGTTTGCCAAAAAACATCAATTTTATCAGTATCTTCATTTTATATTGAGGTGTATTCCATATTCCTATTAAAATTAGAATTGGAATACAATCTCCAAGTTTTTGGCACAGTATTCATGTGAAATTTGTAAAATTCATTCATGTATTACTAGGTAATAACAACAAGGTAATATTCAAGCACATATTGAACCAACCATAAATATTTCAACCATAAATCCATATGACTGTAAATTCTATTTTTTGTCATATTACAACATAATGTAAATGCATAATGCATTCCTGTTAATAATGGTATAGGGCAAAACGAGGTCATGGCACGTGGTGTCTAGCCATTTTAGTTTTTGTTTTTTCCTGTGGTCATGCATTTGTAAAGTACCATATCTACCCAGAGGCCCTTGGGCAGAAGGAGGCTTGCTTGTTATTCCCTTCATGTCTCTTGAGAGCAGAGTCACATGGCCTTCCCACACAGGCTGGTCAGCTCTGTTGGCTGCAGTGAGCTCAACATCCACCTCTATCCCCTCTTCCACAGCCCTGTACTCCATCACACCGGCCCGCAGCGAGAACGGGCCTTTATTCAGCTCATCTATTGGCTGGAACGTTCGTATGGTTTGGCCTACGCAAACAAGGCCTAAAAAATGGAAGACCAATCAGTTGTCAGCATTTAAAAATATTATGCACTATCAAAATAACGTACCAATTCCAACAGTGTATCGCAATGTCCATTCCACCATTAGTAGCTATGTGCACAACTCAACATTACGAAGTTCCATGCTTGCAGAATTTTTTTTGTACTTTTCACAGATTTCCCTGCACAATGGTCTTGGGACAGCCCCCAAAAAACATCATTTGTTTTGTATTTTACAGAGACTTGGCTATGAATACAAATTAATAATAAAAAAAACCTATTCATTCTCTATTTTTAACTTCTATCCCAGTTCAGAATACTAAGTTGACAATGTGAAGCCTAACCCATCCTCCGTTCTTTATTTGTATAATTTATATATTTATATTTTTAGTAATTGTGCATCGCTGTACATTACACAGTAGATTACACCTGGCTCAGGCAGACATCGGGCGCTCACTTAACCAAAAGTTAGTCATTTTTACCATGTGCATCTCCAGTGGGGTGGGGGTTCCTATTACACATTGTACTGTAGGACTTTTAAATTATATTTACATGTAATTAAAAACGTTCACAATGTCCAATATATATAATATCTAGGTCTCTGGTCACAAGTACTCACATTGAATTGAATGAGCTGATTAAGTATACACCTACTTAGATGTCTGTAAATCCATGTAATATACATCATTGCTAATTCATCGCTCACTTAAACACTATCCAGAACAGGAACCAACAATAATCTATATTCAACAATAATCCCCTGTTATTCAATACTGCTATCTCAGTTTATGGAAATGGCATGTAATGAGGGCATAGAGGGGGCCGGAATTAACCCAATCACTGTTGTATAACTGATGCGTGCATCAAAACAAATAAAGACTAAACTGAGTCATACATTATGCAGAGCAATTTAGGCCTTGATAAACACAAAATAAAGAAGCCTTACCCAGAGGGCTTAACCTGAATCCATCAGAACATACAACCATAGCCAACAAGCGGAAGAGTAGTACCTCTGGATAGCACAACGGTATGTCTCTGAATGTGGAGTCTGGGTAGTCCCAGCCATACCCAAAAGCACTGCAGTACCGTCTCAGATGCTTTGACTGCATTCTGGGAGGAAAACGACCCACAAACCAAAGTGAATGTTACTTCCAGTACAGAACGCTGCAAAAGTGAGAATGAAAATCATGTTTTAAAGAATCCCCAGCCAATTTACGGATGCAGGTGGAGGTGTTCAAAGAAACTTTGTCATTCTTCATTTATTAATAATTCTATATATCTTTTAACGTTACCATTATTCACCGCTGGTGCTCCACACCATTTCAAAGTCTGTAAAACGAAATTTCCCCTTTGCCGTTTAAGAGGTATCTGTCTCTCCACAATTTACGATGCATTGCACTATTATCATGCAGTCATTTATAACGTGTTAATCGAAATAATAGAGCAAATGCGGTATCAGTGCAAGTGAGCTACCTCTCAGATTATACTGTCCTGTATGAGTAGCTAAGTCACGCACAGTGGAAATTCTACAATACGGTTTAAGTGGAAACGTGGGATTTTCAGTGATTAAATATGAACTCCAAGGTACTTTACCTGCAGTTGAAAATCGTAAAAGTAACATTTTCCGTAGTGCCATTGATTGGGTAGAGTTTACCCTGTCTCTTACACAGAGCTCCCTTCATACATCTATACAACAAGTATGCAAAACTTGGAACTCCACGTTGCTGATCAAACACAACAACCCCGTTTTTAGTCAACTTATATGAACGATAAAAATGGAAATGAAGTAAATATAATACTACTGTTGCACAACCTGCCAGCAGAGACAATGTTAGACAGTTTTCCATAGTTGATATAAGACTACACTGCTCCACAACTGTTTCAGACTACTTCCGGCATTGTGACTAGAAAGAACGTACTATTGGCCCCTGCAGTCGTTAACAGCAACAGAAAACCAGCGCCTGCTAGTGTTTTTGTGGCGCCCATGAGCTTTCATATATAATTGGTTCAGACTTCAGTATGACACAAGTAAAAAATCACGAAGGGACTGCCGCTGAGGTCAAAAGCTAGTATAGCTTGCCAAAAACATGGTACAATTGTGATATATAAGAGACACATTTGCTGTGACATTCTGACCCAAGACAAATTCTTCATGACCAGTAGAAACTAGCGTTTTTTTTTTGCGGCAGATTGCAATTCATGATTGAATTCATGATGAAACAATCGATGAAGGTGGTCAGTAACCACAGATCATATTGGCTGTCTTTTTGCATCACCAAAAAAGACTGCATGACCAAATGCCATTATCAACTGAGTGAAATTTTAAGGACACAGTCAAGTAGATCAAGTTTTGAAGATTAGCCTGTTTATGAAAAAATGCTTAATTTTTATTGTTATCAAATATGCACAGACATACAATTTGGGAGCTGTCAAATAACACAACGCACTGTGAAAAATGGCCACTGAGGTGGCGTAGCTCTAAGAGCAAATCAATTCTATGGCTCAATAGAGTTGCTCACAGCCTTTAAATGAGGTAGCTCTTGCAATCTCTTGGCAGGTCTGCTATATATCAAAGAACATTTACTCCCAGTATAATGGTGATGCTTACACAGTCTGAGACAAGGGGAAGCGGGAGACCTTGCCTTACCCCGTATATAACCTGTCATTTCTATACAGTCGAGTTTCCCTTCTATTTCTCACCACTGTGACCATTTGGTCTGCTCTGCAGCGTCGGTTGGCTGCAGTCTGACATGTGTGTCTTCCTGATTACATCTGCGCCTTTGTTCGATGTTAAGCTATGTCAGAGCTTGACGGTGAGTCCCCCTATTGCTCTCCACATCACCATCGCTATGGCAACCATTTTGACTTGCACCACTTCCTCCAGGGGCTAGCCCTCATGTTTCACTAGCAGCACAGCTGTTTCCCTAACAAAGCAATTAAAGCATGGTAACAGAATCTGAAAGTTTAGCCATTTTCAGGCCCATGGATAATTTTTTTTTTCATTATTCATTTGGCTGTGAAAGGTATTTGACAATTTTCAAACTTCTCTGGCTTGTCTGGCTCCACTGGCTTGTATGTTTTGAATATTATTTCCTTTTTAATATTTTACACAGTTATGTAATTCACAGATTCAGTAAAATCCTACAGATGTATCCCTATTGTTTCTGTAATGGATAGGAAAATTGTGGATAAATATTCAATTATTTAATGCACATTTTGGATGCCCTATATGTTTTTGTTTCATGAAAAGCAGTGACCGAATGCAATAATTTTTGCAGACCTAAACTAAACATTCCCCAAGTACATGAGAGATAAATAAACAGACAAACAATCAACAGTGGGGAGGTTACTTCTGCCATTACCAAATGTTGTAATAAATTAAATAACTTGAAAAGACATTTTTAAATGCTTTGTAAAATTGTTCATGTCCCGTCACCCTGATATATTTTTAATTTTTTTTCCAAAGTTTTGAAAGTTTATGTGACCAAAGTGTGAGCCTTTGTTTTGTAAGAGAAAAGACCGTGGTGATTCATGCAGGGCTCACTGTCCTTTTTCATTCGTGTCATAAAATTCAAGAAGCTTTTGTCCCAAAATTCCTCTGATTGATAGCCTCTGTTCTTATCACATGACATGTTCAGTTCCTTCCCATAACAAATTGGCAGTCAATTACTTGTAATAACCATGCCTTGTATACTTTTTACAAAAAGAATGATGGATAATGACAGGGCAACAAAAGTGGTAAGGCATATATGAGATACAAATTATGACCAGGCTCAGTCCTGGGTTTCAGTGACACATCAAAAATGTCAGAAAGATGGAATGTTTTCTGTTATATGTTCCTTGTATATAGATAGGGGATTTCAATCAGCAAACAATCCAAATTAGCAAGAAAAGAGTAATGAAAAACAGGCAGGAATTCAGCAACAATAAAACCCAAAACAAACAATCTAAATCAGAGGCTAAAGGCATAGTAAAAGGCTAGCAAGGGTTGAGTAATAAAAATAAATAAATAAAAAGACAGGATATCAGGCAGCTACAAGACAGAAGAATAAACTGAAATGACCAGGCAGCAAGCAAAGGAACAGACATTTAAATACACAGATAATGAGGTGATGCAGAGCAGGTGAGCAGACAGGTGAAACCGATCAGGTGATCAGCAATGGCAGCCAACCAGGAAGGTGGAGCAGGAACGTGAGGACACTGATGGCAAAAGCGCATGGCAGAAAAACAAAAACACACACAATTACGGCCAAGAAACCAGCATACTGACACTATATCTTTCTCCTTTACGTCACCTTACCAAACGTACCTTATTTCTTGCAGGATAATGCAAAAACAAAACTACATTCCCAATACAGCCAAACCTCAAAACAGAGGGGGCAAGTCTATGCTTATGACAAGCAATTTATTAGACTGAGACACTAATAAGCCTAATATTGGATAATGACCTACATCTCAGTTCCATCTCACTATTACCATTTCCTCCATCAAACGGGACACCTCTGCATCATTCTAATTTGTCAGATACTGAAAATTCACTCTTTTATATTGTGGAAATGTGAAAATATATTTGTAGAAAAAATGTTTCAAGCAGGTTTTCCAGAAACTATACTTGTGAATGTCGTATTTTAATGCTTCAACTTTAATGTTCTTGAATGTTTATGTGATTGAAACAAAGCACTCCGAAAGAGAATTTTATCTTCACTGAGCACAAAAAACAATTCCATGAGTTAATCAAACATGAAAATGAACTGGTATAACTGTTCTTCTACATAAAAAGCATGCCACTCTTTTTCAATCGGTAAAAGTTAAAGACAAATGCTGGTTGAATCCCACCCTCAGTCTCTAGGCTTAGTCTCATGATCTAAATCAGGTAACTTGACCATTTAGGTCAATTAACTTGACCATCAGCTAAATCACTCTAATTTCATAAGACGTCACTTGTAAAACCAAACACATCAGAAAGCAAATGGTCCCATCACCCATCGCTGAAACACAAGCAGTTATCACAGCTAAGTGAACACCATGTCAGCCATTCTTTCCTGCTTTTATCGGCTTCCAAAACTGCTTTCACAATTATTTGAACATATCCCATCTGTCTGCTGAAATTTACCATCTGGCTGCAGGGGATTCTGGGTGTGATTTATTATTTATTAATAATGATGTGATAACTGATGACAGTTGTTGCTCTGCTCATTACCCTGCCGGTATGTGACGCTCGAATCACGTTTTTTAGTATCTATGTGACCTTAAGCAACGTTTCAGGATGGCAACTTGGACACACGTCGGATTAGCTCGTCCGGATGCTACGATTTTAGGCTGGGCCGCGCTGACTCTCACTGGCATCCTGGGCGATCTTTTTCAAGGCCAGGTGCTCCGCGACATGTGTATCTCTCTCGTGTCAGTGACTCATTAACGGTGGGCGGTCTAGGAGCGAGAAACAGATTGTTGCAGCCGAATTATATCTGGGGCGGATTGTATTGTCCTGTTGTCTTGATGAAGTTCTGTATAATTTGTGATAGTAGAAGGTTTATGTTCATGTCTGGATTTCATGCTTTAATTTCACGTTTTCATCAACTCTCTAAAGCCGTTGCCTGTCTTCCCTTGAGATGTTTATGCGCATGTAGCTGATATTTATGACTGTGGATGACTAAGTGTATGCGTGGGAGCCTGACTGCTTGCACACATGTGTATACAATGTCTGTATAAAAATGCTTTTGCAGTAATTTGAGTGAACAGGAGGCTTATATCCCTTAAGACATGGTTTACAACATCACTCATGCCTTAGTATTTCTTATTGTCATACCCATGCATAGTTGTGTTCTTGGTTTAGTATCTTTGCCAGGTTTTATTACAAGCCTGTATTTATTTCAAGATGTTTGAATGTAGTACCTCAACGTGGAAAAAGGAATCTTTCCTCTCACTGAGATTTTTTATAATAGAGATACTGCCCTCTGCTGTTCACAGCCCTGTGCTGCACCACCCTCTCTCCTGAACATTCTCAGAGGCCAGTGTTGTTTGGTCTCTGGGTTTAAGAAATTGTGTATTATAGAAAGCGTGATAAAGCATGGGTAGCCTTACTTTATGCACAACGGGTGTCTAAAATGTATGTTCGCTTATTTGCTTATTTATTTATTGCTTTAGGGGAAATATGGAACAAACACTTATTTTTATTTCAAAGAATGTAAATTTCAATTCTGCAATTTAATTAAGCCCTAGGCTCAGAGAATGAAAATACAAATAACTGGGCAAGCCAAGTATGCACAGCTCCAAGAGTGGAATAATGATAAAAGCAGAAATGCAATGTCTGAATTGGCTGTGCCATCACATTCCAGCTACCATGACTTGTAAAGTATTGTTCAGTGAGGTGTGGAACACCCTGCTGATCAGAACCCTGCCACCCTGGCCATTACAAGTATAAAGTAACGAACCAAAATCTGGCTGCATGGGACATACTCTATTCCGACACATCTGTACAAGCTCAGTTTATGGTGACGATACGTGTGGTGGTAGTAACTTCTTTTCAAACTGCAAATACTAGTTGCAAACTGCAATAACTTGGAAGGAAAGAGCAGCAGACATAATGTGATTTAACTACATGCCAATTCTCTCCCAAACAGATGCTGAAACGGTAGCAATGACGTTGGCTTGTAAATAAATGGACAATTCCAAATTGGGGATAAAGGGAGAGTCATTTTATTCATTGTTTGAATAAAAAATGAATTAATAAAACTAACGAACTTGAAAAGGCAGGGGAAAAGGAAGAGGACAATGTAGCTATTGGGAATCGTGATATAGCCTTGTGATTTCTGTCCCATCCTGCTTGCCATTTCATTCTGCACAAGTCACATGGACCTGCCAAATAAGGCAGCTGGAACATATAAATGACTTCATGGCATGCGCCATCAACTATAGACTTGCATGTGTGTGTGTCAAAAAACTCAACTGTGAATCTAAAATCTTGTCTTTTCGTTTTCCATGGTCACATGGGTCATACTGAATTTGTGGCAGACTCATACATCATGGAGAAACCTGTACATATTCATTTTCCTGTAATAGACATGCCTCACACTCATGACGAGGGTTAACCGTGCGGCAGGAAAAGGTCAGCTTCTCTCAGATTCCTGCTGAGGTGTCTCTTTCAGGCATAGCAACAACATACATGTTACATGTGAATACCCTGATCTATGGCAACCGCTGTACATTTTAGACTTTTTTCAAACATTTGCTGTATTAAGACGATTTCTGTACATTTTACACATGTTTTTGCTGGGAAGACTACCAGCTGGTTCTGTATGTATTTCTTAAATGAATACATAATCCAGATTCAACACCTTTACTTCATTACTTGCTAATGATTAAAAGATAGCTTTGTCTCACTGGTCATGGAAGAACACTACTTCTGTTTCCTCTCTGGATTGGAATTCATAGCTGTATGATGTCAAAATGGATGACATCAAGCCATATTAACCAATATCAGCCAATATGTTACAAAGCTATAAACTGTAATGCACCAACAATTTATTTTAAATAAGCTGCCTAGTTTGGCCGTTCTCATCACAAATGCTTATAAATTCTTATGTTCACATCTTAGATAAAATTGACTATCCTTCTTTTTTCATGCAAGGCATGAGGTAGGCTACAGATAGCATCATATATATTACACACATTTACAGGCTGTGTGCTATGTTGACTCTTTAATCTTTATTGCCCGATACAGGCATATTCAGTGGAAGAGATGGTCCAGCCAATGGCCATTGAAAATGCATGCTATCTGAATTGAATTGATCATGAAAAACCAAATATAATCATGATTACACTTTGTGGGAAAGTGGAGCTATCAAATTCATAGTGCCTCCATAGCTTCTTTCAACAGCCATACATGCAGCAATAATTCAAATATTGTACTATGATTGTCCTTTACAGATTCCAATCTGTATTGATTGCTTTTTGTCTGCAGGAAGTATTTTTGGCTTTCAGTTAGGATATCCAAATATTTATAAAATGCTAAATTATAATTTTACATGAGAGAGGTGCTTTAAGGATTCTTGATAGTAATCATTGGACTATCAGGCATGCGAATTCATAACAATAGCGTAACTTACATCTACAGTCACACATACCTAAACTATTCAATGCAGTCCATATTTGCTATTACAAATCTAGGATTCCAGTATTCTGAAAATATATTCATAAAATATGTATTTTACCATCCTTGGAGACAGTGATATTATTTATTAATTATGCAATTAACACAGAAATGAAGCTCAATGAATGCTCGAATGTTTAATATTGCCACAACAGTTATAACAAGGAATTTATGCACAATAAATATATCTTATATTCTTGCCTTTGACAAAACAGTCACCAGTCACTGTTAGACCTGCCCCATTACATCCTCCCATAGTCAGAGCACAGTGGAACAGGAAAATTAAATTACCACTTGATTTATGCCCGTGTTACTGTTTTAAATCTGGCTTGGCAGAGGCACTGTGAGAGACTGCTCTAGTGACACTACAGGGAGCGGAGAAACTGCTAAATATTTCAACCTTTTCAAGCCTTCATGTTTGTGTAAGTCTTTTCTTGTGCATTATTTATAAAATGGCCTCCATCACACTGGGTAAGAGTGAGGGCACCTCTGAAAATATGCTGCTGACAGAGAAAGGAAAACACAGCAGGTGCAATGTGTTTATACGACTGGATAGAAATTTCATAAAATAAACCCACCTCTTTATTTGCTGTGTTTTTTTTTTAATATATAAAACATGTGTGATTTTATGGAGGTATAGAATAGTAGCCATTGCATATTAAATAGCCCAATGTAAATATCTAGAAGTCATATTTAGAGATACAGTTAAATACACTGCCGATTGTCTTCCATGCTGTCCAAATTTGGACATTTTATTATACACTGAACATTTTGATACATCACAATGGTAAGTGATTTATTAATACATCAACACTATAGTTCACTCTTTCTTTTTTTCCATTAATGCTCTGTTGTAGATGTCATAAAACATAAGCATTTTTAGCCAAAGGATTTATGACCCTTTGGTTCATCTTACTTTCTCTTTATTTCTCTATGCCTTTATTGTAACTCTCCAGTCCAGCCATTAGAAGCTTCCTGTTTTTTTTTCCTTCATGAGCTTCAGGCTTATGAATCTGACGGATCAATGTCCCGTTAAGGCACTCCTATTCAAAAGCACGTTTCGAACAGTCAAACACGACATTAGTGAGAAATGTTATTGATGCTAGTTTGCCATTTCTCAGTTCAGCTGCCACTCCCTGTCCAGCGAGAGAGAGAGAGAGAGAGAGAGAGAGAGAGAGAGAGAGAGAGAGAGAGAGAGAGAGAGAGAGAGAGAGAGAGAGAATGCAGGCAGAGAGCAGGCAGACGGCCAGTAAATGCGAAGCTATGTCCCTCAGCATGCGGTGTCTCGCAGTGACTGGATTACAGCAGCGCAGGACCTGCATTCTGACGTACCGCTCCCTCTCTCGCGCACTTAACGCCGCCGAGCCGCTGCACGCGCCAGGGCAGCCGCCCCACTCTCCTCGCGGTGACTGAACCTCTTCCCGCGTCTGCCGCGTTTCTCTCCCACGGCCGAGGTCGCTGTTCACGAGGAGCGGCTCCAAGTGGTAATTCAGGCGTCTCTCTCTCTCTCTCTCTCTCTCACACACACACACACACACTCACAAACACATGCACGCACAGACACGCCACCTTATTCTCATCGAGCGTTTTGTCATGCTGACATCTTGATTCTGACATGGATTGACAAGCTGACAAAATGGCATGTCTGGTGGACATCGTACAGAATTGGGATAATGGGACAACATGTGACTTGTGTAGAAGTGTATGAAGCTGTCTAATACATAATGTCTTGCATGGTCTTGGCTTGTAAGCAGGATGAGCTCACTACCTTAAACTAAATAAAGCACATGGGGTAAAGACAAGAGCACTTGTTGAAAAGCATTAGTTGAGTCTAAATCGGGCACCATTAAGAGTTACCATGTATACTTGTATGTATACTAAGTGCTGAGCAACAGATGTGCAAATTCTTGGGTGACATATTTGAAGTACTGCAGTTTTGAGGTATGCAAGAAAAGGCCACACAGCTGTCTAAAGAAGGACGCTCTTTGTCAGTCATTTTCATTTTATGCACCTTTCCAATTTTGTACCTGCGACTATCTGAGACCCCAAAAACTGTTGGCTAAAGGCAGTAAATATTAACCGCTTGAGAGTTGAAATCTTAATGGTCTTTCACTAATCTAAACAGGAAGAGTGAATCATGGCCATTTAGGCCTGTTTATATAGGACAGAGAAAGTAGATTTGTCTTTAAATCTGCAGAAAGAATAAGATGACACAGTCCATTACTGTTGCTTGTCAGGCTTACTTTGCATTCAGCAGAGATGTTATAGAGCATTTGAGATAGGTGTTTCACTAAAAATTGTAATCCAGTTTATGAACTGAAGTAGCCAAATCTTCCATTGGCATACTGTCAAAGCCATATTCTCTTTGTCAGGTGTCAGTAAGGACTCAAGTGCAGAGCGAGGGGATATAAACCGAAGTTTATTACAGCCAAGTTAAAAGTCCACAAATCCAAAAATCAGGGTAATGTTTAAGGCAGAGGTTAAGACCAGAAAAGCACTGCGAAGGTACAAAAACACAATTCGAGGCAGAGATCAAAAGTAGGCAGGGGATCAAAGACCAGAAGACTCAGCAGTACAAATTCAGAATCCAAAAAGCAAAAAAAACGAGGAACAGGCAAAGTGGCAATGAGAGATCAGACCGGAACAGAAAGGCTTGTGGCGTACACAGGGAATAAACCAACTGAGAAGAACTCAAACCAAACAGAAGACAAGACAAGATATAAATGCATACAGGTAACGAGCAAACGAGACACAGGTGAACAGCAAGGCAGGTGAAACACATAGGCAATCAGGTCATGAGGGTGAGGTTGGGGCAGAACGAAAGTACCAAAACAAAAGCACATGGACGGGGAGAAAAAATCGAACACACGAAAACAGCCAAAATGAAACCGAACAAAAACAGACATAACACAAGGCAAACACTGACACTTCTATTTCAAACCCAAGAATTCACAGTTCAAGATATACCCTAACCAGTGGTTAACATTATAATACACATAAGGTACTTGTAATAGTAAACACACATATCTTAACCAGTTCTTAACTTTATAATGTATACAAGTCGCTTGTCCACGAATGCATGCACATGTTTTCGTGCCCTTTGTTTGAATTCTGGATGAAGTAAATCAATTATATTTTTGCTGTTACTACAAGTATGTTTCAAATTTAATTGTAGGTTCTGATGAATCCCTTATTTTGAACCTGAAAATCATTACTTTGTCTTTCAGCTTCAGCAAAAAAAAGTATAATTTGTCCTATGGCAGTTAGATTGCATTGTTAACATATTTTCATCTTGAACATATGATATACCTCTATTTTAAGGGAAATATCTGAGAGAAATCAATTCCGCCATCATCGCCTCTGTCCTTCACTGCTATCTTTCAGTGTGTACAAAATCTGGGAGCTAGCCTTGCACATTGATCTAAAATATTTAAATGAGCCTTAAAGAAGGGACCTTCTGTCTATCCACTCTAGAACAAAGAAAAGTAGCTACGGAAATCTCAATGTGTTATTCTACGCTGAGCTTGAAGGAAGCCCTTGAAAAGCTGCTGCCAATGTATTTTATCCAGACACAGAGGTGTGTTGCAGCATGTGAGTAAAAGGTTCAACCGCAGATAGCACAACACTAGCACAATACGTATTATTCATGTACAGAGCAGTATGCCTTGCGCTGAGAGCATTCACAGCATGGAGTCACATGTTTTAAATCCCACTTTCCCTTAGGTCTATGTGCTGTATGTAAGCATAGCTGAATTGGTAAAGTCGATGTCTTCAAGTGGAACCGCCACAGAGAGATATCTGCACATGCTTTTAACGGATGGTGCATCATGTCTCTATGATTTCAGTATTCTGAATTATTCAAAGCCCCAGTATCTTCCTGGGAGGCGTGACACAAAATGTGGGAAGCGCACATATAGCTGATATGCAGTTTCTCTCCGTGGACAAAGGTGACTTTCGCTAATTTATGACAGCCTTACTCTAGCGCATGGAGCATCAGTAATGAGGACTGTGTCTTTTTAATAAAGCAGCATGGTGCACTCTAGTTAATGGGCCTGTGTTGAAGACAGGGGTGAGAGTAGTGATCGACAGAATCTCCAGTAATAAAAGCTGCTCTGCTGTTGTGGTGCTGGCTGATAGTGGTTTGAATCCCCAGCCGCCCGTCAGGAGTGTTTTAGCACGCTCTGTGATTCTGTGCTCCTCTTCAACCGCGCAAGGGTTTCTGGGGGAGTCTGCAGCCGAGCGTCGTCTCTGTTTATCCCAGTCTTCATCTGTTTGTATCCAAGCTGTGTACTCTACGCTCCACTACCCTGAGTTATCAAGCGTTGCAATGAGAATGTTATGCAATGACAGTAATTGTTGTTTGGATGCCATCGATATGACTCCAGTGTTTGGTAAATAGCTACGTTTGTTGGTACTGAGGCTGCTTTCTAATCAGTGGTAATTTGAGGATATACATGGATTAGCACGGTGGAAAGATACAGTACATGATATAGTTTACAGTTGTCTTTGCCTTGAAAAATATAGAAAGAGCTGAAAACAGGGCTCATTTTGTCACAACACTACACACAATTCACACAACCACACACACAAATAGCAGAACACCCCAGATCTTTTGCAAAATGAAACACTTCTTTCAAAACTATACAATATTTTATAAAAACCCAATTTTGTCACCGTATGGCACACACATGGTTCATATGACCTGATTCTGTTTGAACCAGTTACACACTGCTGTGCTCAATCCAAAACACGTTCAGTATTTCCACTTTTCTGATGTAGTCGGGGTTTGATTTTTTCAGAGATATTTTTAGAGTAAAGTACATGAATACATTACTTCTGAATAAATTTATTTCTCCCCACATTGCAAAAATATTTGTGGAGACCAAAAAAAAGCATGAATGAAAAAAAAAACCCTCAGCATCATCTCCTTTCCTAGCGGGACCTGGCCATAGCACTTCATCCACATCACAGGCTAACTGTGAGTATGTGGGCCGTGATGTAAGGACCTTAGTTGGCATGGTGGCGGGGGACTCCACTCTGCGTGATGGCAGCGCACATTGTGATGTCACCACCACGTTGGCCCAGGACATTCAAAATAGCTCTGTGGCCCATGATGTTTCTCACTTTTCTTCTTATTTTGTCAGGTTAAACCCAGCCTCATCTATGAAGATAAATTTATGCGGGATTGCATCAGAATCCATTTGTAAAACTCTCTGAAAAAAGACAGCATTGTGTAGTTCAATATCGGCCGACTATAAATTTACATGTAAAAAGGTTCGGTGTGCAGTGCACAATATTGAAGTGTGCATTACTTACCTCCACATGTTCATAGGCATGTGACAGACAATACAAGGCATTGTTTCAAACATGGACTGCAGTGAATGGGTACCAAAAATACTGATGTAGTGCATATGGTAGGCTACATTGTACTGATTTCACTGTCGACAGTAGGAGGAGGAGGAGAATTGTTTTTCACCTGTGCTCTTGTGGAAATGTCAGAATTCCTGTTGCAACAGAATATCTGCTGAGGTTGGGCTGAACTCTCTGTCCAGCCTCTCTCAATGTCAACCCATGGTTTATAACATGGTCAACCAAGGTTGCTCGAATCTCATCTGATAACTTTGGTCCTCGTCTTCTTTGTCCACGTCCTCCTCCAGGTCTTCCTCTACCTCTTCCTCTCCCTACCACCTCTTCCTCTGTGGGCTCCCCCTCTCATCCTCACTCTCCCTCTTGCTCTTCCTCGTACTGCAACGTTGCCTTCCATTTTTGTTGAAGACAGGTACACTCACCTGTTGCCATTTTATAGTGCTTATGCCTGATTGGTGAGTTTACAATTAAGCACCTAAGTGTCTGTACACCTGACGGCCATGTTTGATCGATTGTTCATAGATGTAGTATTTTGAAAGGCAGTGCCTTGAAATGGTAAAGAAGTGACATCATGTAAGATTTCTTTGTCTAAGAGGAGTAGAGAAGTGTTGTTTTGCAAAACACTGTGTGTAGTGTTTTGCAAAAAGCGTGAGGCTAAGAATGTGCTTATAGTTGTGCGGCTCTGGGCTGAGGTTTTGCACCTTGAGTGTCAGGTTTCACTAACTGTGTGTTATTTTTAATCTTAGTGTGTAAGGAATCATAAAGAAAACTCTAAAATCATTTGAGTCATAAAGCCAAGATGGACCTCTGCAAGTCTCCTGATATGTTTCAGAAGATAACCTCAAGTTTCCTTTCCTACTGCTCTCATTTGTCCAATCGTTCTGCCCAGAGTAGGCACAAACAGAGTTGCTAATTTTAAAATCAGCTGTCTTGGGCGGGGCCTGGACCATATGGAGGGCGGGACCAGTGGGCACACTGATCAGGTGAAAAACAGCCTCATGTTTCCTCTTCTGCAGTTATCTAGGCAGTAGAGTTATGCAAGAATTCAAGTCATGTTTTGTCTCCTTATTTTCCTTTGACTACATCACTCTGTTAATGCCATTATTATAGTGAGAGAAAATGCATTTATTGATCAATCTTCATTCCTCACTCATTCCTTTCTGCCTCTGTAATAAGTCACAGTGAAACTGCAAAATATAGCCAGAAGGTTATATTCCAGTTTTTTGTCCTGGTGGTCGCAGTGAAATGATTTTGGTTGAGGTGGTAATTCAGCTACAATAATGCTGTATTGCAATCTCACCTTATTCTCATTCTACCACACGTTTAGTCAGGTATTTGAGATTAACAGTATTTGAGAAGGCATAGTGAATGTACTGTATGTGAAAATAAATAACTTTACATCCTTCAAACAGATGTGCAGGTTAGTCATATATTATCTCTCTGAGATATATTTGTGTTATTTTTATTGCAACTGGTAGTATTAAATTATTCCCTGTTTTTGTGTAGAGGCTGCTTGTTTTAAAATATCAAGTGCAGTGGGTATTGTATAACATGACTTCTATGTCATAAGGTCTTGTACTTGCTTCCATGTCAGACAGCCAACTATGACAGACAAATCGTTCCTATTACATCACACAACAGTAGCCATTTCATGACCTTCAGTTTCTGCCCAGGTTTTGGGTGACTAAGAATGTGTACTGAATGTTTGCCTGAGAGGGGGTCCGGTCTACTCTGCACTGTTTATTAATACTCGTTATCATGTGTCAGCATACTTGGCAAGAAATAGACATGCATGCAGTATCCACTTTAGATTTATTGAGTGTAGAGTAATGCAAGCTATTCCACTACTCATTCTTCTTAGTTAACTTTATGGTGGGCCATTTGGTCAGGCATAACTGAGTACCCTAGACATGTTTTACTCCTAAGTGGAGCTTTATCTGCCTGGTGAAATAATTGTAATTGATTTTTTGGCTTTTTTCAGTAAATATACACAGTATATACACTGAAACACTCAATTTCCCATAATTGTATGTGTTTTATCATAGAGAAAGAATACCTGTGTCATTTAATTTTTTTTTCAATACTTTCATCAAGAGATGATGTAGAATACAATTGCTGTCTGGTTTGAAGACAAAGGAAACATTTTTTATACAACAGATTCCACTAAGTTAACATGTGCATACATGCATGTTGCTAATTTATGTGGTGAGAACTTACAATGTGTGAATATCAGTCCGTTGTCCTTCTCCCATCTTTCTTCCTTGCTCTTTATATTTAACATTTTTGAGCTCACTAATACTGTCATTTTTTGACAACTTCAGGGTCAAACATTACAGAAATACACACAATTTTTTGCAGGAAAAAACTGTTGTGAACAGTGAAGGTAAAGAGCAAAGTAAAGATAGATGGGGATGACAAATTAAGAAATGAAGCTAACTGGAAACTGGTTTTAGAGAGAAATTTAATTTGCAGAAATGTCTGTACTTCATTGTTTGTGTGACATTCATTTTATGCAAAATCCTGATCTTTTTTGATCATGACTGGTTAGTTTTGATTCATTAGTCACCACTGAAAATGAGTTCAGATCCTGTTCAGATTTTAATTAAATTCCTCTTCACCATTTTACATGCACTATTGAACTGTATAATTTTTATTATTGTCAAATCATTCTGACGTGTCATTAGCTCCTCTGAATCATTTTCCAAATGATACAGCAAAGGCACTTCAAATTCAAATGACTTCAGCGCCTGTTTGTGTTTGCAACAGGCTGAAAATGGAAGACAGGTTGATCAGTAGAATGCAGTGTAACCAAGAGAGAAAAACATGTGGGGGTCTTTTGTAACTCATGCAAATCGTAAATCATGTTTCTTAACTCTGAAGCTTGGTATACAAAATATACCAATTAATATTGACTTTATGATTGTTATTTATCACGTCATGGCTACATTTGTGTACATGGTACGACATGGTTGAGATAGTTTTAGATAAAGTGTTTTGTAGCTACAAACAATCATTAAATTTATCCCACAATCAAACCATGCAACACCAAGTTCATGCCAACAGACATAGACTAAATATTTATTGATTAAGGAGTCACCCTTTGCTTCATAACAGTGTCAGTGCTTCTTGAAATTCGGTTACAAAAGTAGCTTTCGGTTGTTTGAGAGGTGAGGGAGGCAGTTTTCTACTCTGTGTACTCTGTTCTACAACCTCCCATGAAGCTTCAGTGATGTTTAGATCTGATGATTGGGGAGGCCATAGAGGGTGTTTGACTTCATCCTGGGTCATTTTAACAGGACTGTGGGTTGAAGGGCTTTATTTAAAATGAATGATAATTAATTTATATTACTTTCACTGTGTATTTTATTGTAACTTTTGTTTTGTTGCTGTATTCCTCTCATTTAAAAACCTGCATTATAATTAGAATGCTGCACCTGGGTTTTTGGCTATTCATTTGGCAGGTGTCTCTCAACTTTGAATGCCACGTTTCTGAGGATCTGCTATATGTGTCAACACATAAGTGAGTATAGGAGTATCTAGAACCTTGTCCCCTTGTATAGCAACTGAGACTTTATGTTGTTTCCTCAGTCCACGGATATGGGAGAACGGTACCCCCTCAAGGGGATCCAGCTAGGGATGGAAGGGAAACAGATCGGAAGCAGGATCCAAGACGAACAGGACAAGCTGCAGGTGAAGAAAATTGACAAAACAATTCAAAGGTACTGATGCCTGTGACTTTGTACATATTCAAAACAACAAAAGTTTCAGAGATTCCTAAAAACCAGATGTGGTTGTACTTATTTCAGGCCTAATTGTTACTATTAAAGGTACACATTAATTGTCCAATTTGGAATACCTGCTTCATCCAATCTGCAGTCAGGGAGAGGCAGTAGCCTGTACCAACATACATTGAAGGAGAGGCAAGGAGACACCCTGGACAGGTTTTCAGTCAGATGAATGCTGTCACACACTATTTGGCAAGTCCAATCCTCCTAACTTGAGTAAGTTTCACCATGGAAGGAAACTTGAGAATCTAGGGAAATCCTACATGGTCACTGGGAACAGGCAAACCCCACACAGAAAGGGCGAGTCCATGGCAGAAATTGGACCTTCTTGCTAAGCACTGAACCACCATGCATGTTATGAAAATATACCACTAAGTACAGCAATTAAGTAGCTCAAGAAAGCCTGCCAAAGCCAGGTTCAGCCCAATGGGACGTTATACAACTAACGTACATTTTACATTACATTACATTCCATTACATGGCAGGCATTCAGCAGACGCTCTTATCCAGAGCGACTCACAGCACAAAGTGCATGTTTTTTCGAGACATGGATGTTTAGGTGCTAGAGGGGGTAAAAGTCTCTAGTGCCAAAAGGATTAGCATGGACTAAACCCTGTGGATGGCCTGTATAAGAAACAAAAATCTGAGTGGGGGAGCTAGGGAGGGAAGGAGAGAGGTGCATTTTTGATACCATTTCCCCTAAATGTGTGGCTGGAGATAGCAATTGATCAGATGATAGGAGAGATAAAGGTATCTGTCTGGAGGAGAGAGATCTACATGAGGTTATTCATTTCTTGGGTAATACACATGTCCATACCAATTTTAAACAAAATAATTTTCACCACTTGTGTGTGTGTACATAACCACTAGATGGCCCAGAAGACCTACAGACCTTAGATACAGTTCAATAATTTTGTTCAGTGGTTCAATCGTGGGCTGTAGCAGTAGCTGGTTGATAAGTGTCAGTGAGAAACAGTTAGTTCAAACTAGATTAAAAAATAGCACCAGTGGTGCAATTTAATCATCCATAAGATTAAAGGCATTACTGTATAAATATTTATCTTTGATATGTTGCAAGAAAAATGTTATAATGTGAGAGATAAAGATTATATGTACCATTTTAGAGTCACTTGCAATTTTCTGTAATATGAGAATAGGTCATGTGTAAACTGAGTTTTTTTTTTTACATAAAACCCCATCACATCCTTATTTTTGTTTTTTCTCTATCATTTTCCTTATATCACTTTTTCTGTACTCTGTAATGTTATGCAACCTTTTTCTACACATCTAAAATTACATTTATAAACATTTTTAAAAATGTTCAAATTAACTTAGCAAAACTAAACTATTTTCAGATATAGCCCTGTAAATGTGTCCTGAACTCTAGATTCCACTAATTCAAGTGTTACAGATTCATTTTTCATGGAAATAGACTTTGAAAAGTTCAATAATCGCACAAAATGATCCACCAAAGGGTGGGAGTTCCAAAAAAATTAACCCATGAGTTTATTCATAAGTCCAAGGTAAGGACACATGTTGCTTGAATCTAATACTCTTTATGAATATGGACAGTTCAGCATTGTCTTCAAGAAACATGCAACATGAGGACTTTACTGATATTGGAATCCACATTATTTTTTAAATTATTGAGTCATTTCAACACATACATCACTAATACAAAATCATGTCAATGTTATGCTTGCTATTGGAAAATGTGGCTCGGATGCCTGACCTCAGATAGAACTGCGTGTCCCCAGGATGTACTGCCCTCACTTTCATTTCAGATCCTTCCTTTGGAAAAACTCCACCCTTCCTTGATTGATGGGAACAACGCCTCTCCCAGCTCTGGCAGAAAACCTTAAACTGACCAGCAAACTTCCGACACTAACTTAACCAGAATGAAGTTAGTCCCAGTCAGTTTTCCCTTAACGACAAAACAGCTTCTGAAAATCACAACATCGAAGCACTTTCCAATACACTTCCTCCGACATAGTTGGTGGGAATCATGGGAAGGCTCCATAAACCGAGACAAGTGTTATGTAACCTTGGTTATCTTAATAGTGAAAGGATGTTAAAAATAAGGGAAGAGGCAGAGAGGGTCCTTCAGCTTGGCGTTTCCTGGTTGAATGCCACCATAATGACTATCTCCAACAGCATCCTCTCAGGAAAGACAGCGTGTGGGCTGGTCTCATGTTCTAGTCGCTCTCGGGTTTCACCGAACCCAATGTCTGGGCTCTTGAGAAGGGAGGAGAGGCTACGTGCAGACTGAATTGTATACGGGGAAGGACACGCATACCATTTAGCCATTAAACAAAAAAGACTCGCAAAATACATGAGAGCTTTTAGATGTGAGCGTGAGTATAAAAGCAGTCCTCAATATGCGACTCATACACGCAGAGGAGGGGGATTTAAGTTTTCAAAAACTGGATAATGCCCGTTTTGCGTCTACTGGTATATTCATTTGTGGTTATCTCTTCATAAAAGTGTATTTTCAGTATACTGCTTCCACCAAGCTTCCCTGAAAAGGTGAATAATATAATTCTTAGTCTACCATCTACCCTCTAAGACACTTGTAGGCATATCCATTTGCGGTTTTACACAATAGATGGTGTCTACACCCTCTCAACTTCATAATATGTTGTCCCTAGGAGTCCAGGCTGTTTGAGAACACTATACATCAACCGGTGAGAGCTGATGCTCTCACCATCTCATTATATGGTTTCAATCACACAAATTAAAAATACAAATGTTGAATCACTGTAACTACAATTCCCTACATATATGATTAACTATCGACTCAATGCTCTGGTAGGTAATGAAAATTCCCCCTGAAATACACACTGGCCTCCATACATTTTGGGTCAATACATTATGTGCATTTACATATTGTCCTAATTAAATTATTATATTGGTTCGATTTCTATGGCTTTACAATATTTTTGTTATAACAAACATTTAAAATACTTTTAAAAAATGTGCTTAATTGTCAGACTATGGCTGTTTGTCAGTTGGAAAACACAATTTTCAGCATTGACTTGTGTTGAGAAAAGTGTTTAAACATAGTGCTACTCTTGTGTTTCCACAGATTGGAGGGAGAGATCGGCATCTCGGAGGACGAACGTTCAAAGGTATCTGTCAAAGAAAAAGTCCTCAGAGAAAAATGGGATGAAAAAGAAAGAACCAGAGATTGCATTTATAATGTGAGCAAATAAGAATTGTTCACGATTTTCAAACAAAGGTTCAGCCATCAACTCCAAGCTCATGATTCCTTTGGCATATACCATGGACTAAATGGCAAGATTGAAATACTTTATGTTTACAAGAAAAAAATGTATTCACTCACATTTTATTTTGAAGATTTTAAATGAGATATTATAGAATTACAGGACACAAACGTGTAGATGTAGATGGCCTGTGACCGCATTGACTCTATTTAGGTGTATTTTTCCTTCATACATTTTGGAATTATTAAGTAGATATGTCCGTCCAATCACCACAGTCGTACCTGTCAACTTCTTCCATTCATACTTTCACCTGAGAAGACTTCATAACTGTCACAGCTGGTAAAGGCTAGATGGGAAGGACCTAATCCAACAGAAGGATGACTATGTCTGTGAAAAAGAAGCCATTTGACTTGTTGCAGTCACCTATTGCTCATTGCACTGATGGTATCATATATGTATGTGTGACACAAAGACATACATACATATATGGATTTCTTGGAGGGTATTTCTTTGTTTTATTAAGAGTTTATTTAAGACTGGACATGTATTGCCTGCTGTCATTTTACAGAATAGAATTATGTTATCTTAGTTGCCTTATTGCAATGTAATATGTACAGTGAGTGTATCTAAAGCTGAATTTCCATTTAATAAATTTATTGATTAGTCTGTAAAAACAGCTTTAATTTTTGCCTGCTGGATGAACAAACCATTCTCACACACTGCCTTCCTGATGAATCACTGTGTTCTTTTATTTCACACAACAATGGCTAATGTTCCGGGAATACACACCATGGAGTCTGCATGACCAAAATTTCAGGAGTTGTGTTCTTTGTTTATTCATCCTGTTTTTCCCACAATGCACCTGCACCTGTCAGGTGTGTACATGTTATCTTATCTGACATGTCTTGATCGTCGAAACACATTTGACCTTTTCCATCTCTCTTCTTTTGTAGAGCATCCTGAAGCAAGATGGAGGTATGTGCTGGGGGCACATAGTCACAGCAAAAACATAGATATGTCAAAGGAACTAGTAGACTCCTAAGGTTCACTTCCTCGGGTAACAATGTTCCTCACAGAAGTTTTGATATTATAGAAAGAATAAATACACATAATTCCATTACATAATTCAACATAATATTATGTAATATCATTTCGCTGCAGTCACTGGCGACATGCTGGTGCCGAAATATTATTGTAAGTCTTACATAACAGTTGAAACATATACACACGAAAATATAGTGTGTGAATTTGTAAAGTAGCTTACATATGTGTTTTATTTAATGAATTCAGACAGAGATTAGTGCTGGTTTTTTCTATTGTATCATTACCTTGCCATCACCAAATTTACTCTGGACAAACATATCCTGTTTAACATTCAAAATTCAGTGCACACACACATCCACACACAAATTCATGCATGTAAACATACACATGCATGCATGCACACACACACAAATACATGCATGCAAACATACATATGCATGCACACACACACACACATACACACACACACACACAAGCATGCAAACACAGATATGCATGCACACACACACACATCCACACACAAATACATGCTTGCAAAGATACATGAATGCACACACACATGCATGCACGCACACACACACACACACACACGTGCACACACACACTCACCACTACTCAGTCTTGATGCTTACCTTAATTGGAAAGTAGAGTGGTCCTGCTCTAGTGAACATGAGCCCCTTGGACCGTTTCCCTCTTGCCTCAGCTAGACTATTGAACTTTACCCACAAGGCAATGACTCTGCACTTTGTTTACACACTGATCCTGCTATTCAGAGGGAATCCCCCAGACCGGGGGTTCATTGTTCCCTCTAATACACTTTCACTGGCTTTTGCTGCCTAAGCACTCAGCTGCCTGAGAGAGAGAGAGGGAGAGAGAGAGAGAGAGAGAGGGGGACAGGGAGGAGAAAGGGTTAGAATGGGGAGGGGGTGGGGGGTACACCAGGGGGGCTTTGGGGCCCAGGGGTCTGCCGTTACTTCCTCTTCTGCTCCGCACCCGACAGATGCGGTGAAATACATCGTCTCCCGGACCCCCGAACTCCCAGAGCTGTACTCCCGAACACCCACCACGGCTTCTGGGGACCAGAGACTCCTGAGCAACGCTGGTAGGTGTTGGGGGATGCAGAGGGGATGGAGGCTGATGGGTTGCCAGATTGGAAATGGTCCAGGGATGATAGGGGTGTTGCTCAGGGAAGGCAAAGCACAGCGGCACACAGTGATTTTCTGCCTCCATATGCAGAAACATAATATATGCTTGTATTCAGCAAACTGAACTGAATCTGTTTCAATCTCTGTAGTATTTGTGTGTATTTTGGAGTCAGGTGTGGAGTACTGTAGAATATTTTGTTTTATGAACATGTAAAGCATGAGCGCACAGATGCTCAATATTATAGCTTTCACATGTCAGCCCAAGCATTTATATTGCAATAACTGTTTAACCAAACACATGGTTTTAGTTAAGCAGCCATGTTGCTCCATAATCATCCACAAAATATTTATTATACATTAATAACATTAATAAGAATTCAGTTTTTTGAAAATCAGAACATCTCCATAGAATTCAGGGGCAAATATTCAAAGTCTTATTTAGTGATGTGTATTAATTATTTTTAAATGTTTGTTTAATGTTGTCTGTGCAAAGCTCTGTATACTAATAGATATAGTAGTAATTGTAAATACTGGCGATGTAGTTCTTACCAATGGTCAAGGTAAGCAACTAATGCTAATTGAATATACTTCAGCACGGTCCCCATGAGTCAAGACAGTTATGAATGTAAAATTAGCCATTTGCCTTAGCTGTATTTTGACATTGAGCTGAAGATTGGGTCATGAATATTTTATCAACAGGGGGCAGTACTGTAACGTGACACTGTGTTGTCTAGAAGTTAGAGCGTGGGATTCATTAACTGAGTCCGCCCTCTGATTAAATGACGATTTGCGTATTTAGCTATTTTATTCAGTTAGTGTTGTTTATTCATTTGCTTAGCCAACACTTATCCAGAGTTTTGTTACATGGAAAGCAATTCAAGGTAAATGCCATGCTACAGGATACAATGGTAGCAGGACCTGAGTCTGTCAAACCACTGGGCAAGGTAACTACTTCAAATGAATTACTTCAGTCACAACCCACAAATTGTGTATGCATATATAATGAAATTCACTCTGGATTAACGTTTTGGGTCTCTATAGGGGGTATTTTTTAAATCAGGCTAAAGCAATTAACCAGCTAAATATTTGGAAAACACAGGATTTCAGGTTGCATTTCAGTCATATCAAAATATTTGTGATTTACAAATGTGTTAAAGTGTGCTGCAAGCATTGAAAAGAGCCTTTTTCAATAGAAAACGGAAATTCTAGCTATTTTTATTATGAAAGTAATCGATGATCACTTGCAAAGATAGAAAGTAATGCGATAGCCAAATAGTTAAGTGCTTGAAGGTAGCTATTGCTGTAGCTATCAACAAAGTTATGTAGTCCATGCAATAGTACACATTCACTTTTGATTGTATTCAAAACAATGTGGATGTTGGTTAGACTGCTTGGTATTAATCTATTACTGCTTTATATTGTAGAGTGAAGCTGGGTACAAAGATGTATTTTCAGATAAGATAATAGATATTGAATTAATTATTACTTATTAATTAGTAATATTAATTAAGAATTCATAATTGTATAATTACCTAAATTTATATTTAAGTCAGCATGCTGTTTGTGCCACTTTGTTTATATAAATGGAAAAGGAATGGTGGACCTAATTTGGAACCTTGAGGTACTGCGTTTATGAATAGGAATGGTTAATACCTCAAGGTTCCAAATTAGGTCCACCATTCCTTTTCTGTTTGTATTCCTATGCATTCCCACTTCCCACCATGAACAACACTGTCTATATTCTATCCTCACATTGAGTATATAGTAAAAATAAAATATGACATGTATTCATAGTTGATTTCTACAAATGTATAAAAGCTGTGCCAATACACTCACTTACTGCAAACCAACAACTCATGGTATATTCTGATAGAATAACAAATTAGTAGTGTGCACATGACCATAGAATGAAGTCCTCAAAATGGATCTTTTCATTTCTAATAAATGACCCATTTGATGAACTTATGACTAAAAATGTTACATCTTATGGTGTCATACATTTGAGAAATGGTTGGGATGGAGTATTTGAGCAGCTCGCTAACTAGGTATCTTCCACTCAAGTCGATAGAACTAATGTTAGGTAAAGCACATTAGTCTGTGTACTGTGGGATCAAGTGTGTTCACCTGATCATGAAAATGAGTAGAACTTTACAAAAACAATTGTAATGACTTGAAAAACGCTTTTGTTAGCTGTAAAGCCATAGTCTTGCAGTTGTCACTTGAGGACACTGATCTGATGTGCAGTACTAAAAGCTTCTCAGTATTATTCTGCCTTCAAAAGTGATTCTCAAATTTGTTGCCCTTGAGTTGCCTTGTTTTCATTATGCACACTTCTTTCAGAGATGCCTGTTTTTTGTGGAGGCAGGCAAAAGACTGTCACCTTGCACTTGAGACTGACCTAGTCAGTGGGCTAACTGCTCATGGACAAGTTTTGTATGATTTTACATAAGCAGGGTAGAATGGAAATGGGTCATAAAATGGTAAGGTTAGCTTGACCTTCAAAACAAAACAAGCAAGGTGGCTACGCTGTGTGGATTTTGGCAGTATGAGTAGATAGATTGAGTGGGTAGTGACTAAAGCAAAGATAATTGAGGCAAGAACCTCGAGAAAGAAATGCCAGATTATTTATTTTGTAATCATATTCAGATAGTGATCCTTTTAAATATGAAGTTTTGACGGACAAAAACTACTATAAAAGTATATGCAGCCACTGTTCCTTCAATTACCACATGTAGTGTAAGATATTTTAGCATTGTGAAATTGTTTGAGAGTTTAGATGTTTAGATTTTCAATGTTACTGTTTTACTCTGTTATACTGTATTTTCAATGGTTAAACTTGATGTTTTTTTTTTCAGAGTTTTCACTGACATTGCATCATACTGATCATGGTGATTGTGTTTGCAGAGACTGAAGTGTATTTACATAGTCTGATACATTTCTGATAACAGTGTCTTTTCTGTTTCCGCCACTGTTTGATTCAGCATACACCATGGAGGTCAACGTGGGGAAAGACAGGAAAAAGGGGGATGGAAAGGTCCCCTCCGTCTCAGCTGTGAATGCTGAGGAGCTTAACGAACGGGGCGTGAAGGTGTACGATGACGTGCAGAGGGTGATGTATGAGGTGCGCTCTGGTGGAACCACGACGCTGGAGAACGGTGTCCATCCTTGGAGCTCCTCAGAGGGGGGTGAACTGATGCAGCACGTGGGCCACGCCTATGGGGACGGGGCCAGCATCACGGTCACCCGCACAGACCCGGCTACCGCTGGCAGTAGCCAGGTAGGTGTGAAGGGGCCGGTCGTGCCCAACCAAGCCAAGGTGGAGATGCAGGACAGCCCACAGGGAATGGCTGGACCCTCTCAACCGAGCCCCAGGCTGGAGTACAAGGTGTCGGAATCGACGGAGGTGGTCTTCGTGGGAGAGGAGGAACCCCGGGTCCTGGGGTTCGACGGCACCGTCCAGGCGGATATCGTTTTGATCGACGAGGACGACGACAGGTCCCTCCGTGAGAAGACGGTCACCGACGTGTCCACCATGGATGGCAACGCAGCAGACCTTGTCGCTGGCCGGCCCCTGTCAGTCTCCTCTGAACTGTCATCTGAGGAGAAGGAAGAAACCTCGATCGTCGAGCTTCCGCCCCCAGCCATTCAAAAGAAAAAGCGATGCCGGTGCTGTACTGTCATGTGACCTTGTCCGAGCTGCAATCATAGGAGCCCTGGTCAGTCCCCTGAAAACGTCACCTCATTGCTGACAGAACCTCCACTTCTCTTTTAAGAAAGCACACTCTCCCAAGTGTCTTTCGATCTCGTTTTTTAAAAACTAGCTTGTTTTTCAGTGCTTTACCAGCAACAGTACCGTACAATTACGAATAGGTATGGGAAAAGGGGTTAAGACCAGCATCAGAATAATGAAGAAAATGCTATTTGAATATCCCAACACTTTTAAGGAGGCAATTCTTACCTGTGTCCAGTTTGTAGAAAAATAGAAATCCGCATGACATAGGTTTTTTAAGGTAAGATACAGTGTGTACGAACAAAATGGAGACTAAACCAAAAACAGAAAACCTCATCATACATTTATTAAAATGCTGGGATTTATGTGAGGGTAAAACACACTCTCTCACAGGGACATGTAGATGGATACTGTAACTTTTGTTTGGTACTTCACTCTCTTTACTTCACACATAATTCCTTACAAGCATTTATACTGCCTTTCATACGCCATAGTAATCCAGTTGCCTTAAAAAAGCAGAAAGTGCTTTCAGCTGGGCCATTTTTTGTGAGGGTGTGTGTTATATTTTCAGGTCAAGGTGGGGAGGGTTGAGGGACAAAATAATGGAAAACTAGCAGCAGTGTACAATAAGAAGTATTTTTACGTTTCACAAATTTTTAACATTTACCTTGGTATCGGTGCCTATTTATTCTAATGCGTGAGTAGTAGCAGTTCATTTGAATTATTCTCTTTCATTTATTTTAATGTGCTTTTATTTGAAAGCTATCGAATGGACTTCCCAATTTTCTGGATGGAGTTTGACAACACATCGTTTTGCATTTGCTTTTTCTTAAATCTTCGTAGCAGGCCGTCATGTTTCTAGGGCTATTTTTCTAAACGCATTTGTAAACAAGTGAATTTTGGGGGCCTCATTTACCTGGGAATTCAAGTTCAAGCAGACTCTTGTATTCATTTCACTCCTCTTTATAAAACTGGGTTTGATTTTTCTGTTAACTAACTGGGCGGGTTCCACAGCACAACAACCAATCAGTGCTTTCCAGATAAATTCTCTCACTCTTTGCTCTTTGCTTTCTCTTAAACATACTGATTAGACTTAGACCATTCTCTTTGTAAAGTATGGAACTACATATTTGCCACATTGCTACATTTTTACAACAGGGTTATAAGTTACTGATGATTCTCTATGGGTTGCATTGTGTTTTGGGTGGTATGATTACAGCTGGTACATGCTGTAGTGTGACAATCAAGTCTTGGTTTACATGTGAAGTTAGCTTGGTGCTACCCATCACTGAATACAGTACAATGAAAACGTAGGCTTTCGTCAACATGAAAAACAGTGATCTGCTAAAATCTGTTATTTCTTTGCTTAATTGGCCATTTAGATTCTTAAAATAATTCCCAAAATTAGAGTTTTTCTATGTTTGAATATGTGCAACATACTTCAATGTAAAATTAAGCCATATCAAAATTTATACTGAAATATTCAACACACTGAGGGATGATATTCTGTTCTGCACAATTATTTAAAAGCAAATGCGTAATTTATGTATGCAACAAATTATCTGAAATGAAACTGAATGTGCTATGTACATGTATGAAACAGGCCAACATCCAGATCACATGGCATTTTCGGTTAAATCAAGTATCAGAAATCATCCCTTGCTTTATTTTTTACCAAATATTGAGCTCCTCAACTAAATTCTTTTTCGGAAACCAGCGGTTTTTGAAGAATCTTGATTAGCACTCAAATCAACCACACAATAGTCAAGCCAAATATGAGTACTTATATATTTATAGCAACCAGGAAAATGTTTAATTTCCCTACTGCCTTATTTTATTTGTTTGTGTGTTGCCATTTCAGTTTCAATTACAGCCATCATTATAATAGGGACCTGCATGTTTAACAATTAAGTAGCCTTATATTTTAATTCTGCCATGACTCTTGGCTCACAAAAGACAGAATAATTACACAAATAAACATGGATGTTTATTTACATACATTTATTTATTTACAAATAATAAACATGGATGTTTATTTGTGGTCGTTTTCTTGACGCTAGTTATTTGTTACTAGTTGTTCAGAATTGGGGGAAAATAACAAAATTTCTCCTAAAATTACTTATAGCAAGCCTAATGTAGCAAACACATGTTGTGCTTACTGTCACCTGATCACAGAACACTTTGCAGTGGAGGGAACTATTTATGTCCTCGCTTGGGTAATGCATGGCAGCCATTTTGCACCAGAATGCTCACCACACCTTAGCTGAGGCAGAGACAGAATGAGTTTTTAAACAAAATAGACCATGGGATGATGACATGGTAGGACCATATTTTGCAAATTTTCCAAGACACCGGTGAAATTCTACTCTTTGTGATAAAAACTACAGGATTATTCATGGACATAGTCATTAACTCCTATAGCACAGTGTACCCATCACTGCATCCAGGAAACTGGGCTCAATGAAATTACATTTTCGCCCTTGAGCACAACTAGCAACTGCCTAGCTTCTACCATTTAATAGGATGACTGTATATGGGGGTATGGCTGCCTATTGGACCAGGTTATAATGAATAATTTTAGCCTGTTCATGAACACCAAATGAAGAATCAAACAGCATTGCACAAGCTTACTAATAATTTAGCCACTAAGGTAATTCTGCGAAGGTATTGGAAAAAATTTTGACAATCATCTATCAGGTCAATTCATGAGGACTGAGAATTAAATTACAGGCTACCAAACTGTTGACAATGCAAGGCACTGGGACATTGTGATTAACATTTTTATATATATATACACTAAGATTCTATTTATAAAGCACTACCAAATGTTATGTTTCCAGGCACAAAGTTCAGGTCACTTATTTTTGTCTCTGTTTGTCTCTTGTACTTTTCCTTTGATTTAATTGAACCATTTACCTCCATTGTTTGCAAGTTGTCTACCAAACAGACAAATCTGAAAGTGTAAAAGGAAGAGCCATTGACAACGGTAAACAAATAATTTACAATATGACGGAATATAATCTTATGAATAATACATACAATATTTACATACTTTATTTACATATTTTAATATTTCATGTGAACCATGGATATACTTATAATTTAGTATTTTAGTTGTATAGATACTATAGAAAAAAGTAAACACAATTACAGTTTTTTCACAATCGCTAAGACACAATTCTTGAAACCTTCCACCCTTTTTCTCAAAACTGTAAACTCAAAACCAAATTTGAATGAATGAATCTCATTCATTCGGCCTCAGCATCACATCTTTGCGCTGGGTCAGGCCAGAGGACGTCATCTACATCACATGCAACGTTCTCTCAGGCCAGGCAATGGCAGAAAACCATCTGGTGTGCCAGATCCGGCCTTGGCGAGACTCCACACTTACGTCACCGCAGGCCAATTCCATGGTCTGTAGGATATTTTCTATGGTATAGGGTTTTCGGTCATATACCTGTTTGTCATGCTTCCCTCATTGTCATTCCATGAACAAGAGCACGGTCTATCACAGTTGCTTAAATTTCATCTGAAATGACCATTGTTGGTTTTGGTCTTGGTCTTCTTCATCCTCCTCATCTTCCTCATCATACACCACCTCTTACATGCACTCTTCAGAGAATGAGGTTTAGTGTTTTAGCAACTCAGAAAAACTGTAATTTGTATTTTACTAAATCTGATTTTGACCTATGGCTAGCCATATGAACAGATCTGTGTATTAGCGAGTGATTTTGTATTTTTGTGTGTTTATTTACTTTCTTTAGTTATTTACGTTCAAAATATCACTGTCTACCAACTAGGTCTATGGTTATTTGAAACATTACTGAATAATACGTTACAACAGGAACCATTTGAACCATCTTTCTGCCCCATCATTTGTCTTTGAACTATCAGATTGAGACAATCAATTGAAGAAATCTACATACTGGTTCTCCAAATAAAATCTTATTGTCAGTTTTTATTGTATGGTTTAAACAAGTTGTTGACAGGTGCAGGCATCAATATGATGTCCATATTTGCTGAAATGTGTTATTAATATGACATTAATCAAGGCAAGAGTGTTGCTTCTAGAGTTATGGTTCATCTTTGTGATTGGGACTCTGTTATAACTATAATATATTTAATCAACCAAGTCATAGTAATAGCCCATAACCATTGTTTAATGGTCAAAGAAATAAAAGCAGGCGACCTGATAGCCTTAGCAGCCTTAGCTTAGTGCAAAGGGCCTTATGATAGTAATCTGTCATACAAGAGTATTGTATGATAGTTTACTAGTTTGTCATACATCATAAAAAGAATGATACCAGGAATACAGAATAATAGGTGGTTGAAAAGTAATGAGGAATTTGCATGAGAATGCATGTTTAGATGCCATTGACCACTTTTTAGTGTATATACACAAATGGCCTGCCTGCTGATACTGTGTATTTACTTTTACAGTCACTCTGGAATGTAACAGCTTGAACACATTCACTGGTTTGTTCACACAACACGATAGTACACAGTTATGAGATATACAGAACGTTCATTTAGAAACACAGTAAGGCCTGGATTCAATCAGCATTTGTCCTTAACTATGAGTTTCAAATAAATACAAGCATTTTAATTTTTATAAAATAACACTTTTTGGATTAATAAATGATAGGGCACAACTCAATTTTTGAGAATATAATTTCAAATTTTGATTTTTCTATTTTTGCATAGTGAACCATTTACACTACACTGATGGAACGTGTTATGACACTTTTGCTCACTTAAATGCAATACTTGTAATGACATTACCTGGCTTTACCAGTATGTTCATCGACGGCCGCACTGGAAGTAGTTCTATGGCTCATGACTTTCTACACACATAACACACAATAGCTTCAAGGTGTGGGACTGCAATTTCAGTAGAATGTTTTTTTTTTCTCTTTAAGGTAAACCAAGTGAATGAACAAAATTGCCTTGAAACCACTGTTCTCTTTGACAGAAGATCTGATGTATTTTCATTTCTTGAAGTTTTGTTTATATGTCAGTCAGACAATTCTCCAGTGTTATTTTTGTCATTATCAGTATACCCTGCTCATTTTTTCCATTATTGCATAATCTGCTGAAACTACAGCAACTCCTCTGTATGTTACACTGGTTTGAATAAACAACCTTTTTTCACTGTCCTGCTCTCTCATTCTCCCTCTAAAACACTGACACCATAAGTAAAGTCAACTCAACCTGCCTCTTTATAACAAATCTTTGATAGCACCAGTTATTTACATGTATTTACTACCTGGCTGGTTTCTACCCATTAATCAAAATAGCTGCAATTTGAATATATCTTTATTCTTGCTGGGAATACACAATTTCAGTATGCACAGGGATAGGAACATTGACAAAATATTAATACAGTTAATAGTAAAACAAAAGAGACCATCATTAAGAATACCCACAACTACTAAAACTAACAATACTAAGAATTACAGTCAAACTAACAGGAATACTAGTTTGTCTACGGCTAGTATGACAACTGCTGCCACTAGCCCTGGGCTCACACTGGCAGCGACAACCAGCGAAAAAGCAGCCGGAAGTCATTCATTTCCAATGGTCGCTGGGCCACACTGAGCGACATGGCGCAACGAAAATCGCCGCCACTTGGTGACAAAAAAAGGTGAGCGAAGTTCAACTTTATGCAAATGAGCAGTGACAGTCGAGCGATGGCCACTCCGAGGGCAGATGTGTTCCTCTTATATTCTTTCTCTGTGAAACATTTTCTTAAACTTTAGTGCGTATATTAGCATTTTAGTTCATAGCAGACATTCCTGTCCTATACAATGAATCCCTGTCCCTATACAGGGACATTAATAAAAAATGATGCATGGAGCCAGATCTCGGAGATTGTTGGGATGAGTGATGAGGTTTAATCAACTGAATGGCAAATTTAAACAGTTGTCAATGATGCAAGCTAAAATTCCTCATGAACAGTGCATATAATTCTAGAACCTGCCATCGTCCAGATGCGCCCAAATTGAGGCGTCTCCTGTCAATACATTTGTAGCTGACTTCCTCAAAACTGTGTTAGCAACACCCACAAGCTGGCTGCAAGATACACCAAGTGACAGTGACACAGTGACTAATACAGAGTCCTCCAGAATTATTGGCACCCTCAGTTAATGAGTAAAACGTGTCGCAATAAATTCACATTAAAATGTTTTGCATTCTCGGTGATATAAGAAAATGATATAGATTCACTGGATTGCCACTGCCCAGAGGGAAAAATATATAATCATACAATTAATTGTGTGTGTGTGTGTGTAATTAATGTTTCTTTTGTCTTAGAATTCACTTGCTGAAATTATAAAATAATTTTTAATAAATTATGCTGTCATTCATAGTGTGAAAATCAAAACCTTGAACAAAGAGGTCATCTCTCAAAAAATTAGCTATTCAATTTCAAAAACCTACTTTTATCACTTCACCATTAGACACTAACCTGTCCACCATTTGCAAACTAATCATATATATTATACAATCACAAGTTTATTACAGGCAGACTATTGTTGACCAGCTGAGCTGGCTTTCATTTTGTTTGATGAGGCTTCAGTCAAAACAGCAAAGACTGTTCAATGAATGAAATAAATAAAAACATCCCATATTAATTCAAACCGTATTGTAACAAAGTTTTATTAACACATTGAAGTGTGTGCGTGATTTTGAATGAATCGACGTTTTGTGTCAGCGCTGTAATCTCTGGAAATCATCCAGGCATACTTGGAATGCCTTTGGCCCCGTTCCTTTCATCAAAGATCGTATTGTCTTTGCAGGTAATTGTTCTTGCTGAGTCTGTGTTTGCCGTTGCCCTTGAAAATACCTCCACCAGCCGATTTGAGCTTCCGCCTGAAACACCATTAAAATTGTTCTAATGTGAAGCATGCAACACAATGACAGGATGAGGGCAGATTGTTGCCCTGTTGAATTTGGGAACAGGAACCTGAGCCGTGGTTCAACGCTCATTGTGTGGCCTTGCTGTGATCACTGACTCCCTGCAGTGGAAAGAGAGAAAACCTCCAGCACCCCAGTGTCCATCCATTATTCAGCTGGCGTCCAACCTCAGAGAGGGAAAGGGAATCAGAGAGAGGAGTCGTACTGGAGGCACGACCGAAGCTCTTAAGAGGATTTTCAACGTTCAGATTCAATCAGCAGTCATCATCCATCTAACACCGCTGCAGAGAGGTACAGCATTTCAGCACCTTAACACTGAACTGTGGGTATTTGGTATCTGACTTTTGTCTCTTAACAAAATCAGTCGGAAGGGTTTCGCCTGTATTTTTTTTTGTGCCACTGGGACAGTGGATTCATTCAGCTTCTGGGGATTGTACAATCGAGGTAAATCACCGGGTTAACTGACACATAGAATTGGGATTAAATTGATTGTAATGTTTTTGGGTGACAGAAAAAAATTCAAAGTAAAATATTTAGTATTTCACAATGCTAATATTCTGTTAAAGAAATGGTACCTAAGATATCATGTTATGAGAAGGTAACACCACACATTTGCAGTCTGAGAAGAGCTCTAAAAACATTTGGGGAACAAGGATCCCCTGTAATACATACTGAATGCCATGGACTACAATTTAGGGTGCAATTCTAATCATATGTCGCAGTATGGAGTGCTTATTATTGAAACATTGTACTAAAATATAGTTATACCAATGTTTCTACTCTATAAATCTCAAACTTTACTTCACAGTAAGATGTAGTGTGATGACTAGAATTATTTTCCCCTTTGAATCCTATGTGCAAATTTTTGGATCATGCCCTCAAGTCTGGGATCAATAAATTTATGATTAGAATTATGAATAAAACCCACAAGATGTCAGTTAGCCGTTTGCTCTTTGGCTTTGAGGTGAATGTCATTCTGCTAGTGTGCACCTGTGAGCCTTGCATGGGATTTGACCCAGGCATAGGCATATAAGGAATCAATGATGGCTGCTGGGTGATGCCACTTCTGAGACGCTCAGCATGAAACGCCAAGGTACCAAGTGTGATTGAGGTCCACTGCTTGGAGGACGCAAATGGCTGGAGACAAAGCCATTACTTCAGACCAACAGAACAACAGCTAACTTTTAGAAAACAAAACAAAATAATACTTAAGTGAAGAAAGAAATACAGACAGGGCTGTCCAGTCACTGAGGACTGCGTGTTTGACTGACCGGACTGCGTAAGATAGTAGTCCAAGATTTGTGGCGTCTTGGAACCAGGTGAGCATCTGTCTGAATGTTTTTGTAACAAAGCCAAAGCCATAGTGTTGCAAGATGACTCAATAAACCAGGCAGAGATGAATGGAACTTCATTCACTTTACAGAAACTCTACAGTCACATTACACCATATTGCATTACTCACTCTACCCTGCTTCCCCTAGATCTACTTACTGAAAACAGTATCCACCATTACTATAGAACAGATAGACTGACACCTACTGGAGAAAATAGGAATGCAGCATGTTTATAACAGCAGGACATAACATCCCCCACTATGTAAAACAAGTGCCTTTGTTCTGTATAACACAATGAGTTTTCTCTTTAACATAAGCAATCGGGACCGCAACAAAACAGCAGTAGCATTTCCTCCTTAAGGCTACGTCAATAACTAGGACCGCAGAATCAAATTAAATATTATTCAACATTGTGAAACTTAAATGTTCTTTAGCAAATCACTACCTCTCAGTACATACGGTCAACAAAACATTATTTAACATTATGTATTTTGCGGACATACCTTGCTCGACATTCTCAATCACACAGTTTTTACAGTGTCATGCAACATTCTTTTTAGGTTTCAAAGTCTTTAAACCAATCCGGTGGCTTGCACGGTTTTGGTAGTCTGGTGGCTTACACTGTTTGGCAGTCCGGTGGTTTGCACGGTTTGGCAGTCCAGTGGCTTGCATGGTTTGGCAGTCCGGTGGCTTGCACGGTTTGGCAGTCCGGTGGCTTGCACGCTTTGGCAAGTGCCTTCTCAGGTGCACTTGCATCTGCTTTTTCTGAAAGCCGTTGACTGATTGGACCGGAATCTGCTGTGGAATGTGGGGCACCAGTGAGAGGAGCAATGAGTGCCAGAGTTACCTGTCTGACGATGCATACGTACACGGACAGGCGGGACCCACAGGGACACGTCGACCCGTTCTATGACACAAGCAAAGAGAAGACGATGAGCTTCATCCGAATCAGCGGCTGTCACTGAGGAGGGAGGTCGTCTAGGCTTTCGGGCGTACAGGCTCGGCAGACTCTAAGATTTTCACTTGATGTAAGAACCCCTTCAACGCAACCCACGGGTGACAGGTCGGTTTGGGCTGCGGAAAGCTGCAGGACTAGAGCAGAGCAGGGAGATGGCCGTGTATCCTTTAATGCACAGCTTAAAAGATTTTATTAGATCCATCCCCAATAAAGCAGATCCTCTGTCTACAATATAAAAGTTCACAGGGCAAGTGATGGTGTCTCTCACAATATTAGCTCGCATGCAACCTAGCACGTTGATTGGTGTACCGGGGAACGTAACTAAATGAGCCTCAGCTGGCAGTAAGTAAATCCTCCTTGTATGCGTTTTGATAGGATGGATACAGAGTCAACAATGTCGACTATGAGATTTACTGAATGCTGTGCATCGCCTGCTTGAATATTCACAGTGGACTGATTTTTGTCAAGATAGTCATTCTCTCGAAACGAGCAGCAATGTAAACTCACTGAGCACTTTATTAGCAACGCTATGTTAATACCGGGTAGGGCCTCCCTTTGCTCTCAAAATAGCCTCAGTTCTTCATAGCATGGATTCCACAAGACGTTGAAAACATTCCTTTGAGATTCTGGTCCATGTTGACATGATTGCGCCACGCAATTCCTGCAGATTTGTCAGGTGCACTTTCATGCTGCGAATCTCCCACCCTACCGCATCCCAAAGGTGTTCTATTGGATTCAGATCCAGTGACTGGGAAGACCACTGAAGAACACTGAACTCATTGTCATGGTCATGAAACCAGTAGGAGATGAATTTTGCTTTGTGGCATGGTGCATTATGATGCTGGAAGTAGCCATTAGAAGATGGGTAAATTGTGGCCATGAAGAGATGCACATGGTCAGCAACAATACTCGAATAGTCTGTGGCATGCAAGCGATGATTGATTGGTAGTAACGGGCCCAAAGTGTGCCAAGAAAACATTCCCCACACCATTACACCACCGGACCAGCCTGGACTGTTGATGCAAGGCAGGTTGGGTCCATGGATTCATGCTGTTGGCACCAAATTCTGACCCAACCATCTGTGTGTCTCAGCAGAAATTGAGATTCATCAGACCTGGCTACGTTTTTCCAGTCTGTCCAGTTTTAATGAGTCTGTGCCCACTGCAGCCTCAGCTTTCTGTTCTAGGCTGACACAAGTGGAACCCGACGTGGTCTTCTGCTGTTTTAGCTCAGTTGCCTCAAGGTGTCATGCATTCTGGGATGCTTTTCTGCTCACCACAATTGCACTGAGTGGTTATCTGAGTTGCTGTAGCCTTTCTGTCAGCTCGAACCAGTCTGGCCATTCTACATTGACTTCTCTCATCAACAAGACGTTTCCCTCCACAGAACTGCTGCTCACTGGCTGTCTTTTCTTTTCAAGAGGCAGGTACAGCTGGATTGGCAATAGGGAGCTTGTTTGCCATGGGTGTAAAAAGCCAGGGTGTATCAGGTCTCGGTGCTCGGACTGTCCCAGGGAAGGGTCCTCTGCTGGTGTGGCACTGGTGATGCCAGCCACTGTGCCGATGAGTGGGGCTGAGCCAGAGGGGCAAGCTGTGTCTGTTAAAGCCTCTTCTAATGAGTATGATGCTTTTATCTCCCAAAGTAATGTATCCTTCACAGAAGGCAGTGAGCCAGTGCCGATTAGTCTTGTGCATGACAGTGGTGCAGCCCAGACACTTTTAGCCAAAACCATTGGCCTGCCTCCTCCTACATCTCCCAGTGGAGGAGTCCTCCTGGCGGGGCTAGGTGGAGAGTTTGGGATGGTTCCCATGCATGATGTGTACTTGAGTTCTGATTTAGTTGTTGGCCTGGTTACTGTGGGTGTGGTACCATCCCTTCCTCTCGATGATTTACTAGTGAGAGTGAAGCGGCTATGCCCTTTTATCCTAATGTTCGCAGTCCAGGATTCCGTGAATAAGTCCACTGGATTTACTTTTGATTTTGTTTATGGCCTTGAAGTCCATGGACTTTTGCGTTTGATGCAGGAGTGTTTGGTTGGGGGGTCATAGCCCCCCAACAGTTTAATGATAGGCAGCAAGCTGCTTGTGAGATCGTTCGGAGTGACCTTGTTACCTCCAAAGGGTGTATGAAACATCAGTATGTAAAAATGGCAAAGCCCCATTCCTTTGAGGTGGGGGACCAGGTGCTGGTGCTATTGCCGATGGGGGGGAGGTTGAGAAGATGGGTGTCCGTTTTTATGGGCCTTACAACATTTTGAATGGGTGGGACCCTACAACTATGTAGTCAGTACCCCTGGACAGCGAGTGAAGTCTTGTTTGTGTCACATTAATTTATTAAAATGCCACAAAGGGCGTATTCCTGTGTGTACTGTGGCCCCACCTGATCCTGGTAGAGAGGGTGAGGAGCCAGAGTCTTTGCTTCCTGAACCAGTAAGCGCAAAGCTTCATAATTCTTAGGTTCGGAGCATGCTGCAGGATTAGTTTATCCATCTCGAGCAGTCTCAGGTCGAATGACATGGTGCACGTGATAAAATCCCGTCAGACCACTGTTGTATTCAAAATGGTAATGATTGGTAATGATTCAGTCAATTTTACTGAATTGAATTCTATCTGATAATTTACATTCTGTGACAAAAAAGAGAAGACTGAAAAAACCAAAAAAAAAAAAAAAAAAATTGAAAATACATAGAGAAATGGCAATTATTCAGTTGTTTTTCAATGTTTTGATTGTTAAGTAAACAGGACACAGGTAAGAATAATGATTGGTTTAAATGGATACCATTTGTATCCCACATGTTGCCAGACAACACACACTACTTTACAACCATACTCCGCCCACATAGTAATTGTTTGTGATTTCATTTGGGAACCTTTTGAGAGATTTGGTAATCTCTTCCGAGAATTCCTACATTTCCTAGAAGAATTAATCTGCTTTCCTGGAACTTAATAATGTTTAAATATTGCATTTGACCCTTGCAGGACATTCACTTTCACTTCCTATGACAATAGATAGCAATTGTCTTTAATGTGATTAAGTACTAATATTTCTCATTGCCTGAAATGTCTTGTCAAGTTTCTAAAACGGTTCATTGTGCCTTATGGCCATAATCTGCCGCATACTTCAGCTCCAGTAGCCCTTCAATACTGTATGAACAAAAAATAAATACATGCATGTTGTAGAAATACTGCTCTCTTCAATTTCACCTTGACACTGAGATCAGGAAACTAAAAGCAGTCCAATATCTAGTTTGTGATTTCCTCAGAAATGACAGGTCACTGCATTGTTTTTCCCGTCCTGAGTGAGGGAAGCCGGTAAAGGATACCGATGTTACGTTAGGGAAATACCATTCCCCTCGGCGGTGTAAACTTCATTACTGTTAAGTGGACCGAATCATTTTGGAGGAGCTTGGGAATTCAATGTGCAAAAACAGGAAAAGAGGGGTTTTACTCGCTCTTCCGAAACAGTTGCAGATAAAATGTTCTGGTGCAGTAAGAGGATTCCAAATTATATAGTGTTGTGCTTTTCTCTTTTCATTTTATAAAGAATTTACAGTAAAAAAAATAGTGTTCAGTCATTCATGCAAGAAATGTATAAATTTGTGTTTTATATGGGAAGTACAACTTTAAATATAACAGAAACATTTGAAATAGTCAGCAGCAGAAGCTGGCATGCCTCCAAGAGACTTGTTTGTTTTGACATCCTATTTGACAGATCAGAAAATGGAATATACAGTATTTTTGTGTCAGTTTTAGCCCTTTCAGTGCTTGAGTTGAAATTAATTACACTCATATTTAAATCTTTTTCGTCTTTTTTTGAAAGTATTCTGTAGCTACACTGATAAAAAAAGACATTCAACCTGAATATTTTTGAGGTAATGATGCTGGAGTTGCACTATGACTTCACAAATTATGTTGTATGCTTATGCAAATATATTTTAAGATACAATATCATTATCTCTCATATAAGCACTATCTCCATTATAGCGAGTTTAATGTTTTACACCCAAGAGCACTGTCTGAAAAAGAGATGCATGAAAACAAATGGGATTTTCAGGCAGATGGCGTGAACTGAATGCAGTGGGCATACAGTGTTGTTCTGTCATGTGACTGCAGCCATCCTGTGTCCAATTGGCTTGCAAGGGAGCACAAAGGTCTCCATGTGTACACAAAAGGATACTGTGCTGACATCTGCAGTAAAGTGTTCTCCAAGGTTGTGTGTTTCTTTTTTTAGCAACTCTCACTGGCCCAACATGTGGTATAAGCTGTTTTTTTTACTCTGAGTAATATTTTCTGCAGACCAATCTCTGCCTAGACTACTGCTTTTATACATACATATATATATAAAAATGTAAAAAAATATATATATTTAAATTTAAAATATTTATTTATTTATTTATTTTTGTGGCGCAATGGCAGGTGTGGTCGGGTGGTGAGTGGAAGAGGAAACACAGCACAAGTTGAACAAAAATGGGTCAAAGGCCGTTTATTTACCCCTTTTGGAGGAAAAAGGAAATACCGCACAAAGAATAAACACAAAACAGGTTCAAAACTCAACAAAGTAGCAAAGCCCTTGGGAAACAACACCAAAACCCAAAAAGGCTCCATCAGCCTCTTAGGCTGTGCTTAAATAAATGGCCTAATTGAAGGGAAGTGCTCACAGCTGAGTTCATCAGAAATCACTCTCAGGTGAGCCTGCCTGTTAGCGAGGCTACTGCTGTTGCAGCTCCAGTTACTTCTCCAGGCTGAGGGAGGGAACCAGGAGACTGACAGCAGTACAATGGGAGGAGCCGAGGAGCTTGATATATATACATATATATGGTCATCAGGATGTCTTAAAGACAGAGAATGGCTGGGGGGAGTCCCCAAACAATGGGTTATTAATAATAATAAATAGTAAATAAAGCCCCCACCTGTGTAATAATATAATAATGCCTCCAGAAAGTGAGAGAAATATTGCATGAAAATTATGACCTATAATGTTACATGTAACAATATTGTGCAGGCTGATCCCGTATGGAACCATATTATGTAACTTAATGCACCTTCACAGTTTGTGAATTAAAAATTAATAAAGCATGCAGTAACAAACAGGATTATTACTTTTCATTTAATTGCAAGGATAATATTGACAAAAATTAAGCAAAGGTGTATCAGACACTTCAAGTCGATAAATCTTTTGTTTGGTTCGGATAGATTTTTCAGTTTGGATTTTTATGAAGTGTGTAAGTGAACGTTGTCCTTGAATATTTGAACAGTGAAGACTCTATCTTAGCAGTTGTCACTGAGTGAGAAATATACATCCACTTGATAAAAAGCTAATGAAATGTTAACAATTAAACCTTAGTACTGTAGGCTGAACATATCTGCATTCCCTTTAAAATTCTGATACTCGTCGTATGCCGGTATGAAAATGTGAAATAAAAGAAATCAGACACAGATGGCTCTTCCCCTTATCGTTGTTGAGAAATCTGAATTATGACTGACTTCGTCTTAATTTCAGTGCTGTTTCCAAAGAAATGAGCGATTGGGAAATTCGGTGTCTGTTTGCCATAACCCGGGCCTTGTTGAAAATAACTCGTCCTGCTGAGGGAGTCATAGCATTCCAACATTCCTCTCTATCAGCACTCCAGGATGGGAGGGTGTCTGCATTGACCTACGACCTCACCGTAGCTCCTCACGCTTTGCTACACGTCTGCAATGGGCATTATCTCCGCACAGCTAACACTCAGCCCCTTCCTCCCCTTCAGGATGAAAAGTGTTTATCTATACAGAGGTATTTCATGCTGAACCCTATTAAGCTTATTTCCAGATGGGGGAAAAAGCTCTTTGTGGCGGCTTTGCTTGGATGTACATCAAAGACGACGTACTGCTGCGTGAAGTATTGCCTTGATTTTACTCTGGAAAGCTTTTATTGAGATGATGAAGTTGGCAGAAAGAATCTGAGTGCACGTGCATGTTTGTTTTCTTTTTTAAAGTCGGTCTTGATTCTGCCAGTACTGACAGTGGTCAGGCATGCTATTGGATCGTTGCGTTACACGGCGATGGCTGTGTACATCACTTATGTTGATTATGGGGCACCTAAAATTTGCCTGCATCAGCTGCAGAAATTGTGCAGACCCCTCAGCGCAAGCAGAACTGAAGAAATTGATGCTGGCTGTATGTTTCAAGGATGAGCACACTAATGTCCAAAGTCCTAAACTGACAGAGAATATCGCTGCAGTATGACATGTCTACAGTTACATATGGTCTTTCCAAAAGTATGAGAAAGCTTGAGAATGAAAAGAAAAGAATTCAGGACAGACTTCAAGACTGAATCCCTCTTGTTTCTTAATCCTACATGTTGTTGCTGCACTGTTGAATTTTAAGCAGTGTTTTGGAACAGATGGGTTGAAAAAATGTTGGGCCAAAATCAGACACAGAGTGCTCTTATGCTCCTTGTGTAGACCGCTTACTAACGATGTTTTCAGAGCAGAAGATCCTGGCTGGGTTAAACAAATAGCAATGTTTGGGTTTTTACTTGGTATTTATGACTGTGCAGCTTCCAAAAGAAACAACACGAAAGCATTTGCCTGGAGAAGAATTAAAAGTGATGTGTTTGCACCAGAAAAGGGCTTTTCATCTGGATCTTTTTATGTTTTTTTTTTTATAGCATGCACATCTATATTAGTTACCAGTGATGTTAATAAAATGATAACAAAATTCTTAAATAAAATGACAGCCGTTTATATCTTTCCTTACAAATATTGAAGGGATCTTAGCATTATATTGTAGACCAAGACTTGCAGAGAAAAATGTTTGGATCATTATCAATATTTCACATAAAATCTTTCTGCATTTGTACATCTGCATAGTAAAATCAAATAATGACTAACATTCAAGTACATAGTGCATAGTTGGATATGGATAAAATTCTCCTTTTGTAATTGAGCAGATCAGTAATGACAACTCTGACAAAAGCATGTGAAATTACCTCTTCTTAGCCCTGTATAACAAAATGCAGAATTAAATAGTTGCTTGTATGGATCTGTGTAGAAGATGCTGTAGCAGCTATCTTTTTTAGAAAAACGTTTAAAAAATGTAGCTGACTAAAATCACGATCTTCATTTCTTTCTGTGCAGATTGATAGAGGAATGTTGGAATGCTACGACTCCCTCTTTCAACAAGGGAAAACCCACACAGCAGTCTAAGAAAGAAGCAGTGGGGGAAAAAATCATGGTTCACTCTCCTTCTAGTGTAAAATATGATAATTTGATGTCTTATTTGTGATACAAATGGCTCAAAGCATCCAAGACAACTGTGTGTATAACCAACTCAATGAAAATGTATTTAATAAATCTCCCCCCGACTCAATGTATAGATAGAGGAACGCTGAGGAAATATACAATTTTGATTTTTAGTTTGAGCTGGCCTTTAATCATTGAAAGCAGTTAGTGTTATCTGATACATAGTGAGTAAATAGAGTGGTTGAGCACACAACATTATATTACTGTGGTAAAATGGATTTCCTTTCATCTGAAACTTTTTTGTTTGGAATTCATTGAAATACCTCCTTCATTTTATTTTTCGTCAGGATTATTTTAGATGACTGTATTGTGTCTGCTTTCTGACATTTTGGAATTCGAACCCTGAGCCGATAACCTTAGACTGGCTTTGATGCCACTCATACATTCCTGATCTTGGCATGCACACAAATCCCACAGACCACAATGGAATGTTCCATAAGGAGGTGACAGCTGATGTAAAATGACATGGCGAGCCAGGGGCAATATAATAGTTTCGTTTCTTCAGTATTTTGAGGAATACATTGATAAATGTTATGCCATTTGAGATGGTTTTCAGACACCTCAAAATCAATATGTAGGTAAAAAATCTCCTCTTTTCACCAACAATTATACAGCATGTACAGCCCTTTCCTCCATTACTTGACAGTTGATTGTGACCTCTTATTGAAGGAGGTGTGAACTGCCACTTTGGAGTTCATTTTAGTGTTTAAGTTAATGTTTTCATTTGAAATAACGAAACAGTTTCAGTAACTGGGAAGAGAAATAAAAATGTTTTCCCTTCACCCCCATAAAAAAGGATATGAGAAACATTGATGAGAAAGGTTGACTGAATGTGTGTTTAAACTTGCACTTTGGAACATTACAGTGGAAAAAGCCTAAAAGTAAATATAAACACATATAAAACACATGTGCAGAGAGTCCCCAACTTACGAAAATAATGGTTCCTGAAGGTCTTTTGTAAGTTTTTTTTTTTCGTAAGTCCATCTTTTTTTCTGGCAGACATTTTATATCTTTCACCAAGATTAACCCCTCCCCCCAAACCGTTAGTGTCCGTAGCTTCTATTTTCATGTGTGTACAGTAAATATAAATTCAAAGACTGTGATATATTTACGTATACTGTACAGTACTGTATAGGAAAACCATGCTCTCCATTAATTCAAGAGTATAATGTTTTTTTTCCTAATTTGGGAGGTTAGTTTAAATTTTACAAGCATAAATTTCACAATTTAAGGAAAGCGAGAGTGTACAGTTGGTATCTGTTGCAGACCATGAACTTGGTGCACAGTTTAAATCGGTTAATTACGTTTACTTGTTTTTTTCTACCTCGGAAAATTATTTTTTCATATCTGCAGATTTCATTAAGTTTAGTCTTCGTAAGTAGCAGACTCCCTGTATCGCTAATATACACATAGGTGTGATGCTAAGTAGGAAACAGTTATGGGATTCGAGAGGGGGCTGTAACATTTTGTGTACTGTCCTGTGTCCACTTATGTGGCAGAGGCAGGCCACTGGTATGAACATGCAGTTACTGTTTCGGACCACTAGGGGACTGGCTACGACAATGGTCTGTCTGCTGGCTCACATCTCAGGCCTCTCTAGGAAGCAACTACCCTTGTTTTCCATCTATGCAACTAGCTAGGTGACACTGGCATCTTTTTTTAACATAAAATATGCGTGCCACCTCAGATTTGTCTTCTGTAACACATAGCTATGTTGCTGGTTACTCCGTTACGCTGTTGGGAACTTCAGTGGCGTCATCTCAGCAAAAAAACTGATAGTGGCAAATGAACTTCAGTTCTTGACTGGGGGTAGCAGCCAACTGCAGCTTTACAGCAAACATATTTCGTTTATTGCGGTGACGCTATTAAAAAAATGGATTTATGTAAGTGGTGCGTCAGTTGCTGCATCTTCACGCCAGTGGCCACAGGACAATACCCAAAATGTTACAGCCCCTACAGTGGGATTCTGAGGGACAAGCATGCAATGCCAGCAAGTGCAAACGTCTTAAACACATCCATACTGGTTGGTTCAACATTGCTTAAATAGACTTGTAAGGAATCAGTGTGCAACTCTGGATGAATAAGAAAACCCGAGAATGCCGTCCTCAAGGGCAGTTCATCACAAAAAGCTGGCATTATACAGCTTTCCTATTTTAGAGTTGTCATGATACGTTCTATTTTCATCCTTCCCTTGGGACAGGAAAGCACGCTAACAAAGAGCCACTTGAGATGTCCGGAATATTGAAGTTCCCAAAACAGGGAGCTGACAGCACCTATTTCAAAGTCCCTCGGCCCCCACGCTGTGCAACCTTGAAAGCATTATTTGGCATGCCATGTCAAGGTTAAACCCATATCCTCTGCTTCCAACAATCTCTTCTTTAATTATAATATTCATTTTAAAGACCACCATGCTGTTTTCATAAAATGATCTATGTGTGTCCACGCAGTTTGTCATTCTAGCTAATGTCTTTTGAAAATGAATGCCAAGTGCAATGTTTAGATAGATTACATAAAGAAATTACAAATACATTCCCCATTTGGATCTGAACTTCTGTATGGAGTTAGAGTTCGAATCTCTGCAAACTCATGCATTTTATCATGCATTGTACTAAATTTACTTAACTATTTTTAAACATGCTATTAGCTTGACTGAAAAGAAAAAAAATATATAAAAATAATTCTGCCAATCATTCCTGTGGAGATGGATGTAAGAAATATAATTAGTGCTCCACTGTCATGGGAATAGTGAAGCATCTGGGACCAGAATGCTAAATGCATGGAGAGAAATAAGTGACAGTAGTCTTTTCCATAAGATGAACGTGTCTGTGCACAAAAAGGCCCCTTTATGGTTACATTATACATCACATACTGTATGAGCCTTATGCTATCAGTGTTTCAATTCAGCGTACAGATTGATTCCAGTGGCGGTTGAATAATGGTAATAGCTTACATGTGAATAGTCACTCTCTGCAAATGTATTGAAATATCTGAAAAGCTGTGCTGGTTTCCCAAGGGGAATGTTTACCACCTCTGAATTATTACATCATTCTGGGTGTATACACCTCATCTTTCTTTACCATCGGCTAATTACTTAACGGCACACGTGTTGCACAGTTAAAACATTGCATAAAATGTAAGATAGTTAACTGGGAGGCTATATTTATTTGGTTTTTGCTAATTGAATTTTCTGTTCTACCTTGATAATTGCTTTCTTTCATCGTAATAGGAAAAAATTTAGTTGTCTTGCTCAAAAATGTTTTCTTATTTATGTATCTGAGGGAGACAAAATTTGTTCATATTGAAGGACAAAAGATGAATTCTGCTTTTATGAATTCTGAAACGCTCATCAGATTTGTAGTATAAATACTGTAGCTACAATGACCCATATGGTTACAAGGAGCAACAGTGAATTCAGAACGAGCAAAAGAAAGGCACACGCATAGCCCTAATGAAACTTTTTATGACCCTCATGACCAAAGTCAAGTCTGCTGAGGGGTTTGTGACATCAAACCAAGTTAGTCAGACCAATTTAGTGACTTTAGCAGAGCTTGCCACATACTGATATCATCAAACCTCAATTGTTTTGGACGGGAAGTCTATCATATGAGTTCAATTTTGGTTCGAGTCGGACATGCCCTAAAATGCAGAAATCTGACCCACGTTTCCGTATCAAGCTGAATCAGAGCCAGTGCCTTGGACATCAGACCAAAATGTGCATTAGAATGTGCATTCCTTGTTTTGTAAAGACTGTACAGTTGAGAACCAAAAGCTGTGTAAAAAACAGACCCCCTCCCACACACACACTCTCTCTCTCTCTCTCTGCCCCCACCCTTTCAAATGGAGCTGGGCATATTCAGCTTTCTTGCATGTAAAGGCCAGTGACGGTGACAGAGGGTCCAGTCCACGCCCCAGGTAGGCGGGCCGAAGTGGAAAAGGGGGCCTGCTGTCACAGAGGCCCTTTGTGTGAATGGATCTGGAAGGAAGGGGCGCTACTCATTCTCATCTAGCCTTTCCAACTATGATGTCATCACCCTCAAAAAGGCAGGGGAAGGAATTTGTCTTGAGTTACTAAAGAGAGGAGAAGCGCTAAGGAGACGGAGGGACACGCTGAGCTGAACTTGGACATACAGTGATGTAGGGTGAGTGGAACTCAAGACGAACGTCTCTCGGGTAAAATAACAGGATAGGAGTTGCAGCGAGGGAGCTCTGTTTCCATCTGTTTGGTGGCATGAAGTGAGAATCTCGCTGTATTCTTCTTGCAATGTAGGAAAAAAGGCAACTGTCAAACGTTATCATGGCTTTAAAAGTTTTGGTCATGTAAAGAGTTTGATGAAATAGATGAGATGAGATTTTTGTTTGACGTATTGGATGAAAAATGCTGGGAAAAAATATATAGCTTTCTTTATGTTATTTTATAGAGTTTAGTCATTTCAGTCATCGATATGAGGAATATTATGAGCTATGAAGTCGATCATTTCCTCGAACAAGGGAGGAGAATCAGAGTGGCTGTGTCACTGCCATCTTTCAAGTTTCCTCCAAGAACCCGCCGTAGGCAGATGCTGGACTGCTTGTGCCTCCAGAGGAAAATCGTTATTTTCATGAATTCCTTCAGTAGAGGGGGCGAGGAGGAAATTCTTTTGTTCAAAAAGGTTGATAGGGGAACTTGAGCTTGTAATCTGAATCTCCGTTGGGCACTGCTAATGTACGTATTTGCAAGTCTCTTAACATGGATTGTTTCAATAAATAACCTCTGTAATGCGTTATGTGAATAGATATTTAGTTAGGCATAAGGTATTTCACCTGGGACTACGGCATCCCATAAGAGGATGGGCAATGTCAGGAAATGTATCCGTCTGATTCTTCAACATGTGAATATTTAAAAGTCTGAGGCACTGCGACATGTGGTGGGAATCCTGGGAGACATAAATAAACACTTCCAGATGTGATTAACAACAAGGTCTGCCGAGAACATAGTAGAACAATACAAAGCGCATTTGGTTTCTCTAAGCATTCATACCCAGAAAGCCAAGAGAAAAATAGATCTTAGAGGTCCGCATTAAAAATTTGCGCACAAAAACTCAGACTTACAGATTCACTTGCGCACATCTTTCTTGAGAACACACAGGTGGTCACACAATCTGTCAATGTGCCTTTAGCTCTAACTTGCACGTATGAACAGTATTATGTCTGTTTCTCTTTCTCAGCTCACACACACACAAGCGTACACACTATCTATTTCTCTTTCACTCGCACACATTCACTCGCTGCTTTCTCTTTCTCAGCTCACTCACGTACAGTTTCTGTTTCTTTACTCCAGTTTCCACTTTCACTGAAACGCATACCCTACACTTTCTCTTTCAAAATGAACGAACATACATATTATCTCTTTCACTCTTACATACTTAATTATCCACCTCCTTTCCATGAGCACACGTGTACACTCACTCACACACACACTCACACACAGGCATGTCAGTCTGAGTCAGTTTAATTAAAAATGTAGGTGGTGGGTGTTCCCTGTCTCTTAGCAGCGTACTTACTCAGATGGAGTCTAGACTGGTATGCAAAGAATCCCATGGTGTCCTGCCTTAGGGTGTGTGGTCGCTAGGTCACTTAGTTGAGTGGCATATATCAGGATCCGGATTTATGCTTTTGATGGGAAGCAAACTATTTTGAGGTTAGGGGACAATGATATTAGGCTAAGCTTCATGCTGTTTTAAAATTTTAGCCTGCGCTTTAGAAGAAGAAGTGGTCCATTTATGAGAAAGCCGCTAATAACAGTTCTCTTCAGCACATTAACTCTTCACCTTGTGTGATAGATATCGAATGCTTCCCTGCTTAAGTCATTATCATGATTATGCATGGATTCTTGCTGTTCACAAAAAAGGGAGCAGCACACAGAGTTTTGAAGAAGATAGACAGTGTTGGGTATATTTACAAGGTCTAAATACAGAAGATACACCCAGCATAGCTGAACAGTGAGAACAATGTTTTGAAAGTAATCATTAGTGAGTATTACCACTGGATCCACAGTGTTGTGGAAGCCGCTTCTTAGACCATCGCAGTGCAGTACATCCTTGGAAAAATTCTGTTATGTAGACAATCTTCTCTCATGTCCATATACCTTTCCAGTATATTTAATCAATTGAGAAATGAGCTGATCTTTATGTAAAATGTTCCATAAATAAATATAATAGCCATAACACATATAAAGCCACCTGAATGTGATCTGTGTGTCACAAGACGGCAATCTGCTTTGGTTATCTTGAGCCCTAGCGACTAGGAAGAGATTTGTAATACTATCAGTCACATTATTTATTCTGGTTTACTATGCGGTCTATAAAGCTAGGCATCATCGGAGAGGCCACCTCCCACTGAAGATACTTCCAAACTAAAACAAATGAGTCACGAAAGGGAAGTGGAGATGGTGGCTAGCTGGAAAGTAACGCCCCTGAATCTGCTCAGTAACTTCACAAACCGGATAGCAAGAACGGACGTCACAGAACATTTTAGCAAGGAAGGCGGAAAATGTAACTTTATGGTCCAATTATTCATTCTTTCATTGGCATGTCAGATTTCTGCCTTGGATCATTATACAGAACCATTTTCAAAATACAGGATGTGATGTATAGTTAAAAGAGCCTTGAAACAGGAAGCTTCCTCTATATTGACCGCCTTTCCTGTTGTACTCGAAATCTGTTCTACCGACACTGATGATTTTTATTAAATGTGTGTTTTAATATTTGTGTTTGTACACACTGACCATGTGTTAGTGCATGGGTGTGTACATGAGAGTGAAGATGAAGAACTTGTAGCTAAAGTAGCTTGCTGTTATACAACACCCTGATTATGACGGCCACACCTTTCCTTTGTACATTGTGTGATTCTTTCTGCACAAAGAGACCCAAGGGTCAGTTTCCTTTGTTGACTAAGTCATTGTTGGAACCCAGAGAAGCCAGGAAGGCTGGAGACTGATGGGGCAAGTGGATGAGCTCTTGTCAGCAGAGGAATGCTTTGGTTTTTTTTTTTTTCCTTTTTTAATTGTTTTTATATTAACACTGGGACTTCAGAAAGAATACGAAACCTTAAATTAATGTACCAAAACAGTGCACCCATCACTCTGCATTTGGTAAAATCTTCACAGAGTGTGTACACATGAAAAAACAATACCATTCCAAAACTCAAATGACCTTTTAGTGAAATTAACTTCTGATTTGTGCAAACAATGGTTGCATAATTGTAAAATTAGCAACAAAAATCTTTAGCAAAAGACCAAAGCTCTTCATCTTTAATGTGTGTGGTTTAATTTGACAAAATTGTGGTGATAGGGAAGGAGTATCATTTATCGCTTACACTGTGCAATTTTGAATTAAAAACATTTAATTTTGCCAATTGTGGAGCTTTTAAAGAATTGTTAATGGTTCCATGGTTTGTTTTTTAAGTTTTAAGAAAACTGTATGAAAGTTGTGCCTCAAATGGTCATTTTTCTGCATTACACTTCGACAAGCAAGTGAAAGGCTACTTTCTCATAAAAACTGGGCAGATCCATCATATTCTGCACTGATTTCAGGTCAGCAACATTGTTTATTGCAAGCAGATCTAATGTTCGATCTGCCACAGTCACCCTTATACTGGTAAAATAATAAAGACATGACCAGCCACATGGAGGAAGCTAAGAGGCACCTAGTACATAAGATGTAATGCAAAAATAGAAATAAAATACTGAAAAATGAATTGCAACATGGAGTGTAACTTTCATGAAATGCACATTTTTGCATAATGGGATTATGACCAACAATTTCCATTAACTTCCAATGTGACTCTCTTAGAGAATAAAATCAAGTGTTTGACAAGATGTGGTAGACTGGATGTGAAATCACACTACTCTTATTTCAAATGTTAGTTTGACACATGTCAAGGATTCTTGACAGGTAATGCAAAACTGTGATTATTTTTCCCATTAGGCCAATGCTGGCAAGCCAACATGTCTGCTTGCTTTTTTCTAACATGCGGTCTTAAAACATTTCTTCAGCTCCAATAGTCATTTTCTCCATACTAGGAGTTAAACAATGATAATCTTTATAGTCACCCCAAATTTGTGTTGCAGATGCAATAGGCATTTTAGTTCATGCTCCCACAACAGTTACATAATTTATGAGAAATATTAAGTGTACACATCCAGGTCAATATGAGGATATTCCAACTATTGATGCAATTTAATCGGAATGAATACACTCAAGCCAAAACCTTACAAATATTTTGGACATTACAAATAGTTTGCACCACTCAAAGGTAAAATGAATGCATCCTCTCTTGCCAACTGAAATTTGTTCAGTTGCCATGAGACTGGACAAATGTAGAACCGCACACATGTATTTGGAAAAACATCATGGTGTGAGCTAAAGACATTACAAACAAGCAAAGTTTGGAAGTGGAATATTGAATATTGGTGTGCTATGAAATGTGTTATAGCCTCTTAGTCACTTCACACATTAGAACTACCAGTCTCCCCTAGACTCAGCATACAAGCACCATCACATATCCTTTTTGTGTGAAGATACACCAGTACTAGGGATGATAATTCTCCGGCAGGATATTTAACTAAAAGCACAGTTAAAATTACTACCCATTCCTGTTGTTAACAATGAACATTGAACATGCAGGAACAATGCAGAGAAGCTCGACAGTGTGGGAAGTGGGGCACCATGGGTTACTGAATATCGATAGGACTCTTTATTGTTTGTAATCAATATAAATTGGGTATAATGTAGAAAGGTTAGCAAAATCAATACAGCTTAATATTTTACTCTGACCTCATACATTTGGAAGAATGCATTCAGAGTCTTCAATACCCATACCGGGTAAAAATGTTTCTGTATATGCTTTAGGATTCACCCATAGGATTCGCCCATATGGTTACCTTTGTCGTTCTCCATTTTCACATGAATGGTTTATGTTTGTTATTTGTATTTGACAATATGAACTATGAAATATGGCTAACTCTTGTTGTCCAGCCTTGCATTTCTGTATTACAATCATATTTATTGTCTGTAAATGATTTATTTATTTATTTATATCCTATAAAGAAATGGCGTCTCTCTGCACAAGAGCCTTCATACATTGCCATACATTTGTACAACAATGTTATGACATTAAAGCTGACTTTGACTTTGAATGCTTTTGTCTTACAGAAATCACCTTACGGGTACTCAAAGAAGGACAGCGAGCTGAAGAGAGAGAAACGTAAAGACTGACACCTCCCTAAAGTTGCTGTAAAACCTTTGGGTGAAAGGACATTATGGAAACTGAAGAATCTTTGTCCGGAGCCCAACTAGAAACCCAGCACATGTGCTGCTCCCGAAATGGCCAGAATGGCTTCACAGATATGCATGATTTCCAGGATGGCGATAACACTAAGGACTGTTGCCAGGCGAATTTAAATGGAAGCTCTTCCTCTGAGCTGACAGAAATTGATAACAGTAATACTGGACCAACCATGATGGATTCTCAGGTACAAATTGACTCGGCTTTTTCTAACAAAGACTCATTTATAAATCATTCAGGTCATGCCGAGATGGTAAGTCAGGATCGCAAGGAAAAACCTTTTGAGCCCTTAGTGACAACTATCAGGAAAGAGCCGCGTTTCGAGCTTCGAGCCTTCCAAGAAGAGAAGAAGCCCTCAAAGCTCTTTGACAGCGGCTCAGAGAAGGAGCCCATTCGTGTGAAGAAGGTTCGGGATGCGGAAGAGATGGAGGAGTTGGAGAGGGAACGGCAAGAGCTGATCCGTAGCCAGGCCGTCAAGAAGAATCCTGGGATAGCCACGAAATGGTGGAACCCGCCTCAGATAAGATCAGTGGAGGAAGAGCTGGACCCGGAGCAGCTGGAATCACACAGGAAGTATCAGGAGAGAAAGCAGAAGAAGACAGAACCTTCAAAGAATCAACAGGAATCTCCCAATCAGACAAACGTTTCCTTGAAGGAGGAAGAACTTTCGGCAGAGCACGCTGACCCCTCCACAACCCAAACGCAGCTTCAGCCTGCGGGGCAACTGAATCAGCCTGAAGGTCATGAGTCAAATGTAACTACTGAGCATTGTTGTGAAAAACTTTCTGCTGAAGTCCCAGAGTCGACACGCATGGAAAGACCTCGCACATCTCCAGTTTTAGTCCACTCTACGCCTGATGAAAGTTACAATAACAGTGCTCAGGAAACTGAAGTGACCTCAGTGGAATCCAAGGCTCTTGAGGATTCTTCCACAGTGCTGGTAATGAGGACGGAAATGAATGATGAGGTAAGGGAAAAAGACAGGGATGTTACCTGTGCCCACGCAGTGATGACTATTCTCGAGGACCCTGATTTGTCCCCCGTGAGCAGTTCCTGTCACCCTGAGGAGATTGATTCCGGACTCGACGACCTTTCTGTTCAGTCACATGACACAGCCACGCAGGAGAGCCTGTGCAACGATTTCGGGGTGGACAGTGTGAGCGATAGCGACGCTTCCAATGCTTTCCTGGACAACTCCCTGGGGGATTTTTCCCTTCCCATAACCCCACAGGCCACGTCGCCTGTCGACAAAGCGATGGATGGGAGAACCACCCCGCAGAGTGAGCTCAGCACGTCTCCATCTAACCTGGCAACCGTCCTCACGGAGGAGCCAGCAGAGAACCACACTAACGTCCCGGTCCAGAAGACCATCCAGAAAGCCACCATCAGTGAGGGTGGTAACCAGGACTCCATACAGACCACTAAGGAGTTTATCCCGAGCCCTGACAGACATGAGACAGAAGGGAGCAGTAAGAAAAACCTCATTCAGCAGCCTCACCAAATCTGCGACAAAACCTCCCCAGCGCACGACAAGACAGACACGGCCATGAAGAACACCGTTAAGGTAACCCCGGTCCATGATGACAGCTCTCGGACCGAGAGGGGCGGAGACAGCCGGTCCCTCCCGGCTGTGGAGAAACACGAGTTCAGTTATTTCAGCAAGTACTCGGAGGCTGCGGAGCTCAGGAGCACAGCCTCTTTGACACGGCCCCGGGACGTGGAGGTCAGCCTGGGACCCTGCAGACTGCGCTCCCACAAGCAAAGGACCCTGTCCATTATCGAGCAAGAGATCCGAGCAGCTGAAGAGCGCGAACAGGAACTGAAGAGGCAGCGTCAGGCCCGGCAATCACTCCCGGCTCCCAGCCACAAGGAGAGGACCATCAGTCATCCTACCAGACTTGTCGTCACAGGGAAGACTGCACCAGGTGAGCAATTGCATAATATCCTACATGCATTGATTGTTCGTTTTTCCGGTAATTCTGAGACTTTTTGCTTCTTACCTGCTTTTTATTCTCGTTAAAGAGCTGCTTCTGAATCACATACCAGATTCATATGGCATACTGTTTTACTATAAAGGGTTTCACAAAAGTCTCCTTTGCTCTAAGCAGATACTTTCATGAAATGCAAATAAATGCATAGGTCTCCACTATATCAGGACTGAAGAGAGTCATTATAGGAAACACTTAACCCAAATAAGCAGAGGAAATTTAAAGACCGAAAGACCGGGCTGGCCCCAGAATAAATAATGCAAGTTTAGGTTCAGATTAGCTATGTCACACTTTTCATTTCCAGCACTCATATTCACATTTACACATACAGAAATGTACTTGTAGTTTTTATTTTTTAATTTACAGCTACAGTGCAGCATTGGACAGCAGCAGCAGCACATCTGTAGACAGTTAATTTGATTCAAGACTCCTCTTACTAATATGAAACATATGTTTTTACACTGAAGCTCTTCAAGTTCATTTGCTTATGATAAGATATCATATAACTCTTGAGTTTATAATCTGAAATCATTATCTGAACGCTTCAGATGGTTAGGGTGTTGAATCAGACAGAGCCATCCCAATATTATAGCTAACTGTTACAGATGATTTATTGTAATAATTTGTTTTTTGTTTAGATTGGCAGCCATGTTTTTACTTGGTGCTCCTCCAGACCCCTGTGGTCGTGTTAAGCAATAGACTCCTCTTCCACTGAAAGCATAAAAATGAGAAAGCACTTGAACCTCCCAGCTGTGTATAATGTGACTCATTTCCCATGTAACTGGGCTGTGATTGGAAACAACATTGTATTCAGATTTTTGACTTGCTGCACCTATTTTTTTGTACACATATTTGAATTAAAGTGCGCCACAAAGGCATTCTATTTGCTTAAAACTTAAAAACCACAGACTGAAGCAGGCATTGAAGGTATCCAAATAATATCTCTCAAAAAAGAAAATTTCAATATGCAACAGTCAACACATTGCTTTCAAAATATGAGTCTATAATATGTTGATTTCTCTTGGTGTCTGTGAGTGTGACAGAATTATCAAGTATGTATTGCCTAGGTATTAGATTTAAAATGGTTTCCTTAAACAAACAAACAGCATGCTTTTACACATACCGTGCTAATCATGTGTTGCCCTTTTCTTTCATATATACTTATATTCACAAGTGAAATTCATGCAATTTTGTAGCTAAGAGGAACACTCCAGTAATTACCCAACATGCGGAAGTCATTCCTTTTCTCTTTTACATACAGGGAAAATTGAGAAGGTCCATTGTGTTCCTGGCACATCATCAATCTCTGATAGCCCCAACTCGCCCACTCTGTCCGACGTGAGCAGCGAGGGTTCAGATAGCGGCCAACGCCCCAAAAACTTCATGCAGACCCTAATGGATGACTATGAGACGCACAAAGTGAAACGCAAAGAGAAGACGGAGGATGACATTGTGAGTGACCTCCTTACCTCTTGTTATCCTGTCATTTTGATCCATTGCTTTTTGTCCACTGCTCTAGATTTTCATTTTGGATGGCCATCAGTCCCAGGAAACTGCAGGGGTTGCTATGTAGCATTACTTATGAGTAACTAATGAAAAGCAGAGCATCTGTTGAAATTTCCAAGTTGCTATCAGATGGGTTTCTAGAGAACTACCAACTATGATTGTTTTTAAACAGCATGAGTAATTTTGGAAAGAAAACACTAATTTAGAGAGTTTGAATCAATTGCAGCAGAATTTGTGGTCATGCAACAATTTGTTTAGCATAACATATTTCTGAGATGAAGCGTTATATCTGTGAGATGGGGATGGTTAACTGAGCCCTTTCTTGTGGTTCTAAACAGGTCCTTGAGGCGACGCGTGTCACCCGTCACAAAAACAACATGGCAGTCCAGTGGGAAGCGGGGGTGTATTCAAACCAAGAAGAAGAATGAAGACTGGTCCATTCCTCGCTTTATGTCACCAAATTGCGAAATCCAAAACGTTACTTCTGACTACAAAGTGTTTTTGTCACACCAACGGATTGACTCACTGAGAGAAGATGATTGGTTTAAGCCTACTAAGGTCCCACAAAAATTCAGACCATTTTTAAACAGTGGGTTTGAGGCAACTTTGGAATTGCATAGGAAATCCACAGGGTGGGTCTTTTTGATTTTTATCAGTCCATTTTCAATTTCACCTTTCAACTTCAGAAATTCTTCCATGCAGAAATACAGCGTAACATGAAAGTGTGAGGAGGATTAGCAGTGAGAGTGGAAATTATTAAAAATTGAGCTACATAACCATAACATATCTCTGATTTTTAACAGAAGAGACTTACTCTGCTGTTGTAGAAAGGAAGAGTTGGTTGTTTTATTCAGTGCATGCTCAAATATAAACCAGAACATGAATGATATTTATTTGAATATGTGTAAAATATATAATGCATGAATTTGTAAATACATCAATAATTACCAGCTTCAGATGTGTTAATGTATTTATAATTGTAATTTGCATTCTTACATACCTTCTAACTTAAAAGTTCTCTACAATATGACATTAAGGGCATATATACAAGTGATGCTAATAAGTTGGAGATATATTAAAAATATATTCTGATTTTACAAAGCAGTAATTTGATGCTCATTTCTCTTTTCAATTATTTGTGGAAAAGTTAATGCAACATAATTAGCAAAAAAAAAAAAAAAAACATCATATTATTTATGTTTTGTCCATATTCCTCAAAAAATGTTTCCAGTGAGAAAATATTTGTAGGTAAAGGACATTTTAGAATTATTAAAGATATATTAATGTCTGTTATTACTAAGGGCAGAAACCATGGATTTTTTTGTTTTGTTTTCAATGCTTCCTCATTATGTATTCCCTCGTTATGTCTAAAGGCAACAGATATTAAATAATATACTTTGACATTATTTATCAAAACTGACTCTGAGACATAATGGATAGAGTCAATTTACAGTTTTTAAAAAGCCTTAATTCTAACATCAAAAGCAATAAACACTGATTGATGATTCTCATATCTTGGATATAGGTACAGTTGAAGGATAATTAGTTGATTCTAACCACTTTTTCGAAGTCATACAAGTTAAAAGAGATAAAAAAAAGAATTTTTATTTTGATTTCCAAATTTGTTTATTGTGTGGCTGAAGCTTGAACTTTATCCTAAAGCTCCCTCTACTGGTGAGATTAAGATTACATTTTTCTTCCTACTTGTCCAAACCAGGTTCACGGTAACTCTTAGGACTGTGAAAGGTAATGTTTTTTTTGTTATGATTCAAACTAGGAGGAACATGCACTAATATAGTGTAGTCATTTGAGCAGTACACAGGAGATGGAGAGTTCCACCTCTCATATTTGCACAGATAAATTTCCTAAAACTGTTACTTGCTTTCTTTTCTTGCCAAGTAGCTGTCACCTACAACTAGGTGATCCTTTTTCACATGCTCTTGCACAATGAAATTATTTTATTATCATTATGATAATGGTTTGATAAAGTTCTCACAAATAATATTTTATACCCCAATAAAGTGTTTTATTTCAATAATTTACTCTTACCTACAAGTATAATACTATTTTCATTCCGTATACATTTATGTCATCCCATACCTCTCTTTTGCGTAACATTAGACCAAATATTTATGAAATATTTTGTCAAACATGTCAATTATCCATTTATCTCTAGGGCTAGACCATTTTTAGTGCACTTTGCTTCCATTTCCATTGCTTCCTAGTTGCTCATATATTTTGGGTCCAACTGACCCATACAATAACAATGTCTACATTTCATGTATAAAAATAAACCCATCCTATCCATGATAAACATGGGACTCGTATGATATTTACTGAATGAAATTAGGTTTTCACTGTCTTATTCTTGTTGTTCAAGCAAATCAAACACCACACGGTTTTAAAAATAAGAAAAACAACATGGAAACGTATAGTTATTCCAAGAGTTACACTCCCCATACTGGAAATGTTGTGTTCTGTTACTGTTTAATAAACAAAATTCAGCTGGGGTTACAGCAAGGTTTTTATTCCAACCGCTGATTCCTTACCCAAACTACCACATAACACAATTTTTTCATTATTATGATTATTACAAATCCAATGGAAATCTCAATAACTCAGTGCAAAAAAGGGCATGATATGGGGTTTGATATGAACTAAACTAGAGAGAGATTAGCATTTTGAAACAAAAATTATTTTAAAAATTACAGCTGTGGTACTCCATTATTTTTTTCTGGTGTTAATATTTCATTTATTCTGTGCTGCCAACACCATTGATTATAACATGGCTCAAGCCAATCAAGAGGAATTTTTGTGATTTGAACCCCCCCCCCCCCCCCCCCAACACCCAAACTCCACCCCCCAACCACCAAAACCCCTCTTCTCTGCCCCTGAGACATCACCATGTGTAACTACACTGCGCGTGTATATTTACCGTAATATCACATTTCACTTACATTCAAATAAATAATTATCATGATTTATGACTTGCATGTCGTTAGGTGAACATAGGAAGAGTTCAAAAAAGCCATAACCGCGAGTGTATCCGTCACTTCATACAAAATGAGTGACTGAACCACATTCATAATGACAAAAGACAAAATTAAGAACTGTGACACAATGTAGCCTGTACCTTGTCACAGTCTTACGCTGCTTGATTTCATTCACCGAATAAAAATCACAAACTTTTTATATGCTCAAGACAAATAGCACTTTGTGCTCTACCTGGTAGACAGAAAATCTGCCAGTCCTCAGAATAACATCAGTGATCTCTAGGGGGAGCTCAGGAAGGGTGGAGAGTCCTTTTCTGGTCTAAATATATAAATACAACCTTCATGATGTGATATTTGAGTAAGAAATGTAGGTTCACAGAACACTGATCCTTTCAAGTTATATATAGCATGTAAACTCCCATCACAGGTGTACAACAAAATTATTGTAATCACAGTTAACAAAATAATTCAGTAAATAAAAATGCTGTTAAAATGAACAAAGAATGCAACACCATTTTTCATTTGAAACATGTTGACACCCTTTCTGCATTCTTTTTGTTATTTTATCAGACATGGTAAAGTAGCTACCGAAAAACTGCCATATTTTTGATATACAACATACCTTTCCCTATGTTGAATCAGTTTATATGAGTAGCTGGAACTGAGTAGCTTTTTGTTTTTGTGGAAATGACAGTTTGTATGTATATGTGTTGTCAGGTGTCAGAAAGTTGCCAGAAAGATTATGCCTTCCCACTTCATTTCATCGAAAATTATAGAAAATACAATTCAATCTATGTTTTCTGTACTCCTAATTCACAATAAAAGATAAATGTCCAGGTAATTATGATGATGTTCTGGAGATCCCCATGGATTGTTGATATAGTTCCACATATAGGTCTTTGTTACGCAAATAAATTTGGGTTACAATAAAACAGAACGATCCAATCACTCTCAGATATGTTGTAGTCAAACCAATCCTGCGAGATAAGGCTTTAAATTTCATTATGGAGTACAATCACATAGGCAGCGAGGTAAAGAGAGTGAGGAATTCTGAAAAATAACGAACAGATGCATTCCAGTAGAAGCGCATCTGGCCGACCAGGGAAATTTAAACCTCTTTTAATATAATTCACACGCTGATCAAACATACAGGGAGTAGACAAAATAAACATAAAAAAATAAACGAATGTTTACCACTAACATGTTGGCCACCCTCTGCCTTCAGAACAACTTCAGTTCACCTTAGAATGCTGTCATGCATTGTTTTTTGAACCGTTTTCAGTGGTATATCAGACCGTTCTTCAAGAAAGAAAACCCCCAGTTCTTTGAAGGATGAAGGATATCTGCTCAGCACTCAGTGTTCAAGGACATACCATAATGAGGGAAGTCAACCCCAGATTGGAGAGGCCTTGAGATGTGTTCGCCTTTATCCTGTGTTCATAAAACCACTTTTGACTTGTTTGTAAGATGTCATTATTGTCTTGGAATGTAGAAACATCTAGAGGACGCAACATTTGTGCCATAGGCTGCACCTGGTTTTCTACAATGTATTCCTCCACCATGCAGAGGAATGATCACACTCATTTGGTTCTCACAAGATTGGGTGTTTTAACAACTGGCAACTTGCAGTGTGGTCTGAAGGCTTCCTTTGGTTCTCTCCAAGCATAATCTTGTCAAGGCCTGTGAGTGAACTACAAGGCACAAGTTCATAGTGCAGCTGTGAGACCTGTGACTGAGACCCACCCACACGATAATCAGGAGAACAATTTTATTCTGCCTTTCCAGGAAAAGATAGGGGAATTCTGGACGAGTTAAAACTGCAAGTTGCCAATGACAACAGTACTTGTCATACAAAAAAAATTGGCTCCATTGCCGTGGACCATATATGATGTGTGCATATACATAATCTTCTGTTTGTAGGGCCTGGGATAGGCTAACAGTTGCTCCTGGCCTGCAGGTCCTCTACAAGTACATGAACCGCTAGAATGTAGACTTTGAGCTCCTCGGATGACATATGTAACTGGTGACATATCTGCAGTGTGAAAAATATCTAAGTTTTTTCACACCTGAATACGAGGAAATCACTTTAATGGCTACTCCTTGCAGAGTCTGTGAGAGTAGGTTATAGTGGCTGGAGGAGGTGGAGAGTCTAAATAATCGTAAACCCCTCCAGGTGTTGGAAAAAAGATTGAGAGACTACTCACTATATTACTTTCTTTTATTGCTCAGAAGTCCAGGTGCGTTAGTTCGTATTGTGCTTACAAAAATTGCTAACAGTTTCTGAATTGCAGTCCTATTGTAAGCATCAGACGTGGAAACTGAAGATGTAGGTCTTTGTTAAAACTGGGTTCCGGAAGTGTATGTTCAGCTCAGAAAATTTTGGAGGCCGTTTCGCGTTTCAACAGCTATCCTATGCTCTTCTATCCTTATTGGTACCATTGTTCCTTTTTCTTGATGCAGTTTTTCCTTGTTTGGCTGAGCTGTCAAAATTTTTTGACACATTCCCCTGACAGACAACGATTTGGCCGTGTCTGTTGCTGAACCTCTGTTGGACTCACCTGCAGCTGTAAACAGTTGTAGACCTCTTTCAAAATCTGTAATGATTTAGAAACGAAAGTATTTTATTGCAGAAACATATCGGTTATTAGTGGTGACATAAATATGAAGTTTTAATAAAAATTTAATTACTTTAAGTAATTGATAAATAAAAAATAAAATGATACATTTATCATATGATAAAAGTTGCTTTGTACATACTGCGGAAAAGTTGTTTCCATTATTTTCTGTGTCTGCTGCATTCCAATTTTGGTGGTGTGACTTTTGGTTCCCCCTTTTGTGAGGCAGTATTTGGTATCGTGGTCTATACATTTGTGGCAAGTTTAACTGCACTCAACCATCGTGTGAGATTTCGATCTCTCTATAAATAAGAATATTTTGTTATACAATGAAATACCTCGAGGACTTCCTACACTATTTACTTATTTATTTATTTGTTTGTTAACATCAGAATGACCAATAGAATGCCATTTAACAATAATTGATTGTAAATGTAGTCCAGTCATTTTAAGGAGCGCAAAGATAATGCTGCCTGATAGCAAAATAAGGTAACCATTTTGTTCGGCGAAGTGTGTGTAGCCTACAGTACATGTCTGTGTTTCACGTCAGGACCAGGAAGCGTTTCTTTGTGCCTATGAGAGAGCGAAAGTGTATGCGCGACTGAGCTGAGAGCTGAGCTGTTGTAACACCTCATTCTACACAACCCTGGTTAAAGCTCCATTCTGCCTCTGCTCCTTTACGCGATGGATGGGTAGGTACATTTAAAAGGGAATTTTTGCAATGCATAGCCTCGCATACAATTTGTTTGGTTATTATGTTCATGCATGTATCATATATGAGCATAAGCTTAATGAATGTGTTTAGGAATTCCAATGTTAGCCCTATCAATTATAGTTCATTTTCGGAAGTAGCGCTGTTTAATTCAGTCCCAATTTCAGGATAGTTTGTAGCCTGAATACTGTTTTAAACTGAACATTATAATGGTAGCGAGGTGAAAGAGGAAGCTGAAAACATGGGAGGAAACTCAGCTCATCCATTAATGCTAGGCAATATTTATGCCATCGCAATGGATTTTTTTTTTAGCTTATATTATTATTCGTGTACATGACTCAGAAGGCATTAAGCAGCGCTATAGGCCATACATGTGCATTACTTCGCCAATCGCTGGTCTGTAACTATGTAGGTCCAGCTGTTTACCAAAAGTTAAGAAAGCATGAGAAAAACATCTCTTTAACTGTGGCTATTTTTTCCACTTAAATAAAATCACATCATATTACCAGTAACCTACTGCTGAGTTAACAAATTAATTAATGTAAATCATTAACAAACGTAGTGTGGTGCCACTGAACAGATCTCATAATCATACTCTTTTTTTCCTGATTCATGCTTAATATGGCAACCAACGCTCAATGAAGACTAAGTCGAACAAAGTACTTTAAATTCCTCCAAGAAATGGACGGATTATTAGGGGAAAAATTGCAACGCGAAACAAGGAAATTGTACTGTTGATGGGATTTGGCTGCGTGCGAGAGAAATGCATGCGCTTGTGGGCGGGGACCGTGGTTTTCATGTTTCCTTTTGCATAATGGTTTCATTTCAACCCAGATCTTGCACGATTAAAACGGCGAAGTACCCGAATACGTGTTCGCTAATGACAATTCATACTCAAGGCCATTTCCATCTGGTTCGTGTATCGACGTGAAGCCTGACGGTACATGCAGGATAATTAGGATGGCAGGAAAAACGAGTCAGTTGTAAATTAGCTTCAGCGCATGGGTGTCCACGATAAGATACTTCCAAAATTATTAGTTACTTCATATTAGAATTAGTATTGTTTGTAGACTTTAAAGTTGTCTACCGCTTCGTGTATTGAATTCCAATGTACTGTTTGCGTATTTGATTGACGGCAGTTATCGCAGATCTCATGGAATTTTGGAATGTGATAACATGAACTGAGACTATACCACTTACGACTATATTAATACGTCGTGGCGAAACATAGGCTTAACTATAATGCAGCGATGTAACATAACGTAGCAAATACTTTTTCAGCTGTGTTTGTTTGCTAGTGTTCTAAAAGATACTCAAGTGTTGTTGACTTCACATTTGTTTAACAAGACGATAACTTTGGGACTATGTTTGCTGTGCTGTCAGCTAGCTACACAGTAGGGTTCCACCACAACCGTTCACCAGAACATTTCACCACAACATATATTTCACACCAAACCAGTGGCCGAGTTGACTTATTGGAGTAGTACAATTACTGATCCAAGTTAAATTCAGTGCTGAGTCACTGGTTTGGGAATGCAGAAATGTACATTCAAGCTGTTGTCATCTTTTTTGGGAGGTGAAGATAAAATTATTGTTGTAAATATACTCTTCCCTCGGGAGAACAGTTGTGGATTACTGGTGCGTGGAATATGGTCTGTCCTTTTTCTGCTGTACACTGGAAAAAACTATAAGTGCCTTTGACCACTTTCCTGTGTCTGCATGAAGTCACAAGTAATCTCCCCCCATTCACAGCCATTCAATTGGAACACAGATTTGCCATTATCTATTAAAAGAATGATTCTCAGGATGTCATATTGGGGCACAGTTCAGGGTTATCCTCTAAACCACCGAGCTTTCAGAGCTGGCTGCCGGGAGTACGAGAGGAGAAATATTTCTGTTAGTAGTTAGTAGTAAATGACGGAGCTGTGAAACAGCCTTTTGTGTGCCCCGTTGTCCTTCACTCGCCTTATCATGGGTGCCCCACACTGAGGCTTTCAACTAAGGCATGTTGATTTACACTACGTGTGGAGTGGGAGGGAAGGAAGCAGGTTTTTATGTGCAGCTGTAGCAGATTGTGAGATGAAACGCTAGGCCTGTATTTGGTATGCCCCGATTCATGCAGATGGTCTCCAAGATCTAGTAGTCTTTGTCTTCAGTGGTAAGCATGACAATCGTACATCTGTTCATGGGTTAGAGGAGATTAAACCAGTTAGTCAGCGGTGATGTGTGCAAACCCCAGGCCATCTTTTACTGAGGATTACCGTTCATCATATTAGGAGTGAGAATGGGAAGGTCACCATTCCTTGTATAGGCTACGGTGCATTATTAGCGGTGTCGACTTCATGTGTCCGTGCATATTGGGACATAATGGGACAGCTGATATGTTTTATAATATTCAATGAAGAAGAGGAAGCTGATCGTAATCGAGGAGAAGGAAGGTGCATTAGTTGTGGTACAGATGCAGGTCAGTTCATCACTGTCTCATTAATGGTTTTTGTACATTGAGAAATAAATGGTCCTCTTGCCTCTAACAGCTTCAGGAAGTTGGGCAAAAATGAAATTGATAACTCAAAAAAACGTTAAAACCTCTTATATGTAGTGAGTGAGTCATGATTGTAATAGCTGTTCAATCATAATGAGACAATTTTTGTACAAATATGCATTTATGACTAATTGCCTCAAGGTCAACATGAGGCCAAATGTCTTGAGCTTCTTAACTGATATTTATATCTATAAGTATAAATGATTGATGCTGGGAGGCTGTAAGCAAAAAAAAAGTCCTACCACTTGAAATTTAAATCACAATAGAATGTCTGCATCTCTTAAAGTAGTAATACTGTAAATAAACTGCTAAATTTAATTAGTATTACTATATTTAAGATTATATTTAACTGATTAATCAGTTATTATGTGAATATTATTGTTCAGAAATCATCAACACATTTCCATGTAAGGTGTATATCTCATACATATAGACAGCATTGATATTACATAATAACATGCAGGAGAAATCAGTTCACTTCTTCAGTTTGAACCTGGCAAGATTCTTATGGTCCCTTTACCTCCAAGGCTATGGCACTGGTATATAAGATAGGAGTACAGATTAATTGTACTGTAACTGTCTTGTTTGTCACCTGTATATCCAAAATTGTACAAAAATGTCATGGAGATGTACCCTCATTCAGTACAGCAGTATTGTACGAAATAAAAACTGAACTAGCAGATTTTGAAGTCTAACCAAGCATGACAGTGAATCATGTGTTTTTATGTCCGCCATCACTAATTGGACCTTAAATCAAACTTCATGGTAACTAAATACAGGAATCTGGATCAAGAACCATTAAACACTTGAGGATCTGAACTGTAAAATGATAACAAATAAATATATGTTATTTTAATAGGCTATGTGGCCATGTAAAACATAATGGTGTATAAGACCTTAACAAATATTTTTACATGGCACTCCAGAGATCAGAAGTTGAAGATATGGGAATTCATAATTAGATGGATGGAACTAATATTTCGCTGAGATCCTGATATCCTCAAGGTTTACATTCTCTGAAATGGAATTAAGCTACTGTAGGTGTTTGTAAATGGTCCAGAAACAGCTGCCTTGACTTCTGTCATTTTAAAAGAACTGCAGTGCTTCCTATGTCATGCATTGTATTTGTCGAAATTGTTTTTTGGTTTTCTGAAGGCACTTTGAAGAGAGGTATCAGGTGAATCTTTAGCCAATAGTCAAAGCAACAAGGGCAGTTTACCTACTTGAGTATCTGGTTTCTTAGTAGAACTTCCCTCCAGTATGATCAGACAACGTCAATTTATTTGAAAGGAACATTTTCGCACCAGAGTGGCACTAGATTTATAGTCAAGTCTCTGATTAATTAAAAATGCAGTTGGTTTGCGCTTTGTAGTCTGTTGTGCAAGGGTACGACAGCTTTCAATTGAAGTGTTTCAAATAAATCTCATCATTTTTCTTGGTGCTTAATGATGTCTCTATTTCCCCCATAATTAACATGTAAGATATGCAGCACTGTGATTTTTTAAAATTTTTTACAGAATTCTTGCTGGATACTTGACTTTGAATTGAGTGCTGAGAAGCTGTAGCTACGTTAATAAAATAACAAAACGCTTGTAAATGGAAATGTATTTAGGCCTTTAAGTGTTTCACTAATTACAAACTAAAATATTTTCTTTTTCATCTCATTGGTATGTATTGACATGCCTTTGAGTGTACTGTATGGGATAAAATAAATCAGAATAAATCAGGGACAGCACGCATAATCACAGAAAATGTAAACAGGTGCTATCCTTTTCAGAAGTGATGTAAATGCATAGAGCTTCAACTGCATTCATCTAGCCTGCAATATAATAAGCAATACATGCCGAGCTTAAAATTGTCAGCTTCGCTGGACAATATGAACCAGTTTTACAGGTCATTGTCTAATTGTGCAGCGTCACATTTCATGAATAAAAATTTTGGACAGTCTAAGTACATAAATATTTGTTCCAGGAGGTTTGCTTAGCCTGATTACCGTGTTTGCCTTTTTTCATGTTTGGTTTTCTTATTTATCGTTTGATTAGTAAGTGCAAACATGTCCTCTTACTGTAGCTGGTGGAGCAGCAAGGTGAATTTGCTGTTGGCCAGAACTTTATTAAATCCATTCATTGTAATGGTAGCCATTGTTATACCTTGCTCATGGCAGTGCACTTACTTGTCTGCAGGCTGCCAACTTTAGTCAGTTTGAGTAACTGTATGCTTCTCATCTGGGCAGCTCTTGTGCTCCTGTAGTACTGTGTGACCGTTAACATGGAAAAAGTCACATGCTAAGGGTGAGTGTATCAGAAGAGAGCATTTTCTGTTTTCCATAGGGTGTGGTTTGTGCCACATTATCTCAAGAGTCACAACTGCCAATTAAAAGTTGCCAAATTTAAAAAAAATCTGAAAAACAAGGAAATATAACTAGCCAGGGTATATTTATATGAAAGGCACCATTCAGTGCAGTCTGCTGTGCCTTGAGGTTGGACCCTAAAGGGAGTGTAAAAAGTGAATACCCCAGCACCACCCTGCAGACCTACTATTAACAAACAGTTGAGCTTTATTCTCAAGCCATCTAGTTATGGAATATGATAGAAGTGATTTAAGTGGGAAAAGCAAGATATCATTTCCCTTAACTGTCCTTAGGCTTACATATTACTGTATTAAACTTAATTTCTTGTTCATGCTCTTTTCATTTGAAGCAAGATTTGTTGAGCATAATTGTTGCAGTGTTTTGCAGTTCCCAAAACATGCCCCTGGCTAGTTAATAGGCATCCATTATGTAATTTTTCTTAATAAAAAGACTTATTGTAAAATCTGCTGTGTCAACAGATCGCACCAAGTTGCAATACAACAGGCTGTAGCTGGACTGGAGGATTGGAACTGTCACTCTTAGTTTGTTACACTGTTATACAGCAATAATTCTTGATGTAGGTCCATGTTGTCAAGTTTGAAGTGGTAATATCTGAGTTGTTATCAGAAGAATTGGATTTAGCAGTGCAGTGATAGAGATGAAATATCTGGTTTCAGGTCTTTCCATGTCCTCTCAGGCCCAAAATATTTTACAGTTTTTCATTTATGTAAACAGAAGTACTTTATATGTACAATATTGTGAAAAAGTTATGGCCCCCTTCTTGAGTTCCCCTTTTATTGCATATTTCTTGCAATGAATGATTTTCGATCATCAAATAAAATATTATATTAGATAAGGGAAACCCAAGCAAGACCGCCGAGCTTCAGTGGATTTCTGTATTCTGTCACTCTATAAAGTTCCACCTTTGACTCATCTGTCCATAGAATATTATCACAAAACACTCGAGCATCATCCAGGTGCTTTTTAGCAAAGTTGAGACAGGCTTTTATGTTTTTCTTGGAGGGCAGCGGTTTCCATCTTGTCACTCTTCCATGAAGCCCAGTTTTGCCTATCGTCTTTCTTTTGGTCATGACTCATGGACGCTGATCTTAGCTGACACTAGAGAGGCCTACATTTCTTAGGAAGTTTTTCCGGGGGCTTTAGAGACGTCCTGGATGAGGTGCCGCCGCACCCAGCGCATAATGGCACACAGTGTTGTCAGATGGAGTCCAAGAGCCTTAGAACTGGCCTTGTGACCCTTTCCAGACTGATCTCCACAACTTTTTTCTTCAGATGTTCTGGAAGCTTCTTTGATTGTGGCATAGTCAGCCTGTAGAAACTGAGGTGAGTAAGTCTTTCTGATGGTAAGGTTCAATAAATATGTACTCAACGGCGCTGGTTTAAATCAAGTCTGGGTGTTTACAATCACCTTAATGTAATTTTCAGTGACAAATCTGTTGATTTGTTTGTTTTTAAACTAAGGGGGCAACTGCTTTTTGGCTGAAGCAATATGGGAAGGCATTTGGTGACATTCTCTATTGAATGAGCTAAATAATGATGTAAAACTATGTTGTAGTATGTTTTCTTGGGGTTCCCTTGTGTAATATTATAATTTATTTGATTATCAGAATCCAGTTGGTGTGAGAAACATACAATACAAGGAAAGAAAGGGGAAGTGTAACACTGTTGAATCTTTTTTTACATATTATTTGACTGAAAATATCAGCTATCCAAGTATATCTGAAGGCTTTGTGTCCGGAAGTCAGAATCATTCAAATTATGGAACGAAAACACATTTGAATCCAAATTAAGTACATTTTAAATATAAGAATAAAATACTAGTACAGTGATTTTTAATGAATTCAGTAGGATATACACAACATACAAGGCAGTTAGATACCAGAATATTTACTTGTGGTTACTGGTATACTCTTATTTTTTAGTTTGTGGTGCTATGTGGTGAATGGGAGGGGGAGAGGGGTAAAGATGAACTTCAGTGGTGTGTCTACAGCCCAAACCAGGTGCCCAATTGTCTGCCTTCTAACAGGAGAAATTCAATTCATTACGGCTGTTCCAAAAACATAAAGATATAAACGCAGCACAGCTCCCTCTTCCAGCAGAGTTGGAATTCAAACAGGCTTGACCTTCAAGATAAGGGTTTCCTGTCTTTTGCAAAGAATGATACGGGCATGCCATACAAGAGAAAATAAGAAGAAATTATAGTCATTGATTCTTTGCTCGTTGACTGTCTGTCTTCTGCACTGTTGGTACATTTTCTGTCATGCCTGCTATTGCATAATAATAAACAGATGACATCTTGGATTAACCTAATGCTGGTTTCTGGTTTCGATTTTGAGTTGGTTTATCCCTCAGTACAATTTGTTGAGCAATTTATGCTCTGTCATTTCAATTGTACCCAGACAACATTGGTTACCAAAGGGTATTTATGCATAAATTATTTGTATAAAACTGTTTCTTGTAAAATTAAAGTTATCTGGATGAAAACTGATGGCAAATCCTGTTGTTAATTCAGTAAACCGAAGCCCAAAGTGCCGTTTGCAGTAACAAAGTAGAGGATACTGGATGGATGGGTCTTGTGTAGGTTTTTATCCTGCAGAATGACAGTAGCAGTGCAGCTACGGTCCAATGCATAGCAGAAAGGTTTCTAGAAGGACTGTGCATTGAGTTGTTTCGTTATTATCGAGATGCAAGATTTCGGTGACGCTGTTCAGCCCAATAAAAGGAATCCTCTACTCATTTGGAGCCTTTCAACTCAGGTGGCTTGCAATCTGATGCTAAGTGGTTTTAATACATTTGAAATGAACAGTTAATTACATTCTCTATTCATGGTAACCCCAATTAGCTCTCTTTGTGGAGATGGTACTATTTGTTCTCTTCTTTTATTTCACCGTCTGCTGCATCCTTTATAGATGTACATTAATACAGCCTTTGTTGGACCTGTTTAGCATGCTAAGCCTTGACACTATTCAGTATTATCTTGTAAACATGACATCTTATTTATGTAACCCTTCTTGAATTGTTTAATTCAATATTTATTTTTTTGTGTGCCATTGTGGGGTTGAGTATCTGTATACTTTTTTAGAATGTCAAAATTGATCAAAAACCAGCGATAACTTGAGCTTGTGTTGTGCTATGCAAAATGTATTATACCTCCAAGGAATTTGTGTATCGCTGTAAACAGTTTTTCATGGCATTGACGTTGTCGTGCTGTTTGTATGAATTATCGGCATCCCGGCTGTCATGTTTACCTGCATCAAATAGGCAACATGCTGAGGGATTATATGGCTTCATGGTTTTTGCAGATACCAGGCAACGTATTTTAATGTTCAGATCATTTATATTATATTTATATTGTTTCCACGTTTAAATGTAGTGAAGCATGAAAACCATTTCAGTTTGGTTACTTCAGTTCATCATGCAGATAACATAAGAGATATGTTATTTGTAGCTTGTATTGTCTTAATTGAATGAACCCTACTGTTAAACCTATTGGCCGACATCACCCATTTGTCTGTATGAAATGTAACTTCCTTCTGTGTAAGTACATAATCTGCAAAAATTCATACTTACATATTATTCCAATAGCAATTATCACTTATATCACTGTTTGATACCCACTTTATGCCACATGGCTACATGCATTTGACACTCATAGCCATAGTACTCAAATTAAGTTACGTGTGTCATTGCCAATAATATTTACATACCACCTGATTTTATTCATTAATTTTCAATAGTTTCATCACCCTCAGGCAGCTGTCTTGGTAACCCATAAAGACATAGAACAAACTCGAACCAAGCGTCAAAACTCGTTTGCATTTTATGAGCTGTGGAGGTTAATAACTACTCAATGAAGACAACCTTGTGCACACATTGCAAGACAGGAGGGGGTGATGACCAGTGTCAACCGGTGAGCTGTGAACCGGAAAGCAAGTAAACACTGACGGCATCCTTTAGAGTGATTAGTCATTTGAAAGACCATTTTAGCATACCCGACATCAACCAGCAGGTCCTAAACAGGAGGACCCTGAGGTCTTTCAGTTGAGATAGAGATGACATGCACACTATGTTGCAGGGAAACAGGAAGTGTCTTATAAGGTTATGCTGCAAATCATGTCAATTTGCGAAAGAAATTGCATGCTGCTTGTCGTATTAACTTTTGAAGACACACGGTCTCTGAAGAGTTGCCGTGGATCATTAAGTGTTTGTTTACTACCTCCTTGTTTTTCAAGTATCATTCGCTTACTGTCTGTACACTTGTGTTTAAGTGACACTTTTGATATGAGTTGTTATGACTAGGAGTCATAACAAATCATTTCTTAGTTACCAGTTTAGTCTAGCCACAGCAAGAACACCATTGCTGTTGGGCCCTTGAGCAAGGCCCTTAACCCCACATTGCTCCCAGGGGGGACTGGCCCTTGGTCAGCCTAATCAACTGGATAAAAGCATCAGCTAAATGACAGTTATGTAATATTTGGGCAGGAGTCCTTACCTCCCTCTTTAAAAAAAACAGGGTCTGCCATAGGTACCCAATGGTGCCCAACCATAGTGATGAGTATTGTGTTTTATCCATCCAGACATGAGCTTGTTCTTGATGTGTAACTGTATGGATACAATACTGAGCAGACTGTCCCTCAATGTCAGCTACCTTCAGATAACACAATTCCTGTTTTTTAGAGAGGGCCTGAAAAGATACCTGTGATTTGATTTCAGTTCATTTTCTCAAACAATGCAATGCTGTTAAAAGTCTAATACTGAATAACCATTGTCCTGTCTGTCATGGACTAGGATCAGTTTGGCAGGTTTCAGTTCACTGCTGTGTACTAACATCCAGCTAGATCCGCTCAGTTGTGGAATATTCATATGTATGTATTTTTTTACATAAATAATGACATTGTTGGCAAACCTGGAGAAGTTTTTTTTCCCTCCTCTGAGAATATCCAAAGAAATCTCATTAAGTGGTCATACCATTGGAGAAGCTCATGGTCAGAAGCTAAAACGTATGCATTCAGTATTTTCCTTTTCAGATAATGTTCAGTATTGTGTATAATCCAAGAAACCTTAATGCCACATTCCTCCTTTTTTGTTCAATGGCAAATACAGAGGAAGTTCAACAATAGTGGTTTTAAAAGCACTCCTTCCACCTCTGCAGTTGCTGGGAAGAAAATGCTATGCTTCCAGCTCTGTGATTGGTGGTCCAGCTATAAACTTAAGCCCGAGCAATAGTAATTCAATGAGAGACTAATTTCAAATGACAGAAAAATTGACCAATCCTATCATCCCTCTAAATGTGTGGACTTTGTTATTGCTAAATTTATGACAAGCTTTTTCTGTATGTTTTTTAACCAGTGGAAAGTGGAATCATGGTTCAGTTTAATGCTTTAATGGCAAAACAGCAACGAAAGTTAAGTGGTAAAATACTACTATACTCATGTGTATCCTATCCCACATTTTCCAGCTGTGGCTTCTAAGAGTTTGTACTCCATTTGCAAGTTTGCATAGCAAACATTAGCTAGAGAGACTGCAAGCTACAGTACTTACACCCAATATTTATCACACTAGCTGTTGTACCGAAACAGCAAAATATAATAGTTTGGCAGCTAGCAGCTATCTGGGAGCTATTATTTGAAAGGTGTTCATTATTAAGTCCATAAACGTTGGTTGCAGTTCAGAATATTTTATTCTTAATTGGAATGTATCTCCCACGGTGGCAGGTGGCTTTTACAATTCGTTATCAACCCCCTTTTAGGAGTCATATTTGGTATCCTCTACATCATTCCCCAGCATAGGTTGACAGGTTGGGAAAACATAATGTTCACTTCATTGTAGTTGGGACGGGAAACAGCACAAGGATATCTTAAAATACGTTGCAACAAAGACTTGAACAGTTTTTGCCAGTTTTTGTCTTCAGTTTCTTTTTCCATTGCCAGCATCTTTGTGTGATTGTGAAAATACAGAAACAATATCTTAAGTTATTCAAAGGGCAGTTTAAACATAGTGGCAGAAATTCCTATAAATTTGTTCCATGTTGCTGGATGGCAAGCCAAACTAAATTTGGCAGTTAAACTCACTTCAGGTTACTTGTATGTGATGTAAATTTTCACCGCTGATCCGGCAAGCGAGGCCAACACCTGGTAAAACATGTCTGCCTCACGTGTTACTGCACTGTTGCTTCATCCATAATAGAACGCTCCAGCCTTTCGACTCGCATTTCAGTTGATAAGGTGACAGTGGTCAAGAGCTGAATATCCCAAAAAGATCAGCTAATACATAAACAGAAATAACCCGTCCTTTGCATTCATCATCAGCTGACTAAGACATATGTAGGCCTTTTTAACTGCCCTGCAGTATAGAGAACAATGAAATCAGTCCCTAGCCTCAGAAAGGAGCTGCTTCTATTTTCCCCTTTCCCCATTCAGTTTCACCGCTTCTAGTAAGGAGACGAGGAAAGAATTGCTCTTTCCAATGACCCTCCTAGTCCCGAGTCCACCAGCTGAAACACGCCTGAATGCTTGTTCAACACCTCCCATCAGCTGGACTGTTTTCCTTGGCATTATTCATCTAGTCTTAATCCTCAAAGGGATCATTAAATAAATCCCTCACAGAAGACACATTACCTGAATGTCTTCTCTCTACGACACTGCTTTTCCTGTCTGTCCTCCCACTTTAGAATCACCAGTGAGGGAGCAAAAGAGCATGTGTGACATATACCTGACCTTTCACCTTCCTTAATGCACCAAATGAGCAGAAGACAAACAACTTGTACTCTGCTGACCTCAGTTTCTTTGTAATTGGGTGATTCAAGTGTTTTCTCTGTACTCACAACATAGGGAAACCAGTGTGAATGACGCTAATGAAATTAAACCTGGGTTGGAAAGTAGCCAAATATGAGACAGGGCACACCTGCTGAATAATTATATCGTTTGGATCTGTTGAGACCAATGGCTCGGCGGCCCACCTGTACCGCATTTGAACCGTGACGATGACGGACATGTCCTAACTTAGCAACAGAAAAAAAGCGGGGGAAGATTCACAACTGGGAATGGTGAATTGCTTGAAAAATTCTTTTCTCTTTTGAAATTATTGTAAAAAGGCTTAAAAACAAGTGAGTAAAATCAGCTCAGGAAAATCAATTTATTTTAAAACCACAAGCACATACAGGTGGCAGTCCTTCTATTCTCCTCTCTCCTTTTTCAGCTGCCACTTTTATAGGCTGCACAGCCAATTACACCTGACGCCAATCATGTTCACTGCCGTTGACTATTAATTGATTCCCAATTTACCAATTAAACCACATCCCAAAACTATCAACAGTGTTTTCAACAGTAGGGAAGGGCCGCTCCTTCACAATATCCAATAGCGTTCCATTCCATCCTCAGTATATCAGCTAGTTGACTGACTACTATGCTAGCCTCTTTCTGTTAACATTCTGTGTTAAAACCACTTTCATGCCAATTTATTTTATAGCTGATTACACATACGCCTCCATGATGCATGAACATACAAATCTTTTTTTTTCTGTAAAGCTGGATCATAACTCATTCATGAAAAAGTGTGATATTATCTAATGTTATAATGAGAAGGTAGCCAAAATTACTCAACCCACTCACTTAATGGATGTGGTCAGCGGTGCCTGGAATATTGTGGATAGAAGAACTGTTTCCTGTGTAAACTATAGTTGCAGTGTCTCTTGGGAGATTGCCAACAACCCTGTCTAGGGAGAGCAGCTAATGATTATCAGGCCGTTAAATCCCCATAATAGCACCAACATCCTTTAAGCCATGTATTAATCTGACAGCATTCGGTATGCTGCAGAGCAACTATGGCCCGCAAATTACAGTAGTAAGCCATACAGTGTGACACGGTTTTGACTGAAGCAGGAACAGAAACTTTGAATCAGGAGTATTGGAAGTTTTATTAGAACCAGAATACACATATACACAAACAAACATGCAGTTATTTTTTTAACCAGTTAAAAAAAATTTGATTCTGTGGATTGAATTGGCCGGTGAGCTTGTCTCATCCATGTGTTGTTATGGAAATGTTTATGGTAATAGATTTCATCCATCTGCTCCCCTGAGTCAGCACATTCTGGGTGGGTGTGTCTCACACACTCCTCCCCCTTAACTCTGCGCCCTCCTCCCGTGTCTCTCAGCCGGACTATCACACTTCCTTCTTTCTTTCTCATCCCTCGCCTGGAGTAAACATACTTTTTTCTTTCCCCTTTTATTTCGGCTTCTCTCTTTCCTCTTTCCTGTGATAACCATTGTTTTCGAAAAAAAAAAAGAGGACTGGCTTGACCTCCTGCTAATATTTCAGGTACAGTGGTAAACTTTAAAAATCAGTTGTTGTTTAAAATCCGCCTCACAGAATCGAATGTCATAGTCTTGTTGTACACAGACCAATTAGTGAACAATTAGTCAGACAAAAGAGCCCACAATAATGAATGTGTTCGGTCTGTCTTTGGTGTTTCATTCTGTTGCTAGATATCATGAGGTGTGGAGCCTTCTCCCTACATTTTTTTACCCGTCACTTGGACAACCTGTTTTGGCCTACCTGCTCTCTGGATTGTTTCACATGCGATGTGTGCAGTGGCATTATCTATTCCGCCAAAGCCGTTTTATCTCTGTTGATAGAAATGGCTGAGATAAAACGAGATAACAATTGCAGTCTTTAGATATAAAACAAACATTGGTAGTTAATAGATACCCATTTGAATGCTCTTGAAATATTGTCATATTTTGTGTACAGTCCTTAATTTTACTACGGTGATGGTGTTGTGATTCACAGTCTGTCAACCCATAATATTTCTTAATGTGATTCATGTTGTGTCATTCAACACATAATAGCAACGTTTTATGTTTATGGTCACTGAAATGTGGCCACTTTACGTTTGATGCTGGTGCCCATGTCATACATTAGGGTACATCTCATTAGCTGTCAGATAAATACCTTGTTGACATTAAACATACAGACGCAAGTACAAAAACAAGATTCAGCTCTGCTCATTTTTACTGTGTAATTTTGTATCATTTTACCTGTCACATTTTACGCACTCCTTAAATCTACTTCTAAAATATGGAACTGTTCAAAATGTAATTTTAAAATCTGTTTCCTTAGCAGAAACATACAGGAGTATCAGTAGCAGTCAGACCCATTCATTAACCGCTGTACTTTGAAGTTATCCTATTTTTTTTTTACCAGTGTCTTCTTTATTTATTGATTATTTATTTTGACACACCACCGCACTAAAAAGACTGTGATAAAAGATTTACAGTCACCGTATACAAAACAAGAAAGGACATGCATAATAAAGGCAAACTGATTGAATCCACTGAGTATGCCACAAGACAGACACTCGCATGAATTGTTATGGAGGAGCTTTCTGGAAGCAAACGCTGGATTTTGAAAATGGGGAATAGTGAAATGCCTCCAGCTTGATTTAATATCGGCTGCAGCAAAGCAGCTGGCAGCTTTATGAGAAGTGCCTAGGCAATGTCTGTCTGTCCTGTTGGTTTCAGTTAGTATACTCTCCTTTTGCTGGAGCAGCATGTGGGTGTATATGTCTTAGCCCATAAAACGTGCGTAAATAGTACACAAGATATTCTTTACTGTATACTGTATGCTCAAGATCGAAGATGTAAATAATTTAAGAACATCGAGTATGTACTGTATGCTAGCTGTTGTAGTCTTTACAATGTGTTTGGCCATATATCATTGTCAAATTAGCAATAGCCAATAGGAAGCTTGTCACTTATTTACTGGTGTGTTGCTAACCATAAGCTGAAAGAATACATTGTGGCAGTAATGATATATCATTAAGCATCAAGCTTCGCCTTTTCCTATTTCAGAAAATATTGAGTGGCATATCTGAGTTGTATGTATATATAAGTTATAGAATTGTTATGGCATATTAAAAGATGGTATAATTTGAATGAGGTTGTGAGAGTGTTGTATACCATTTTTTAATCAATCACAGCACAAAGACTTCAATCAGATTTTGTAGTATAAGTTTAAGTAAACCGTTTTCCATAGTTTTTACGTAGTCAGTATTATGCGTAAAATGACATAACCTAATATGGACCCTGTGCAGTTGCTACATTTAAGTCTCTGTATTCTCTCTGATGTTTATCTAACTCTGATACTTTGAGACGCACACATCCAAGACAAACTGAAGATCGAACAAGCTACTGTTAACCCAATCTAAACGGATTATTCAAATGCATTAAGGTACCTTGGACTGGACAGCTAGAAATAATCTTGTATGATGATTTAGCATGGCCCATATGGGGCCAGAATCATATCGATCCCGTCTTTTCACATGACAGATGCCAAGAGCAGGTCTAGCGATCGGTTAAGTCTGGATTAAATTACTGAGAGCATGTGGCCCTGCAGGATCAATACCAGTTTGCATTTGACGCCTCACAGTGACAGAGAAGGTGGGCTGTCTTCTGAATTTATAGTCTTACTTCTCTTATCCCTTCTGCCTTGTTTTATTACCTTGACCGAAAGGATGTGGTGGCGAGGGAGTGTGAATATATTTCATTAAAAGCATAGGAAATTAAAGTGGAGAAGGTGTTTGTACATTTCATTTGTTTTGTATAGTACCCTGATTTTCAGTGTTTTGCATGGAGTGCCATTTTAGTCCTGTACGTAGTTGAAATTAAGGAGCAGCTACTTGCTTGGCATATAGCATGATACTCATACTCTACCAGAGGATATACAATAGTAGAATTGAATAGCAAAAACAAACTTTAACTTCTATCATGAAAGTATTTTTAGAACTTTCTCTACCAACTCACACAACTTCACAGAAGGTGAGAGACTGCTGGTGGCACTCTGGTGTACTCTCAAATCAGCTAGACTGATATCCTTCACTGCAGTTGTGAGACCTTCTTCCTGCTAAGAAAAGAAAAGCTAAACCAATGGCTTCTTTTAAAATCCAACTGAACAAATAGGCATGCTTTATAATTACGCATGCTTTCATGTGTGACTACCACTAGCCTTTCGATTACAACTTGGTTGTAAGTGTCCGTCACCACGAGTCACCTTGGAGTGAAGTGTCCTATGTAAAAATAAAATTGATTGATTGATTCGTTGATGAAATACCAGGCTAGATCTCTCCAAGCAGCTCGATTGAATCCAGAGGCACTGATTTGTGAGCTAGGAAAGAGGGGATATATCATAGTTGTAGCAAGCATGAATTCACTCATTCTCCCACACAGTGCGTCTGTGATGCCTTTCGCTGTGATTTGTGATACTTCATTTAAGATGGATCAATTTATTCTTCATGTAACATTATTTTCAAATATCTCATATACAATTTACTATTGAAACAAGTTTGACTTTGCAGTATTTGGTTTGGTGATCATATATCTGAACTAGTCTTTTTTTATTTTGCTAATTAAAATAAAATGTAAAAAAAGGCGGTGACTGTGAGTCTTTATTGTCCCACTGTGCTGCCCAGTGGTTTTATTTTGGGTCTGAATCCCTGCTGATTCACTGATCTGTAATTATTCTCTTAATGGGGGGTCACTCTTAGCACACTGAAACGTGAGTCAAAATGGCCACTACCTCACATCTCATGAGTGCAGCTTAAAGTCTTCTCGTGGATTCAGCGGCTGTTCTTTTGCTGTGAAAATTAGGCCTACTTGTTCTTCAGTACCTCCTGTCTGATCTACACTGAGGGACCAAGGATGCACTGCTCACTATAATCCACTGGTGTCCCGGTTGGCTTTGTTGCTATGGAGATTTTCCTCCTTTCCTCTTTTTTCCATTTTCACAAGGTGCATAATGACTAGCAAGACTTTTTTTGTGTACATGGAAGTCTGTCACAAAAATTAAAAGGAGTATTTTTGTGGTATATTTTGATTTTGGGTTGAGGTGATATTTTTTTTGGGGGGGGGGGGGGGGTTTGAGGGAGTAAGGGTTGGTGATGAAACTGGTGGTTTTATTTTCACAAAATCAAAATATTACAGCTAATTCAGAACGCTGGTACATTCAGGTATGTCCAACTCAGTTCTGTTCATTCCAGTTGTGGGTGTACACCTGCAACACAGTTGTTTTGGTTTGAGAAGAATTAATTACTTGCTTGTGGTGGGGGCCATTTCTCCCTTCAATACCACTGTATAATGAAATGGAAATGTTATTATGCCTGAAGATAAAGAGCGAATTAGAGAAGAATTCATCAGGTACATCTTTTTCTGTTTGAAAGTCAAGTACCTGTTCAAAAGAAGCAGAGTTGCCACACTTTAGACCAAGATCTATGATAAATCTGCCATTTAGAGGGTTTTAGAAGGCATGCAATATAAAGAAGGCCATGAATGAGGAGTTCTGGGATCACTCCATATAGGCCACCATTAAGGCTGCAAATATGTTGACTCTCCATAGCATAGCCCTGTTAAATCTACAAGAAATAATATTTGGTTTTCAAATTTTTGGTTTATGGTTTTCCATAAATACAACCCCTTCTTAAATTGAGGGATATATGTATATTAATCATTTAACAAACATGTTATACATATCTGATGTTTGTTGAAACAGTTTTGTTCGAGTGCTTTTTTTAAATTTAAGTACAATGCTTAAATACTTTGGAGCACTTAACTAGATGCGGACTCCATTTTAAATGATCAATAATTGAACAGTGTGGCTCAGAATGAGGATAAATATAAAACCTTTATCTACAGTCAGTGTCATTGTTGGAAGTTCATATGGGCACGTTAATAATGGCACCAAAACAGCACGTGGCAGGAGCATGAGTTAAGCAAGCTCATTTTCTCACATGGAAATGGCATGGTGATTTTTAAAAAAAATTCACAGCCTTTTGCATCGCGCCACCCAAGTTGGTGCAAATGCTAGTAAAAAAAAAAACCTCAAACTGGTTGTAGGTTATAAATATTACATTCATAGTGGTTGAAGTTGGCAATTCCACTACTGCCCAGTTGTGTGTCACCAGATGGAGGCCACAGTTTATTTCATGCCTATACCTTATACCTGATATGTTTGGATTGGGTGGCATTGAATTAGAGGGTGTTCTTATTGCAAAGGCTGTTCTCGTTTACTTTTTGTGTTGGCTGATGTTCGTTTCTGTTTTGTTGCATTTACCTTATAACCACTAATGAATTTCTGTCCTGTATAACATATTTTTCTACTAATGTTGTAGAGAAAAAGTTTATGTTGAGGTTGTTCATTGGTTGTGCCAGGAAAGGCATAATTGGCCTTCTGCTGGCTCCTCTATCTCAGTGTAGGAGTTCATTATGTCTCCTTGAAGAGATAGTAGAGAACTAAAGGACAAAAGAAACTATGTGTGCACAGTTTAGCCTGTTTTGAAGTCCTTGTGGCCTTTATCTTTAGCTAAACCAATAGTGAATATTTTGTTCCTTCTCTCTTTATTTCTTCTTACATTTTGAGTTGTCTTTTTGGGCCTTGATTTGCATTACATTGCAGTCATTCGGCTGACGCTTTCATCCAAAGCGACTTACAGTTGATTAGGCTAACTGAGGGGCCAATGTGGGGTGAAGGGCCTTGCTCAAGGGCCCGTCAGCGATGGTGTTGTTGCTAGGCTGGGGCTTGGACCACCAGCCTTGATTGTGTGCATTAGTGAGAGTCTACCGTACAGTGACACCACACAATAGCTGAGTTTAATGACACCATGATCAGCTCATCTCAACTCAAATCTGTTCACCTAAGACAGCTATTTTGCATGGAATACTGAGGTTAGTCACTGCCTGTCTGAATACCAGTGAATGTGGAGGCTAGGGCAGACTTAGCTGATAGATACTAATTTGCACTCAGTATTAGTTTGGGTTACAATTTCAGTTACCATACTGGGAATTCTGTCTAGATCAGTGTGTTTCCACACATCTAGTAGGTATGACTGTCACCTGACAGTGTTTATAGGGAATTATGAGTTCGATTTAAGGTAGAAAGTATGTTTAACACACTTTAAGTTTCTCCCCTATTAGCTGCTATGTGTTATGTTCCATAGTGTCTTATTTCTGCTGAAGAAGCAGGGTATCGGTTTTATTTAGGTTTTTTTATGTAACAGGATGGGTCCTTATTCAGCATGGGAAATGTTAGAAGTTCTTCTTACACTGTAAATTCCAAATTGTATAAGTGTATGCTCCTGTGTCATGGTATTATTTAGATATACCCTTTACTCATAAACCCACACCAATCTGATGACAGACCATGTAAGACAATATATTGATGTGTCATCGTGTTGTTACACAGTTAATGCATTTTAAATTGGTTATATGCAATAGAAATGCATGTTGAATGCAACAGAATTTACTATTCTTTGCATAAATCATGATAATTGCTATAACCTCCATTATCAATTTTGGGGAGTGCAGACAGTCATGTGAACAGAAAAATGTCCAAAAAACTTCAGCAAGACGGCTTCAACTTCCTCTTTTTTTTCACAGCCCAGTACCCACAGATGCTATTGCTTCATACGCATATTCATCGTGCTAGCTGACTGTGGGAAACCGTCTGTTGAAGTCACTTAATAGCAACATAGAGATCCCCACCAGCTGATTCCCTCCAGGTCTGAGCGATGCTAAGAGCGGTGATGTGTTGCTCCATATGGCTGGTGATAATCACATGGTCCAGATCGGAAACCAGACTATGGGGCCCATCCAAACACTGGGACAGTCCCTTAATAGGGCGAGCCCCTTAGCGGCCCTAAGAATGTGACTTTAAATGTAACGGGATAGCCCACGATATGCGAGGGCCCATGGTAGCAGAGGTGAATGACAGCACACCTCAATCAACTGTTAAAGGGCTTCATCCACACTGCTGTTTCAGATCTGACTCAAAGCTACCTGCGCAAATCCATTTTACACTCGCAAGATAAAATCTGGAAAGACATTAAGGAGGATTCGAGCTGTAAATTGTAAATCAATAGTGGTTCTTTTGAATATTAAAACCCAGCTGGCAGGGATTGGAATATCAACTGAAAAGATCTACGGTATGTCTGCTCGTGGGGGTGGTTGGGGGGGGGGGGGAGGGTGAACTGTAAAACAAACTGGAATGGAATCAAGACCAATGCCAAATAACTCTCTTTAGGTTGCAGGAATGAGCACTTGAAGGAAACTGTGTTACTTTATCAGCTAAAATCAAAAATTCCTCTGTGGAAGTCCAGGATGGGTTTTATTAATAATTTGGTCATCAGAATTTCATATGCCTTCAGGATTATGTGTGCAATATCTCAGGCAATTGAGATTTCTGACCATTTTAATTGCCTGCATTCAATGCTGCATTTCTGAAAGCGGATTTGTACTGTACCTTGTTTTTCTAAGAAATCTGTTTGATTAAACCCTAAAATTATGACAACACAATCTGTAATTGATTTACTCCTTTAAATGAATGTACAATTTAATAATAGTGTTTTAGTTTAGTTGCCCAGATTCCAAATGTCTGCATTCTGTTTCTTGCAGCATGACACCATCAATCTTTCTGTCCCATACATTGCAACAATTCTCAAGTTCTTTTCGCTTCCACTTATGTAAAATTACATAATCAATTCAACGTTGATTGTGATTCAAAGACATTTATCTTGAAATGGTTTCATAATTTGTTTAAAAAAGAAATACAGAGAATACAGGCATGCAAACAGGTGTACATTGGGGTAGGAAATGCATTGGAGTTCACCAGCTTTCTGCCTAGTTAAGACACCAGCATAGTCTTTCCTGTTTCATTAAAATCCAGTTATCCGTTCACCAAAAGCAGTGATATTTTGCTGTTTTCTGTGTCATACGAGTTTCAAACGCTGTGAAGATAACCCCTTTATTGCTTGAATGACTGAACAAAGAGCAGAGGAAGTTAATTTCTCAAGTTTTCCCTCTGGTTGTAAGTTCTTGCTCAGGAAATGAAATACAAAAATCCCCCTCTCCTATAGCTGGGTAGTATCCTCTCAGCCCTGGGGCCAACCCTCTGAAGGTCAGGGAACCAGTAAATCCGTCTGTAATAGCCTATGGATTTTCAAAATAATATCTGTGTTGAGGGAGTGTCTTAAATTCCTCCTCCAAAATGGTATGATTTTATTTGTTGTTTTACTTTTAAAAATCCAAGTTCTCAGCTTTATAAAAAAATGTTTACTTGTCTACTTATAGACCCACAGTCAAAATATGCAAGATTAAAAGCTAAAAATTATGAGCAGTATTTAAAAAAATGTGTGTGTGTCTGTGTGTGTTCCAGCAAGAATATGAGGAGCTTCCATTTTTTGGTTCCAGTGCCGGCCCCTCTAACATGAGCAGTTCTGCTCCATCAAAAGGTATGGCCGCTCCTTTCATGGACATTACCATGGTCACCTCTGAACCAGTGACGTCTCATAATTTGCCTTTCTAATTCCAAAGCAGACATAATGGAAATTTTCGGTGTGCATTACAAAACTGCTCTCATGTGACAGTTTCAGTGTGGATGTAAGAGTAGAGAATAAACATACATCCAAAATATGTAGGCGCAGGACAGAAGAAAAATGTGAAAGAAGATAAAAAAAATGTATGCACTGTTATGATTGCTCCCAGAAAAACAAAACATTTATATGTCACCTTTTTCACAATTCAGTAGCAACCAGAGGAGAACTGCTAATGTCCTTGCACTCATTTCTGATGAAACTAATCTCTATAAATGTCAATCTCCATATATATCAAGAATACTACGGGCCCCATCTTGAACTTAGCGCAACTAGCGTCATGCTTTATTTTAGCACCTCCACCCTCTAAATAGCATGAGTCGTTGCACCGACATGGGCGTGTTGGTGTTGAGGTGAGATGTGGTCAGACGCAATTGTGGAGCATGTAACTCATAGATCAACAAAAACCACATCTCACATCTTTTCGCAGTTGTTATTTTTATTTTCAGGGTGCAACATCTTACAGATGTGCCTGTGCAGGTACACGATGCACCCCGCTCATTACATGCCTGAGGGCGCATACAGATATGAATAAAATAAGATCACAATGTAAAAGATCACTGTTGTGTAAATCAGGATATGTAAAACATACATGCCACAATGTTTAATCGTTATATTGATGAGAGTTAAAGATAACTGGGGTCTCTTTATTTATAGAGCATTTACTTTAAGTTATTTCTGTCATCGTTGTCCAACCCTTGAAATTTACATTTCATGGCAGTGATGAAGTCATGGAAATAGTCATCAACGTTTAAGCAGGTGACATTTAAATCTATTCAAGAAATTGTGCTTTTGTGTCGATAACTTTACGATTATGGATTAAATATCTGGACTATTTCTAAACTACTTTTGCTGCACATTATTACACATAACTTTCAGACCATGTTAGCTATGCTTACCCTGCTAGGCTGTAACAGACAAGTATCTGCATATAGCTATAGCTTGGTACGCAAACTGAATAGTTTATTTGATTGAGAAAAAGTCTGAAATATTGTCCAGTGAATATTGCATTAATTTGGAAATAATAAATCACAAGAAATGAGGATAGCCTTGCTTCACTTTGGAGAAATGCCTACTGTTTTTATGATTTTTTGTCTCCATCCTCCATAGTGAATCTCCTGTTTCACTTAAGGCACAGTGCTGTTAAACTAGCAATAAGCCAAACCTTATCTATTTGTAAGGTAATGATACACTCTGATTGGTTTACTCATTATTACTGTCACAACAGCACAACAGCAAGTGTGTTTTTCAGTTTTCAAACATATTTGATGTATTGTGCAAGGGTTTGATTAAAACTTGGCACATGCTGAGCACATTGTTCTCCAGAACCCTATCAATCTCCAGGTCACAAACTCAAATATCTTTGTTGATCTGGAATGCTTTGTTTTTCATGCTTTCCAGTCTCTTAGCATAGTCATTTGTGTATGCATTGCTGATCATTGACAGAAAATATAAAACCCATTTGATTCCCTGGTCGGAATGTCAAAGCTTGAGGTCACAGAGAAGCATACAGATTTCCAAATGAGAAGTTTGAAAAGTGAGCTTGCTGAGACTTACTGTAGACTTTTTAGACAAGCCCTTGTCTCTCCCTGTCACATACATTAATGTGTGCATTTAAATTCAACCTTGCTCAAACATCTCCTCTCTGCTTCTCAGAACCATGTCAATTTGTAGATTACAAGGTTAAAACCCAAAGACATAGTGTCTCCTGCTTTTTCCAGGACTGTCTCATATCACATATTTCTTATCTGGTGGAGTATCATGAGTCATAGGGTTGTTTCTTGTAGGGAGACATTATCCGCACATGGAAAATTAAATGATAACCATGTCTCTGCCCTGAAGCAGAGAGCTCCTGATTACATCACTTCCTCTCTAAACAGCAAATTACCAGGCCACTGTTTTTTCTTATTTTTACTCAAATTTCATTGTTTTGGGCTTTCTTTACAGGATGTATGAGTTGATGGTATCCAGCGTATTTAGTTTGTCAGTTTGTCTATTTGTATATAATCTTTGTGGAAGACTATTATTTGTGTCAGTACCTTAGGGTACCCTTTTTGCCAAAGCCATGAAATGGACTGAAAAGATTCTGAAGCCAGTAAATTATGTAAACATATATGTATATTTTACTTAGTCTTTTTCAGTGTAGTTTTTCCATCATTCCATTATTAAATCAGTAAAGTAATACGTGGGTGGCCTAAGCATGACTTGGCCTTATCCATGTCTGATGAGTCAGCATGTCTACATAGCACATGTTTCTCTTTTAATGACAAGCAAATATATTTGCCTGTTTTTACAAACCAGCAAACTAGAATTTTCAAAGCAAAGTAGGTTTTGAAAATCTATGGCCAGTCTTTCTGGCAGTGGACAATGAAAAGTAAAACCATATTTTGTATAATATGATGAGTGATCGTGTTTCTTACCTGTTGTCATTATGTGAATCTGAAAAATATTCAGTAAAATTGAAGTTGGTTCATTTTCCCTCTTCAATTAGCAAAATTCTTACAGGTAGCTGCTCAGTTTTTACAGTCCTGTAAATTCAATGACATATATGGTTCAATCAGTGACAGCATCTTGTGAGCTGGCTGTTTAAAATTGGCTTTCAGGTGTGTGTGTGTGTGTGTGTGTGTGTGCCCATGTGCGTGTGTGTATATGTGTGCATGCAAATGAAAGGGAAGATTGGTAATACAGAAGGTTTAAGTTTCCATGAACATGGAATGAGTAGTGAGCACCATAAATGCTGGTATTAGTATTTGAGAAATTGTAACCCTGCTAAGGCTTTTATATACAGCAGGGTCATAGGTATGTAACATCCAAAAAACATCCAGCCAACCACAGTCCTGTGGTCAGACACAGACCTTTGATTAAACAGGCCAACGGAGGACATGACCTGTTCAGTACTCTGTCGAGTAACAGGGGGCTGAAGTTGAATATCTAACAGAAGAGTACAATTGTAGTTCTGTAGGGGCGAATCAGAATAAACTCACCTTACATTGTCATAGATCAGCAAAAAAACAAGAATCTGTGGTTGCAGCGCAAACACTGGACAATTGAAGATGGGAAAAACATCTCCAAGTCTGATGAATCCCAGTTCCTGCCGTTTCTCGATGACGGGAGGACCAGGATATGGAAAAAAAGAACTGCATGCAAGTCCATAGGTCCGTTCCGCCAATGTCAGCAATGCAGGCTGAGAGTTGTGGTTTAATGGTGCTGGCTGTGTTTTCATGGCACACATCGGTTCCCTTCATATGAGTTAGTTATGTTTGAGTGCCACGTGATATGTGAAAATTATTGCTGATTAGGTGTATCCCTTCATGGCCGCTGTGTATCCATGTACAAATGGGCTTTTCCAGAGTTTGGTGCTCCATGCTACAAGGCTAGGATTGCCTGGTAATGGTTCTATCAGCATGACAGTGAATTCAGGGCACTGTAGCCGCCTTTCCGGCAGCCAGACCATAATATAGTCAAGCATGTGTGGGATGAGATGGAACAAGCTGTTTGAAGTGGAGATCAACCACCAGCCAGTTTGCAACAACCATGGCAAACACTGATGGCGTGGACCAGAATCCCCGGGCTAAACTTTCAACCCTGTGTTAAGTCAGGGAGTCCATTTTCCTCTGAGGGAAAAAGGGGACCACCTTGCAGATAGGTGGGGGCACCAAATAAAGGGGCCCCTCTGTAAATATTTCGTCCCATTTTCAGTTGGCATTAAAGAAGGCTGGGCTGCCAAGGAGCTGCTGGTGGAGAGAAAATGTTGCGCCTGGAAAATTATAAGAAAAATGTGATGGATTGTTACTAATAAAAAGGAAACACTTGTGAGTGCTGCATTCCTTGCATTGTGCAGCATCCTAGCCGTGCCTTTGGGGTTTGCCACCTGTACTACATCACAGAAATAGCCAGATTCCTGCCCTCCTAAATTGTACAATGCGAGGCTTGTTGCGTCTTGAAAGACTGCATACTCTATTTGTGTAGTATTCAGGCAGCAATAGATCTGTATGTGATAATTTCTCACAGTTATAACTGTGAGTTGGTCTTAAGACCAACGGTGTATGTTAAATAAGACCTGCTCATGAGAAATAGGCCATTTTCACATATTTTATATAGGCCTGTATTTATTTCCTCAGTCTTATGCTACTTCAATACTTTCAATAGAGTTATTCTTAATAATGTTCAACGGACACAGTTTGTTAGCAGAGCAACAAGATGACAGATGCAACAGAGAAGCCATCCGCACATCACTATGGAAACAGAGGGTCGCTGAACGAGAAGGCCAGTCATTGCCTCGTTCTGTCTCCATCACCTGATGTAACTGGGCTGTCTCTGGGATATTTATTTTTAGTCCCTCATTTTCCGCTGTGTTTACCCAATAAAACCGCATGTCAGTCAGCGAACCCATGATAGTCTTGGAAGCTGGTGTATTTACTGTCATCTTCTGTCTCCAATTTGTCAAAGCAGATTTGGCCAAAAAATATCCATCATACCTGCTGTACATGCAGTTCTTAAACGGTCAAGCTTATTTTTATAATGGTCAATATGGTCATGCATTTATAAGTTAATGGTATTATAATTGTCAGTAAGAATACAGTTATAGTCCAGGGCAGTACAGAGCCAGTACAGAATTATTGCAGCTGCCTTAGTGAGCTTGCGAGAGAACTTTGTAGAATTAAACACAACACATGTTGTGTTATTATTCATTAAATGGTAAAAAAACTGTTATGTGTTACATAACTATTGCATAAAAGCAATACATGTTCTGCCAACCCTTATGCAAACTTTTTTATGAGACTGTCTTTGGTGACCTCATGCTTTAGGGTGCAAAACAGGGCGTTTTTATGAATTCATCTTATTTGTTCTGCCATTGGGTTCTGTCACTCTTAGGAGAATCTCCATAATTATTTCATATCATCAATTTATCTTAGTTAGCAAGTTTGCGAGCCAATCCATAATTTCATATGGAAGAGATAGCATTGAATTTCTGCATACCCTCTGTCAGAGACATATTTCCTTTTTTATATTTTATTTGTACCATAGTTGACTTACTGCAAGCACCATTTAGACCTGTCAATTCAACCATTTACTGTTCTCTTGTTGCTGAAAGCAACTGGAATTTTACGTACATTTTTCATCTTCTTATGTTCCTCTAAAAATACCCACCTACACGAATTTCTTTTTGTTTGCTGTTACTGGGAGTGAAATCTTTGTAAAGTTAGTAGTGTTGAAAAAACCCTCTTCCTTCTATTCTGACTGAAGGTTAGCCAAGCTTAGCAGTCAAGGTTGTTGTGTCTTTGTTGTAGTCTGGCTTTCTGCTTCCATCAGCAAACTTTTGTCTGCATTGATTATTTTACCTCCTCCTCTTGGTTCTTTCAGAAGGCAGTTTGCTGACAAGAATATAAAGGAATATGAAGACAAGCTTTTTGAAAGACAGGAAGGAGGCACTACAGCATATATGCATAAAAATGTACATAATGGGGCAACTAATGTCACATTTTTTTGAATAAAATGCTATAGAAATGTTTTTTATTGAGAGTTTTTTCTGGATACTGTATAACATATTGCAGATACACACATTATATATGTCGCTATGCAGCTCCTTCATGCTTAAAGGTTTTCTGTGTATCTCTAGTTACCAGAAATGACAGCCCTGCTTTTAAAGAAGACCGATCTCTTTATGGCCTTCCCCATGTGCTGCATAGCTGCAAGATTCCCACTGAGATCTCTGAAACAGTGTTCCTGTCACTAGGACTTCCTTTCGGCAAAGAAACACATCTGTTGATGCTCAGGAGAAAAAAAATCAAGTAAGTGAGGCGCTTATTTGCTTTTGAAAGTGTCCCATTGTATTTCAAAAGTACCTGTCTAGCCTTTGGAAAGTGTCCCTTGCATGTAGAGACTGCCTCTTGCCTTTGAAAAATGTACCATTATCTTCAGAATGTCACCCTTGCATCTTTTGAATTTTCACTGGCCTATATAAGATGTTTGCAGCTGCAAATACTTCTCCGGACTTTGAGATGTGTTTACAGCAAGTCTAAAATGAAGTTTTTGCTTTCGCTATGTTTACTCGAAACTTATCAGTGATAGTGAGTTTTTCAAAAAGTTTGGAAGACTGGTTTGACCTTGGCTTGTAAACAGTATATCTCATCACCCATCGTTCCTTTCCTGGAAATGAAAGAAATCGCGTTTACAGTAGAAAGACTACACTCAAATTTTAATTCACAAACAAATCCTAGGTGGGCAGGTTGAAAAGGACTCTGACAGTATGTTTTTTTTAAATACAGTCTGACTTAAAGTTTTCACACCTGTCAAAACAAACTAGCCTTAAACTTGACTGAGTGAAGTCCAAAATTTACCATCCCTCTGAACTTACGATAACCTCTCGTTCACTTTCAGTCCGCGCGTGGTATGTCTGCACTAGCAGAGCTTTGAGGCCCGATAATGAAAATTTTCAGGTTGTGATCCTGAAGAGCAACACAATTTGGGGGTTTGTATTAGAATCTCTCCCTCTGTTTGCACAAAAAGGCTGTGCGTTCGTAGATCACTGACGAGAGGAAGGCCACTCAAGTGAAATGCAGCAACAGGTCTACAAATGCTCTAATGGACATATCGATCCCAATGGATTAATCCACACATACCTTTCATTATGATGTTTTTCCATGTGTTCTGATATATCAATGTCCCTTTAATAAGAGGGATAAGGGAAAGGTGGGAGCTTCACACCACCAGACCTATCAAGTGTCCTTTCATATTTAAATGACTTATAAATCAAGAGTGGTCACGAAATAAGAAAATCCTTTGATATATATCTTCTGCTATGCCATACTGTGTATGTGTGGGTTCTGCATAAAAGGGAATACTCTCCATCTTTTTCAAGACACGTTTAACATTCGTTATCTCTGATGTTTGGTGGATGAAACAAGACTGTAATTCCCTTCGTTGCGCCTCAGCGGACCACTTACGGTAGACTCGGGTCCCCTTGACCTCCAATTCCTTCAAACAGAGTCATTACCTTTTCCCTGTGGAGATCACAGGCAAGTGGTTTTTGCACTGTAAATGTAAAATTCTAGTTGTGTACTTCCAGGGCATCCTTGGATGAACATATACTCGACCGGTGTCATCTTTACAGGCAGAATACGTCTTGTATTAGAAGATGTCTGTGTATTAAAATGCGTGCCTTTCTATATCTCGCAGAATAGAAAAAAGGCCTTTATAGTAGAGCATTACGTACATAAAATTGTGTAAATTGTTGATTATAGTCAGTTGGATGTCCATTAGTGCTATGCAAACCTTGTTATAGCAGTCATCACCAATGCATTGATTATTTGTGTCATAGACAGATATTTTAGATATCTGGATCAAAAAACAGGACACTACATGAATTAAATCTATTAAACAGCATGAATGTATATTATCTGAGCAAGATAAACCTTACTTCAGGAGGACAGCTTGACTGCTGAAAGGATTCTAGAGGAAGCCTTGAGAACCTACTTTTAAAACTTCTTACTAATCCTGATCACAGTGTAGAAGCGTACAATCACATTTTAGCTACCATTGTAGACACAATACAATTTTCCCTCACAACACCCACCCAGTAGTTGCCAATCTTTTTGTTCCAGGTTATACATAACCTGTACTAACAAATGAGAAAAATGTCAGTGTATTCATGAGTTATTTGTCCAAATACATTCGAAATAAAAAAAATATGAATTTCAGGAAATACAGTAGATTACTACTGGCAGCAGTGTGCACCCTAATAATCTGTTATCTATAGTACTTAAATATTATTTTTGCCCAATATCTGTTACAGTATATCATTCTCCATAGCTCAGTGAAACAAAATTGATTGAAGCAGCGCACTTCAACACAATCATTTTAACACAAGTCCACTGCTCTTTTCCAACAGGCTTTTGTAGAAATGGCCTCTGAAGATGCAGCCATCACCATGCTGAACTATTACACCACTGCTACTCCCCACCTCCGCAGCCAGCCCGTCTTCATCCAGTACTCAAACCACCGCGAGCTCAAGACTGACAACCTGCCAAACCATGGGGTGAGCACATAACATCGAGTTAAAACCATCTAGGCCTATCCACAACAGCTTATAAAAGGCTGTGCATGAGGGCCTTCAAAAGCGGCAATAAATTACACAGAAGAGCTATGAATAGTCTTGGAGAATATTTTAATGAAATGTATTGTTAGCTCAGTCAGCTGTTGTATTTAACTTGCTCAACTAATCTGACAGCATCTTCAGTGAAAAGAAAGCATGAGTTTAAACATCACCTAATTAATAGATTCTTGAACAAATCTACAGCAGTCTTTTATTTGACAAGGGGCAGTGCTCATGCCTAAAAAGAGGATTGTCAAAGACAAAAATTATTGCGTTCTTGGCTGTTTTATGTCATTGTAAATGAGTTTTGAAGATTGGCTTGAAATGTTGTTAGGAAACAGCTGTACCAATATTAGCCAGCTGTGTTTCCCAAGTAATGTTAAATCTCAAGTCTGAGGTACTGTTTGGAACAAAAATAGAATTAAAAAGTACTATTCAAAAAGCAGTTCATTGAACAGCTGTTGTCTTAGTTCTGAATGGATCTTGACTCCCAGTGTGGGAAGTGGGAGAAAACTGAAAGGTGCATTGCTTTAGTGGCATCAACGGTCTAGAAGGTAGACAAACTGATTTTGAAAATAATGTTTATCTCAGAAGATTAAGGTCCAAGCATAATCATTGGTTTAAATAGCAGAACAGTGTTTAAAGACCGCATTCTGAAAAAGTAAGACAAGGAAGGTAATGCATGTTGGGTATATGAGCATAGGATGCAGGTATAGAACATGATACAAACAAATCATTAATTAATTTTTACTAGAACTACATGCTTGGCACAGGTTCAACTCCAAGGTAGAATAGCTCTCATTAAGGGTCTGTTGTTCCATGTGTTTTTAATCACGTTAACAAAAAATAGAAACTTGATGGGTGCAAAACTCGAAATCACCTTAATATCTGTCCGCTGTTGTCATAGGCCCTAGAATTTGCTCTTTGAGGAAAATAAAACCCAGAGAAAGTCTTTGGTTGGCCTTACCAAGGCTAATACTTCATCTCTTGCCATAGACCTGCTTGAACCATCCCAAGTAGAAACATTCTCTGCAGTTCATTTGTCTGACTTTTTTCTTTTCTGGAAAAGTTATAATGTGATTTTCAAGTAATATTAAATGATATTCATAATCTAAACCGACAATTGCTTTTCAGAGAATAGACGGAGCTGTACTTTGAGCAATACGCTCTATCCATTTTCCATTTGTAAAATGTGGGCAGTGTGCAGTAAGTGATTCTGGAAGGGGTGGCCCGCTAAATGTATAATGTAATTTCCTGCGATAATGTGTCTTCCAGAGAGGAAATGCAGTGCATTCTGGGAGCATGAACCTATCTAGGTCGGGTCCGGCCAGCAACGGCACTGTTGTGGGAGGGCAGAGCCCGGTGCTGCGTATCATTGTGGAAAACCTTTTTTACCCTGTCTCGCTCGAAGTGTTGCACCAGGTCAGTCTCTTCCTGCTCTCTTCTGCTCCAAATGCCTGTTCTGTTCAGTTCATTTATAAATGCCACTCGTCCAATACTATTTTTCAGAGTCAGGGATACAGCCTGACATTAAAAGTGACAGTAGAAATGACCGCAAGCTGCCCTGTCAGGGTAATCAAACACCAGTTTTTTATCACTGGAAAATATGTCCTTGAAAATGGGGGAGAGATTTATTTGGATGCCTTGGCTCTCCATGGCTACTCCATTGTAAAGGTTAGAAATAAAAGATAGTTTGTAACATGAAAAATGAAAGCCCTTTCAGAGCGGTGTGAACTTTTGCCATAAACCTGTCAGTCAAATATATTTATTAGTCTGCTTTTTTTAATAGCTAGTGTTGAGAAATATGTAAGAGTGTGTACGAACTTCACTTTGGTGTTACGTTTACTTGTGTTCCTCCACAGATCTTTTCTAAATTTGGGACAGTTTTGAAGATCATCACTTTCACCAAGAATAATCAGTTCCAGACCTTGTTACAGTACAGTGATCCGATGAATGCGCACCATGCCAAACTGGTCAGTACCGCAATATTCTTATTATTCGCTGCCTTCATTTCTTATGTGACTTTAATGCTGAAGATGGGAGCCCACCAGTCACGAGTATGTGAGCGGTGCTGAGTGTGGAGTGGAGTGGTGCATTTTTGCCTGGAGCGAGGAGTGTTTTTTTTTTCCCAAAAATTGGAGCGAAGGTGCTATCTCGCGCTCCACGCTCACTCCAAAATCGCCCCGTCTCACAAGCACAACATGTGTTAATGGCCCATAATGCAACTGAATGTGTAAACACTCAAGTCATTGGGTATATGTGGCAGTTGTTAAACCGTATTTTAATAAGCTGTCTGGGGGAAAACAGAAGATTGATTTCAAGAACTATTTTCATAAAGACAAAGAAAATGATGAAGATTGTTAATGCGAGTATGGGGAGATGGTAACTACAACAAAATATGTAATAGAATCTAAAAATATGCGACTCGAAAACACAATGTTGTTTTCTGTACACATTTGGGAAAAATTTGAAAGGTGGGTAGTAATGTTAGCTTCCCTTGAGTAGGCCTATATCCAGAATTTGTAATGTACAGCCCTCGCAAATGCATTTAAAATGCATTTAAAATTTACAGAGAAAGTTATTCAAACTACCTAACAGCATATGTGCTTTATTTTCATCCATAGAGCATGATAGCCAATAAACTTTCAGTTTTTTACAAGGCAATTTGTTTTAATTTATTAACCCTTTAATTCATTTCATTCAGTGTATGATGCCATGTATGGGCTCTCAAAATATATAATATATTGGAAGAATGCAACAGAGCACAAAATTTGCTATGGAGCAAACCTGGAGCAGGTTTTCTCTCATGTGTGAGTGTGGAGAGGTAAATGAAGGGGTAAATAGAAAACCTGGAGCGAAGTGATTACAGAAAGATTACACTCCGCTCACATACTCTGCCACCGATAATCTGAAATCTCTTTGGTTATCCTGTTTTCCTGATGTCTTGGTTTTGCTGTTATGATACTTTTCACAGTAGTGCTGACACTGTTAAAGTGTATTGTATTTACTATGTGTGTGTGTGTGTGTGTGTGTATGTGTGTTTGTGCATTCTTTTGTGCACGTGTGTGTGAGTTTAGGTGGGAAAAAATGTTACAAAGAGAATACACATCTAATATTTAAGCAACATTTTACGATATTTTGTCTGTGCTCTATATATTGGTAATATTTGTTTGTTATAGAATAGAAATATTACTTTTATTTTCGTTTCTTGGACTGTTAAGACGTGACACATTCCTTGTTTTGCACACGGATGACACTGAATAACAATTGCACGGAACTTTCATTTTGACAGTCACCCGTTTGCTCTGTCAGCCCCATCCTGTCGTCTCTGCCTGCTCAGATCAGAGCAAACCCATGCAATGTTCCACGGGAGATTTTGCCATTCTCCCCGTGCGAGCCCGAGGATTGTCAGCCTGCTTGAAATTCTCCCTCACTAATAACCAGGCCTGTCCTCACTGGACCAATTACGGTCCCCTGTGATTAATTTGTCACCCAATCGGATATATAATGAGCACTCCTGGAAGGAGAGAGCGAGTCATTACTTCCTTGGTTCAGGGATGTAATCCTTTGTGCTCATGTCATGTTACAGTATGACGGTTCCCTGCACAGCGGAACGCGTCTCAGATTGTTTTCAGGAGGTTCGTAAAAAGAAAAGACCTCCCGCTGAACAGCTCCGGGAGGACTCAGAAAGAAAAGATTGAGGTATTCCCAAAAGAAGAGAGGGGAGAGAGAGGCAATTTGCTCTCGTTTGATGAAGCAAGGCGGTTCTTGTGCGAGCATAATTGATGAGAATACTGAGGAAATCTTGAGCTCCTTATTCACGGGCGACAGTCGCGGCATCGTGTGGCTCTTTTTTTTTGTGCTTTGTAGTGAATATGCAGACGTGCCGTATGTTTGCTCTGCTGGTTTTGGTGGAAGACTTCCACCGATGAATGTTGGTCATAAGAGGTTTAGCTAATTGGCAGCCCTCTTAATGGGTGCGGTTTCAAAACCCCCGTCCCAGCACTCCTGTCGCTTCTAATGAGCACTTCTCAGTAGAATGTCACACTGAAGTGCATCATGGGACGTTATATTAGCTGTAACCGGAAAATCTTTCATTTTTTTCAGCTAAATATAAGCCGTGCCATGTCACAATTTTAGTATGCGTTGTCTGATGGAAAATATTTTGATGGCGTGTCAAGGATTAAATACCGTATGTGTTTGTAATAACATTTTATTCCTGTTTTCTTATAGCTGGCAAGGAAGAAGATTTAGTTATGTCTGTGCAGAAAAAGAGACATCCACAGTGGTTTATTGATTTAGTGTAAAAACACAATTAAGTCGAGCCCAACCTTGGTTGTCTCAATTAGCCCTAGGTGTAATTTAGTGCATCAGACTGGTTTGATCAATACTTTCTAATCTACAATAAGCAATATGAACTTGACCTCTGTTTGGAAGGAAACCAGCGCTCTCCATCACCGTAGACCCGATGGTATCAATGAAAAACAATTCCTTTAAAAAAAAATAAATCAAGACATTTCTTTGAAGAAAAAATATCAATATCAACAAAAAATGTGTTGTCACTAGTCTTCCTGCTGTTCAAGTCTTACGGCTTCTTTACCCAGGCTTTAGATGGACAAAATATCTACAACGCTTGCTGCACTCTGCGTGTGGAGTATTCCAAGCTGTCCAGCCTTAACGTGAAATACAACAACGACAAGAGCCGGGATTTCACGCGCCTCGATCTGCCGTCTGGGGACAGTCAGCCGGCCTTGGACCACGCCATGGCCGCTGCCTTTGGTAAGACGTTAGTAAGCAAACCAGACGCAATGTTTTGCATTATTTTGAAATATTATGGCATGAAATAAGTATTTATGGGCATTTACTGTTTGTGAATTATCGTCTGGCTTAGTGTTATTTTGGTTTATTATTGAACTTTTTGCTATGTTGTGTTGCATTGTGTCTGCCTTTCAAAATGAAAACATGGTACACCAGTAATCCACTGCCTTGGGAGCAGGGGCAGATTGTGTTACTCACATTTCTACATTACTGAAAGTGACATCAAAATATAATTGGAAGCACAGTGAACCCTCATTAAACCGGACTAATTAGGGGGAAAGGGAGTACAATATATCCAATAGTACGATATAACTGGGTGATAATTAAAAAAAACACACAGTAGTCCCACCAAGTCATATTTACTGAGAGTTTGCGTTGCAGACAGCACACTTTGCTGTATGTTTCCACAAAGTGCCTGGAGGCACTTCTAGATGGAACGTAAAGATAGGGTAGACAGTGAAGTAGCAACCATACAGTATGAAATGCATAAATCCTTTAGATTACATGCTTTAAGTAATTAATGTTACCAAATACATTAAGCAGACATAATCAACTCAAAGCCAATGGTCGGACCGCATTCTCTGCAATAATTGTGAGAGTTTTAATTCTTAAGTTTTACTCAGGATAAAAAAGCAGAGTGTACCATAGAAGAAGAATCAATATCAGTTTTGCGTACCTTCAGTGTCGGGGGTATTCTGAATCCCAAGCATGTTGAAATAAGAAAACAAGTTTTTTTTTAAATTTGTTAACTTTGTATCATTGACTAAGTCAAAACAGCGGTTGCCATCGAGCAGGTTGTCATCCAGCATGGACTCCAAACCCTTATTTTTGACTGTGTATTTTAATCCTTAAGATGTCTGTCACACTGTTTAACTGGTTCGGTCATGGTTTTGCTGATTTTGAAATGCATATTCTTTCATGTTCTGTTGTCAGGGCATTACATTTTTTATTCTTTATAGGGCAGGGCTGGCATAGACTTGGAGCTCAGTAGAATTTTATTTAATGTGGATTTTTGCCCTCCCGTCTTGGCTGATACAAGTCCTGTGTGTGGTTTTTGATGTTAATGTTATCAGCTTCCAGCACGGATGCTATTAAAAGGAAGCGAGAGCCCTTTATCGCCGACGCAGAAAGTTCTGAATGGGTAGGACGACAGGGGCCCTCGGAGGAATGTTTAAATTTATCGTCGGTCGGCTGCTGTGGCGCCCGATTGGTGGGACATGAAAATGTCCACATCTCGCCACCTTGGAGCCTGTAAATCTGTCGCGCTGTCTGAGGGAGGGAGTGGTCACTGACGCAATAAGCCTCACATCGAGGATGCGGCCGCAGCATCTCTTGCTCCTGTGTCCTCGAGCGCCCATAAGTTATCCCCCACCAAAAAAACTCATATCCTCTCTGCTTCTATTGAAACCTAGATTGCGCTTTGCTGAAGAGGACCATTGATAACAGTTCTGACTAGAACAACCTCAATACTGCAAAAGTGTTGTTTTAGAGTACAGAATATATTATATTCTATTGTATTCTATGCTTCTCTAGTTGGAGAGGAAAGTATGTTGAAAAAGTTTTGCGCACTTATAAAAATGGAACAAGCCACTCGTTGTCTGCCTGTTAGCCTTGAAAATCAAAGCCTTACATCTTGGCCATTAACATTTATCTCCAAAAAACAGATGCTATACTTTAAGATAAATTATCAGGATAGTTAACTGCTGATGGTAGTTTATTCTTTCATTTTACTGAATCTTGAGTGTTGCACATCAATTTTTTCAGTACTTTTGTTTTTTGTCTTTTTACCTACCTTTAATTTACATTCCTAGCCTGTTTAACTGCCCCTTACTGATGGAATTCTTTGGTACTTCATTTATCCTCTGCAGTAGAGGCCTCTAAATGACTTTAATTTAAAGCTGCTTATCATGTTTTGGGGGCCCTGTATGTGCATAATGTTGAGTAGCCACTTCTCTGATCGTGACCCAGTGCATTGTGGGTATGATTCATTCACAGGGACCCCAGGAATCATCCCTTCTCCCTACACAGGAGCTGCAGGTTTCACTCCAGCCATGGCCTTCCCCCATCCCGCAGGTAGGGGCCAATTCACTACTCCCTCTTTCACTGAAATAACCTGAAAGATGTAGGCCTGGAGTCAAACAACCTAACTTTGACTCACAGTGGAATGCAATTCTTCGTGTTTATCTTAATACGCAGTTTAGAGAGCTCAGCTGTGACCAAACTGAATTTACTAAACTGAAGTTAAAGGCAAAAGGTGAATTAATCCATGTCAAATTGTCCCATCTACTTCTGCAGTACTCAAATAATTGATGTATATTGTCGAGACCCTCAGTACACTCTGAAATGATAGACATTTGTCTCCCAAACAGCAGCACCATCCCAAAGAAGTATCACTTTATAAGTAATATGATAGATATATTGTACTTGTCCATCATGATTCACAGTCCAGTAAGATCATTGTTTATTTGCTGTTTGTTGTCCTATCTTTAATGAGGGTGTCAGACTAAAGGAATGGAAAAAATGTAGGGAAATTAGCAGTACAATAGTCTCATTAAAACCTTATTATGTATTATGTTTCCTTGTTGATATTGTCAATGCATGTCCAGTGTTGATATGCAGTACAGTCACAGTACATCCTTATTTTCAACATCAAACTCAGTTTTGTTTTATTATTTTGTGTTTTAATTCACATTTCTTGCACCTGATAATGAACTTTGTGATTTCTTGAAATATGAAAATGTAATACGATTTAGAAAAAAATCACTTTTCAGTTTTAAGTTAGTTTTAAAATTTAAAGGCAACCTTTAATTTGAAGGGTGGAATTTGTCATTAATGTTATAAACCCATGGTTATCTGCACTACTCAGCCTGAAATTATACCTTTTTTGGATATGCATATGTTCATGTACAAGTTACTCCCCCGCCGCGCTGTACTCCTACATACACAAATACATTAAGGGTCCCCGTCATGCCTCCTCTTCATGCTTTTCTCTCCCTTACTCCATCACTTCATCCATCTCCTCCACCTGCTCCATCAGGTCTATCCCTGCAGGTGGTGCCTGGCACCCTGGAACCCCTGTCCATCCCCGCCTCAGCCATGGCAGGACGCATGGCCATCCACGGGATGCCACCCACCGCCATGAACTCTGTGCTCCTTGTCTCCAACCTCAACCCCAACGTGAGCCCCGCAGCGCCCCCTAACTGTGCCGGCCTGTCATATCCCATCTCCAGCCTCCCTGTTGAGACCTAGGACCTTAACTGAGTTTTCCTATTGTTGGGTTTGACTGCTATGCAAAAACGATCAACTGAGGAGTTGTTCTCAGTCTATATTACCATCTTAAATAATGGGTTGAAGATAATGGTGATAGTTTTATCCTGGAAACATTCAATAGATGTGTGCTTTTCAGTACTTTAATTCCTTCATCAGTTCATTAATTTAGTGCCTAGTCTGAGGAGGTTTAATTGTTTTAAAGTAATTATATCTGTGAAATATTTCTCAGGGTCACATTGAGTCATTTATTCGTTCAATAGATAGTTAATGGTTGACTGGCCTTCCGTAGTGTTTTTGGTGTCTTGTTTTTATATTCATGGTACACCCTTTCCAAAATCCCACATCATGCGAGCTGTTCCCTGATTATTTGTGAACTTCAAAGTCATAAAGAAACAGTCAAGGAAGAGGAATGCCAAACATTTAAGTAGATCACTGTGAATCATAATGAAGACTTTTAATGGCAGTGGATACCACATGATTCAATCAAAGCCGATTGCAATGTACAGTTTCATAATTGGTGTTTTATTTTAGCAAAAAGACAAAAACAGATTACATACGTTACATATATTTCTGTGATTTCATGAATTCTTTTACTGACAGTTCTTACGGTTGTTTTTTTTCCCCCACATAGAATATATCACCGCACGGACTCTTCATCTTGTTCGGTAAGGAAATATAACATTTGTCTTTATGGTCTTGAACTGTTTTTGACACCGTTTCTTTAAATGAACACAAGGTTGTGGCTACTTTTTCACTTTATGCCTGTCCTCCTTTCTCCATTTTCTTTCTAGGGGTCTATGGGGATGTGCACAGAGTTAAGATTATGTTCAACAAGAAAGAAAATGCCTTAATACAGATGGCAGATGCCACGCAAGCTCAGTTAGGTAAGGCCTGTATCACCCAGCTCTTTTCAGTGCTCCATCCATGTTGTTATAAAGGAGTTTTTCTTTTAAAAAAAATTATCATGTTCAGTTAGGAACCTCTGAAAAATAATGTAAACATTTAGACGTTTTAAGTCGACTATATTGTTATGCACAATTTAAGTATTTGTTCTGAATTACACTTATATATCGATAGCAGTTTGTAGTAGGACTGTCCATCATGAAAACAGAGGAGAGACATCATGCTAAGGGATGTGCTGAACATTTTATGAATGTAGCAAAGTAGTGGAAGGTGAAAGAGCGAGCGAGACAGCTGCCATTCGAACCCTTGCCATGCACCACGCACAGTATTCAACGTTCAGTCACAGCGTCTCTGCAGAATAGTGCATTTGAGTGTGCACTTTGCAAATGGTGAAAGGTGGTTGCACTTCAAGCACAGCCCATCAAACGCTGCAGAACTCAAGAAACAGCAAGTTGTGCATGGGTAGAAGACCGAGTCACTCGTACAAGACATGTCGGCTAGATGGAACTCCACTCTGGAGATGGTGAAGCGTGTGCACAGAAACCAACAGCCACTAAGATGCACCAGCCCTGCAGAAAACCAACGTCGCCATGCCAACAAAGGCTGAGCTGGAGAAAGTGCAGAAGGTGGAGACCTGCAGGTAACCCTCTCTCTCTTTCTCTCTCTGGCTGCTAACACAGCTGAAGCTCATTGCTTTCAGAAGCCTTGTCAGTGCTGATAGGCTACACAGTGCTAATGTATGCTAATGTAGGCTAACTTGTGCCAATGCTTTCAGATGCGTTTAAGGCCGGTCATAGTCGAGTATGACTGCCTCTATTAACCCTCATGTCCATCTAACTGAGGTTCGATATTGCTTTTTGTGCGTGAGCGAATATAAATATGAATAAGTCCCTCACAATTTAATTGATTTTCAATTGTCTTTTGCAGATACATTACGGAACTCCTTGGAAGAGCGTTTCATGTCCAGTGGTGCTGCCCGCTTTATGCCATCTGTCTTTGGTGAAGGACAGTTCAGAGGAAGACCCAGCCTACACACTCAAGTTCAAGCAGACCTTCACCACGGACATGGAGAAACGCAGCAACATAACAAACAGTGCATGGCTGAAGATTTCCACAGCACTTGACCCTAGGTTGAAGGACCTCAAGTGCCTGTACTGAGACGAGAGAGCCAAGGCGTGAGCATTGATTGCTAGCATTCTTACGGAAGAGATGCCTGCACAGCAACCAGTGCAGACAGCAACGTCTGAACCTCCACAGAAGAAAGCAGCTCTCTTAGTTGCTTCGGAGTCTGAATCTGATGAGGAGGAGGAGGAGGAGCACGGTATTGAGAAGTGTCTGGAGCGCTACAAAGCTAAGCCTGTTATCAGCATAGAGGATTGTCCCCTGCAGTGGTGGTCCAAACGTGCTGGGGCGCTCAACAAGCTAGCCTGCTTTGCTCACAACACCTGCTACATCAGTGCCTTGTGTGAGGTTGTTTTCCCTCTCTGGGCATGTAGTGCTGAAGAAGTGACCTGAATTGCCATCTGGTGATGTGACCAGACTAGTGTGTCTAAGCAACCGGCTTGGTTCAGCAAAGTAGAAATAATGTAAAATTGTGTATTATCAAAAATAATTCAAAAAGCCAACCTGCTGTTGCTGTGGAGAAATTAACTGGTATAACTGGAATAACAGTTTGATTTTGAATCGTGTTCTATTTAAAAAACCCTGTTTTTGGAATAGGTTTTTGGGTGGACTTCTGAAAGGTTTTTGAGTGAGATTTATTGAGCATGATTTAGCAATACATGGACACTGTAGTATGAAACTGCATGTCTTAAATTTGTGTTATCTATTTTACAATCCAAGTCCAATTTTGTGTTTTCTGTGTTCAATATACCACAGCCATAGTGTGTGAGTGAATAAAACTCCCTCACAATTATTTTAATTCTCTCTTGTTCCAGTTTCATGAACTTGAGTATATTTGTTTGAAGCATATTGTGTCCATTCTTCTCAATATAACCTCATTACTCTTAAAATCTTTCACTGTGGTAAAATTTCAACAGATTAAAAAATATGAAATAAATTTTTGATTAATCACAATTAACTTCCCAAAGTCTTGCAATTAATCGCAATTCAATTTTTAATCGCTTGACAGCCCTAGTTTATAGTTCTTATAGTTCTTCGTCTTCCTCTTATTCTTATCGATGATGATGTAGATATTAGCCTTCAAAAGTGTTGTTTTATGGGGTTTTCACTGCATCATTCACTAATGATGCTTGATTAAGGAATACAATGAGGATCAAACCAGCCCCTGAGTTATAGAGATCATGGAATCATTTTCCCAAGTCTGTTTTGTCTTTCTGTTCTTCCATGGGGTCAGCGATGAGCCACCTGAATGGCCAGAGGCTCCATGGGAAGGTGATGCGAGTGACCGTATCCAAGCACCAAACTGTCCAACTGCCCCGGGAGGGCCAGGAGGACCAGGGCCTGACCAAGGACTTCAGCGGCAGCCCCCTGCACCGCTTCAAGAAGCCCGGTTCCAAGAACTTCCAGAACATATTCCCTCCATCTGCCACTCTACATCTCTCCAACATCCCGTGAGTCTCTACCCTTCCACTCCTCTAACAGGGAGAGATGGGTCCCTCAAGGCCAGCTGGGAACTTTTATGTGTAAAAAAAGGCTAAAACATGGATGTGGTTTACATGACACCAATGATGTCCATTAATAAGAGGGGTTTCAAGACTTAAAGAGCAAAACTTTTTCTAAGGGTGCCCTAAAATGAGCACAAATCCAGATACATTTTGTCCTTCACCCAACATTCATGATTGGCTGAAATGCAGTTGCTATCAAACACACTATGACAGAAGTACAGTAGAACCCCTGAGACAGAATCAGAGTAACAGACTGATTGGTCAACCAAAGCGAACACTTCATGAACTGAGAAGAAGCACATACGATTATTGTCAAGGTTGGAAAAAGTGACCAATAAAATCAAAATGAATCACTGTTGCCTGTTCGCACAGCCAGGTGTTTGAGACCCAGCCATTCCATTACTGCCTATGACAGGAGGTCCACATTGGCGAGGCAGTAATTGACTCAGCCTTTTCAAGGATTAAGCCTCTTAAAACCATCAATCTCACCACTCTCTTGAGGCCTGTTTTGAACAGCCAGCTTCCCTCAAGTATCTTGAACTAGCCACACCGAGTGTGTGACCGATAAACCCCCCATTGACTCAGGAAGAAGCAGCCACACAAGATTACATGTGGGGAGAAGTCTTCACTATTTTCACATTGCAGATGCAAAACGGAACACACGTCGTCTATGCCGTTCACATGCTCAGCAGACGATCCTGCTCTTTCTCTCTTCACAACCCAAAAGCCATTTAAGGCACTTTAAAAGATACAAACTGGTCTGCATTTCATACAGCCAACAAAAATCAAGAATTTAGCATGTGGAAAAAATGCTGAGACTTTGTTTTGAGACCAGTATCATCTACATACACATACCTACCAAAACAGTTCCTAAATTTTGATTTATTCTATTTTTGTGATACCATAGTGTAAAAATGGTTGAAAAAAAAACTGAGTAAAATAGGCTTGGTAAAAACAATAAAGTAGTTTAAAATCACACAGGCATGCATTTGTGAGTCACCTTTCCCCTCCTCTTGCTCAAGTGAAATGCCACTTTTATCGGCAGAGCCACAAACACCAGCAGTCAATTAACAATCACTGCCATTGGCCCTGATTAATTGATGCCAATTATCACAATTAACTAAGCAATTAACAATGCTTCCAGTTTGGGAAAGGCCACTCCTTCACACATAGTTTCAAAGTAGTCTTTCTAAAATATGTTCCAGCTCCAAAAATGTGTGCTTATGTTATTAGTTTTTTACTTACTGTAGTGTAACGTAGTGCAATTCATAAAAATCTTTTCAAAGCCCTCTAATGTCTCTCCCTTCAGCCCTTCAGTCACAGATGAAATCCTGCAGAATCTGTTCGCTGCCTGTGGGTATTCAGTAAGAGCCTTCAAATTCTTCCTGTGAGTTGACTATTATGTTTCTGTCCTCTGATTTTAGCACTATGTAAAGACCACCATTGGTGCTAGCTGGTAAAATTGAATTTGCTGCTTGTCTTGATTTTGATTGCCACTTGGCATTTAACAGCATAATATGCCACTTCTGCTCCTCTTCTCAACCTACCTTTAAGGTATTTCTGTTAGAAATCTCACCATACATCTCAATATGTTTTGTAAACAGTGTTCATTCTTTAGCAGAAGTAATACTTTTCTTGTACATTTCTTGACATTTAATACTGACCATTAATAACTGACTATTTTCACTCTGTTGTAATACAACAATGGATGTTATTTATTCATAGAAATGATTCAGCAAGTCTTTAGTGCAACGTAATGTAGTTTGAAATAGTTACAAGCCACTCAAACCCTGGCTCTGTAGTACATATATTTTGCCACTAGGGGGAGGCATGTAACAGAGAAATTTTCTGACGCTGTTCCACTATGTAACTCAGCAGTGTCCATGTGTCCTCTACTCCCATTTCCTGTTCCCAGTTGCTCTTTGAAGCTGTTGAAGTAACAAGTGGACCATTCATTTGCTGAATGCCAGATTGGAGTGTCATTACTGCTTAATTGTGCTGCACATTGCTTGATTCTGGATTCAGGCCATAGCCATCAGGCTTGATATGACTAACTTGCATTCTTTTGGCAGGAAAGACCGTAAAATGGCTCTCATCCAGCTGGGCTCAGTGGAGGAGGCCATCCAGGCCCTGATCGACCTCCACAACCACGACCTGGGAGAGAACCACCACCTCCGTGTGTCCTTCTCCAAGTCCACCATCTAAGCAAACCCCTCCCCCACTACACAGACTCCGCCCACCTGGGCTGCAGCCTTCTCTCACCAAGGCCAATCAAGAGCAAGAAAACATGGGAGTTTCAACCTGCAGGTCAAAAGTGGAATTAATGAGAGCAAAACACTAAAGAAAGAGCAAGAACCGTGTGGCTGGAGAGCTGGAAAAATCCATTTCTGAGATGAAGGGGAGGGTTGGACCCTTTGCAATCCACAGGATATCCTGTATTGACTTGTCTGGCCACCTCTCCTTCATTATTTTGTACATAGCAAGTAACTGCATATCCTCACAGAAGCCTTTTTCTTTGCCAGGAGAGATACTACCAAACGCTGCAAGGGAAAACATGTTTTGGGGTTTCGATTGTGTACAAGAAGGGTGTGAATGGACTCTTCCGGAAAAGGGAATTACGACTCTGTGCAGCCAAAAGAGGTCATTTCATCGTAAAAGTAGTGGGAGACCAGGACATAAAATTGCAGGGATACCCTGACCATTTTTTAAAAAAATTGCAGCCGCATGCAAGTGACAAAGGCATGGGATTAGAGGTCTTGCTACAGCACACGTTTGCACGTTGCAAAGGCTAGGCGCACAAACACAACTCGCATGTCAGGGTGATTTTGGTTTTCTCCTTAATAAAATATTGTGGTTATCTGTTGTTTTTATTTAAGGACATGGTTTTCTGTTTGGTCAAGGATGTTGTTTTTTTTATTTTTGGCACCTTAATCTTTATATTTGCTGAGCGATGACGTTTGGGATATTAAAGTGCATTTCTAATATTCTGATGTAAACATGAAAAATGCTGCCATTAATTGCTTCCTACAAGGGGTATACAAACAAAACTGAATTGCTTCCTGCCTGCACAGCTCCCATAAGCAGAATGCCCTCAGCTGGAAGCATTACAGCACAACCAATTAAAAAAAAACTGATACCTAGTACGGTTGTCTTTGGAACCAGACCAGAACACATTGCCTATAAAGCCAAGATGATGTAAATGAGGTCACTTTTTGGCCTTTTCTGCAACGCTCCACTAACACTGCGTTTTTTGAAACAGGGACTCTGGTCCTCCCAGTGAAACCATAGATGTGAACAAAGTGTTTCAGTGAAAATGATTTACAGATCAAAACATTGTGGTTCCATTATTTTTGTCTCTAAACCATGTGAATCGGAAGGGGTTTTTGTATTGCTGTGTTCCTCCTTGAGATGCCAGCTAGCACGGTGCTGTCTGAGGATATCTCGCCTTGTCTCAGCTCAATTTTGTGTTTTTTTTTCTTGCATATATTTTATTCCTGTCTTGTTGTTAAATTGAAAACTGGAACAACCCCCCCTCCATCCCTCCCCCATCCCCACCCTTCCTGGGGGGAAAGAGTGAAGCAGCACTCCTTTCTCATCTGCACTTTCAGCAGAAACGCGTTCTCCTTTGAACATACTGACAAAAAAAACCATCGGGCACTAAGGGACAAGTGCAGCTTAAGCTGGAACGACTGCAGTGTTTGCGGTTTTGATAAAGAGTCCATCCTTGAGATGGCCTCACAAATGTAAGTGGTGCGTCAGACAGCCCAAATCTCGCCTTAACATTCCAAGAAAGGTTGTCATGATCCCCCATGATTAGCGTACAGGGGAATGTTATCATATGTGTAATGTCTATAAGTCTGTGGGTTTGATAGAACAGAATGAGAACAATGCGAGAGGTAATGAATCTGAAGAACAGGAAGAACAAGCACTTCTTTAATATAAAGAGGAGATGTTTACAGTCTGAAATAAAAATTGCTATTCAGGTTTATATATTTAAAAGGACTGTCAAATTTGTAAAGAAGTTACTTATTTTTGGTAATTTGTTCTTTTTTATGGAACAGAAAAGAAAAAAAAATCTGAAACCTTGTTGGGTTTATTGTACCACTGTAATTGCTTAACAAGTCTTTGTGGGGGAAAATGTTTTACTGTGTATTTAGTTTTTTTTTTTCTTATTACTGTATGTGCCTTATTATAATCAAACGATATGTTTTAGACATTTTAATGTAAGTGATTTTTGTGGGGCTGGTGAAAGGGTCGATTTATTTGTTGGTTTGAATGGGTAATTTTAAAACGCGTATTTGTGTGGAAAATATGGGAAATCATTATTAAAATAAAATCACATCCATTATTCACAGGTGCTGAGTAGAAAACAAAATGTTATGTAGCAAAAAAAAAAAAAAATAGGTATTCTTCATTGCTTTAATGTTTGCAACTTTCTTTAGTGAAATTGATCATGTCATTTTGACCATTGGGGCTTTATCCCAGAGTACTGGCATTTTTCTCCACCCTGTATTTGTTGGGACTTAATTATTATGAATTGGGTCCACTTTTAAATGTTCCCACAGTTCTGCTGTGTATTGGGTCGGTTTGTGTGGCTGTCCATATGGCTGCATACAGAAAATTCCTTTATAACTTTCAGATATTATGCCATTGTTCCTTTTGAAAGAAATTTGCTGGATGGTTCAGACTTCCCTTCATGGAAGACAGGTCAGCCTCGTACTGAATCCAGTCTGTAGTTCATAAATCAATTCTTAACAGATTTTTTCAAGGATTAGTCTGCCAGTGTTGAGTTGAGTATGCTTGCAGGATTAATTCAGATGAGTTGAATCAATTTTTCACAATAAACCATAAGTCTCTCTGTTTTAATAAATGTCAAAAGCTATGTGTCGCTGTGCATACCTCATTATTTGTGAATTACCTGTAACTTATTGCATGCGTGCTTGGGGTCAGAAAGTCTGCTTTGAGAAAGTAGGCTGAAATAACCAGTCCAGTGTCCTCCACAAATATTGGTACCGCTGGAAAACGTGCGCAAAACAGGCAGTGAAAAAAGTTTCTTTTTTGTTTACCCTTTTGATCTCTCATTCAAAATATTCTCAGAAATCTAATGATCATCTTTTTTTCTTGTTCAAGTTTACCAGGGATATGTAAATGTTGCTTACAGCATACAGTGAGTGTTTCAGTAAAGTTTACACATACATTTTTACTAGGAGTGCAACAGTTCACAATACTTCAAAAATGGCATGAAAATGTATTTTCATTCATAATTGTTTATTATGACATGTCATTTTAAATATAACTTAGGAACATACATGTGGTGACTTTTTGAATATGGCGTTCTGAAAAACAACAACACTATGTGATCTAATGATAGACCACATACTGTGCAAAATAAATGAGCTCCATTAGTGTGCAGTGAAGGAGATGAATATCATTGAACTCCTGTCTCTGTTTTTCTGGATGTCATCGGTGTACCTCTGTTTGACCTCCCTTCCACCTCATCTTAATATAAACTGACTTACATGCTTTCTCTAGCCAATACTTAATTGGCACTGTAATTACATAAAGTGATGATTATTGATCACTGTTATGTCAGGTAGAATGATTGGAAGGCGTCTGTGAAAGTAGTTGTGGTGGAAATAAACCAGGGAGGCAACACAGCACTACAGAATACGCAAATTCCAGCATGCAGCACACAAAACGAGTATGCAGAGCAGAAGCTGCGGAACGAAGTTGTAGTCGATAAGAGGAGTTGTCCAGTATGGGGCACTGTCGGATTGGTGGAGCGGAATGATGGAAGACGAAATAGAGGGGGAGGATCGATGAAGATGGACGTGAATGACTGACAGCTGAACTTCCGAATGATTCGTGGGCAAACGGACCGATGAACCTGACGGCGGGGAGGGGGGAAACAGACACCACACACAAATATTCAAAACCTTCGCTTCCCATAACAATTACGATTGTAATTAAATTTACATTGGGGTGATGTTCTATTGTACATTTCCGTACAGGCGCAACAAAGCACAGTTACTTGTGTTTATGAGCACTGCACAAGGATTCCTGTTATCAGCATTCATAATAATCATACAGTATGCTGTTATGTGTTTAATGTACCTATTTAATCTTCATCAGGTGCCAAAACGTGTTCTGAGTGATGGTTATCTGTTCTGAATTTGAGTGATATGTAACTGCACTGGATGATTGACATTAGCGTGTAATCTGATGCATGGGCGGGCCATAAGCCTTAATCACAGTACACAGTAGTGTGTCTTTGCACAGAGCAGTATTGGAGGATCTTTTTCAAAAAAGGAATACTGTTATAGTGATTCATGCAGGAGGCTGTAGGCTTGTGATTATCTGGGACTACACTGTGTAGTTAGTGGCATGACACCTGTTGTCTGTCTCCTCTTTCGGTCTTTCTGGCATTGTTCCCATCCTGCACATTTCGCATTCTTAGAGGATTTGCTGCTGCCTCCCGTACTCCAAGGTTTCATACACAGTACGTTGTATTGTATGACGCTGACAAGCTTGGAATACCAGAGAATTTAATTCCAGAGAACATGTTTTACCTCCCCATTGTCAGTTTATTTCCTGTGTTCTGTTCTCACGGCCTCCACGATAAAGACATTTAATACCTTTAGTGGTAATGAAACTTTAAAGAATGTGATGTTTAAACTGAAAACAAAGTCTTCTTGTGTGCAGATGGCACGACAATGACTGAACAGTAGAAGAAACATGGGTCTTCTATGTACGCAAAAATCGTTTAAAAGATAATGAAAATTTGTATAGGTCGGGAGGTGAGCCTGACAATCGCCATCCTTGGGAGAGTTCGTCTGTCTCAATGATTGGTAACACAAGATTGGGTGATCGCTTGTTTCGCCTTGGAAATCGTTGTGCACCTGACGTCGTTTTGCTCAACAGGTGCGGGGGGGGGAGGGGTATTCAGTGTGTGTGCAGACAGCTCAGGAGAGCAGAATTGCCTGAGACATGGTTGGGTTTTAACAATTGTGATTATTTTTTTATTGATTTTTGGTTTGATTTAGTTTATTTTTCTTTGTTTCTGAGGTTTCTACGCCAGCATTTTCATCACCATCTGTGATTTCTGTTATTTTTGGTTGAGTTTATTTGGTTTGTTTCCTCAGTTGTTTTCTCATTCGGGTTTTTCCCTTTTTGGGAGAGACAGATCTGGAAAGGATCTTTTTAGTGTGTCGGCGGGCATGTGTGTTTTTGTCTTTCTGTGTGAACAGGCGGAATGCTGCGGGACCACCGTTAAATCCCATCGGAAAACCGCAGGAGGCGGGACCGGCTGGGGAAGAACAGAAGACGAGACGGGGGGACTCAGGGCAGCAGCATCCCAGGGTGGGCAGAAGGCCAAGTGGGGCACAGCCCCAGTTCAGTAAGGGATGTAACCTGCTAGAAGAAGCTGTGTGTGTGTGGCCGTGTTCCACATTTATTCTGCCCAGCCAGAACAGTGTGGTGATGTGGGCCGTGCTCTCTCCCTCTCACCAGTTGGTATTCACTCCAGCCAGTGGCAGACGGCGGGGGCGGCGTCGGTCTAAGAAGAGGAGCAGCGGTACTATGACCAGAGTTTTTGTTTAGTTTAGGTTTTTATTTTGGGGCGTAGAGGAGGCTCGGCATTGAGGGGCAAGCCGACCAGCACCCAACTTTTTTTTTAGTGTGTGAGGGCCTCCCTCATATCCCTTGGGCAGCCAAAGTGTGTCCTCGCCAGCGCAGCGGATGTACCCCAGGGGGAGTTTTGTGTGCACGGTGTGTGCAAGCACGGGGGAAGCTGCACTTGCCTGCGGTGCGGCCAGAAGGAGTGCAGTGTGTGGCGTCTCTCTCCTGGGGCGACAGACAGAGGACTAACTGGTGGGGGGTTGGTGGTGCCATCTGCTAATTAGCTATTTTGAAATTGTAAAATCTAAATAAAATCCTGCTTACCTTATTCCTCGTATCCTGGCTGTCCATGGTAGGTGGATCTTGGGAATCTGGGTTGGATGGTGGCGGGGGAAGCATTTGCAACACCCTTCAGTTTTGGCGTAGTCAGCAGGATCCACCCTTTAACAGCCCTTGGATGGGCAGGACAGTGCTGCACTTGGCCTCCCATGGGGTGGAGCAGGCGGTTTATCCCTCCCCTGGTTCATGTGTGCCCCAATGGGTGCCTACATTTTCAGGTGGGGGGGGGGACACTCAAGTTTGGGAAGTAGTAGGCCCAGGTGCAGGAAGAGTTGCAGGCAGAGCAGGAGGTCCAAAACTGGAAGATTTTGTGTAAGTGTTTCGCAAACACTATCAGAAGAGAAATTTCAACAGACACTGTAAAAGCTACACTGCTACCCTCAGTGCCACCTGAAAGCATAGCTAATTGATACATACTCAGTTTCTTTTTTTTCTTTTGGTCTCTGGGTTGTGCAATTTAGAAAAAATATGTGCCCCAAATGTGTGTACACATGGGTCAAATGTATTGTACCGGTACGCACGTTGTCATGTCAAGAAGAAGTTTTATAAATCCCAAACTGTGCGTGAAAATCAGCATTCACATTTTGTAGCATTCTTTCATGCGTACAAACAGTTTATAAATGAAGCCTGTGGACATACTCGGGAGCATCGTGAGATTTGAAGTATTATTCGAGCAACTAATGGTTTTGGAAAAGGGACCTTAAATGACCGACGGCTCTTATGACTGATTTTACAGGCCTTACAAACGCTTTGGGAAACCCACCCCTGTCTATTTCCCATCAGTTATTTGGAGGCCATAAGTATTCATGAAAACATTCGATGGTACAGCAGTCAAACATTGAGAATCTTTACATTTGTTCAAAATGCACCCAGTCATGTTACTTGTTGACCGGTCAATGTGTTCTTTGCTCAACAGTAGAAAAACCAGACCAAAACTCCTTCCACAAACACGGTTACTGAATTTTTCTGGCTCATTCGAGCCTTGATCCTTTCCATATTTCTTTTGTTGCTCTTGTTTCACCACAAAATTAATTCCAGATGGTAGAATACGCAGTTCAGCCAGAGTTTAGGACACTATATTTCATCATTACACTGTGTCACACACTGACATTACCGGTTATTCCATAACCCATTATGGATAAAATATATACAATCTTTTAATACATACAGTGTAAGTAATATAACTGTTTGCACTTCATACACAGCTATTAGTCCAACCATAACAGATTTAAGCCAAAATGCACTATTGTGAACATACACAGTAAAATGTCCAGTGTTAATTTAACACTAACAGTGTACACATGAGTACAGCTGGAGTCATATGTACACTATTCAGCCCACTGATACTTCTTAAAATGTGAAAACATTTTGACATTTTTAAATATACAGTTAGAACAAGATTCATGATATTTTGTATTTATATCTGTTTCTGAAATCCAGGTTTTCTATTCTCTACAAAAGGGTGGCAAATACCAATACCACGGCCACTCCACTTTTTTGGAAATAGTATTTTATAACAATGGCAGTCAATAACTGGATTTTAATTACGAATACATTCTGACTGTATTGAATTTTTTTGACTTGATGTTTGAAGGATTTGTGTGACCTTGACAGAGAAGAATGTTTATGTAAGTCAATGCATATTGTGTTGCAGAAAAAAAAATATATATATTTTTTGATGGCATGGTTAAATTTTGACTGTATGGCTAGGAGGAGTTTCTGCATTTGTTCAAATTCAAAAAGGTTTTCACTCAGTATCCCCCAACTATCCTCTTACATTTCAGCTTTTCAGTTCAGTTCTTGCATGCCTCAAATAAATGTAATCATACCTTTACTTAACTTAGTGCTGTTGTATCCTTGTGTTTACTTTTTCTGCTTAAGTCTCTCACTTGTACTGTTCAATCTCAATTCAACTGTTTATAGCACTGGTGAGATCTTTGGGATCCTACAAACATGAAACATGCCTTTTTTTTTTTTTGCTCTTCTGGCACCAGACTCCCTCCTTCTCCATTTTTATAAATAAGTAAAAATTAATTCAAGGCAGCATTGAGCTGCTTTAGAGGGGTAAAAGTAGATATAAGTAGAATAGACTATGTACCTGAATGGCATTGATAACCAGAAATGGCCTTTAACATTAATTACTGGTGTAATTACAAATTGTCAGGTGATCTTGAAAGTCCCTCTAGTGTTTACACTTCCCCGGAGTTTTTATAGCGACTTCTTGCAAGTTGGTGCTAATCTCCTTTCAGCTGAGGGTACTCGAGGCAATGAGGGACGGGCTGTTTCTAATCAAGCTTGTACAGCAGGCCTGGTGTGTTTGTGTGGGAACGATAGAGGGGCTACCCTGCAGGCGCCCACGGACTTCGCAATATCAGCAGAGTGAACTTATCAGACGTGCCCACGCTGGAGACATTCGCTGCCCCAGGGGTCTTCTCTGAATCCAGCTATGGTATGAATGGACACCGTTGCTCTTCAGCCAGGGGCGTCACCAGACCTTATGTACTGGGGCATGCGTCTTAGTAAATGACCATGATTTTTAAAAAATTGATTAGAATACGCAATTTTTCATAAATGTGGAAGTGAGTGCCAAAAGCATATGCCCTAGTAGGCAAGTCTAACACTCTTGAGCTCTTAGTTAATTCAGAAAGTAGCCAGTTTCACATCACATACTTCATCAGCTACCTCTAAATTATATTAATCTCTATAAAAAAATAAATGCTGGTCTATGTCTCCCAGAACTGCATACTCTTAATGTGTGCATAGGTAAAAAGAAGCAATTGAATTTTTAGCACCGGTGAATTAGTCATTTTGTTTGAAATTGGAGGAGGTTTAAACTAAGAGTTTTTTTTTTTTTTTACAATGATTATTCCATAAAATTGAGTTTAAGCTGTTTCCTCTATTAAAGGTGTTCTCACCAATGAAGCACTCAGTTTAAAAAACTGACAAACCAAATTTAGCCCTTATCAGTCAGCCAAACATGACTGTGCAGTTTTGGGAACTTTTTACAAGTTTGACCTCAAGTGGAAAATGGGTGGTCTTTAGGAATGTGGTGCAAAACTGAACATGACAGAAAACTGAACACGACAGAACATGACAGACGGGCCCTTAAACCGCCACAGCCGACACTACCCCCAATACGACAGGAATAACAGTTGGCTCTCTTAATTAACTCTGAATACTCTGATATCCAGCTTTGAATCCTGGTTATCAAAACTGCTCAGGACCGTGCAGGCTGCAGACAGGAAGTCGAGTGAAATGCATATAAAACAAAAGATCCCCCTTTTGGAGAATCGAAGAGGCAAGAGTTGAGCATGGATCAAATGTCCTGGAAAATGTCAATCGTGACCATGGCCGTCATAATTTGTCTCACCTCTGGTGTCGTCAAAGGTGAGTTTCCTAAGCCACAAAATGTGTAGAATATACAGTGTTAATTCAGCTGGACTATATTATAAGGAGTATTTTAATAAAGATGGCATGTTTTATATATAAGGAAAAAATTATGTATTTTAATATTTCACTTTTTAAAATACAAATTGTTAATTTTTTTTTAAAAATGGAACAGTGTCACCAAAAACTAACATATATGAATATGTAACTCCAAATATTGGGGGGGGGGGGGGGGGGGTGGTTAGGAATTAAGAATTAGGAATGAGCTATGATTGCGTGATTTGAGAAAAGTCCTTAATAAATGAAGACCGTATTTTCCATTGTGCAATAATATTAAAATTAGCATGCTTTCATCGTCCTCTCATTCTGCAATTTTTTGTAACATATCACTTCCATCTCATTGCTACAGCATCATTTACCTATTTATTTTTGAATTCAGACAAGACTAGCGAGCACACCCTCCAAAACCTGTGCTCTAACTGAACAGAGCAGCCATTGGCCTGTGTGTTGTGCTCAAAACCATACAGCTAGGCGCATGCAGCCCACAGGCACATGACTGGACTGTGGAGTTATTATTGTGCAGTGAGGTGTGAAACACCCTGCTGACCAGAACCCTGCCCCCCTGGCCATTACAAGTATGATGTCCACATTAAAGCTTTGCCACAGTCATGAATCAGTTTCAGTAGCATATGTCACCTCTTACTTTCAAGCCCATTGAGGGAGATACTATAAATAAATGGCAAACAAAGAGTTTGTGAGAATACAACCTTTAAATAGTTGCAAGTTTACCACAATATATGTCCATAGCCTATAATTTGTAACTCTTTACACGTACAATTGAATATTAACATGTAAAAAATAACTTGGTGCTGTTATGGGGCCATATTTTTACAAAAGCTCAGTGCGAGCAGTATATACTCACACATCACTGTTTGAAATATTCTTCTGGACTATTTCAAATATAACATTCCCATGGATCAAAACTGGATAACACACAAGGTATGACCTTGGCGTGTATATTTGTCAATTATGTGGAAAATTGTAGGGATGATGCCTCTTCAAATTGTGTGTATTTTAAAAGGGAAGCAGTATTTGCTGTCTTGAAAATGTTGCATATTAATGCTTCTAATGAACATGGCAAATTTCATTCCGAGAGGTGTTTTATTTCATTATGACAAGTGTTTTGAACAACACCGAAAAATTCGATTAAATCAGAGACTTCAAAATTACAATGTAAAGTGTTATCCTGTTTGGATTCTGGAGTGACATAGAGATTCTATCTGTTCCTACAATCAAACTGTACTACTCACAAAAATCTGCCCACTCTTGCCTTAGGGACATGGTATTCCTATGACTAGTGAATGGCACATGATCAGTTGGACACAAACAGCATTCCTGTCTGATTAGCTGTGGAGAAATGCCAGTTCTGCCCTATAGCTTCATATCAGTTATTCTCTTCTTTGTAAAGTGCTTGGTGTACAACTTTCAGTGATTTTATCTTTAATGTGTGTTATCCACCCTTCAAAAGCCTTGAACGATGTAAGGACAATCTAGACAGAATCAGTGAAATACTGTAGCAAAATGTAAGAGAAGATACTAACAATGTCCATCCCTGATCAAGAAATATGAGATTTTCTTGAATTTGATTTTTTTACAATGTATGATAGCATCATGTCTAAACAGTGTATCAGTTGTCAGTCATGTGAAAGAATCAACAATAGGCAAAGGATAACTGAAGGTCCAGATAATTTAAATATTAGAGCTCCATCTTGCTCATGTGTGGCCTAACAGTAATGGGCGGACGTTAATAACAGGACTGTCTCTCTTTGTAGAAAGTATGGCTGGCGCACTGATAGATGTGTGTGCCACCTGCCATGTGAATGCCACTTGTGATGACAAAATGGACGGAAGCGGAGGCAAAGTCTGTAACTGCATGTACGGCTTCTTGGGTAACGGCAGAACTCAATGTAAAGGTAAGATACTTTTTGATCTGAGTCTGTGACCGTACTCTTATGTGATGTGTTGTGTTTTCATTGGTTTTGTCGCATGATTGAGGCGTCTCTTTGAACGGGCGATTGCATATCTGTTCTTGCAGACAAAGACGAGTGCCAAGCCGGATCCAGTAAAATCTGTGGCGATCACACCGTCTGCCACAACACCTATGGCAGCTTCTACTGCACTTGTCTCCGTGGCTACAGCCCTTCCAACAACTTGGCGATATTCATTCCCAACGATGGAACCTACTGTAACGGTACGGCCGCTTTAGTTTATGGACAGGTGAAAACCAGCTGTGAGAGGGTTTTTCAAGTTTGTGACACAGGTAGAACTAATTAATGATATTCTCCCAAACTCAAAAACAAAAATTTGGGCATGCCTTGAAGTAAATATCTAAATTTCATTAACATTTTCTGGTGAGTTTAAAAACATTTTTTGCCTTCAAAAATGAAATATATTAATCCATAATTTCTTTGATGTTCCAGGTAAACACATAAAAATGTTACATAGTGTTATTAAAGTGTTCTTCTTGGTCTGGATGTGGATTGCTTAGTAGGTCTTTGGCAATTGGGCAACATGAAGCAGAGAGCAGTGTGTAGTAGCCACATTTCAAGAGAGATTTTGTATGTATCTTTATCTTTGTATGTATTTGAAATGTATTGGAAACCACCTGCTGAGGTGTTCAAAAGTCATTCCAAATATCACATGGTAATCTCTAATCAAATGTGCGTTGTGGATATGTTTCTCTGGAGAACTGTTTTTAAAGACCTGTGAGCGATGGGACTTTCACTGAATGTCGGTTCACAATGAAACCATATGAAAATAATGCAAGATTTGCATAAGATAGTAACAACAAGAAGATAATCAAATGTGGATTGAATAATTAGAAATAGTTTTTTCTGTGGTTTATGTAAAACCCTGTTCATAAGATTCTTATTAAACAACAAACATGACATTTGCTATTTAATAAAACAGGAATTTCCAGGTTGATTTATGTGTAATTTCCTCCCTGTAGCCCTACGGTTTCCTGAAATGTAAACACACTTTTTAAAATATCCTTTTAGATATATAGGATAAGAAGCCACTTACTCAAGATATAATACTTTACCATTAAAGGCACCTTTATGTGAGGATTAAATTAGCTGTTTAATTGAAATTAAACTAATTAATTGCTTTGGAGTTCATTTGAAGTATATTTGAACTTTTTGCTATATCTGAGATCTCTAGAATTTGAACTGAATGCAAAGTAGCAAGCTTTTAACAGAGCAAGCAGTGCTAGCTGCTTTTCCAGCAGAAATGCTCACGTAAACATTTTTACGTCATTGCACAAGCTAACGTCACCTTCCTTTTCGTTTTAGATATTGATGAGTGTAAAGTGAAAGGTATTTGTGGAGAGGGAGGGTGGTGCATCAATGGGCAGGGTGATTTTAGCTGCCGCTGCCAACATGGATACACAGTGCAGGATGGATCTCAACCTTTCCATCCACACCACGACAAAGCATTCTGCAAAGGTAATTTTAATAATAACTGAACCCTAAATGTAATGCAGATTAATTTCATAGAAGATCCCAATATTGCTCCACTCACTGATATAGCACGCACTCTTCCACATAATAAGCTGATTTAACTCTTTACCGTCTGTCGAAAATATCCATACACTATATTAGGGAGAAGTGGTATAGCCATGTACTTTGAGGTCCAATGTGGTAATCATAAACGAGAGATTTTTACTATGTGCTATTCTCCTTTTTAGCCATCGATTGTGGCCAGCCTCCCTCGGCTTCCCGTGCTTCTCTGCTGTCAGTGACAGGAACACGTTATGGCAGTGTAGCTAAGTTTGGTTGTCTGGAGGGATTCTTCCACAAAAGTGGGAATGACACGGCCACTTGTGGAATCAAAGGAGTGTGGGAAGGTCCCAATTTGGTGTGTGAAGGTAAAAAAAAGTTTCTTATCTCATTCAAGTTTTTGATCAAATTATCGTATTATGTAATTAGTTTGATGGTGACTGGGTTTATTCGAGATGACTCTGTTGCTGTGTTTCGCTTTAAAGAGAAGTGCTGATGAGTGAAAACTGTTCAAGCTTCAACATTAAAGCCTGTTACTATGAAACAATACTTTATAGACCAACATGGATTGCTCAGTCAGTTGATTTGTTTAATATTTCCAATACAGAACTCAAATGAAGTGATATTCAGCCCATGAAATCATGTTTTAACATGATCCTCATCTACACTCTTCATTGCCACTGCATTGCTTTCTAGAGATAAACTGCGGAGAGCCCCCGGGTCTCACACACACCGTTATGATATGGAATAAATGCTCAAAGATGGGAACTAAAGTGTATTATAAATGTGTTGCTGGATATTACAATGTTGGGAAAGGAAATGTTTCAGTTTGCACTGCGAGAGGGGAATGGGACAAAGCATCTGTGCAGTGTGAAGGTAATTTGCATGTTTTCGTTTTCCTTTTACGAATAAGTGGTTATTGTCCAAAATGTGGTTCTTCAAGGGAAACAAGATCCAGGGAAGTAAAGTATTCATTAACTCACATCGCCATTATCTGAAGGAGCGTGATGACTCTACCATAGGTAGGTCCTCATTTCCAAGTAAACTCATTATAGTAAACGTTATTAAACCTCACCTTCAATACACATTTTGCTCTATTTTGAGAGGAGCAATTTTAACATTTTAACTGAGACAATTGTTTGACAATTGTCTTACGATAAGAAAACTTCAGACTCAGGAAACATAATCCTCCTTTAATATAAAGATTTTTTCTTAGGAGAGGTACTCGTCACCCAGTGTCAAAATTACAATTGCTAATATTAAAACCTTGTAGAAAAATGTATATTATTAAACTATATGAAATGGAGGCCACTGATTGTCACTCGCCATAGCTGTGTGATATTGATAATTTCAGTTCGCTGCACAAGACAGATTTGAAAGATTCTTATTATACAATATGTATTCTCATGAGAAAAGGATTTATAATTTATCAAGTCTGGTTAGGGAAGCACGAATAAAGTAGGAGCAGCTCAGTACTAGAGCAAGATAGGTATGACACTGACACAAAGGTATAACCCTTACTCTGTGGTTTTCTTGAAAAATATCTAGGGAGACAAGAGGAAAGAAGAATCTATTTGTCTGCATTACACTGCAGTAACTTGCACCACTTCACTTCTTGGATGACGAAAGGGTTATCACTGACGGGATTCTATAGTAGTTATGATAATAAAACCTATAAGGTAGAAAATCTGAATAGTGACTGGTAGACTACTGTTAATGGTCATAGATTTATCATTATATTTGTGGGGTCTGATTGGATACTATCGCTTCTACCTGAATGTTAAATAACGGTGTATTATGACTTCCATAATTAATATTGTTATTACCTGTATTTGGCATTATGCTCAACAAAAAGTGTGATGTTATTCGTTTTTGGGGTTTGCACACAATATTAATGAATTGCATTTTTCCAAAAATCCAAATTTAACGAGCTAATTTTGTATCATGCAAGACAATTCTAATAATTAAGGTGAGAGTAAAAACAATCTTTGATTTGGCAAGCCCATTAATTTCATATGCATAAGTAACTTGGAATTTTAATGATAATAGGGATTGGTCAGGCCAATTAGACTCATGAATAACATTGGAAAAACTGTAGAGAAGTTTGTGCAGTTCATATTAACATGGAACCCTGCTAATTTCACTCTCAGAGATTAGGCATGGGGACCACCAGTACTACCCCTCAGTGGATGGGAGTGGAACAGCAGTATAAATCTTGGCACCATTGTGTGTTAATACTGTAATTAAGGGATTATTCATAACCGGAGAGACTGCTTCTTTCTGTGTTGGAAATGGTTACTGGACCAATTCAACTTCAGTGTGCAAAGATAATAGATTTTTCATTTATTCTTTATGAATCCTGGCCTGTATGTGCTGGTTTTTGTTTTGTTGTTTTGAACAATACCCACCAATGTCAGTAATTCTGCGTGTCATTTGATCAGACGACTGGATAAGCCACATTACTCCTGCCTTAAACCAGATCATGTGATGCTTGACCTTCCCTTTCAGAGATCGAATGTGGCCACCCCCCGATTATACCGCATCTGGTGATGCAGTGGGATGGTAGCATGAAAGTGGGCAGTATAGTGTATTACGCCTGTCAAGAAGGCTTTTATAAAACAGAGGGAAGGAATGAGTCTGTATGCACTGTGAGTGGCCAGTGGTGGGGCGTCTCTTTGTCATGCAAAGGTAATGGCAGCACAGCGCAATCTTAAGTTCATTTCAAAACACATTTCATACATTTTTGTGAATGAAGTTTACCAAATTTTGGCACCTAGGCCAAACCAGATGAAGATAATCAATGTGGTCCCTGTAATTATATCTTGCTGGTTTTCCTCATAGAGATTGACTGTGGTCAGCCTCCTTCTATCCCTCATTCTATTATGGTGTGGAATAACAGTACCAGGATGGGCACGGAGGTGTATTATGAATGCACGGTTGGATTTTACAATGCAGGATACGGAAATGTTTCGGCTTGCAAAGCTGACGGTTACTGGGATGACACTAAAATTCATTGTGCAGGTATCTGTGTTGTTATTGCCATGTGCTTTACTCTTATTCACAAATCATACTAAATATTTTTATAGGATCATTACTTCTAGTACAGGAGCTGGTCTCCATGAAGATGAACATTTGACGGCCTCCACAAATCTCTGTAAAGTATAACATATTTCTATATTTGCCGGTCAGACTTCATTTTTCAAGTCTCTCCCAGAGGCCAATGGTATCTTGAGCAGTGATATGGACCAGGATGGGTTTGCTATGAAATTGAGACATGTGATGGTGGCTTGTGAAGGTATTGATCAAGAAAGTGCAATCTGAAGGTGCACCAGTAATGTTATTGTTTTAACCCAGCTATTCTTGACAGAGATCAATTGCGGCCCCCCGGCTATCATCCCCAACACCGATATGGATTGGGACAACACTACAGGTCTGGGAAGTGTAGTTCATTATACATGCAAATATGGATTTTACCAGGAAAGCGGAATTAGCCAATCCACATGTACGTCATCTAGACAGTGGGATGATGTTACTGTAATGTGCAAAGGTAACATTTTTACACTTTACAATGCAGGGCCAGTAATAATTTACCCTGGTTGTTGGCCATACTGTCTTTTAATATTGTTATGTGAACTGATTCCGGGGAAAAATATATGTAAATATCTCAGATGTTTCATATATAGCAGAGGGAAACAACAGCGATTAATTTCAAAGAAAGCTCTCCTTCCAACCCTTATCCTTGTCCCTTTTTTAAATCAGTTCAAATGTATGACTGTCATTATTTCATAGTGTTATAATAACAATAAAATAAACAATTTTCTTATTCTATCCGCCAAAAAGTATAGCTAATCACTAATCACGGATAAAAAAGTATTTAGTCATTGTGTAGCCAAAGCATGTATTTACCAAATATGGAATTCATCTCAAATTTTGTATGTCACCTCAAGTGGTGGGATGGTTTTCAGTTGTGAAAATGCGGACTTCACTCCAGCGAAATGCACATTTTTCCCTATCTTTGAGCATGAATGTGAAAAGCAAAGAGAACGTGCATTAATTGTGACATAAACAGAAGTGCCATGGCTGTCTCAAGGCAGAAGAAAAACGAAACATCAAAAAAAAAAATAACGTAGTTATACGGTGCTTAATGATGATGCTTCACTGGTTTTGCCTCTAGAGATTGACTGTGGTAAGCCCCCTGCCCTCCCTCACTCTGCTTTTATATGGAGTAACAGCACTAAGATTGACACTGAGGTGTATTACAAATGCAATATTGGATTTTACTATGTGAGTGGATGGAATATATCCATTTGCACAGCTAACGGTTTCTGGGATGGAGCAACATTGCTGTGTCAAGGTATTAAAATTCGATTCTTCCAGATATAAAATGTAAATGTACAAGAAAATGTCCTTTTAAATGTCAAGTTTATTTGCCAATTTCCTGTATTCTTTTTATTGCATATAAATTAGATTATGATGTGTATAATACACGTTCATGCTGTATTCAATGTACCTTAGCGGGGAATTTCACTTCGCTAACACCCAAGCTCTCCAGTTACCTTGCCTCTGGCTTGTCTTTATGAGCAGCATGGTCATTTTCTGTTCACCCTGTCTTCTGAATGAACCCTATCTTTTTCTGGTTCATTTATTCCTCATTCTAACTGACAATTTACTTCCATTCTCTTCAGAAAACAACTTGGAGAACATACTTCTAGCACATGTACAAACTCCTTGATACAGGACTTGATAATGTGGCATCTGCCGATTTGCATGTTGGGTTAAAATGATTCTTATATGAATTGATGAGGAATGTAACTGGTTGCAAATGTAAGAACTTGGTGAAGCTGTGATCCATCTTTTGACCTTGTAGAAATTGATTGTGGACGACCAATCTTGATACCCCATACTTCGATTCTGTGGGATCGAAACACAAGGATGGGTAGCATCGTGTATTATAATTGTGATGAAGGATATTACAGTGTGAATGAGAAAAACCATGCTGTTTGTGGAGAAAATGGACTTTGGGAGGATATTGCAATGCGCTGTGAAGGTAATTCAACATTTTATGTTCAAAGCCATTGAAGAAGTATTAAACAGGGCAACTTTCATTTCTTTTAAACAAAAATGACAGGTATTTTTGAAATATTGAAGGGTATTTCTTTGTGAATCATGTTCAAATTATCATTTATAAAGTAAATGTTTAAATATCTGGATCTATTCATTTTTTCTTTGTTTCAAAAGTATATGCTCGAGAAATGTTGACAGGAAGGTTAGACGGACACTGCTAAGGGGTATTCGATATAGATGTTCAGAGCTCAGGGTTTGTTGAGGAAAATGCAGCATGTACAACTGATTTTGATTGAAGATGAACACTGGACACTGACTTTAAAGCAAATTTTGTCTTCTCCGGACGGTTTAAACTTTTTTCAGCTTTATATCACACCCTTTAGTTTGAAAATGATGGCGTGTAAAGATCCAAGTCAGAAAATTTGTATGATATTGAAAGTATGAGTATATTGACCAAAATACATTTTCTGACTTGCAGTGTGAGTTTCAGAACATGTCATTAAAGGGGCATAGCTTACTTGTTCATATTAAGCAAACTAGGGGGTGTGAATTTTGCAATTAATCCCATTAGTCTCCATATCACCACTCTGCTTCTGTTTTATGGGCATTCAAGTAAAATCAAGTTCTACAGTATAAACAACAAACAAATAAGAAAAATGGAGTAGTATTGGCATTGTGATATCAAACTGTTTGTTTTGCAACGCATTGCCAACTGGCTGAAACAGATGGGTTTCTGAAACCTGATTGCTCAGTAGGAATTTTTTTGTAACCCGGAGTTGTTTTGAACAGAGATCAATTGTGGTCCCCCGGCTGTCATTCCCAACACCGATATGCATTGGGACAACACTGCAGGCCTGGGAAGCATGGTCCGCTACACATGCAAAGAAGGATTTCACCAGGAAAGCGGAATTAGCCAATCCACATGTACATCAGCAAGACAGTGGGAACATGTGACTGTAACATGCAAAGGTAATCCTTTCCCACATTGCAGAGCCCATGAGTTTAAACGCACAAAAAGTATGCACATATTTAAATGTGTTCAAATTTATATGCACCCAAAAACCAGCAATGTAGAGATGGAAGTTCACTAATAAAAGTTACCAATTAAACTCAAAAACAGCACAGCCTCAGGGGAAAACAACACAAAAGCCCAAAACCACCAACCTTTCTTAGCTGTCAAGGCTGTGCTTAAATAAGTGGCTTAATTGAAGGCAAGGGCTCACACCTGAGCTGATTGGAAATCACCTTCAGCTGACCCTTCCCGTTTGTGAGGCAGTTGCAGTGCAAGTTCCTGCATTCTCTCCAGGCTGAAGGAGGGACCAGGAACTGACAGCAGACCAATGGGAGGAGCAGAGAAGCTTGCTCCTCCCTCCGCCACCCTACTTAGTAGTTTTTCATGTTGTAACAATTAACATAAGCTTGTGCACAAATGAAAACACAAGTTCAAAAGTCATAGACAAATCAGAGGCAAGACATTTTTGTGCAGTGCTGCATGCAGCTAAGACGATGGGAAAAAGTAATGCCTTGGAATAAAAAAATTGGGAGAGGGACTGAGTAGTTCACCAGGCTTTGACTTGATGATGTTATGAGCCCTTGCAGAAAATAATAACATCCCAGGTGTTATCTCACAATTCAGCAGGATTAATTTTCAAACAACATTGAATGCGTTTGGAACGTAGTTTATCGTTATTATTGTAGTACGTTGTATTATGGCACATACATTTGATCTTGGGCGTGGAGTCCAAGGTGGCAGTGTCTTACCTCACAGTTTTGTGTGAGGTGAACCCCCCACTGGACCACAAGAAGAGAAGGTGAACTACAGAAGAAAGGGAAGTAGACATGAAGGTAGAGATGGGGAGGGGGAAATGGTAATTCAGAACAGGTTATTCTTTTTCTGTGTGGGAGAGAGCAGTCCCAGCTCTGCAACAAGACACTTCAGTAAAAATTGTACCTACATTTATCACCAGGTCAGCCAAACTAATCCATAATCTCAATTTATGGATTTGTATGGATCTAGCTTCCATTTCTTCTATCCAAGAGTACCCTCAGGCATGCTGGTGTACATTTCAGCCTCACTCGCAATTCTTCAAGTATAAAGAGCTGTTTCATACATTTCATACATTTTGTTATTTCAAATGATGGAGAATAAACCCTCATGAATATGCTTTAGAAGAAGGTTTTGATGTCTTAATCAGTGACAGTTCCATAATCGTTGAAGGGCAGTCAAAGCTCCTCATAGAGATCTGTGGAATATGTTGTTTTTGTCACTCACCACTTAGTTGATCATTTACCACATTATTACATGGTTGCAATACAATTAAACAGTTAACCTCATTCTGTATCTCTCCACAACCAGGGCTGAGAACATATTGTCCCTGTAAACTCAATACAACAATATTCGTGTGGGGAAAAGGTTTTGAATAGGAGGATGAAATGGTCCAAAACCGGAGATTGCTCATGCTTTGTTATTGCTCAGCTTGAGATCTTCGTTTGAATTTTGATAAGGCGAGTATTGTTCCAGTCGGTTAAACAAATAAACAGAATTAGCCAAAATATGTTTTACCCAGAGGCACAGAACTCAAATCCAAAAACATGTTTGAAGAGAAAGGGCACAAACCCAGAAGCAGCATTCCAATATGCATCCCATAATATAGCAGGTACACAAAATATTGGAAATCCCAATAAATATATGCATGTAGTTACTAATACATTGTATAAATTCTACAAATTTACAAACATATTCAGCAGTAGTCTTAATGTATTGGAGATGTGATAGATATTCTTTAGTTTATTTACTTTTACTGTACCTCTCCTGAAATGAAACCAGCTGATAGAAGGAATTAAGTTTGTATTGCTGGTAATATCCCAAACTGAGTAAAAATAAACTTGGCGTTGATGAAGAGATGGACCCAATGTTTGATGTAAAAGAGGGAAGTTTAATTAGAACACAAGCATGGTGCAAAATGTTGAATAAGTATAATCTGTGATTCACATTTATACAATTTACTTTTGGTACATTTACACCTGGCCAGGAATGCCCCCACCCCCAGAAGGGAGGCCCATATATGGTAATGGAGAACCCTCCACTCTCTGGACTGGAAGTTGCGGTCATTGTCAAGTGGTACCTTTTGGGCTGGGTTGGATGTGGTTGCATTCCTTTTATGATTATAATACACATCATCAAACACTGTGTCGCTCCCAGATCCTAGATCTCCTAACAGTACGCTGTGCGCAATATTTGTTTGTTTCTGAGGATGTGGTTTTTTAGCTGCACTGATGACCCTTGTGATGTTTTGCCCTCCAGCAAGCTGCGGCCCAGCCCCCTCGTTGCCCCATTCGGATGTGGAGTGGCAGAACGGCAGCATAGCGGGGAGCGTGGCGCTACATCGCTGTCGTAGAGGATACTGGAGCCGCAGGGGCGGAAAGCTGTCCATCTGCGCGGACGCTGGGAAGTGGCAGGTGGCCACCCTGTTCTGCAGAGGTACTGCATCACTCTCCTTCACATGAACTTCATTATGCGCTTATCTTAAAGCGAAAGTGCAGCAAAAAAAAAAAAAATATTTTTTTTTGGGCTCATCTGATTAATGCACCATTTCCAGTGTGCAAAAGCGGCCCCCACTCCTGCCACCCTGGTATGGCAAGTGCCCAAAATGTGCCTGTACAGAGTTGCTCTTTGAAGTTAATCCCCCCCGCTCATGTCTCTGCAAGCTCTGTGTCTTTGCTATGACATGAAGCAGAGGCTGAATTTTAGGAAATGAACTGTTGCACATCCCAGCTGCAAAGAGAAACCATGGCTTCATTAAAACCGCACTGCTCGGGCCTCTGAGTGGCTCACAGGGCAGTTTTTTCGTCTGGGAGCTCTGAGGTTGGGTCCTTGCTGTTACTGGCCATGGCCGGACGTCCACGGTGGTGAGGCAACAATCGGCCAAGCCTCGCAGTGGATAGCAGAGATGTGGGCCGGTCAATAGTTTGTTAGTTCATTGCTTTCTAGCAGCTCCACCTGGTCGGTGCCTGCAGGTGCACAAGCTGAACATACGCTGACTTCATAATCCTCCAATGACATAGGCATCGTGTGATTGGTGGTGTGCCTGCAGCGTTAAAAGACTCAGGGCCAGTCTTCATGCGAGTCTGAGGAAACACATGCCACAACTTCATGGAAAGAACAACTACATATTCAAGAGCTTATACTGTGCAATGTTTGCATCAACAATGTTAAGTATTATAAGTGTGTTTGATATTATTCTGTAAATTCAATGATAAGATAACAGACTTTCATATCAGGCTGTAATATTAGTTTTTCGTAAATAAATTCCAGTTATGTACTAGAAATCAGAATTTTACTGTGGTCTTTCATTTCTGTGAGGGAATAACCTACACCCCATTGAATGTCTATGTTATCATTTTCAATGTGATTCTTGTGTCAGCAGTCATTTTTTTCTGGTGCTATGCCACCTCTTAATGAACTGATGGTTTCTTCTTAATGCTGGGTCTGAGATCGTGTCTTTTCTTATTTCCTGGTAATAACAGCAATCAAGTCTGCGATCAGCAAGCCAGTGGTTTTCAATGACAACTGTCTGAGATGGAAGACAGAAATATCTGCTGGAGAAGAAGAGCATTATACAGTAATACTATGTTTTTGTGTCTCTTGGTGCTTTTCCAAATGTCTGGTAAAATATTTGTAATATGTTGTCCATTTCCCAACCAATTTCTTATCAATTGCCAATGCTATTCCATGCTCAAAATAAAGTCACTCTGCTAAGACAAATTTTGAAATTTGTATATCAATGTATTGTATTGTCTCCAAATTTGCCCAGACAAGGTCTAAAGAGAAGTATGTATTGTGTATGAAATGATTTAATATTGTGATGTTGTCAAGTGGTTTCCATGTCTTGTTTTCATTTTCATGACCAACACCATAACCTTCTATTTTCAAACACAAGTTAATTTAGTTTTTACTTGGTTGACGTTTGAGTGGTGCGGTTGTTGGGCCAATAGGGGGAACTCTTCTCATCCTTAACAAGTAAAACAAACAGCCTGCTGCAGTGACAGGGGCACGCAGTGACAGGGGCACGATGCTGTATGTTGTTGTTGTGGATTTAAGATCTCTTTACCTTTATCAGTGTCCTGGTAAAGTATCCACACAAGCTCTGATGAAGTATTTTATCTTAATTATGAAGCCTTGTTTGCTACACAATGCCCATTCACTTCGATTGCCTAGGTTGTCACTGCAAATATGAATGTGGCTGTCAGAGGACATACCAGGTTAAATAAAGGTTAATAAATGAAGAATAAACAACTGAACTCAATCACCTCAATGTGGCCAATCTTTACTTTATCCCAAACAGGTCCAGTTTGTGGGATCCAGAGACTATCAGCGCACGTTTCAGGACAAGAGAAAGAAGTCGATCACCTCGGCAGCTGAGCAGTCTGAACTCTGCCTGAACTTGCTGCCGGGAACAAACTACACTATTAACATCACTGCGCTTTCTTCCAGATTTTCCGCCGTCATTTCAGCCAACACAAGCATCAAAGGTACAAATGTCCATTGTCACTTTCCTTGGACTATCAAGGAAAGAATGATTGAAAAACAACCCAGTAAAATCCCAAAACAAGTGACTATGGTTCTTTTGCCTATTGTCTGGTATTGTCTGGTCGGGTAAGCATTAAATGAGCTATGACATTAGATGAAATTAGTTTGACTGGGAGCCATGTAGCTTTCATTATGTAAATGAATAAAGTTCATTGAAACTTTATTGTTGAAACGTAAGAGCACAATCCAGTACGGGAGAAATCGGTTTAAATGCTCTTGCAGCATATGCTGAATTTATTGTGAAATACACTGAATATAGGTTTTTACAGTGTAGTCTATTGGTTGACACGAAATTATAAACCTCAGCATGAGCAAAATTAAACCGTATGCTGTTTAAATTCTGATTAACATATAAACATATCTCTAAACATATCCTACATATAACAAGTGTTTCTTACACAAAACATGTGTATAATAGCCTAAGATTGGAGTGGATTCAGTGCATACATTGTGTATGTCCTGCATTGTGAATTTCACCATGAGAGGGCACCATTTATTAAAATTATTACTATAATCTCATACAAAGTATTTATGTTTTTTTAATGCATAAGACACAAAATCCGGGTGAAAATCAGTTCAAATTTAACTGTAATTTTTTAAAATACAGATTTTTTTTTTCAGGAAAGAAGTGTGAAAACTGCAAAAAAGATGAGCTTAACTAACATTTAAACCCAAAGTTATTACAAGATGTTGTGCTAAAATCAATAACAAGATCACTGCATTTAATTAATGAAAGGGTTATTACAGACGTTTGCCTCCTGCAAATAATTGAGCATTGTGTTTTGCTTCTTTGGCAGGAAGATCCTGAAATGAGCTTCCGTGATCTTTCCACAAAAATTAATATAGATGCCAATAAAAAAACCAAATACATGTGTTTTTCTGACTGCTTTTTTCCCACTGCTGTTAACCAGTTGTCATCCACAACTTTTTAATTTCTACTAGCTTGAAAGGTCCAGTTTTACCTGTTTGTCTTCACTGCTGTAGCCTCAATCGGGCCGGGTGACAGCGGGCAATCAAAATGTAAAATTCATGCTCTCAGTGCTTCAACTATGGAGTCCACATTTTAGCAGAATTCTTATTTCATTACAGATATACTCTACATATACAGTGCATGTAGTGCAGTACTACATATACAGTACATCTGTACAGTACAGATACAGAGAGGTGGCAGCTTCCCAGTCACTGACGGGATTGTGAATATTGTATACTCTTATAGAGTATACATGCTTCTACCAGCTATTGAGGTAATAGACTGAACATCATATAACTTTGTCTCAGCCCATTTTATCTATTATGTTCACTGTCAAAGCAAATTTTGAGTGCATGGTACTCAGTATGAGCTGAATCCAGATGGTCACTTTTTCTCCAGTCTCTTACCGTCACTATAATGAGTTATGTGGAAAATGCACTTAAGCGCAGGTCTGCAGTCAGCCCTGTGTTTTCATTTGAGCTTCCTATTTCATTCACCAATTGAATTAAACGCAATCTAAGATTTGCTAGCCCAGTATAAAATGATTTTGAATGAGTTCTGGTGTACTAGTGAATGTACATGAGGAATGAGGGCAGAAAACAACTTTTTTTCTGGGAAGGCTGAGCTGAAGGCTCTTTCTCACAGGGAGGAATTCTCAAGGGACAAAATCTGCTGCATCATTTCACCCATTAACAGCATAATGAGCAATATGCTCTAAAATAGGACTATTCAAGAGACGGGGTCAAAAAGGGTCGTCTCACAATGTAGTAATGAGTTTTATTAGAGAAGGCAAGGGTCAGCTGACCATCAGCCACAGCAGGGCGATTGTTCAGCCTTAGCTGAGAATTCTGAGTTACGAGCCGAAGGAAGTACATCATTGGCTATTTTAGAACTACTCAAATAAAGAGGAGACATTTTACAGAATCTGTCAAAAGTTTAACTTGTTAAAAAGCGTTGCATGCAATGTTTTTATCGAGTTTTAAAAATCAGCGATGTCCCCTGCCAAAGCCGACAGAGCAAGTGCTGCAGTGGGGTTGGGAAAATCTGGAAAAATCGGAGTTAAAATAATGAAAAACAGTGATGATGATTCTTGATTATTTTTTATGCTTTTTGGAGGAATATTTTCTGTTTTAGAGCAAGCGAGTGTAAGATCCTAATATGTGTTAATGTATTGTTTCTTAGCTCCTCCTGCTCCTGAGGTTGTATTCAGAGTCATGGAGGTGCCCTTACCTTCTCTTTGGCTTCGTAGATCAGCAAACACCCTAGATCCTATAAGGTAAAGTTTTATTTCTTGTTCTTTACTCTCTACTGTGTTTAAAAATTGTTAAAAACTGGACCTTTTTTTGATATTTTGCCCATTTTTTCCAAATATACACCAAATGTTCATTAAATGCAGAAAATACCCATTCAGGTTGATACCTGTGCCTGAATTTAAAGTGGGTGAGTACCTTTTCTGGCCCTGAAAGGTAGTGGAGTTTGTACTCTTTTCTAGCTGAGCTCTTAACTACCTGATTAATACAGTTAATAATTACTGTACCTTGACTGAATCTATTTTAGCATCCTTACCCAGGTCTGTAAATTTCCCACGTCTGTAAATTTTTCATAAAAAACTGGAGCGCCTTTCAACTTCTGGTCCACTACAACTATTGGGTAGGCTGTCCCAAAGTAACGCAACCAGGCGCAAGTAGACAAGGAGCCGAGAACTTAAATTTACTGATCAGGTAATATACATATATATATAACAGCCAGCAGAGTACAGATTCATAATGCTGTATTACAGTATATAAAATAAACACCAACCGAGAGGAGTATTTTTTTGAGTGACATCATGAACACAGATTGGAATAAGGTAATCACAGCACAGCAAACACATTCCACTTGTTCTTCTCTTTCACTGCCTATTCCAACATTTGTGGTTATTTGTTTTGTGTCACACAAAACCTGTATATTCATGGGATATGTGCGTTATATATTTCTGAACACAAGCTCATTGTGTGACCCATGCAACGATATTTTCTCCACTTTTTCTACGCGACTGGATGCAAGGAAGAGTTAACAGTAGCTTCACCATAGCCAACAGAGTACATGATATTTAGGTGCGTGGCTGAAGTTCATCCAGTAGTGTGATCATCCTGTGACTGTGTAACATATTATGTGTCACTATTTCCTGTTCAGTTAACAGAAAAAGAGGGAAATTCTTGGACAAAAGATTTATTCTGCTCTCATTCTGCTTCAAAATGCCTTTAATAGATTGAATTTGCGCAAAATCTGTATTAGTGCAAAATTTCTGATTTAAGAAGTCATAAAAATTCGCAAAGAGAGGGAGCCGCAGTTACTGCAAGGTTTAGTAAATTAACTGGCTCACTTGCAAAATGACCCTGTTTTAGCGCCTTCACCCCAGGTATAAATATGTATGAACCTATTTTACTGTGAATCAAGAGGAAAGCCGCAAACTGACGTAGTCGCCACAGACTCCATCTTTATCGTGATTTTCATCCATTGCGACTGTTTAGTAATTCATAAATACCGCAACGTTTTAGTGGCTGCGTTTAGTGAATCTGGCCCTTAGTATAGCATTGATGGTCACCACTCAAAACAAATATAAAATAAGCAAACAGAACTTTTGTTCATTTTTGCACGGTATTTTTTGCACAGTAATTGTAAAGCAGTAACTGAAAATGATGTGTTATTGTCTTATTTTCTTCTGTGCTTATAGTGTGTACCAGGTGTTTGTGGTTCCCTTGGAGGGGATTGTAGTGTTTGACTGCAGATCTCCGAGTACACCACACTTCCAGAGCCAGAGTCCCACAGCACTGTATGTGGCAGCAGTAATCCCAGTGATGGATATAGGGAGAGAGCTTAGCTTCACACTGGGGGACCAACTCTATTACGGCGACTACTACAATGCACCTTTACAGCCCGGCAGAGACTACTACGTCATACTGCGTGCCGTCAATCAATGGGGAAAGGTAAGAACCGCTTGTGATTAGTTAGAACAGCTAAAATTTGGGGCAGTGTTGAATACTGTTCTCTTGATATTGAGTTATACCAGCATACTTGACCCATTCTAATGGAAAATGATGAGCCAAATTCAAAATAAGATGTATCAATATTGACAATTTATGAATAGATATCAAAAGTGTTTGACTGAATTACTTTGAGTAATCTTTGCATCTCTGCACAGATCTCATATTAATGAATATCTTTTGCTGTGTGTTTGTATATGTAATAGCTTAAGGTAGGTGTATTGTCTTGCATACATTTGCATATATTTGCATATGTAGTTAATTGACACCTCAGAAATACTTCTTGTGATATTTTATCACATTTTTATGGCCTTCTTGTTCTTCCAGGTCAGGAAGCAAACTTGTGTCATTTGGGCAAAGGCAAGGGGTAATATTTCTGTTTTTGTAACATTTTGTAAGATTTTTACAAATGGTATCATTAAGGGATAGTCTGACAGGTTGGCCTTGAGCTTTCGGTAAAAGCAACTGCAAAGAAGAGAGATTCCATCGACTTCCTCTGTTTTGGATTACTTTCATTACTGCCAGCTCAATCTGCCAGTCACATCCAACTTCACACCTGATTATACAACACTGCTATCAGAAAAATGCACCTGTTTTCATCTTGCTTGCTTAAAATAAGCACACCCGCTGTAAATAAAACACATTGCATTTTTCAATTTGCTCTGAAAATAAGTGCAATTTCAGTATTTTTATCTTATAGTATGTATGTTTTATTTATACATCTGATAGCTATGCACGTATACTGTAACATGCTAACCACATAGCATGGGAGTCGCTTGAAGGTCTATTTCTTCGCTTTAATGAGTAGCAGCCTAGCTGTTCCTATTGACCCCAAGTCATTGCATTAGCATGCTTAGCAATTGGTTCTGGTGCTATCTACATACAGTGCACAACTGCTAAATTGGCAGACTGTCCCTTCAATTTACTAGCAAAATCTGTATGATTGTACATGTCATTTGTTCACATTCACATATAACATAATTTCAGTACTTAAAGGATGAAAATATAGTCACTATTTACCACAAAACAGACAGAATCACTTGACTCTGGGGAAAACAAAGGTAGCTCTGTACAGTATTCTGTAGGTAAAATGTACTGTATAGCCTGAGGTTAGAGAGCATAGAATAACTCTTTCATACTGCATGTCTTCTCATGACCACCCCTGCAGGCACTTCCTACATCATACAGTCGGTGACGCTGATAACTGGAGGATTGATTTCATTGGTCGCTTTTGTCATATTTTTGGGACACTCCTGTGTTTGGTAAGATGGAATTGCTCTACTGTGCTTTTATTGTGTGTTTTGATTACAATCTTATATGAATAATTACATTGATAAATTATTATTATTTCATCTAAATACATGCAGTGAATGCTCAGATAGGAAACTGCTTCACACTAAGGGCAATGCACAACAATGATTAACCTTGTGCAAAGATGACAAAACCTGGTTTTCAGTGGAAGAAGGTACAATAGTCTGATGAGTCGTCTTTTATTCTTTTTCCTCCATCTGGACAGGTTTATGTTTAGACAAATTCAAAGGAATGCGTAAATCCGCTATTCAATATTTCTCCACATAATACCGTATTTCAAAACGATAGCACCTCCATACACACTGCTAAATGTATTAAAGAGTGGTTTCTTAAAAACTAGGATGAAACCGAACTCAAAAATGTTCACAGCCTCCTCAACATCCATATCAAAACATCACAGAACTTTCACGGGACGTTTTGGAATACTTAGAGTAGAGTAGATATTCACCCCTTCTTCTTGCAAAGAACTGGGGACTTGAAGAATGGTAACAATCCCCTAGAAAATGTTTAATACTTGTGAATCTTAACTAATTGTACAAGCTGATCTGAATTCAAAGGGTGGTCCAACTTACCACATATTCCTATACCATTTTGTGTTTCCAATATTTTGTCTACTCTTGTATATATCCACACAAGTTGCTGCATTTATTGAATGTATAACATTGAATATGTGGTTAAGTTCCTCTAAAAATGTTTTGCTGTAGAGCCCTACAAGTATGTTTACTTGAGCTGAAACCAACTGAATTTCCCTGGAAATATACAGTATATGTCTTATTGTTTAATAACTTTGGCATTGTGTTCCCCTCAGGTACTGTAAGAAGAAATGAAACCTCCCCTCAACTGACTTTACTGTTTGTTTTAAACCACTGACATGAATTAAGATGTGTTGTATTATCTCTTAACAGCAAGTTTTATAATAAAGCAAAGTTGAATTGTTTCATACTTGAAGTCCTGCTTATGTTTTCTTTCGTTAGTTTGTTTTAATATTTTAAAGCTCCAAACATTTTATAAGGGTATGACCTCTCCTAATATAGTCACAAAAAGACAAACAACATTTGTCTTTCAGTGGGAAATTTGCAAGTAAGCACAACTACCAAAACCAAGCACTAATTAAGCCTACTGGCTTTCTCTTGTACCCATGTCATATATTTATGTAAAACCTTGGCTAAGACCAAGGGACAAATGGACAATATGAAAGTTTGACATACTCTTTCTTGAGTTCAGTAAAATTCATTTGGCCTAAAATGCTCTGTTCCCTTATTTTAACCACTGAAAAGTATATTTCCAAATGAAGGTCTGTGCCGCATTAAATCTATAATGTCTCAGAATCCCAAGATAAACTGTTGTTCTGTGTTCAATGGTAGCTTTTTAGGTGTATTTTTAAGCAGCAAAAATAGCATTAAATAAAAGCTAAATGATATTTTTTTGAAAGAATAAACGATAAAGCGCATAACCTTGATTTCAAAAACAATAAACACATTTACAAAAGCAAAACAGGCATAAAGAACCACATAGAATTATGTCAGTGTAGTGTCTCATGTTGAGTAAAAGCAGAGTAATAGCACAATCCATACAGGTCAGAGAAGAAAAAAGGATTCACGTAGCCAGAGATAAAAGAAAATGGCACATTACAAATATAAGTACTGAATGTAAGCCTGGATAAACGCAGCGAAGGAAAGAAGTTCAAAAGGAACACAGATTAAGGAAGTGAATCTGTAACAGACCATTCATTAAATGAACCAGAACAGAAAATACAAACGAAACATGAATTACAATGGAGAAAGGGCATAACACTGCTCACTCAACCACCGGAGTATGTATTTCACAGACTTAGTCCTGGTTTTCATCAAAACCAATTTTAAACAATTACAACAGTACAATTAAACAGTTAACTGAAACCAACTAAATGTAACTGTATTGGATATTGCATTAAGAGTTAACAATTACTTATCCATTTGTTTTTGGAGATTTTACTGACATAAACAGCATACATTTTTGTTAATAGCTGTTCCATCAGCAACATTATATGAAAATCCTTATTGCACTAAACACAGTACTGTTCCACCTATGTGTTGGAGACACATTAACAATAACTTGCAATACTTTTACAGTTTTTCTTCTGTATAGTAATAGAAGCACCATAAAAGGAGTACAACACAAAAGAGTATAATATCCTCTACCCTATTAAATTCCTATGCACACATGGTATCTGAAATACAAATTAGTGTAGATATGTAAAATATGACTTTTATATTTTCTGTCCAGGAGGCTGATATGTGAGTCATGTTAGTGGTTGGCAGACCCCATGAGGATCCCAGTGGTATGTCCTGTTTGTTCCCTCTGTTCTCGGAACACACCAGAGGCCTGTGTTCCGAGTTTGCTCTTAAAGGGTAAAAATCTATTGTTTCCCATGTCTTAAAAATGATTCATTCCACATTGCTGTTTTCATTTCATTTCCTTGGCAGTAAACGATATATAAAAGAAGATATCTTGACACGAAAATTGAGCACACATGGGTTTGTATATTCATGCAATTTTCAGACGCAGGTAAACGGGAGATGCCAGAATGGTTTGGGTTGTCACTCGCAAGATGACAGTGATCCATGACAGCTGCAGTGATATTTGGGACCTGAGAGGGATAACTGTAACTCGTTTCAGTCAGTCATGTCAGTTCTCATTTCCACCTCAATGTCCATCATCAAGGCTCAATCCAAAGTGCTTGCAAACCCTCCCTTTGCCCTCACTCATTAACTGAATGATGTCATACACAGCACAGCCAATCTAGTAATTCTGCTGGAATAATAAAAAGTCATTCATCCTATCAAGCTTAATTTTACAAGATCAGTCAGCAAATTATGTTTTACTATTCTAGTTCAAATCTTAGAGTGAACTACCAGATACTCTGAACATGATGTTCCAGGACAGTTTCGCTTTATCTATGCATCCTTGATCCACAGCATGGAAATTTGCCAATATTTCACTCTATAACACTATCTCTTTCTACAATGTAGGCTACATAGAAACTGCTTGGGTATTGACAACTTTTCATGTTAATTTTCCCATACTCAAACAGGAAGTGTTTTCATGTGCAAATTATATCACCATTCTGTAACTATTACTGTAAGGATTATTCTTATCATTCAGTTACACTTTAGGGAAACAAAGTGCAGAAAAAAACTAAACAAATCTTGAGTTGTTTTGTTTATTTGTTTCTAAAAGATGACACAAGCAGATTGTTCAGTTGAATGAGGAGAAGAGGTCAATTTGTCTGGGAAGGCTATCAATTTGTATTTAACAAATAAACACAGACAGACTTCTTACTCTGAAGACAGCATGATCTCTCATATACTTCAAATACAAGTTCCAGAGAAAGTTATTTATATCTACCCTGAGTCCAACTAGTCCACAGACTTTCTTTAAAGATTTATCTATGTTTTTGTGTATTCTCAAGACATTTGCTATTTCTTGAAATGCTTGAGATGAGATCGTTTTTCTTTTCAGCTTTTCCCCTGGAGGACTGAAGAGGAAAGCGTTCACATGATATTCAGACTAATCCAATTATTGCCTCTAAAATCAATGGGAAAATGTGTATACGAAACTGAGATTTGGCTACTAAACTTCGCAGTGATGCCAATTATTCTTTATTGCATTGCTATTGATGTTCACACAGTCAGTGCTAGCAAGGCTTAATGGTAACACTGGAGTCCTGCATTCATCCATGAGGTGGTAACACAGAACAGCCCCCTGGGAATTCCTCTCTCCTACACATGAACATTATGTCACCGTGAATCATGTACTGAGAATTGAAATAGGGGCAGCCTGTAGTCTAATGGCTAAGGTACATGAGTGGGACCCCTGAGGTTGGTGGTCCAAGCAACAGCAAGAACACCATTGCTGCTGGGCCCTTGAGCAAGGGCCTTAACCCCACATTGCTCCCAGGGGGGATTAGCCCTTGGTTAGCATAATCAACTGTAAGTCGCTTTGGATAAAAGCATCAGCTAAATGACTGTAATGTCATGAAAGGAGGCTCATACCCAAAGTCTGCCCTATCATTATCTGTCAGGAGGTGCAGCCAGGTGGGAACACCTCAAAGCAATCATCTATCCCCACCCCACAGCTGCCTCACAGAGCACCTTCTCCATGAATGATTTATTAAAGCGACTGACAATCCATTTACATTCTGGTGCTTATCCACACAATCTCACATTTACTTATCCGCATTTGAAAGGGTGTAAAAAATGACATCTGCAAACTGCACTGCGGTTATTTCACTACACATTCTCAGGTATCGGCGTCATGGTGTGGAAAAGCTGTTCTGATGAACAAACTGATGAACCTGCGGGCTTCCTGTATATTGCACAGTGTGTGTATATGTGTGAGCTTGCGGCCTTGAATGCGTGTGTGTGTGTATGTGTTGCGTGTGTGTTCATACACATGTAAATCTATACAAAACGAAACAGTGGTGCACATCTATTGTCAGCCTCGTCTAAATGTCTTGCCGAAATGAATCTACCGTTGCATGAAATGAAGATAAAGGTCTGGGTAGGGGAAGTAACAGCACGGACAATTTGCCTCAGCAGATCCAACCAGCTGGGACTTTCAAAGTCAAAATAACAATCAGCCAGGAACGAAGAACTGCAAAACAGTTCCTCTCAGGCAGAACAAGAGCCCCAATTATGTCCCACATGAATACAGCAGCCCCATAATGAAGACTTTGTGGCTGAATATGAAAAGAGAATCAATGGAACAGCTGGTCTGCCCTCAAAGGGAAATGAATCTTTTGGGGAACACCCAGGCCAAGATTATTGAACACTACATCCAAGCTTCCTTCTTGTTTCTTCCTCAATTTCTTACATAATGTACACTAATATTCATATTATACACTATGTTTTTGCCCCCTTCTTAATTTCCTGTTTTATTGCATATTTCTCTCACTGAATGGTGTCAGATAATCAAATAAAATTATAATATTACACAAGTAAAACCGAAGCAAACATACAACATAGTTTCCACATCATTATTTCATTCACTCAATAGATATGCGCACCAACGACCAACATTGCCCCTGTGAAAAACTACTCTCCCCCTACAAACTAAATTTCAGATTGGGACGCCCTTAGCGGCAAAAGCTGCAATCAAATGTTTCCTGTAATTTGATATGAGGCTGTCATAATCTCTGAGGAGCAATCTTGGTCCACTCTTCCTTTCAGAACTGCTTTACCTCTGACAAATGTGTAGGTGTTTGAGCAGGAACTGTTCTTTTCAGGTCCTGCCACAGCATCTCTATTGGGTTCAGGTCAGGACACTGCAACACTTTACTTTTGCTTCTTTTCATGTGTGGATTTTCTCGTATGCTTAGGATTATTGTCCTGCTGCATCACACAATTATGCTTCAGCTTAAGCTCACGCACAGATGGTCGGGCACTCTCCTTAACAATCTTCTGGTACACATCAGAATTCATGCTTCCTTCAATGATTACAAATCATCCAGGTCCTGAGGCAGCGAAACATTCCTGAACCGTCACACTGCCACCCCCATGTTTCAGTGTAGGTGCGATGTTCTAACAGTGGAATGCTGTATTGGTTTTATGCCAGACAAAGGAGGACTTGTGCACTCTAAAAAGTTCCACCTTTGACTCATGTGTCCATTGAATATAATCCCATATAAACACTTGAGCATCATCCAGGTACTTTTCAGGAAATGTCAGACAAGCTTTTACGTTTCTCTCTGGGAGAAGAGGTTTCCGCTTTGTCAGTCCTCCATGAGGCACAATTTTTCCCAGTGTCTTTCTTATTGCAGAGTCATCAACACTGATCAAAGCTAATTTTTGGCAGGTCAACAATCTCTGGGAAGATTCACAACTAAGTCTTCTCCATTCAGAGATAGTAGCCTTAGAAATAGCTTTGTAACCATCTTCAGACAGATATATCTCCGCAAATTTATTCCTCAGTTGTTCTGGGAAGTGGGAAACGTGCGCCTACAGAAACATTGAGGTCGCTATTTCTTTCTGATGTAATTGTTCAATATATATGCGAAAAAAACTCATGTTCAACAGGGCTGCTTTCAATCAAATCATGTTGTGTTCAATCACCTGAATCTAATTTTTGATGAAAAATTTGTTAATTTTGTGTGTCAAAACGAAGGGGACAATTAAGTTTCCAAAGCGGCAACACTGGTAATTGGTGACTTTCTCTTCTGAAAGAATGAAAAAACTGAGGACTGGGGTGGCTTTGTGAAAACATATACTTTTACGATGGGATAATATAGCTGTCTGACTATCATTTAAAGTCAAATAAAAGAAATTATTTATGACTAAGAAAGGAGGATTTAAAGTCATGAAATGAATTTTTTGTATCAACCCAGTTTTCCTCATTTTGGAGATAAGACTGTAGTCTTATGTCTTTTCTTGATTTTTCGTATGACACATTTGTTCCATTTTCTAGCATTCAAGTTAACCCTGACAAGTTTTTTCTCACATGAATGGATAGTATACCAGATAGAGGATGATTTAAAGTCATGGAATGAATTTTTTTTGGTCAACCCATTTTTCCTCATTTTGGAGATAAGAGTATTGTCTTATATCTTTTCTTGATTTTTCGTGTGACACGTATGTCCCATTTTCTTCCATTAAAGTGATCCCTGACAACTTTTTGTCACACGAACGGATAATCCCATTTTTATTGTCTTCAATTCAAGTGATCCTTCAATTCAAGTGATCTCTGACAAGATAGTACAATCATCTTCAGTCTTTTCTTGTTTCAAAGTATTCTTTATTTGTAGTATAACACACATGCCCCATCTATTTCCATTCAAATAATTCCAGACAACTTTTTCCTCTGTGAATGGATAATATAGGTGATTGACTGACGTTTAAAAAAATACTTGGGCCGTAGAAGAAAAAGTTGTGTGAGGTGATCCACCAAGTCCTCCTCTAGCACATGAGGGGCAACAGTGTTGAAGCATCAGTGAAGGTTCAGATGTTGGGTAGACAACCCCCCCCCCCATCCCCCGCCTCCCCCCTCGCCACACCCCTCTCATTAAGCCCCTCTGCTCTGCTCTCAGACAGTCACTCACCTGTGCCGAAATTATGGCGATCAAAGCAAAATGACTTATAATAAGAGGGACGTGGCCCTGCTTGGTTCTCTCTGTGAAAGAGCTGAATGAAGACGTCATTGCAGAGGAGCATTTTGGGCTTGTATTCATCATTAATAAGAAACATGCACCTTTCTTGCTCATGGATTGAATTTTGAGATCACTAGGCTCAGTTGCACTGTACCCAATGCCCTAGCATGTAGAGCCACATAAAAATAATCTTTCCAGTGGAGTTTAAGTTGTTCCATACTTCATAGATAGTATATAAAAAATATACCATGGAGTTTGTTAAACTGTCTCATTTACTATGTTAAAAACAACATTTGGTCATATAAGACAGAGACTGCAGCACTGCTGACCCCCCTCTACCTTGTACCCCCCCAAGGGAACTTTAAGTTATATATGTCAACCAGATGTAAAGCAGCATCTAATTGTATGATAGAACACTTCAGTCTCTTGAATATATGTTGAAAGCTTCAGCAACTACAACACAATTATGAATTACCTAATTACATGCTCCTTAAACCAGCTGGCACTGTTGCCCCATTCCTGTCACAATCTTCTTCCCACTATTGTATAGTTGATGGATGCTCAGGATTTTGTTTGTTTGCTTTCGTTGTGACAAGGATATGTTTCCTTTAATAATGTAGTGTCAAAATTGCTCTTGCTCAAAATTTCCTTTTGTTTATGGTTAAGATGTTTGCGGCTGGTGGTACACCACATGTCATGACTACAACATTGATGGATCAATCGGTATGAATCCGGACTCTGTAAATCAAGGCTTCAGAATCAGCAACCACACACAGTCTGTGCTGACCTGCAGTATTATTATGCTCATTTTCAAACAATATCATTATTCATCTGAAATAAGAAATAAGAAAGATTTAAAACTTCTAGAATTAAAATGAAGAAATATAAGAATGTACAATTGAAATAAAACATGACAGGAGACAAAAAAAAATGGAAGACAAGAATTAACAAGCTTGCATGTTGAAATAGGCCCCTGATCTCCTGCCATCAAATGAATTTCACCACGCAAACCATCACCTGAAAAACAAACACAGTGTCCCCACCCATACAATCACAATTATCACTTACACTGAGCTATAAAACTTGGAAGATCATGCCAGTGACAAGCAGACAAGGACGTTGAATGAATTTTTGTTCAGGCATGTTGATAATAAAAGCAATATGCTGAACTCCTGGCAGCAAAATCCTGATCGGCAATGAAATTCCAAGTAGTAATTATGCGATAATACAGGAGTGCTTTACTGTGGGATTTTGACAGTGCCGTGCTACAGTTACAGGCAGGAGGCCAAAGGAATGTCTCTCAGCCAATTGCAGCGCACGACTGGAACTGTTATAATAGAACATTGCATTACATCACAATGTGCTCTTTTTTTTCAAATTCCAGTGTGGCAGATATATGCCAGGTGTTTTTCTTTTGATAAACCCTATGAATAGTTCTTTTGTGTCAGTGAAAGGAAAAAATGTGTAGTTTGTGCTTATGGATGAGACCATTCACTTACTGACCAACAAGTCATGTTTGCATAGACCACTGGTCTTATGTCATCAGGTCTGATGGTGCAGACTGCTAATCAAAAAAACTAGTCACCTATGCACATCTGTTTATGTATATGAATATAAATAAGGCATTTTCAGGGATTCCTCCATCCAACTCAACCACACACCCAGGTGGAAGAAGGAAACAATATATACTCTTACTGGAATTCGTTAAAACAAAAGTTCGGGAGAGGTATTTTCAGACAAGCCCTCATTCAAATACCCCTAATCGTCCAATCCGGTTTTTTCTGCAGGTTTTTAATATGGAGAATATAAAATGTGCTATCATATAATAATGTGCCTTGTAAAATAATGTAATAATGTAAAATATTCCTCTGCAACAAAAGCAAGCTGTCATTCACTGGACATGTTTCAGTCAAGTCTGGTCCAGTGGACCTCGTTTTTTTAGCTGATCCAGCTGTAATCTGCATTATTGTCTCACTTAACACTATTTAACAAAATATTTATTCAAATTTCATGCTGCTGCATTTTTATGCAATACATTCGACACTCAAGATATAGAAAGTATGTACATAAAAGATATACTTGATGGTGTGTGTGCGCAAACATCGAGATAAAATAACTTAAACATTATTTGAATGAAACTTTGGAAGTTGCATTAGCATTGATCATGTATTAAGGGTATATGAAACAGACAACCGACAGAAATATGTTAACATGTATCCTTCTGTTGCAATATACATAGTTCCTATAGCCCACATTTGTAGCGAGGAGGTAACAGCTGACACTCATTACAAGTTGTCAAATCCAGAGCAGCATTCACTTCATGGCGCCATCAAGTCTAGTTAAACTAGTGCTTAACTGAAAGGAAAACCTGCACACACTGCGATTTGAGAAACACTGCAGTAGACAGGTTGTGGACTGAGTGAATTTCTCTGTGGTTTCTTATGTGGCGCCGGGAGAGGTGGAGGGAGGAGCAAGCTCCTCAGCTCCTCCCATTGTACTGCTGTCAGTCTCCTGGTTTCCTCCCTCAGCCTGGAGAAGTAACTGGAGCTGCAACAGCAGTAGCCTCGCTAACAGGCAGGCTCACCTGCGAGTGATTTCTAATCAACTCAGCTGTGAGCACTTGCCTTCAATTAGGCCATCTAAAGCACAGCCTAAGAGGCTGAAGGGAGGACTTTTTTGGGATTGCAAGACTCTTTGTGTTTGGATGGCTGTGCTGTTTTTCTGTTTTGCCCTGGTTTTCGGTTTTGCCCTGTTTTGTATTGAGCCCTTTTGTTGGTGTTTTCTTTCCCCAAAAAGGGGATAATAAATGGCCTTTGGCCCTACACACATAAATAAAGCACAATGCCATCCCGGGGAAGGAAGAAGGCCAAGCAGAAGAGCCAGGTGGAGCACCAGAGACTGCTGGGCCCCATCTCCTGGCCCAGCTGGGAGAGGCGAGTGACCTGGGAGGATGTGGAGGCCTGCCCAACAGACTTTCTGGCAGAGCTGCTTTGTCTGGCAGCTGGGGAGGCCTTGCCCACGACCCCATTGATGGACAGGAGGGACCCTTTTGACGCTGTGGCCTGGTCTGCCCCAGGAGGGGAGCCTGGCCCTTCCCCGGGCCCCAAGGTGGATCCTGGGGGGGGGCTGGAGTGGTCCTTTCCGTGGTGCGACTGGTGCGGGGATCCCCACCATTGGTCGGTGTGTCCAGAGCCGGGGTCAGGCTTTTGTGGGAGCTGTGGCCGGGCCGAAGACCATCACTGGCGTGAGTGCCCGGACCCTGAGAACGTGGCCATACACAACTTCCTTCTCCTTAGGACGGAGGAGGAGAGAAGGGCACTCATGCCCTTCCAGGTGTACCCACTGACCCCAGCCGTCCAGCCATCACCAGTCCCTGCCCAGTCACCACAGGGGCCAGAGAGCTCGGTCTGCTCTCCACCGCCCGCCAACCCCGTGGGCCTGCCTGAGACCCAGACCTACTCTCCGCTGCATGCTGACCCAGAGGGCCTGCTCGAGAGCCGGGCCTACTCTCCGCCTGCTGATCCCCCAGGCCTTCCAGGGAGCCTGGCTGGCCCTCCTCTGTCCGTCGACCCAATGGGCCTGGTAGAGGGCCCTGTCTGCTCTCAGTTGCCCGCCACCCCAGCGGGCCTGCCCTGCTCTCTGCCGCCTGCTGACCCGGCAGGCCTGCTCGAGGGCGGGGCCTGCTCTCCGCCGCCTGCTGACCCTGTTGGCCTGCTCGAGGACGGGGCCTGCTCGTCGCTGCCCGCTGACCCTGCGGGCCTGCCCGAGAGCTGGGCCTGCTCTCCGCCCGCCGACCCAGCAGGCCTTCCAGAGAGCCTGGTCTGCTCTCTGCTGCCCGCCGACCCAGCAGGCCTTCCAGAGAGCTTGGCCTGCTCTCTGCTGCCCGCCGACCCAGCAGCCCAGCTCGAGAGCTGGGCCTGCTCTCCGCTGCCTGCTGACCCAGCGGGCCTGCTGGAGGGCCCTGTCTGCCCTCCGCTGACTGAGAGCCTGGCTTACTCTCTGTCTGCAGATCCAGTGAGTCTGCCAGAGAGCTCAGCCTGCTCTCCGCCGCCCACTGACCAGGCAAGCCTTCCTGGGAGCCTGGCCTTCTCTCCCCTGCCTGCTGATCCAACGGGCCTGTTGGAGAGCTGGACCTGTTCTCCGCCTGCTGACCCAGCAGGTCTTCCAGAAGGCCGGGCCTGCTCTCTGCCACCCGCCAACCCAGTGAGCCTGCTCGAGAGCGGGGCCTGCCCTTCGCCGCCTGCTGACCTAGCAGGCCTTCCAGAGGACCTGTCCCGCTCGTCGCCACCCGCCAGTTCAGCGGGTCTGCCAGAGAGCCTGACATGCTCTCCGCCGCCTGCTGACCCAGCAGGCCTTCCAAGGAGCCTGGCCGGCTCTCAGCTGCCCGCCGACCTAGGGGGTTCAGCCTGCCCTTCGCTGCCGGGGAACTGTGCCAGGCTGGGGTTCTGGGCCTCCCCTGAGGGCCTGCCAGGTTTGACAGCCTGCCTGGTCTTTGACCCTGGGGGTGGGGCCAGATGGGCCCAAAATTACACTCTCTCGGCGCAAAGGCATTTCCGCCTCCTCCCTACGGTCTGAAGCCAGGGGGGGGGAATGTGGCGCCGGGAGAGGTGGAGGGAGGAGCAAGCTCCTCAGCTCCTCCCATTGTACTGCTGTCAGTCTCCTGGTTTCCTCCCTCAGCCTGGAGAAGTAACTGGAGCTGCAACAGCAGAGGCCACACTAACAGGCAGGCTCACCTGAGAGTGATTTCTAATCAACTCAGCTGTGAGCACTTGCCTTCAATTAGGCCATCTATTTAAGCACAGCCTAAGAGGCTGAAGGGAGGACTTTTTTGGGATTGCAAGACTCTTTGTGTTTGGATGGCTGTGCTGTTTTTCTGTTTTGCCCTGGTTTTCGGTTTTGCCCTGTTTTGTATTGAGCCCTTTTGTTGGTGTTTTCTTTCCCCAAAAAGGGGATAATAAATGGCCTTTGGCCCTTTTAGTTGAACTTTTTGTTGCGTTTTACCTTCCACTCACCACCCGGCACAGTGGCTACACCTGCCACTTTGTCACACTTAACAGTACCTAATTTGGTAGCAGTACCCACGACATGGGTGTTTCAAGCAGAACGTTTAGAACGTCTTTTGCCCTGTATTTGGCCTTATAGTATCTCTCTTCCTATAAGAACACAGAAAGAGAAACTTCAGCAAGAACACAAATCTGTTGCATTTATCCGACAAGGGTTTATGCATGCACTTTTATCAAACTTGCCATTCGTAGTAAGTGACATGCATCACAAATTAGTACATTCTCTTATTCGGTCATATTTTACATGCAAGTCAAGTGTATGATATTGATATGCATACTTTCTATTCATAATATTGTGGTCTGGTGGGAGTGTTTCATCCTGTTTTTAAGAACGGGGAGGAATGAGATTGCTGTACGTTCCTGTTTTTGTTGTGCCAGTTTGTCTGCTTTCCACCACTCACATTCCAGCGATGTATACAGACCTCTTTTCATCACCTCATTAGTGAATGAATCATTCAGTAAATCAATGCCTGTTACAAGACTGGTGAATTGTTTGGGGAAACATTATCTTAACGTGAACGGGCCTACAGTCCCATGGTAGTTAAAGGGAAAGAATATAAACAAATTCAAAGATTGTTTATGTCTGTGTAGCTTTGTACTGTTTGTTTTCATAAGGCTGTTTCACTATTAATATTATTTTGAATAATACTATTATGTCATCTATAAATAGTATTTTTACTTTGTATGGGGACCTGGACAATTAACTGGAAATTTCATTTGGAGACTTTGTTTCTATAATAAAATGAGATCTTGAGGTCAGCTTAAATTGACCAAACAACATTTTGTCAGAAAATCATTTCATGGAATTACATTTGAATAACAGCACTCACATAATCAGGTGCAGCTCACTCAAGCTATCCAAACGGTCAAGTGCTTTGAAGCTCACAGTATGTTACGCTATCAAAGGCGATAATAAACATGACACAGAGGCACAATTTTGTCACTTTCCTGATGACGGTTTGTTGCTAAACTGTAGGTCATTAGAAGGGCAGAGTTGGGCTGTCAGAGCTGAATTCTATACTGCTTAGGATTCTTTGAAACTCTTCGTTTTTAACAATAGAATGTGATTATAGAATGATTTTTCCACAATGCTTCCAAAAATCATATGTTATAAAGTAAACAACCCATTTAAATGATACATTGTTGCGTTAGACTAGATCCAAATGGATAAGATAGAAAATATTAATTTGTCTGGCAAGTCAGGACATGGGCCTCGTCATTTTGAAAACACCTCCTTATCTGGCGTTTAATAACGGTTTTGCTGTATCCTTAGAACACTTGTGAAGGCTAGGGGCTTCATTTATAAAACGTTGTGTACTTTTGTAACTAAATAGTTATGCAAAAAACCAAAGAGTTTGTGCATGCAAAAACTAATTAATGGGGGTGCCACCACTAAGCCCCCTTGATGGTGACGATTATTGGAGTTGATTTCCAACAATACTATTCATTTATATGTACCAATCATGAAATGGACCTTACCATCGGGCAACCACATTTGTCAGTGTCTTTTGTAAATCAATTGCACATTTAATGAATGTAAATTCTTATGATTTATGTACACACACTTGCACACTGATGGGGACCTGATTGCAATGTGAGTGCGCTCGATTGCACCGATTGCATTGGGAAACCGGTCATTGCTGCAAATTGCTTTTTGATGTTTGCCTGCTCACCGGCTGTATAGGAGAGTCAGATGTACCTCGAGCTCAGATGAATGAGGCTATCCGTTACTCTTGGTATGACATGACCGAGTGAGGGCTGGTCTGCTATTTCCCACTGGAGCGTCCTGTAGCCAGGAGCCCCAGAGCCCTAGGATCTGTAGATGGGCAGGTATCGGCTACTTGAAACATAGGGCAGTCCAGTGCCGGCCCCAGTTCAGCACAGAGTTCCAAGACCACAGCCCATGTTAAGCGAAGCTGAATCACAAACCAGTCATCATACTGGGCGAAAAAGTTGGAACGGTCCCCGATTACACGTTCCCGTCTCACCATACCATTCACAATATCCTCTAGCAGTGCCAAGGCAGCCATGGTCATGCTGTCTTGCTATCGTCGCAGGCTTTAGGTCTATTTTATATAAACAAAATAAATTGATGAATAATGCACTGATTGATCAAATTTGTTCCTTTAATGTATCATTTATGATTACAATTCACAATGTGATCCTAATTAATCATGAGGAATAGTGTGTCACTAGTGTGTGCCATTCAGAGCAAATACAGTGGGGCAAAAAAGTATTTAGTAAGCCACCAATTGTGCAAGTTCTCCCACTTAAAGATGAGAGGCCTGTAATTTTCATCATAGGTACACTTCAACTATGAGAGACAGAATGAGAAAAGAAAAATCACATTGTCTGATTTTAAGAATTTATTTGCAAATTATGGTGGAAAAATAAGTATTTGATCAATAACAAAAGTTCATCTCAATACTTTGTTAGACACCCTTTATTGGCAATGACAGAGGTCAAACGTTTTCTGCAAGTATTCACAAGGTTTTCACACACTGTTGCTGGTATTTTGGCCCATTCCTCCATGCAGATCTCCTCTAGAGCAGTGATGTTTTGGGGCTGTCGCTGGGCAACATGGACTTTCAACTCCCTCCAAAGATTTTCTATGGGGTTGAGATCTGGAGACTGGCTAGGCCACTCCAGGACCTTGAAATGCTTCTTACGAAGCCACTTCTTCGTTGCCCGGGCGGTGTGTTTGGGATCACTGTCATGCTGAAAGACCCAGTCACGTTTCATCTTCAATGCCCTTGCTGATGGAAGGAGGTTTTCACTCAAAATCTCAAAATACATGGCCCCATTCATTCTTTCCTTTACACGGATCGGTCGTCCTGGTCCCTCTGCAGAAAAACAGCCCCAAAGCATGATGCTTCCACCCCCATGCTTCACAGTAGGTATGATGTTCTTTGGATGTAACTCAGCATTCTTTCTCCTCCAAATACGACAAGTTGAGTTTTTACCAAAAAGTTCTATTTTGGTTTCATCAGACCATATGACATTCTCCCAATCCTCTTCTGGATCACCCAAATGCTCTCTAGCAAACTTCAGATGGGCCTGGACATGTACTGGCTTCAGCAGGGGGACACATCTGGCACTGCAGGATTTGAGTCCCTGGCGACATAGTGTGTCACTGATGGTAGCCTTTGTTACTTTGGTCCCAGCTCTCTGCAGGTCATTCACTAGGTCCCCCCATGTGGTTCTGGGATTTTTGCTCACTGTTCTTGTGATCATTTTGACCCCACAGGGTGAGATCTTGCGTGGAGCCCCAGCTCGAGGGAGATTATCAGTGGTCTTGTATGTCTTCCATTTTCTAATAATTGCTCCTACAGTTGATTTCTTCACACCAAGCTGCTTACCTATTGCAGATTCTGTCTTCCCAGCCTGGTGTCCTTTGACAGCTCTTTGGTCTTGGCCATAGTGGAGTTTGGCATGTGACTGTTTGAGGTTGTGGACAGGTGTCTCTTATACTGATAACGAGGTCAAACAGGTGCCATTAATCCAGGTAATGAGTGGAGGACAGAGGAGCCTCTTAAAGAAGAAGTTACAGGTCTGTGAAAGCCAGAAATCTTGCTTGTTTATAGGTGACCAAATACTTATTTTACCGAGGAATTTACCAATTAATTCATTAAAAATCCTACAATATGATTTCCTGGATCTTTCCCCCATTCTGTCTCTCATAGTTGAAGTGTACCTATTATGAAAATTACAGGCCTCTCTTATCTTTTTAAGTGGGAGAACTTGCACAATTTGTGGCTGACTAAATACTTTTTTGCCCCACTGTATACTTTTTTGCCCTAAACGTGCATATATCTAATCAAAACAGTAGAAATGTGTTCCCCTGACCCATAATGCTCTGTTCTGTCCTCTGAAAAAAAAAAACATATCAAATTAGTAACGCTAATCATTTTCCAGTGCTTCCCTATTCATCCAATCGTTCTGGCTGGTGTATTTGTGCTGGTTAGCAAGCGGAATCGTGTTCATCATCAGTCAAGTTGTAAGGATGTGAACACCAAGACTAGATAATAGCTTTTACTAAAGCTTTTTTCCTGTGATACCAGCTTTTAGCCGCCAATCACACACTTAGCACCAGAGTACAATATTGAATAAACAAGACTATCAAAACAATCAGAAAAAAATTATATTAACAAAAGAAATGTGCTCATCATTTTCTTTAATGGCAATCACGACATAAGGACATGTGCATCATGAAAATAAATTAGGCTTTGTTTAGAGACTGGAGCCCAAAGTCCCATGTTTCTCAGATGCCCCCTGATAGGGGGATTCCAAAAATAAAAATTGTTGATTGGAATCATTGTGAAATCACATGTCATTCAGTTCCAGACTGCTGAGTAGTAAAGCAGTAAGTTTATAAAAAGAGGTGCACGTCCTTGTGTAACTTGCTGAGAAATCCCCTTCCTTCCAGCATATGGCAAATATTGAAGCTGCCCTTGCTGCTAGTTAACTGTAGTTAATGAATAATATAATGCTTAAAGTAGATGCAAGTATTACAGAGAATTAATGGGCCTGAATTCAACAGAAATTTTTCTTCAACTTAGTCCATAACTAATTTAGTGAATTACTTGTTGAAGAACTTGGGGAAAAAATTTAAAAAACAATTGTGTTTACTAGGGAACCAAAGTTAATATATCTGCTGAATCTAGGCCTATGTTTTTACGCAGTCTATAATGCACTTTGTATTAAAGTCTGAATGAGCGTTATTTATACACAGTTTGATGTTTTTTAAAAGTTTGGAATTGTGTAAAGTTTTAGACAAAGGTCATCATGCACTGTGGCTTGGATGTACTGCAATACAGGGAAAATGAAAAGGTAAGTATACCTAGTCTCTACAGTGGGGGCCACCAAGAAGCAAACCGAAAATACTGGCAGAGCAGATGACATATAGACTCAGTCCTAGGATGTATCCCTTTCTCTTTAATGTTTAAAAGCAAGTTTTAACAATTGTTTTTGATAACCAGTGTTATCAATTTCAAAAGCCCCTGAATACACTGTCATATGCACCATGCAATGAAAACCTTCAGAAATACTCGTGTGTGTAAGTACATTATCTTTTGAATACTGAGGATTAACAGCAAAATATAAATCCAGGCTTTTACATAGATGCTGTCTAGTGTACATCTGTACATGTAATAATTATAAAACATCTTTAAACACACAACAGCTATAAACATACAGCATCACTGGCATTTTCTACATCACTGTTGGTCACCATTTGGCTTCTTAATACTGGTGAAATTAGACCTGCATGTATGAGAACATGTTTAGTTTGCAATTCAACGCAGGGCTCATATCAAAATCAGCAGACCACACTGTCAATTGACACAAAAAAAAAAATGTACAAGAATACAAACAGGCATCTCATTCTCCACTGAACAACGCAAAAATACAATCATTTTGTTCTGAGATGGTAAATCATGATTACAGAATGCCTGACACATTTTACATGTCAATACATGTACACAAACACATGCATACATGAGGACTTGAGAAAGCAAAGGCCAGCAGTTTCGATTCTCAACACAGCACCCCCTCCTCCTGCCAATAAAATCTGCACCTTCAACATTACGAACCATAGTAACATATCCTGATTATGTTATTGGACAAGACACATTTAAATATTAAAATGTGATATTATCTTCATTTGTAATTCTTACCATTTTTCATGGGAAAATAGCTTAAAAAGGCAAAAATTACTGTCAGAAACTTTGGATGATAAAAAAAAAACAATTTTATTTCAGTTATTGTTTCTCAAGTAAAAAGAAAGTAGTATCTCACATATTATGTACTCTTTATTGCTTGGCAAAGCCATAATAATCTGACTCCAGCCCAACAAATGGGCACCCAAGCAGTTCTGATTTTTTCTCCAAATTTTTAACCATAGTGTGAATTTCTCATAAATTACATCAAATAGCCCTAAATTGCAGTAAGTATCTGCATACCGGATAACAACATATTCCAGTTAAGCACATATGCCTGTAATGCAGAATATCGTATATCATATGGTCCTGATCTTTATTTTTATTGTCCGATATTCCAGATAACTGCGCTGGGTACTTTGATCATTTTCTATGGTTTGTGCACACGCATACTAAAGCAGTTCCAAGGTCCTGGGGGGTTATGACCAATTAACAGCTTGTTAAGATTCTGGGGTTGCAGTTGTGGTTGGGACAAAAACCAGCATACACAGTGGGCCCCCAGGACCGACGTTAGGAACCACTGAAATGAGGTATGATAAACCCAGTTAGGGTGGAGCTTCACTCAGCTGTCAATCACTGATGACAGTGACTGTTTGAACCTATCAGAAATGCAGTATGAACCAATCTCCAGCCAATGCCATTACTGGTCCAAACCATTGAGTTGGTTCAAAGAAGCCACACTCACCCTTGCAACTCTACAGCCTAAAGTTAAAGCATTCTGAAAGACTGACGGCCCAGTTAGAAATGAAGAATCAACAAAGTGTTGCATTTCTCTTTCTTTGAAAGATTAATATGAGTGAAGTGCAAGTACATGGGATCCTTTTTAGATACAATCCCCTTTTCTCATTCAGTATGGTCTCTCATGGTCCTTTGACAAAAAAAATCTGTAATGCCGCTAATATCAAGTGTTTGTGGGGCAACAGGAGTATAAGTGCAGTGAGGCTATATAGCACACAAGGTCAAAGTGAATTTTCTATTAACAGCCTGATAGCAAGCAATGCAGTAGAGGAGTACATTGTAACACAAAGCTATCAAAAATATGCGTGGCACTTTCCTAAAATACAATCTACCTCTCTTAATACTGCTGGTAGTATTAAGAAAGAACTTCAATGAAACCACATAAAAGCCATCATATGAAAGTTCTTCTCAATGCCTCACAGACAAAAGAAATTTGCATTGGTTTAAAACACTGTAAAAAGTTAAGAAACACTGTCAGGTGCCCAACTGCAACCAAGAGACCATTCACAGGACTAACATCTGTAACATTTACATTGTGCTTGACTAAGAAATACAATAAATTAAATATTATTTACAATGTAAAATAGAAATATGCTTTGCTGCTTGTTTAGGACATTTCACTTTGTGGGGTTCCATTTCCCCTTTAAAGCTATGAAATACATTACAAAACATTCCCAAAAAACAAACAAAAAGAAAAAAAACTAAAAATTTCAAAAAAAAATATTCACCATTTTGGGAAACTACTCTTAATATCTTAGATACAAAAAAACTGCAGTTTTGTGGTATTTACAGCAATTTCTCTTAATAGAAATGTAATTCCGTACAAAGCATGATTAAATTGACCATGAAAATGTAAATTAATGCAACTCAATTATGTATGCCAGACCTGATTGTGAATTATGAACTACTTACACATGTCGTTACTAAAAGCTACTTTTGAAGAGAAAAGACTGAGGGCCAAATTTACTGAGGAATAGTTGCAGCACAAAAATATTTGCGATATAGCGATGCTTTTGTAGTCACAAACACCAAAATATTAATGTCCGATTTACTAAGATTTGCTCTAATTACGCAATTAAAAAAATTAAATGCCCTCATGTCATAATTTTTCAGTAGGACAAGCCCATAAAAAAGGTCAGACATGACATGCTTACACATCCAGAAGGTGACACGAAATGGATATGGGGCAACCAGGCGCAAATAGTGAGGGAACCTCAAGAAAAACAAAACCTAAATTTACCGATTTACCGATATTTACAGGTAATAGATGTAACGACCAACAAGGCAAAGCTTCAAAATGCCGTATTTCAGCATAGGAATTAAACACCACTCGAGAAGAGAAAGTTTTGGAGTGACATCATATTCCAAATTAATGTATTAGGTATAGGGCTAACAAAAGAAACAGCGTAGGAAGTATAGAAAATATGACATGAAGTCAGGCAGCATACAAAAATCTTTCCCACAACATAAGGGCAAAAAACACAGCTGGTGGTCTAACAACAGGAAGACTATAAACACTGATTGGAATAAGGTTATCACAGCGCAGCTAACACATTCCGATCTCACCGTTGTAGATAGAGCTATGCCTGAAAATATAAGCTGCCATGACTTTAACCACGGTACTATGCAACAACATTTGTGGTTACTTGTTTTCCGTCGCACAAAACCAGTACATTCATGGAATATGTGTGTTTTCTATTTCTGAACACTTGCTCATTGTATGATGGAACAACGCACCTGTAATCCATGCAACTACACTCCACACTTTTAAAACATCCAGCATCACCACAGCCGACAGAGAATTTGATCTTTGGGTGCCTGGCTCAAGTTCCTGCAGTAGCGCGATTATCCTGTGACTGTGTAGCCTGTGTAATGTCACGTCAATATTTGCTGTTAGGTTAACCGAAAGAAAGTTCTTGGATGGCACAAAGTTTCCGTCTGCTTTCAGAAGTCATAAAAATTCCCACGTAAAGACGGGAGTCGCAGTTACTATAAATACCGACGTATTAGCAGCTGCTTTTACGCCTGAAAAACAGTTGCAATCCTTTGGTAAATCTGTCCAACAACAGTACATTTTACATCTTCCTATTAGTGGATTGTAGTACTCTGTGATCATGACTCTCATTATCACAAAGAAATTCTCAAGAAAAGAGTCCAAATGCTGCCAGTTTGTAAGACCTGTTATACAACTGTGAAAAACCTGAAGGTTCACGCAAATGAAGACTGACACAATTTGGAGCATCTTCGTAACACCTTTCTGCCCAAGCTGAAGTAACAGAAGGGTGCGAAAAGTATAAACTTAAAATACATGGCATATATAAGCTGTCCTAAGCAGGTCCTTTCATATAGTTTCAGTAGTCTTCAAATAAAAGTAAAGGACACCATGTTCAGTGGACTGGTATTATGTTGCATTCAAATAGCTATTATAACAGAACTAGCTACCAGTATTTGGATACAAATCGATTGTACTTATACACCATCAAATTTTCACTAATAAATTGGTTGAAACAACATATCAACTTACATATAGTATTATTAGGCTGGATGTTCAATTGTACCTAAACAAAGTGCACAGTTAACGTCCACTGAAAACAATGTTACAAAAATAAATAAATGAGCCCTCTAGTTCCACAAAATAGGCTATGTTATATATCCCCTCATCAGAATGGCTAAAGATTTTAACACCTAAATTGGTTATTGGCTCTCATTCTCATAACTTTGTCTCATAACACTCCCCCCTGACCTAAAAGCATTTGGTATGACACAGAAGGAGGGTGGACAGTAACCGTTTCACATCCCAAAAAAAAGAAGAAGAGGAGAAAACCAGGAGCAAAAGTTTTTTTCAAAAAACATCTTGTCTTGAATTGTTTCTTTTTTTGAAAACAAAGTTTGATATTTTTATTCTTAAAAACCTTTGGAATGTCCTGGTTTCTTTCTTTCCCAACTCCAACGGGTTTTTTCTTCAACGGGTTTGCTTCAGGTTACTTCTGTTCTGTCTTATGTTTCCTTTTCTTGGTTGAAGTCAAGCGTCTCTGTCTCCATGACGATTCAGGTTATACTTCCAGGATCTCCTCTGCCGTACCCCCGCAGCGCAGGCGGTAGCGGCCTGTCCTCCAGTTTATTGTGGGGTCCCAAAGCGCTGAGAGGAAGATCCGTATCGTCATGGACTCTCTGATGAACCAGGCTACGGCGTAGTCCAGCTTGGAGAAGCATGGCGGCCCGCCCTGTGGAGGCAGGGTGGATGGGGGGAGGGAGAGAAATGGACGGGGGAAGGGAAGACAGTCATGAAGAATGTACATTGTCTCCCTTTCAAACAGATGTACAGCTTTTTAACTATATCTAGCTGAGTGACACCCTTGTGCTTCAGCTCCCCTGTCAGTGATTGGCATTTATAGACTCTTGGCACACAGCTGAGCTCACATAATTTTCCCCCATAATCAGAAGAATTTGCATTACAGCCTGTTCCTCAAAGCAAAGCTGGAAGCCAGTAGTGGATGACAGACAACGCCCTGGTGTCCAGTTACGGAAAGCTAATTGTGGTTTTAGCCAGCCAGGGAACTCACCCAGAGTGCACACAACAAAGCAACCCTTACCTGGACCCCTCGCAGCTGAATGTAGTCGGAGATGAACCAGGCCAGGCAGTGGCACAGGAAGAAGACCATAATGTCCCAGTGGAAGACGTGTTGCGCTGCCCAGCCGATAATGAGGCTCGCCACAAAACACTCGGAGATGGGCTCGCAGACAGTGCCTGGGAGCATGTTGATGCGCAGTTTGGCCCACCTAGACAGACCAATGAATTAAAACACGACTGGCAAGACACACACACTTCAGAGCTGAAAAACAAACATGCTTCAATTCATATAAGCTAAGCTCTTAAGGACAAAATGCTTATAATTCAATACAACCATATATACATATAAAAAATGTACTCAACTTTCACACCCCCCCCCCCCCCCCCCCCCCCCCCCCCCCCCAACATATTCTATATTGTATACAGCTATCAGGTATTGGTCCAGCACAACATGTGCTATTCGTACCTGCTGCCCGATGTTTATGGCATTTTTCTCTTGAGAGACAATGATACCATGAAACGTAAGTTATACCTGATCATGCGAGACTGGAACTGTGCGATCGAGTATGACCCAGAGTTCTGCATTGCTACCTGCGTTGCCATGGAAAATTTCCATCCCCTGAGACCAAAGACACATGCGAAACGTATCATCAGAGAATCTAATAAAATACAACATAATTTTTTTTTTCTCTGGGAATAATTAAGTAGTTTACTGACAAAAAAACACATATTTCCCCACGATTCATGAGAGCTTCAAGAAGCTCAAATGTAACTTAAAAGAAATGTACTTTAGTTCTCGTAATAAAATCCTATATAATTAATATCTTAAGAAGAGTTCTGAGGAAATTACAATCACAATTTTGATAAACCTAGTGACATAAGAGGAAGACAATAGTTTGTCATCCTTTCCAAAAGACACAAACAAATCAGAAAGATATTTGAACTTTCCACACAAATACATTTATTTGATTAGTCATTCCTTACATATAGAGAATATTCAAAATGCTGCAGGGGGAAAAGTAAATACATGCCATCAAAGTTCATTCGAGTGGTTCTGCTTGATGAGCCAATATGAATCTGGAACTATTTGCTATTGCTTAATCTTGTATCCAATGGCACACAGGACCAGCAATCCAAATTCAAACAGAAATACCCCTTTGAAAACAGCTACTGCAGGAAATGTTTGATACTACCAGCTTTAAGCTACTTTTACCAATCTAGCAATCTTAAATGTTACCACATAGCAGCTTCCTGAACTTTGATATGACTACCGTGAGAATACACCAAGTCATAATTTCACACCATCTGTTAGGCTTTAGTCTCCTGCATCAACTTCAAGCATCATTTCACCGATTCACCCATTAGCCTCAACAGACTCCCTGGTGTAAGTGTGGACCCTCTTCAAAGATCTTGGGTGAGAGATGGTTAAACACAATAAAGCTAGCATCTCAAAACCACAGAAAACTGACATGTTTTATGAGCGAGAGGTTAAAAACATGAGCGGATTTTCTTTCCTGTTGAATTCACATACAATCTACGGCACAAAGTTGGGCCTTTTGCTGCTGAAATGGGACACGGTTGTTGTGGAAGAAACGTGGCTGGAACCCGATGGAACAGCGTCAGGGCTCCACCCACCTACCTATCTGCGATGGCCTTGGCCATGAAGTAATCCTCAGCGATGTACTGGGCGAAGGCAATCAGCCCACCGGCCTGGTCAAGGACGTCCTTCCTCATCAGGCAGGACATGCCCGTCACACACTTGAACCCCGTCACGTTGGCCGAGACATAGGAGCGCGGGTGGGATGTCCCGAAGTACACCTGGGAAAAATTCACATTCACACAGAGTCTACTGAGAATCATACTTAGTGTGTAAATAAAAAAAACAGGCAAATCAAACAGAAATACAATAAAAGCTAAGTTGTAATTGAGAGACCACTGAAGAACGCAATAAATACATCTGAGACCGGATTTCCAAACCACTTGCAAGGTGAAACAGGCATACATACAATACTGCCACCCGCCCCTGGGTACCATCACTCCGTGTACATAGAATGTAATAAAATCGGCGAAATTCTGATGAAAAACTTGAATTATGAATTATGCAGATAAATCTGTAGTCACTGCCACATAAAATTTATCATGGATGACTTCATTAAATGAATTTTCTGTTGCCTGGGGAAGGCAGGTCTGAACGTTAGATTAAGTATGATAGTACTGACACAGCTGCTGTGATTTGTATGGATGAAGACATCTTTGGAATCGATGATCACAAATTTGAGAGAAGTGTTTTCCTTCTAAGAGGAAAAACCTCTTGGTGCCTCTAAGCTACCGATATTGATCATCATAAAAAGTGAAATAGAACCATATAATCACAAACAAGCTACTCCTGCAACAAGGAAGTGTCTCTCCGCTCTAAATGTCCTTACAAATTTAAATTTGAGCTGAGATATCACAGCACACGTTCCCAGGTCACTATCCCTCAGCTCTGAAATAATCACTCCTGGTTTTCTATGCTAGGTGGTCCACACTATCACAACACATGAATGGCTTTAAATAGTGGTATCAATAAAAAAAACCCATGATACAAACATAATAAATGTGATGATAAATCAACAGCTTTAACAGGCAAATCTTTCCCAATACATGTGGCAATTTAAAGCAGTCTCAGTACACCCCCCATGTTCATTTGCCCAATGGAAGAGAGACACAAGAGAGAATCGAGACCAAAAAAGGACAGCCTGATGAGCTTTCTCTTCTGTCTTTGTACAGAACTGGACATATATAGATATGCTGACCATTCTACTAACAAGAGGAAATCTGTGTTTTTTTAGCACTTAGTAGCTCTTCCCCAAACCACTCTTAATACCTGACATTTACATTTTGTTAAATGACCACTAGGAAGATTCTTCCATATGCAAAGTCTTTTTTCATCAGTTAAACAAGATATTTTGTTGAACCAATAAAAAAAATATATATGCAATCTACATCTACATTCGACCTTAAACTGGAGACCATTTTTGACACGTCATACAATCAAATACACAGATTTTAACATTTCAGATGCGACTGCTACTTCTTTCAATCATATGACAAGTGTAGTTGGAAGGGACTAGAAACTGCAAAGAAAGACCTTTGTAGCACAAAAAAAGTAATACAGTGTCCTGTAAAATCATTCAGCCCACTTTCATATTCTGTTGTTTCACTACACAGTTAACAGTTAGAAAACCATCAGTCAATTCATTTATGATTATGGGAATATGTAGTTTTGCAGAGCATAAACATTTACCTGTTTAAAAATGTTATATGTGTATTTTAAAGGGTAACATGTCTGAATAGTTTATACTAGGGATGTTAGCAGTTAATAGGTTAACTGTTAATCATTCAGAGATTAACGCTGATCGATAATTTTAGTTAAATTTCAATAAAAAAAAATTGATAAATAATGTGGCTGTGACATTTTGTCACTCATCAACTACTGAGAAAATGATCAACACCCAAATGTGAAAACCTAACATGTTAATGTTAAATTTAACACTTTGGAGAAGCACTTTAAGCAGCAACTTTTTTCTTGCAAGCTGGAAATGCTCTGTTACATGGCAGTGATGAAGCAAGCATAACGAAACAGCATATAGGAATATGGGAATGCTATTTTGTGTGGAGTCTCATGGCACATTCTGTTCAGGCCAAACAGGCTTTAAGTTTGTTTTGTTTGTTTGCAGCCTCTATTTCTCATTTTTCAGTCTGAATCCGTATAGTTTTTTAAAAAATTTTTGTCAAGCACATTTCTCAGTCAGTGAATCTGTGTTTGTGTATTTTTATAGTTATGACCTTAATGCACATTGAAAATTATTTTAGGGGCATGTTTTAATAAAACATCTCTTATATAGTCCTACACAACCTATTTATTGATAGGCCACTTTTGAGTCATTCGTTTTATAGGCTATAATCAATATTTATCAGTTAAACGTTAGACGTTAATAATCGATTAACAGGTTAACACGACATCCCTAGTTTATACCTTAAATTTTGATGTCCCCAAAGATAATGCAACACTTTCCCTTTGTAACATTTTGCAAAGTAAATCCACACAGCCATGAATCCACAAATAATCTATAATTAACAACACTTGGGCTGCTGAAAGGTCGTTCAGGTCTCAGACACAAACAACAAAACATTAAAAAATAACAACAGTTGTTTACATCATCTCACCTGTTCTAACGTTGCAGCAAAGCCTTGTCTGTCTGCCACATATGGGAGGCCGTGCACAAGCCCCACCTTCTCTGTCATCTGATTGGTCATATCAGTGAGGGTGTCTGGTTTAACTGTAAAGTGATAATGACAAAAGTATTCTTGACTAAAATATTTTGTATATGGTTAATGGTTATAATGGTTTAGTGAGATAATTTTTACATACTACATCATATTGTGACCACAAATTACAGTGTTCCTTTTTCTTGATACATATTATTTCCTAATTGCACTGAACACAATTGAATTGATTCAGAATGTTAAGAGAAACAAGTCTGTATCCTATTTTGGCACAGAACACCGAGTACCATCAGCTGGTATTCATTTGGACTTGCACAGGTCTACTCCACTGTTTTAAAAGTAAAACCAAGCCTTCCAGGTGGCCGTGCAACTTGAATATAAAACTGGTATTAAACTGGCATTACTGACCCTCCTCTTTCAAAGACAAAGAAGAAAAATGCACATTTTTAGGCTTAAACCATACCCCGTATACCGCTGTCACAGATCCACACCAGGTTGTACTTAGCCCCTTCATATCCTGGCATTAGGTTGTTTATTTTTGGATTGATCCCAACTTTCTTTCCTCCTGAAATGTATAAAACAAGTTTTTTAATGATGGTCTCGCCCTTCAATGCATTCATACTGCCTTTTGGAGCAAATGCACAGCTGGAGGTTCTTTCAAACCTATTTACTTCACAGCTCAATACCCTTTTAGATCTGGTGGATCCACAGACGGATACACGGGACTGACTGTTCCAAACTTGGCTACATCAATAAAAACAAGTATCGCAATGAGGGTTATTGATTGGATAATCAAGTTGCCCAAGTTCCTTTCAACCACTGAAAGATCCATCATGATTTTGGGTCTAACAAACTCTTACACTCTTATCTCTCTACTCTTTACTCAGCTGTGCAATCTTAATTTTACGCTGAGATTGTGTATTGTTTTCCTCCAGAATGATAATTAATGAATTTTAAAATTTCCAGCTTCAGCTGAGTGAATAGTCTGATTTTCTGAACTCACCAAATTAGGCACTTGAACAATTTTTTTAATGTCTGGTTGAATGCGATGCCACAATACATTTTATACACACACACATAAATATATATATGTATATATATAAACCATAAATACAGCAACATTGTATATTTTAGTACATTTAGTGCTTACAGTGTTAAAAGAAAACAGTTTTAGAAATGCCAATTTGTCCTTACCAATGAATAGTCTGGCATCTACATTAGGATATTTTCCAAGCAGTTTTTTGCAGACATCAACAGCTGGATCATCGTGATCTTGGACACAAAGGAGAATTTCATACTGCAGAGACAGAAAAAGTAGGGCACCGTTACCCATGCATTTTAACATCACATTAAAGTAAACTGTGGACATGAAACACGTTAACCACCGTGACTGACTCATTTCCAGGAGTTCATATCTACACGCAGGCCAAACCCCACATCGTAGACACCATCCAGCAATTAGAGAACATTTTACACTGTTTTAATGCCACCTTTTCCATACCCATGATGGATTGTATTTGTTCCTTGTTGTGTTAAAATATCTAATAAAATATTGTTTGCAATAAAAATGTCAATTTAAAAAACTTTTATTGCGAGTCTGAAAGGAATATGTGGAAAATAAGGAAAAGTTCAGTTCGGTTTTGATTTGACTTTCATTTGTGCTGCGTCAACATTGCATTGAGCGAGTACGTGTGATTCAGGGGGGATTAATTAATGCTGTAATACTCATGAAATTCTACTGCCAGCTGGCTTCACAAGGAGAGTTCCTGGTTCGAGTCTGACAGGCTCCATGCCGAGACAAAGGACTGATGCAGAAATATATGGAAGAATGTATGGAATGACCGCGGTAGGCAGGCGATTGTTGAAGCCAGCTTTAACAGACTAAAACAACAAGCGCGGCACACAGGACGTAGGCTAGTTCACTCTGCTGCGCTCATGGCACTCTCACCTTTCCTTGGTTTGTTTTTGGAAAGGTCTCATACTGTAGAACGAAGACACACTCAGGCCTTCACACTTCAACTGTTTATGACTGAATGCCATTGTTGGAATATGCACTTAAAATAAACATGCTCAAAAGGCGAACACACCCCTATGCAAACAAAGCAATAACCGTTTCCAGTAACTAATCCCAAATACTAAATAAAATGTCGTCTTATTAGGACTGGTTAAATATTTACTTGAAAAAATATTTTTGCAATCGTGGCAGTTTTAATCAGTTTGTATATGACATTGACAGTAAAACAATTGTTCGACAATTGATCTAGTATACCGAGGTTCTTGTGACAGGAGTTTGTTCCGGATATCTCTGAAATTCAGTTATTGACTCTGACAGTTTGACAGCAGGAGTGACATGTTCAGATGTGTTCTCTTTATGAATACCTACATAAGCTGCAAAGAATCCTGAGTGCATAAATGTGAGACTGAACACTGAGTCTTTAATACTTGTTTGTCACTGGGTGAATTGCATGGTGCCCTGCCCTCAGTAAAGATGGCCAGGTTTGCTGCAGTGGCTGCCCAATGTTCCCAGCAAGCAGTGCAACAACATGCCACAGTATAATTTGGGACAGATGCCTCACCACTACTTGGAGACAACATCGTCAGATTTAAGAAACAATTTTCAAAATTTCCCCTTTCTACATGGGAACTTAACAGGTGCTTTAAGCCCTAATATGCCCACAATATTTATGAAAAATCCAATACACAGCAATAACTCTTGCATTGTTGAAAATGTTTTTTCACTTGAGTTTACTACAATCAGAAAGTTAAATAACCAAGTCCTTTTTGGGTCGACAATGTTTACAGCTGCCCCTGGGAGGCATAACAAAGAGTCAAGACAAAAAATCATCAAATATATTCTTAAGGAACTTAGTTATAAAAGGTGATTGCTTTAACGTCAAAAGGTTTTAACATGACTATCATAGGGCATGTGATGGAAAATTTTCTCAGAATGCCATATCTATTTCCAAATTTTTCCATTTTGCATGGAAAATGGAAAGACATTAAATGGTACTGTGCTGATGACACAGGAGCACAGAAGTAGCCCTTCCAGAACATTCTTCTCAACCCCGTTCCATTTCAGCACAGAACAATTCCACAACATGGACAAGATAAGAATTATGGTGCAATACATACTTCAGGGTTTTCCGTGTATTAAGCAGTTTTTTTAATTGCCTAAAGAGAAATGCGAAAATGTGAAACCAATTTTGATTATTAAAAAATGTGAATTAATCCCCAGCAGTCACTGTGGGATGCACTTATATGGCCACATCATGTCTCAAACTTAATGTGACTGATATAGTCATGCTTTGTCTTGACTGGATGAAAAACCACAGAGACTGGCTACGCTGAGTAAATCATAGAAGCTAGTATGTAGGTGTGAGAGTAGACTCTTTCCGTAAGTGCATGTGCGTATGTGTGATTTAATCAACGAAAAACATTCCTCGGTTAGCTAACAATCTCAAGTACACAAGATGCTGTTATTTTCAGCCACTTCTTCAACGCAAAAGAATAGACTTTCAACTTAATTCTATTGACAGCCTCTCAAAAGCCGAGGAAAGCCCTATAGTATGTATGAATTATTTTGAAAGCAGGAACGCAAAAAAAAAAAAAGATTTATGTGGAAGCCCTCTCGGATCCCAAAAGGCAAGTTCTGGTTTGTGGTAGTGTGTTCAGGTCTGCATAAATAATATTTCACAATTTTACTGTTTTATATTTTTATTATTGCAAATTTAGAGAACTACCTATTTTGCTTCATGTATTCATGTACTTGCAACTAGCTACCCAAATCTTTTCATTTTGTAATTTTAAATTACATTCTTGTCACATGCACTTATTAAAATCCTTCTTCCTCCTTCTCTTCACTACCAGTCTATAAAAAGTCACTTATCCAAACACTGTTTTTCAAAGTATCGCTTATTCAACATTAGCAAGGCTAGGTAAATGACATTTACCCAAACTTCAATTTTTTTGTGTTAGCTAAAGCTTATTACGCTTCATGCAAACGTAAGCTAATGGATTCCGGCTGACAAAAACAGACCCCTGAAACAGGGCCAAGCCTCCTGAGGCACGAAGGGCATCCCTCGTCCACGGTCAATATCGTTGTAGAACGTGGCGGTTTCAGCTCTGACTTGGCCTTCCACAATTACTTCTTTGAAGACCTAATTGGTGAGTCCGTTTCACAAATTCCCTTTGATTTTGGAAATGTTTTCCTCTCACTCGTTAAGATAAAGAAGGAGTTCTAAGACGGTATAGTGGCCAGATCAGCATTCTTCTTAATGGTTACTCCTGATTGCAGGAAGCATAGCAGTGGGAGGGGTGGGTCACCTGGGGCTGAATTCAGGCAGTGTCAATACACAGATATTACTTCAAACAACTTCCAAAACCTGCTTCTTTTCAAACAGCTTTGAACTTAAAATCATACATTTGAACTCAACTCAGTGTTGTTTCAAAATAATGACAAGTGGAATGAAAAATGTGTGCCTTCATCCCATAAAAGAATCAGTATTAGCAATAGGAACTTTTATTACTGCTTGAACATTTAACTATACACACAATTACATTACATACATTATAAATCTGCTCAATGGTCACATAATGTATAAAAATGTCTTCAGATATGCGTATGCAGCCATATACATATCCGTAATTGCTTTCTTACATTTGCTTGCACAGTGTTGTAGCACTGTGAGATTGTGGAATTGTAGCCAGCATTACATTGCAGCTCTAGTAAATCCAAATCAATCACAAATATTCAAACGCAATGAATAGTCCCCTGTAGTGTACAAGGGGAGCAAATCTTACTCTTACAATACTTTGAAGCAACGGTTCTCAAGCTCAGTGTATTTCCCTGTGTATTCTAGTTTTCATTACAAGCACACTTGCAACCCCTGACTTATAACAAGCTTTTATTTGCTCATGAGAGACAGTTGCGAGGGATGAGTAACCCTTTCGTGCCTCATTCCGCCAGTGCAGGCCCCTTTTTCACATTCCAGAGCAGGTAAAGTATCAGCCAGACGAAGGAATGATTTCATTCTCTTCTTGAGCTGTGAGGTAAATGACTTCTGTAAGAGAAGGCATATTTTACTTGATTAAATTATGCCAAGACAGGTGGGCAAGTGGAGTCCTAATTGGTGAAAGTGCGCACACCTGGTTACCGAAACTCAGTCATTCGATGGACAACAAAGACAAGATCTTGAATGAAATGAGAACAATGAAGCAATTTCCTTGTGTTTTCCTGAATGTGTAAATATCAATTAGGCGTCTTCGTCAGGATCTTGTTCGTGGACTTCAGCTCTGCTTTCAACACCATCTGAAGGCATCTGATGTTCCGGAAGCTTCATCAACTCAACACCCCAGCCCTCCACCCCGCCCCCCACCCCCCCATACTCTATACACCATACACCAATCACTCATTCGGCAACCCACCCACCACCATTCACCTCAAACACTCGGATAACACGGACAACCATTCTGTTCTGGACTATCATGACAATGTTGCACACGTCACCCGACTATCACAACGCTGTTGCACACTTCACCCAAGATGATGGCCGGATGTTCGGCAGCATACAAAAAAACCTTCCTACAACATAATGCAGGCAAATGACATAGCTGGTGGTCCCACAACAGAAAGAATATTACACACATTGGGATAACTTTATTACAACGCAGCTAAGGCATTCTGCTCGTTCCTCTCTTTCACTGCCTATTCCTGAGAACAAAGCTGCCGTGACAGCTTTATTTGACAGCTCAACAGAATCCTGGAGGTGAATCAAGGCTGAAAAGGATTATGTTGAATCATACACTTAGATGCATCTCTCCTGTACTGTATGGCTGACAATGCACTTAGATACTTATTGAGTCTCCAAGCATGCACGAACACACACGCACGCACAAACCCAATAATGTTAATACACATGCATCTGGTGTGTTTCAATCTGGATATGTTTATAGCACTCAAACTGGATCATAAATTGCCAATTAAATTCTCATTTATCAAAAACAGACATATCATATTATCCAACTTATTCAATATGCTACAGATGAAGATTTAGATGATGTAGATTTTAGAGTGGTGCTGAGCTGAAAAATTAATTCTAGAATTATTTTCTAGATGCTTTTCTTTTTCAGATCATGAAATCACTTTTTTCCAACACTGACCTGAGTGAACAAGCTTTCATTGAACTTATACCTCCAGCTCAGTACTATAAAAGCAGAGATACATACATACAGAGGGACAAAATAGTGCTTGAAAGCATGGCAAACACTGAGACTCAACTAAAACTAAAGGAAACAGTACCCAGCCCAAGAACATTTCAGATTTACAAGGTCATGCCCTGTTCCCACTATGTCCTTCACAAAGTTGAATTTATTTTTTTTTAATTTTCAATGCTAGAAATGGTCAGAAAATGAAATGGTCTCCAACGTAAGTTCTTTACAACAGCTCCTTCAAAGGTTCAATCGCTAATCGCTAGTTTCCCACATTCGATCACTGCTGAAAATGAGGAAGAGTCACTGACAGACTGTCATTCACGGCCTTACTCAGAGGTGGCATGACACATTTATGGTATCATTGTGCGGTTCTAGACTCTGGTAAAGATGAGTCCCATTATTCACTCATATATTGACTTCACAACATACATGTTTGTCAATTGAATTTTGGTTCAACAAGACCTTGTAAGGACTGATGTTGATGATGGGACCCCTTAGTGTGCACAATACACAGATGAAAAGCTAAGGAACTAATTCCTCAACCACTAAGGTCTCGAAGGAGACCAATTAGAGGGAACAAATCCCTAAAACAAAAAATACTCTCCTGTGAGAGAATCCCAACTCTAAGATAAATAAAAAGAAACTAAGACTTTGGGAGTGAAATAACTAACAGCTTTTAATGTAGAGAGAGCAAACTGCAAAACCCCACGCAGATACAGTACTTAAACAGCAAAGTTCTTCGGCGGGTCAAACGGATCAACCCCGCAAGAAAAAGAAAATAAAGAATTTCGTAAAGATTCCTACATTTATACTTACATCCAAGGCTACTAAGCCAAAAACCAACAGACAAACTCTCTGCCAAAGCCGGCGCAGTGTATAGACGACACTAACGCAAAGAGATGCTGAAGCCCTGGGTAATATAAAGAGCTCACACATCTGAAACCAATTACTAATCGGCCACACCTAGCAATCAGCCAATAACCAGAAGAACGTCGTTAGCTTCCTGATGATAGTACAAACGAAAAAGCATGAAACAAATAATAAAAACCAAGATAGCACCTGCAATCATGACAGACCTTGCACTGAAGTGAGCTGCTTGTTCTAGCTATGCTTTTTAAATGTCTAATAGTGGTTTCATTGCCTTTCTGATGCTTCAAAATAAGCTTTGAAGTAGCAAGATGGTAATTAACATTATAGCCAAGGTGTAATTTGGTGGCCAAATTACATCTACAGTTTAGTCATATAGAGTTTTTAAGAAAATTCTTCAGCAATCACTGTACAAAGGTGTAAGGAAGGAGTTACTTTATGAGGGCAAGAAAGTTAGTTGACAAATGTGAGTTTTTATTGCAGTTATGTCAGTTGTGATGAGTCCCCTGCATATTGCCACTTAGTAACTGATTTCCACTCATACCATGTTGGAATTCACTTTTAGTCTAGGGCAACACAGGGTATCAAACCTAAAGGGAACTTAAATAATGAAACACAGACTTCTACACACACTTCCATAGGCAGTTATCAAAGGTGCTGACATCGGAGTGCAGGGCATGACCAGGTTCGCCCCAGGATTCAGGTCCCCAACCTAAGATACGAACGCAGCGGATCTAGGAAGTTGGTGACTTGTTGCGGCCTAGGCTTACACCTAGTGGCCTCCTATGTGTCTGGCCGCACCCAGAGGTCGGTGACCGTTCTGCAGTCTAGGCTTACACTTAGTGGTCTGCCGTGGTGTCTTGTTGCATACAGCCTAGGCTTACACCCTTATGGTCTGTCATGGTGTCTGACTGCTCCTACAACCTAAGGGACTTGTTGCAATCTAGGCTTACACCCAGTGGTTAACTATGGTGTCTGGCTGTATACAGCCTAGGCTTACATCCACTGCTGTGGTGTCTGGCTACACTCAAAGGTTTCTAGGCCAAGATCAGCTTGAGTCGAGATCCTAGGGAGCATACCTAGCTTGTCTTGTGACAATGTTACAAGCAGAACAGGATAGGCTGCGGGACCTGGGGCCCTGTATCTGGGACAAACCTCTGGAAAGCCTCCGTACCTCAGTAGCTACACTGGATGCCCCTGTGGTTCACACAGCTAGATGAAATAGGATGAATAGGAAGCATTACTGTAAATAGAAAATGTTTATTGCAGAGCACAAGATTTGTAACCATCATTCCATCAAGATGTTACACACAGAAATGTCAACAAGACAAGACAAGGCTAAAAAGCAAAATATGCACCCCCCATTGTTCTACAAATGACTATAGCCGCCAGGAGCTTGTTAAGCAATGCTCCCTGAATGTATCACTAAACTTCCATTAAACACCATCCTGAGAAACCCCTTCCACTCCCCAATGCCCTTCAGTTATCCAATAGGATTCTGCCAGAAACACTCTACAACCCTCTTCCCTCTTAGCCTACTGTCATGAGACCCCCCCTACAGACACAAAAGGAATTGAGGGACAATTACTCTTTCATCCTTCACCCTGACTGGATGGGAGAGTCAGCAACATGGCAGTTGTTAGCCGATAACTTTCATGGCAGGTGTACCCTTCATTATACCTATACCCAGGATGAAGTCCCTGCAGGGGTGCTCTCAGGGCTACGTACCTGCACACTCATTTACAGACGTGGGTTAAACAGTGCAACAAATTCTGATAACCATCAGTGACAGCCCATATCGTCTACATACCCCCAGTCTTTCTCAGTGTTTATTGTTTGTACAGTTGAAGTGGTACATTGAAGTGGCTGCTGGGCTTGATGGCCCCACTGTAGCGTTCTCTTTGTAGACATGTGACACCCGAAGCCCTGAATTGTCCCTCTCTGTGGGTGTGTCCAGCTGGGCTTTAGAATTAGCTAGCTTGCTTATAATAACTGCTTTGGAAGGGAAAAAGGTGTCCATCTTATTCGGAATCAACACGGTGGGCTGATTGTTCTTTCCTAAAACCAGATAGCTCTTTTAACTTTTCAATCAAATACCATTTGGCTTATCAATGTGTTTTACTTGAGATTTTGGCAGTACTGCAGTAACAACCCTGTGTATTCATGAGTATTCATAAGATATTCATAGGATATTCCATGGTTATGCCATTTCAATCTTTAATGCTGCATTACATTTGAAAGGTCTTATGTAAATGGTAATTGTGAACTGAGTAAGGCAACTAGAGTGATATTACATCTGTCCTTTCAGTCAAACTTACAGAATGTGACATTCAAGTCACAAGCTGCTAGATCATTTTCACATTTAAAGTGAAACAGTTAGGACAAAGCGGACCAACATTGATATTACAGGAAATAAGTAAGTGTGATAAAAAGTAGTTTGAGTGGAGTAGTTTGAGATTTGCTGGCCTCTTCAGTCTTATCTCTCAGAACACATTTACATACAGGAAGGACTGAACAGACTGTTGGGATGCTTCTAAAATAACAGTAACATGCTCCAATTTCATTTGAACTTGGTAAAAGTGCTGTACAAAAGTCGGACCACCCTTTTGTTCATTCAGTTGACAGTCATTCAGTTTATTCATTTTTCGGTGTCAAAACAATAATGCAGGAAGCATATGTTTAACAGAATAAGACCCAAGGACCTCAGACATGGCAGTCAAAGTGGCAATGTTACATTCATAACCCAACAAGGAGGGGCCAGCTTCCCCAGTTTCCTGATCTTCAGCTCTATGTCCACTGCACCTCATTTTGTCTATTCTGTTCTTTAACACCAATGTCTCACTGTAGCGACTGCAAAAAAAGCAAGAATGCAAGCATGTACAGCCATTCACGTGAAGATTACGCCGTACCTTGCTTGACTGGAAATGGACCAAAATAGTCCACACCGCCATGGGTGAATGGGGGTTCATCGGGTAGGACTCTGTCCTCAGGCGGGTCAGCCATTTTCTGACGCCCCACTGCACCACTTCACCGTTGACAGGTGACACACTTTGACAGCGCTCTTCTTATCACTGCACTTTATCTCTAGATATCAAAAAATTCTGGCACAATTTTGAAAGCACATTGTCTATTACACTATAAATAACACTCTCATGTATCTCATGCAGTGTAATTTGTGATGCATGCATATCCTTTGACAAGATCACCAGATGTTTTGATTCTTCTAGCATAGCTTTGTTAACTTTCAAGGCATTGACTATGACCTTCCTTTTCACCTCTGGGTCTTCTGTGTTCATGTCTGTGGTCTGTGGAGCGATTTGGATTTTCTGGCCACTCACATTCTTCCCTCTTGAGGAAGCGTGGCCCAGCGATCCATATCTTGTTCTTCAGGAACATGTCCACCTTCAACCCTCTGGACGGACCCTTGTAGTCTCATTTCCAAGTTACTTCAGTACAGTAGTGCTGTCGGTTCCCTTCTAAGCACTTTGTCCATTTTCTCTGCCATAGTAGCTGCTGTGAGCTCCATGTGAGGAACATTTGTGGTCTTGAGAGGAGCAATGTGGGCCTTCCCCACAACAAAGGCACAGTGAGTTTGACTGCAATCACTCCTCAGCAGGAGGTAGCTTACAGTGGCAAGCCATCGTTGCTTGCATCTGAGAAGTGATGCAAATGTGCAGATGTTACTTCTACAAAATTTCTAGGCTTAAAGCGCCTTTCAACTTTGAAGTCATCCAAAAGGTGGATTTCTTTCAGCCATTCTGTCCACTTTTGGGAAAAACAATCTAGAATATTTTCGTCCCAACCAAGCCTCAATCTGCAGAGATCTTGCAGTATTCCTTTTACTGGCAGGATTACTGGGTGCTGGTGAGATCTGGTCCCTGCAGTAATTGGTCATTAAGTGAGGTACCTTGAAATGTGGCTCCACAGTGAAACGCCACACGTATCTTGTGCTTTTTAGGGTGATACACCCCATGGTTTTATTTACATGGCTTTATTTATTTATATAAAACATGTATTTTCTCTGATCCAAACCAAACTATGCACAATATTTAATTAACTAAAATAAGATGCTTTCTATTAAATGTTTCTTTCTTGATTTACAGCTCATGATCAAAAAACTGTGTGGTTTTATTCTCTATAGCAAAAGAAAACTTCCTGATTCTGACACACAGCTTAGTTTTTGTATCTTTCTTAAAGAGACATGCAATAATTTATCAAGCCAAAAAATATGTCTTTCAACAAGGTACATTGGCACCTTCAAAGAATAAGAATATAACATTTTTGCTGGGGAAGTTGGTGCTTGCTATATTTTTTTGCAAATATACAAGAGATGTTTTATGATTCAATGATTAATGAGTACACATTATTGTTTACGTCCTGTAAAGTAACTTATACTTGACATCTTGAAGCAAATGCCCATACTGTGTGAAACTGAGTGGAATGGATCTCTGACACAGACTGAAAATCACCACTGACCTCCGACTATAATATTCCATCAATGAGGAGATAAAAAAACACACTCAAATTCTTACTAAAAGAACTCAAATGATCCACAATGGGTGTCAAAATGGTTAGAACTGCAAGAGTAGTGCTCATTTGCACTGCCAACTATTCAGCAATTTTTTTCTGTTCCGTTTCAGTTTAGCTCCATGTGCTGTCACCTATAGTTTCAGCCTAAGCTCACAAAGTTCGCACTTCAACCACGGCGCAGGAAGGCACAAGCTTTACAATGTAACACTTCAATCAGCAGCATCTGTGACATGCGGTTTACTCTTGGTCTTGTGCACACTGACAAAAACACAAAAAATCCCTGGCCTGGAGTTTGAGGGGCACTATAGCGGAGCCGTGGTGCTTTGATAGCCACGATGTTCTGTACGATTTTGGTTTTATCCTTATGCATTCAAACTGCTTAACTCATCCACCAGCGGCATTACGACCCTGAGCATACTGACGACCATGTAAATGCACAAGTTGGCAAGTCTTCACATTGCTGGGAGATTTAGTGCGTTGGTTGTCCTTTCACAGAGGTGTACTGAATTGTCTGCAACTCAAAGCATGTGGGGTGGCTGTTCCATAGGACAGGCCTTTATACACCCTGTAAGAATCTCTGGTATTTGGTCTTCATTGTGTCGGCTCAACATTCGGCATGACGTGCTTCAACAGCAAGAGCTGCTTTCCTCCATAGCCTTTGGCTGATTTAAAAGACCCTTGACCCCTGAATCTGTTTGTGAGTCGCTTAGCCATTTTCCATTACCATGAATTTCTAAGGGTGCAACATTTTTAAACTGCAAGCATAACAAGTTTTCACCAGAGTTTCACTTGATATAAGAAAAAAATACATACAACTCCAGATGCAGTTTTTGCACATTGAAACAGCCAGTCCCCGGCAAAAAAAATCTGCATACACTAAAGCAGGCCATATGCACCATTATTCACAATACCACTTGTGCACATACAGCCAGGTAGGGAACATTACTTCCTCACCGCTGAAAAGGGAGGAACAGGAATGCAGGAAACAATCAACTCTGAAAGTAGAGTGATGTGCCATTCACAGATACATCATGGGGAATATGCAATTTGAATGTGCGTGCACAAGCATCCTAAATTGTGACATCAAAAAGCCGCCTGTAAATAATGCAGAAATGCTAATTATATCCTTGTCACAACGATATACAACCAGGATCAGGGGCAAAGCATGGCTGATATACTGTAGCAAAGTGTGATATCAGACATGGGTTCATAAGATTTTTTTGGTGATTTGCATTATCTGTGTCAGACAAGCCAAGTGCTCATTCCATTTCTAATACGTTGCAGAATTTTAAGACACGTCACAAGTTTTTCATTTGAATAAAGTAATTTCATGAAATAATTTGTTGTGATTATTCAACAAGACAGTAGATTTAAAATTGAGGTCACACCTCAGATTTGCTAACAGTCTTTGTGATTACACTTTTCTCTGCCGTGCCTCTGCAGTAATATAAGATATAGCCTGCTAGCTTAGCAGGCTAGAGATAAATCTGGTTGATGTCAGCCTGCTCACAGCAAAATCCCATGGCAGGAAATTTTAATTGAGCATTAAAGCTAGCCATTCTCTTCTTTTTAAAAGTGGCTAGCATTTTGTAATATTCCTGGCTAGCCATTTCACTTTCCTAATAAAACTGATTTTTATAGATTTAGGTTTCAGTCTTGATGTTAGCTAGTTTCTTTTGCCAACTGAGGCAGATTATTATTTTTTTTTCCAAGTTGCACTCTTAGGCAAAAGCACTGAGATGTGCCCATTTGTCAAATTTTGATAAAAAGAATTCAATGAACAATGTCTTTCAAAGCCAAATTGTCCAGTATCCCACAATACATCATTCTGTACAATTCAGTCATGCTCCACTGATTGAGAATGTGCCACCAATGCTTGCTCAAGAGAGACGGGTTTGTGACACCAAAATGGACTTTTCAAAGTCTCAGATAGTCCAACAAGTTGATCCCACAGCCATTAAATCCATTTCCATTCCTAGAGTAATTCCAGGCCAGGCCACATGCAGCACATGCATACTTCAATAGATGTTCAACAACAATTCATTAGTTAAAAGTCAACACTTTTGTCAGGGAGGAAGTTTTACTCACAGAAACTCAATTTAAACATCTCCGAAAAAGAACAAAAAAGCTTGACTCAAATTTGCCAAAAGCACCTGGATGATGCTCAAGTTTTTTGTGATAATATTCCATGGACGTATAAGTCAAAGGTGGAACTTTTTAGAGTGCACAAGACCTCTTTTCTTTGGCATAATGCAAATACAGCATTCCACTGTTAGAACATCGCACCTACATTGAAGCATGGGGGTGGCAGTGTGATGGTATGAGAATGTCTTGCTGCCTCAGGACGCGGACGAATTTTAATCATTGAAGGAAACATGAGTTCTGATGTGTACCAGAAGATTGTTAAGGAGAATGTCAAAACATCCATGTGTGAGCTGAAGCTAAAGCGTAATTGGGTGTTGCAGCAGGACAGTGATCCTAAGCATACAAGAAAGTCCACATCTGAATGGCTGAAAAGAAGCTAAATTAAAGTGTTGCAGTGGCCTAGTCAAAGTCCTGACCTGAACCCAATTGAGATGCTGTGGCAGGACCTGAAAAGAGCAGTTCATGCTGGAAAACCTACACATTTGTCAGAGGTGAAGCAGCTCTGCAAGGAAGAGTGGACCAAGATCTCTCCTCAGAGATATGACAAACTCGAATCAAATTACAGGATTATAACGTTTGGTTGCAATCGTTGCTGCTAAGGGTGGTTAAACCAGATATTAAGTTTTAGGGGGCAATTAATTTTCCACAGGGGCAATATTGGTAATTTGTGCCTATGTCTATCGAATGAAGGAAATAATAACGTAAAAACAGAAACCAGTCAGTGAGAGAACTATGCAACAAAAGAGGAAATCAAGAAGGGGCACAAATTCATGGCACTGTACATGTCACATCGCAACTTACTTTCACGCTTGTCATAACGTAACCAGGCGAACAACTTCTATATTTTTGTTTGCCCATTTCATTTTCTTGTCATTTGTCAATGTTCCTAGACTAACACCAGCTTACATTGGCTAGCTAGCTAAGCCATTAACTACATTGTGTGCGTTAGCTAGTGGGGCACTGAGGCGAGTTTCAAGAAGAGCTGAGTTTAAGGATAAAAACTGCTTCTCTACATCCATGTACACTTCAATCGCTGTGGACAGAGCAGGACAGTACAGGAGCGCACATGATAGTGTAGCACGGCAGGCAGACATTATGGGTCACATGTTAGGGTCTGTATGTATCAAAACAGCAAATTTTATGATTCTGTTATGTTCTGACATATGTCTGAAGTCTACAACACACAGAAAAATTGCTGCGAGCAACAAAGCCTTGCAGCTGCGTTACCTTGGGGTAGTCAAGCTCAAAAAACGTCTCCAGGTTGTTGATGAGGTTTGGATCTACACCTTTCAGTGGTTTGAGCAGGGAGACTCCTACAAGCTTACTGTAAGGCTGCTTGTCTGTGGTCTTCTTGTTGAGATGAAGCCGGCTGTGCGTGGACAGGAGGGAGGGAGAAGTAGACTATTAGTAGTGGTTGAAAATAGGACTGGGTGATATGGTTTAAAACAATATTTTTTTGAAACATGGCGATGTATGGTATATATCTCAATATTTCAAAATTGTATCTATAACACTGAGTTGAGTCAAAACCAAGTATAATGTTAAACAACAGCCTTTATTTGTTTAAACACAAAAATTGCACAGTTAATTTTAAGTATTCTACCTCCACAGCAACGCAGCACAGGTTGGTGACAACGGCTCAATCCAAAGCACACAGAATTACCACCTTTGAGCAGTATATCAGTACTACTCTAGTATGTCACTACTCAAAGACAATGTTTTTCAATGAATACAATATAAAGCAAGTTCAGCACATTTTCTTCAAGTACATAAATTTGTGAAATAGTGATATAGTAAACGTATTAAAAACTGAGAAAAAATGCTGGCATGTCAATAACTAAAATTACTTTAAAATTCTGTAGATATATGAAATATAAGGGATTAGGTATTGAAAATGGTGCCTGTTTTCATAGTGGATCTGTCTCTACATATGAATTAATTTTATAAATATTGTTCAATAACATGTGGGACCACACAGGACCATTTATATGAGTTGCAGCCAGCAAAAGTTGATGAAAATGGTGAAACACAGGGAATTTTTGGTGTCACATTTTCCTAAAATTAACAATTTATATTATACTACTGTATAAAGTTCTTCTTCAAATAGAGGCATTCTGGGAAAAAAGTTTGTTTCAACATCATCTGTCAACCACCTATAAACTATACTAACATGAAATGGGAATACACAAAAATTATGTGCACAGTGAATTGAAGTTGGCCACAATGACGCCTGCTAACCAACATTTAAAAGAAAACAAAACTAACACCAGAGATCATGTGGCTGTCATTCATTTTATTTCACAGTAGACCAAACCATGGGTGTGTCCGTTAACACCTCACAAAGGACAAAGCAAAAAACACTGCCATTTGAACACATATTTTAATATGCAAGACCCTGAGAAGAAGCTGACCAAAACATTGATAAGTCATGGTTTTTGATACCTGGTTGGACCTAATCAGCAAGGTCATTTGAACTCATACCATGCTTGGCATGTTAGTATCCTGTGTGTAGGATGATAGCGATAATAACATTTCTACAGATAGCCTAATCATGCTGATAGGCTCTTCTTCGGATAGATCTGACATGTTTGTTCCTTTTGCTGTCAGTGGTTAAGAGCACAATGACTATTCAATGCATTTGGTCCAGTTTTTAGTGCTTAAGGCAATTTAAGTAAATTTAATGTTGCACTAGTTATGAATGTTATACCTAACTCTAAATACAACCTGGTTATCCAACTTTCCCATGTACTGAAACACCTAGGTAAAAAGTTAAAATCACCATATCTGAGTGTCATAGGCTGAATTTTGTTGTCATTTTGCAATGTTAATTGAACGATTATTAGTCCATTGTGTTTACACAGTGAAGGTCAACAATTAAACTGGACACCTAGTTATTTCAGTTTTCAAAATATTGCTTGTTTACACGTTTAAGCTGCTGGGCAAAGGCGTACGCCGAGGACCGCAGTTAGTAAACTCGGATGTGTTCATTAAGATGGTTTACAAATCAGAAAAGTTAAACAATACTTTGATAGGGGAAATTTTCGAGTACCTACGCTTTTCATGTAGTGAAAATAAATAATAACAACAATAATGAAAAACTCAAGCTCGAAACATGCTATGATAATTGATCAAGCATGCTGAAAGTAAACCAAACACAGATGACAATAACTATTTGCCATGGTTAACATTAACTTTACAGAGCTGGTGAGTCCAGTGGAGGTGTATTTTGGGGAGTAATTAAAACTACTTTGTTCTTCTGTCAAAAATGAAGTTCACACGACCCGAAAGTACCAGTATGTATGATAGCATCTTGAGTTAACGTCGGACTTTCAAAGCAATACATTACTATTTCGACAAGTAGTGCATGTACTGCTCGGTGTATACAGCTGGAAAAGCTAGCTTACTACTTGGTAGTAAATGACTAAATCATGTTCATCACTCCTTGGTCCCTGAAATTTGCCGTTTCAGACAAATTCATTCAACATTATACTCTGTCAATGCCTTGACCTTTATAAGTTATCTCATACGACGTAACGTTAACATTATGGGATAAAGCCAGGCACTGCTGGCTCAGCAGGTGCAGTGCTGTTTAATATTACTGCAACTATGCTAGCTACATCTTTTTCCGTGATTGTAACTTATTGTTACATCTATTAGCACCTTTATACATGTAGTTCATCACATGACAATGAAATAAATACAATTTCAGCGCTAGGTTACTGTACCAGTACACCAGCTCTATAACTTAAAATTTTCATTGGTCATAAATTTTAATGTAACGTAACTATATACCAACAGTAAAAAATACCACATTGCATAAATGACTGTCATCCGATGTTTGCTTGATAGCTAATAAACAGTTACCTGCAGAAATACTTAGCTGTTTAGCTGACTAGCAAGCTGGCTAGCAAGGAAGCCTGTTTGGTCGGCATATAGCCTCCGAAAAGCAGCACACACTCAACGTTGGCTATTGCTAGCAACATTAGCTGCCAACACCTCGGTAGCCAGTGCTAGCCTTCCAGATTCTATCAATATATTGTAAACTAGCCAACTAGTCAGCATACTTTTAAACACGAAAGAACACGACTTACACGTAGATGATGGACATGAAGTGCATGAGCCAAAGGACAAGGAACAGAGTGAATCCGAATACGACCAGCCCGAGTTCCAGAAGGGCCATGTCAGTTCTATGATATGTAACGGACCCCTTTCAAAACTCGGTGATCAGTGCAATGCCAACCCAGCTATACACTATCCCAAGTTATCTGGCACTGCGGATTCTAAACTGAAGAGGAGGGAGGTCTTAGTGATTTAGGGCGGGACAGCCAGTACTTCGTAAGAGATCTTGTACTGATCACTCATACACCTCCTACCGATTTGGACTTCTTCATAGTCAGTGCTGCGTTTTTAAGATGTGGTACAGCAATCTAGCTCTTAACGTAATAGCCTCCCCTTATTTTATGATGGTCCATGTTAAAGCAGTAGAATTATCGCAACTGTCTTCATACGAATAGCAACACAGAGACACCAGAACATCACACAATAATATCGATTATACAATCGGAGGTGAATCCCTCTTCGTGATGAAGTATGTTCTCTAACGTTGGAGAGACTAAAGCTGCGATTGAGGCACTGTATGCTGCTGTCATCTTTGCTGCATTACAGCGCTGGACCAAGGAATTTGCCGTCGGTACCAGCTTGTCATGAAGTTTGGAACTCTTGTCAAGCATCCAACTGTACTCAGTTTCATGCTAGAATATCTATTAAAGTCTTCCCCCAAAGATTACTTTGTTGTGTGTTGTTTGATCGACCTAACATTGTAGCGTTTGATGGTTGCCTTCAAACATGATACATAAATGCTTCCTTTTACATTCAAATACCATACAAAATCAAAACTGTTAATAATAATGTTGCTCTGTTTGCAGGTGTGTGTGAATTTTACACTAGATGGAAACAAACTGAATTGCACTGACCAAACCTAAATCGATGGTGAGCTCGTCCACACCAGCCATGAGATCCGCTAACAAAGGTATGTTGCTGAAGGCCTTTTTAACTCATGCTCTTGTATTGCTGAACATGACACTCGTACAATCATTGGATGGCATGCTCCCTAGATGAATAAAAAAAGCAGCTCTGGGCTGTAAACTAAATAAAGTCAATTTATTTAATAATATGCCTGATTTTTGTTGGACCAAAATCATGCCATATATCTTAATTATTTACACTAGGGGTGCCCTGAACAGAATGGTAAGAAAATATTGTCAAACAAGCTGAATAATAGTTTTCACTGCATAACATAAGACAAGCAATACCTGCTAACCTCATAGGTTTATAAGAGGGAAGCAATCTGAAACACACTCTTAGAAAAAAGTGGTTTCTAGCACCTTTAAAGGTTTTTCATTTGTCCTGCTGGGGGAACCATTACAGGTTCACCTGAGATACAGATATCTTTAAGGGGTTCTTTACATAACCCCCAGAATAAGGTTCTACAGAGAACCTGTGAGTGAAATCCATATCAAAGAAGAACTTTAAAAGGTTCCTCCAGCAGGATTAGCAAAGAACCCTTTAAGGACCTTTTTTCTAGACCTATAAAGGTGCTAGAAAACTCTTTTTTCTTAGAGTATACATAAAAGTAGAAACACAATAAATAATTCTGATTTCTTATGGGTCACTCTTGAGTACATGCAGAAGTACTCCATTTTTCAGGCTTCATCCAAACTGTTGTGAAGACTGCAGTCTACAGGAAATTCCATTATTTTTTTAAACTGCATGAGTGGGGATTTGGAATGTACTTCTGAAATTGCCCAGGCAAGCAAAGGGCAACAATTTGAGCTGTGCTGCACATGGATAATCATAGGGAAGGATTACAAGGAAATTACAGGAAAAATGGGAATCCTTATAAACATAGCTGACATTGGTTCATCAATGGGCAGGGTATGGTACAACATGAGTATACTATAGTTATATCCTCTGTGGGCAAACCTGATAATGGACAGCAGCAGACCAGGGGATGGGGCTATTTAATGCTTCCTGGGTCCCAGGACTGGACAGGGGCCCCAAAAATGTTCATCATTGTCATCAACTGGCTTGGAGGGGCCCAGTGTCATATCTTTTCATGTCAGTATTCCCGACCGTACCCTTTGGTGGGCTGGAAAGTTGCACATAGCGTTGTGTTCCTGACCTTTATTCTTTTGGTCACTATTGATATGGTAGGCCCACCTTCAGCAATGAATGCAGCCACATGTATCGTGTTTGTCAGAGCTGGATAAAATAAACACCCAGCATGGATGCCTGGGATTATGAAATATACAGTTAACAGATGAAGTAATGACAACCTCAGCAACAACAACAACAACAATAACAATACTACGACTACTACAACTAATACTACTACGAATAATAATAATAATAATACATTGCATCAATGAGGATTACCAGGATCAAGATTCTCCATCTCCAGAGCGGAGTTTGTCATTAATTTATACAATAAATAAATCCAAATTTATGTGGTTGATACCAAAAAAAAAAAAAATATATATATATATATATATATATATATGCAGCAGGCAACGCAATTTTGCTTTGGCATTACTGCATGTTTCCAATAGCTGTAGCTACGTTTCCAATAAGTCCAGCTCTAACGTTGTCTACCAGCTCAGAATGATAAAAGATAAAAACGTCAGGCTGAAAAAACATGACGTCATAATCATAAGGCGCTAACGTAGAAATCGCGGGGTCTGCAGTTGTCAGGTGAATGCATGGCAGAGAAGACGATCAAGCTTGCTGACAGGTGCCATTATATAATTCCGTAAAATGTGGTAATTTACAGAAATGTATACAAAGTATGTAAGAAGACAGTTTGCTGGTTATTTTAATGGACCTGAAATATTTCCATTGCCGAAGCCTGAATGTGTCATTTTTCTAAGAATGTTCACAGAAATAGACAGTACTCTACCCTCAGGAACATTTAAACAACGTCCGCTAACTAACTAGCTAACGTTCGTAGCCAGAGATGAAACAGCAAGACATAGATAAAAGTTTTAGACAACCATATATTTCTTCGATAGCTAACAAGGTAATAGTGTTAGACTAGTTGAAATCCCAGTTCTCCAGCAGTATACTTTCGTCTGGGGAAAAGCATCCCTTCATCATTCAGTACCTGAACAGCTAAATCATTCCTGTACGTTCTATGTTACGATAATTAAAATGAAATACTCCTTGTTATGTCATATCACGAAATTTTAGTTGGTTTTCTTTTAGCTAGGCAGGTTACTTTGTTATGTTAACATATGTCTCAATCCACTATGACCCTGTGAGTTTCTAGGTAGTTACAGTTACTGGACAATAACTACAACATCCCCCATTTTATATCGAGTCTTCTCTCCATACTTAAGAAATCTTCTATGAACCATTTATATTAATAACTTTCCGTATTGTCTAGTTACCTTTCCGTCCTCTACATTTCAATGTAATTGTGTCCTAATAATTGCAAGTGTACTTTATGAAGTCCGTACCAACGCCTGAACGTTTGCATAGGAAGTTGACCATCCTTGTCAATTCTGTTTGCTCATTTTTTAAAATATTGAATAACCCTGTAAGACAGCACCATATGTGGAAGGGTAATAAAATTTTTTCACTTTGCAGGTCTAAAGACAACCACAGGACAAGTACAATGTTCTCGGCTGTCAGATATAAAGCTATAGACTACGTTTATGAGGTAAGTGAGAATGAGAGCAAGTTTATTTAATTATAATGGATAATTCAGTTACATGTGTTATTTATTTACTTTGTAGCTCAGTAAAAAATATTTTAGATTGTATTTTACAGTGGAAAGGTCCAATGTAATCATAAAGGAAAAAATGGAATGAATTAAGTTCACAGCTCTGCATCATACTTTTGATGTAATTACAATTTTAGTTAGAGGCCAAAAACAGGCAGTCAAGAAATGCAGGTAGTGGCAACATGTCATGATAATATTTGGATAGTGCCATATTATCCACTTATCTTGAGCAGCTAGTTTACTGATGCTTGTAACTAATACTTCCAGAAGTGCTACAATAACTGCTATTAGTTTCATGTTAATTATTGAGTTAATGTACCATGTTATTATGTAACAACCGATTGTTAAATAGTTGATTAGTGCAGGATTAATCAATAATGGAGGCACTATGGATGAATGTGCAACAGTAATTCATGTATATGATGACCTAATTTCTATGGACAAATATGTTCAACAATAATTAATGTATAGAATGACCTAATTTGATTTTGGCTGAATGATTTGTTTTTCCCATGGAGGCCTCTGCAAGGCAAAAGCTTACCAGGAGCTGGCTGGTCCTCCCTGTTCCTTACCACCTGGACTGCACTGACCTCTACCCACACACAGGGACCCTGCCTGAGGTCATCTACAGGACACCATGGGCTCGGGGTAGGTTTAACAGCCAGACTTAATACTGGAAACTAATTATGGCCCGTCAGGCCTTGTTTTTTATTGTCTTCTTCCAGAATAAGGAATGCAACAAGATGAGGATTTGTTGGAGCATGTTTTGTATTTCACACCTCTGACAGTTTTCTCTTGAGAAAGAAGCCTACAATGTGGACCAATGGCTCAGAGCAAGTTCATTTCTGCATACAGTGCTCCCCGTAATCTCACGTTGCTTGTTAACAGCTTGTTCATCTTTGTACTGGGAGAATCGCACCAGAACCGTTTGAAGGCTCTTGCCGGTCAACGCTTTTCCACTTGGAACTGATCTCTGGTCAATAATAGTGTGTGCTGTTTTTTTCATGACAACTGTGAATGAAACTAAAAGTATCACTCACCTTTTTCATTCACTTTTTCACTCATCAAGAAATTCAGAAATTTATATTTGGACATTTTCTCACAGTATAATTTTAGGTTCAGTAGCTTGGTTGCCAAGTATTATATATATATATTGTTTGCATATTTAGCTACTGGGGCAATTTGAAATTTTCATTTCATACACCTACTTACCTTTGCTTCTGTCATATTCTATTACAATGTTTTTTAATCTTTTACAAGTAGCCTAACAATTAAAGTGGGATAATTGACAACGGAGGTATTATTTTATTCAGTTCAGGCAAAATGACAACCAAGAAAGCTTTCCTTGGGCTATATAACTACATAGCCCACTTGTCCATGTGTTGTTGTTGACAGCAGTTTGCCTGCTCTTATAGCAGACTGCCTGTAAATTATTCAAAATAATAATACTACAGCCTTAACCACCGATACTGGTCTTCTAGCTGTAACTTGGTGTAACTAAGGTATTCATTGAATAATAACATTTTTTTTTATTCCAAGATTTACATTTACCAACTTACTTTACCTGAAAATATACAAAAAATTAAAAAATTCTGTGCTTTTATCTGCAAACCTGTTTTGGTATATGAAACTCGTTGTGACTAATATATTCGGCTAGACAGTATCAAAACAGTAGCAGAGGTATAACACAGCTGAATAAGTTGCTCTAGAATGTTATTTTTTAAAAAAAAGTTTCAATTTTGCAGTCGATTAGAATTTCTAACCATGTCTGGATAATTCTCCAAGCACAAACAGAGGTGCAGCACTAATAAACTCACTGAATGATGATAAGCAATTCTTATCCATTGTTAGGCTGCAGTGTCTAACATTCTGGCTATATCTAGCAATCACCAATACAGTCAATATTATTTTAACAGCTCTCTGGTTTTTTGTCTGTATCAAGTCTATGTACAAAAAAGGGTGCCACTGAAATATCTGGTTGTAAACAGTCAGTGATACCTAACTAGCTTGGGCAGCAACTTATCCTGAATGGACAAATCTATGTTATTTATGACTAAGCGTAATAAAAGCTTGTTTCAACAGGAACAGTATTTTCCACCTGCAAGCTTGTAATCAGTGGATCCGTTCGAAGTGACTTAATGGCCAATGGACAACCAATGAACTTTCAGGAAAAGTATATCTTGTATGTTACATAAGTATTTGCAGACATCTCTCAAGTTCATTATAGCAGCTTTTCAATAGAATAGGGTGTATGTTATCCAGTGTGTTTAATATATTGACACTTCAATGAGTACAGATATGGAAAGATATAAGTAACTGAAACTATGAACTATTAACTTTCCTGAATGGCACATAAATATGAAACCACTCAGCTGCAGGTACTAAGCTAGTCTGCTGATCTGTCTAGTGTTCTTTAGTGGACATACAACCAGAATACAGTCTTGACAGTTTTATATATCAGCACTGCACTTAAAACAATTCAATAATGTATGTTTAGTGTGATCATAATGCTAAGCAAACTGTGTCTCAGGTCCTGTGTTCTCCCTATGTTTCTGAGAGGGGACCCTGTAGAGGTGGTGCCCAGCTCTAACCCTGCCTCTCAGGCTGACTTGGGCGAGGCCCTCTGGCTCCTGGACAGGGCTGAGAAAGTGATGGCGCGAGAACCCTGTGCAGAAACTTTTAGCAACGCCACTTTAGACCAGTTTGACCCAAGCAGCAAACCCAACGGTGAGTTCAGTGGCAGCCTTTGGCCTTCTCTGAAAATATATGGGCTATTGTCCATTCACAACATAAGGACCCACCTCCGACTGAAATATGGGCACATTATAGTTACAGTCATTTATAAAGAATAAATCATTATAATTATCTTAATGAGATTATTATTGTTCACGATTATGGTATCACTGTTTTGCTTTATTAGCTGCGGCCAGCAGCTCTGTAGGTTGCTCTTTCAGTCGGTCGGTCGGTTGGTCGGTCCACAAAAAATTCCCCCACCCTTTGGCAGCCACATTTTTCGCCCAAGGAGGCTGAAATTTGGCATGGAGGTCAAGTGTGTGTGTGAAGGTGTGTGTTTCTGTTCATACCAAATGGCAATAAGGGGTGTGCAAGATTTATAAATAGAAAAAAAATGCTAGAGGTAGATAAATACCTAAAAAAAAAAAAAAACTTGTGTAACTTTGTAGTTCAGAATGTCATAGTCATGTGCCAACAATGTTCTCCAGAGACATGGATACTGTGCTTGGAACTGAAGTAAAAATAGATTCTGAAGTTAGAATGTTAAGACATATTTGTTGCAAAGAACAATGTGCATTGAGATTAATGTGGATCTGAGCCAAAACTCAAAATTTCAGATCCTTCCAGTAATCTCAAAATAATCTCAATCCTTTCAGTAATTTTTTTACTTCTGGTTTTGTAAATTTGATTGTAATGTTGTTATGTTGTGCCACACAGTGTTGTGTCGTTGTGTTGTCATGTTTTGCCACACAGTGGTTCTGTTCTGTTGTGCAAGTTATTTCGTGCTGTTTATCAGATGACAGGAGGAAGTATGGTCACCATCTATGATTGCGAACTGCTTTGATGACCGTGATAATGTCAGAGTGGTGATGTTGTGCATTTCATTTCTTCCTAATTCCCCGTCATTAACTTTTGTCAATGTGTTAAGTTTATAGGTTTCAGATTCTTGTGAGGTACATTAAACAGTGTTCCAGTCATGGTCTGTGAAATGTTGGGCTAATTGTCAGGCTGGAAGTTTTTCCTCAGACAGTATCTAGTGGAACCCAAATGCAAAACCTAGGCACATTTACAGATTATGTGCTGCATATAGGGAACCAATGCATCAACCAGTAACAGTGTGTTTACAGATTCCCAATGGCATGTATTGGCAGAGTTTAGTTACAAGAACTGAAACTTGTCTGTTTTGCCCAGAGCATTCTCAGCAATGTTTGCAATTTGTGTAATTCGAGTGTGTTTTTTTATGAGCCCAGACATGCACCCCCCAAAAAAAAGGAAACAAAAACCTAGCTAGGCCCACCTCTATTCTTGTCAACACCTGTCCTTGGAGTATTTTCACATGCAATGCAATTATCTCCTGGAACTTCCTACATGCTGGAAGGTGCAGAATGAATAGGTTTAATGATGGATAGGATTCTTTGCTTACAATTGAAGCTTTGCTAACATACTGACTGGCCAAACTCACTCACTTTTAAAAGCTCAATTGCTGAAGGTGTCATGTCATGATGATTAAATTAACTGCATAACCATGTACCTGTTAAATAATTTTTACTACAATTACTATAATTTTAATTGTTACTACAGTTTCGGCATGCATTAACACCAACTATACACAATTATACCTTTGTTATAACCATTTATATAGCTGTCCAGGAGACTAGTTAATTTGTGAAATTGGGTGGCGTACTGCATGGTTGTTGCAAATCCCTGAGGACCCTGCGGCCCTCAGGATCTGCAGTCGAACAGCTGTACTTCAGTGCATACCTGAAATGTGTCACAGACCCCTCCCCAGCAGTGAGTTTGTTTTTTTCATTCTCTTTATTGCTGACCTAAGACAGTGGAAGAGCATGCAATTTTGCAGTGACAGATATACCTCAGTGCTGCCACCCAGTGGTAGACTCTTTCTGATCCATCAGCCCCCCGCTCCCTAAACAGCTGTGGATTTCTTTGTAGAAGGTGGTCCCATCCTGCAGTAGAAGGTGGGATCCCTCACTCTGTCTGTTGAGTGTCAGAGCTGCACCGTATGTTCGATTTTGCGGCACACGTCATAAATACCTTGTCTTGTAATGATGTAATGAAATTGACTGGTGTTTTGTTGAAAGCCTCCTTTGTTCGGGTGCTTGCTTTTGTCCCAGGGTTTTTCCCTTCTCAGCATTGCTGCTGGTTTTTGCTGGTTTGCAACTAACAGTAGCCAAAGAGATTGAGGTTCGTGCCACTGATGATATATTAACCAATCTGGATTTCATTTCCTCAAAGCAACCATTCTACTTCTTGCTTAATAATGCAATATATGTTCAAGCTTGTGCTCAGCAACTACTGAACACATACTATACATAAGGCCCAGTTTCATTTGAAATTGGTATATATAAGTTTGTTTCTTCTATAAAAGAGTCATGATTGGAAGTGTTATTTTACTGAAATATCGTGAAAGAAGCTACTTGAAAACAGTGTTTTAAGGCAAGCTTGTCTTTTAAACTTACAAAATTTACGAGCACTGTTAACATGAGACAATATGAGTATGCTCGAATGCATATCTTCTCACCTTGTGGGCTGGGTTATCCCATTCAAGGTGGGACTTGCCTACAATTAAATATAAAGTACCTATCCATCTGGATTATAATTTCTATCTAATTTGTTATTCTTACTTTGGTTTTCATTTATTACATACATGTGAGATGTAGAATAAGGTTGAATGAAATCAGAAATGGGCTGCACTCCCTTGAGCCATCAGTGAAACACCAATTTAAACAAGTTGTGTGTTTCTGTGGAGATTACCATCTTGCAGAGTAAGAAGAGCTTTACCATTTTTCCATCTGTAATGCAAATCATGACATGGTTCCTCTTGAGAAAAAAAAAAACGATTGGTAATGTGGCTGCACTGTTAATAACATATTTAAAAATAATATCCATGCCTGTACACAGTGTCTATCAGGTACAAGGATTAATAATGAATTTATTAGACATAATATGCATTCAAGCAAGAACAAGTAGCAGCACAAAGAGTCCACAGTACAAGCTGGTGCAGAGTGAGTCACAGTGTAACTAACTGGGGTGCTTTGGCTCTCCCAAGTTTTAACATGTAGCCTTAAGACTTGAGTCATTCAGACTGAATCCAAACCAGACCCAAGCAAGGAGTTAAAACATTGTACCTAAATCTGCTCGGGTATTTTGGGTAGACCTGTGAAGACCTTTACCGTTTAGCTATATTTGCTCCAACAGAAGTGTATTTACACAGAGGACCAGACCTTAAAGTGCTTCCCCATACCCGCACCTCTTGTTACTGTTTTTGAAAGGAAAAAAAGAACAAAAACAGGGCAAAACTCTGACCTTTTTTAAACACAGTTTTGCTAGAAATTTTTGGTTAACTCACAAATCTGAGTGAAGTGAAAAAAGATCTATATTAACACTCGGATTTAATTGTATAAACCAAGGACAACTGTTGATTGAATCCAGACCTACGAGGCCTAACTATTTGGCAGCCTGCCTCAACATTTATAGTCTCCACCCCCCACCCCATCCCCCCGCCCCATTAAACTGGTTAATAAATGACTTGTAAAGTCTTTCAGAAGACTCCAATTGGCTACAAAGCATTGAAGAAACGTTATTAAAATCAGTTGTTGAGGATCACTGCTACACGCTTTACCCATCCTGCCCTCTCAGATCTTTACTTGAAGGAGGAGCTGATTTTCGCTGATGCCCTGCTGCGCTTCAGAGAGCAGTTGCCACAGTTTCGTGCGGTGTTTGGAAGGCTGAAGACGGTCACAGTGCCTGACCCCCTGCTGGCTCCTACCGGAAACGGCTTCTCGGAGGACCTCTTTTTCAGGTGTGGAACGCTGGTGCTGCCATGGTGCCCACTTGGCTCTCAGTGAATATTGGTGTTTTGACAGAAGCCTATTCTTTGGGTGGACTCCTTCCCAGAAACAAAAGAAGTGCCTTGCGTTTACTGCATTTTTTTCCCTTCCCCTGGGAACTGGGTATTAGTCATGCTACAATAACTGACATTCCAGACTACTGAGGAATGTGCGGCTATTTTGTATTTGAACTAATAAACCTCAAAAAATAACTTGGCGCAGTTGTCAAAGGGCACTACAAATTAAACAGCAAATGGTCAAATACCATCACAGTCTTTCAATCATTGCGTAAAAATGGATTTTTAAATTCACTTGTATTTTTAGAAAAGTTATGAACTTCTGTAATGAACACAGTACCTTCTTCAGGGATTGTCTTACTTAAATTTCAAGCTGTAGACATTTTCCACATACCGTAAATATTCCAAGAATGAGCTGGGCCGCTGTATTTCTGTTTTTGTAAATCATACCTCAAGACACGTGACATAGTAATTCATTGTTTAAAGTCCTGATTGCTCTGGTCTTAGTACTCATTGTACATCCCAGCTACTTTGCATTTTACGAATATGCTTCTTACCTTGTTCAACTCCTTAAGACTTTACTTTACAGCATGAGTTGAAAATTATATTCTGCAGAACTTACTGTGGTAAAGTCTCCAGCGGCTACAGCTGCAGTTTTCTTCACTTCCTTTAATTTGGGGTGCTTGTCTTACACAGGTACTGCTTACCCTACGAGGTGGAGGTGACCTCAGATGTAGACCCAGAGAGACGTGGCCCAGCCTTCATGGAGAAGTTCAGCCAAAAGTGTGTGCTTCACGAGGAGGTACTCCTGCACCCACAAATCAGCTAGTATATTCTCAAGCACAACTGGCAGCCGTTCAACAATATGAAATGGTGTTTGACCGAGAACGGTGCCAGATTTAGCTAAAATTGCAGCCTAATAAGCAAGCAGCTAACAGTCAGGAGGTGAGCTTACACTCCACAACAGCCCTTGGCGAGAGTGTATTGAATTTATTTGCACGTCATTTTGATTACATTTTTATTTTCCTGGGTAAACAGTCAAAGGTTCATGTGCGCTTTCACACGCACACACGCTCCACCCCCGTGTCACTCAGGCAACATCCATACGCTGGAAAACTAGCCCCCTCCTCCAAAATTTGAGACAAGTCTGTGATTTGCTAGCAGGTCTGTGAGAATTTGCAGGAATTGGGGGGTCGAGATTTAAGTTGTCTCCTGCCTGTGATTCCAGCCCTGGCTTGCTGAAATAATATTTGTATGCTATGAAATGAAGATGTAGAGGGATGTGCTGTGGGTCATGGTTTTCGGCTCCAGCCGAGTCCCATCTGCACAGCCCTCCACAGCACTTACATTTATATCAGTAGCAGATGAGGATTATGGGTTGAGACGGAGCCACATACCGATGTGGTTTATTTGAAGTCGAACAAGCTTACATAAGCATTTGGACACATTTCAAATTGAGTTTACTGTGCACCAATTATATTTCTCTCGAAACTGAAAAAAACATTTTCAATTTTTATTATACCGTTAATGTTATTCTCACATATTGACCTTAACTAGCAGTTTGATACCATTAGCAGTGTAGCAGTGTCATCTGCTTCTTAAAACTAGAAAATGAATTATTTGGACATTGCTGGAACTTTACAGTAAATATGCTCACCAAATAATAGCAAGAATAAATTGTATATATTATTTTTACAAAATGATTGGGTTATTGTATGTCAGCCAAGAACACTTTGTGTGACATTTTAGATTAATCCATGGTTCTGTTTTCCCCCCAGTCTCTCATGTTACCTCTTGTGCTAGAATCCTGCTTTCCCAAGAAACAAGACAGCATCTCTACCTTCAGGGAGTTTCGGCAGTCATTAGAAATGGTCCCAGAGCAAACTGAGAATCACCAATCCTGTGTGGATATGCTCAGGAAAGGTGGGGGGAGGGGGGGGGTACATCAAACAGATCAATGTAGACAGTGCAGGTTTATTTACACCATATGTCAGGTATGAAAACTGCAAGTCAACAGCAACGCGTCTATGCTTGTATTTTCATTTTGGATTAGTATCTGTTTAAAGAGGGACGTTCTATAAATATCAGATAACATTAAAAACAAATCACCACGGTGCTAATGGCCTGGTCATAATTGTAACTACAGGCACAAATGTCGACTGATCTCAATCTCTGTACTTTAAATATCTTGATATTTTATCACTAGATTATGCACCTCCCATAGAATATAACAACATTTCTGAGTAGACATGCTAGTATTTGCAATAGATTTGTATAAGCAGAGAGAACTACCCCTTAGATACATGTGGGTGGACTTATATAAGCCATACTTTTCTTCTCAGGTGCACCTGCCAGTCTCTGGGCCTCTGCAGAGAGATATGGTTTGGAAACATTTCAAGGATTAGATGACATAAGAGAACAATTAAAGCCGATGGATACGACACTCTCAGGTACAGCCATATTATTGATTGCACTGCCAGTTTTTTCATGTCAGTCTCTCTTTGCATGATATTGACACATCTTATAACTGAACAAATCCACTTTAAAGTGGGGTCCAAAAGTCTGAGACCACTCGTGGAAGTGCTTCTGTTTTGCATGCTTTTATAATTTAATACAACGTTTTTCATTGCATATTATATTAATTCCATTGAAAGGCTGAATTTTTGAAAAATGTACTTGAATTTCAGAATGTCTTAGTTTTTGGTATGTCCCTCTCTTGATTTAATGACACTGGAGTTCACTGGAGCTGGCATGGACTCCACAAGTTTGTACAGAACCTTATGATACATGTTATCCCATGGTCTTTAAGTGCCAAAAACTTTCTAGGCCTTTAAGTGCCCCAGTAAATGTTCGATGGGGTCTGACCTTTTGTACAAAGGAGTTAACATGGTCAATGTGACAATTTTGCTTGAATCTGACATAGAAATAGTGCAGAATCTTAATAGTTCCTCTTCATTTTAAATGTCAGGACTTTTTTAATGTTTCAGAATCCTGAGACAATCTGTTCATTTTCAGGTTTACATGAAAAAAAAAGAATTCTTTGTGGTCTCAAAGTTTTGTATCCCACTATATCTATTCCAGATGTAGCAACTCACAGTTTCCAAAGTTACCCATGTCTATTTGTATACTAAAATGGGAGTGGCACCAAAAGCTTTGTCATGTTAAGTGCCGAAAAGATAGCAATTCTAAGCCTGAGCTAAAATGAAGGTTTCCTTTTATTGTTAAAAATAACTTCATGAAAATCCCTGGAGTGTTTGCTTTAAATTGTTTTCATGACTAAGCTCAACTTTGGAAAAAAAAAAAAAAAAAAGTCAACAGACAACAGCCTGTTTATGCTCAAAGTAAAGATGGAGAGACTGCAGGTAACATTCAGTGAAAAGATTCATCCTTTGTCCTTGTCATTTATTTCATCAAGGTCTGTGACATTATAATTATTTTTGGAACATTCTTACATTTAGCCTTTATCAGCATCCTTCAAGTAAATGCTTAATCCAGTCCTTAGCATACAGTGTGACTTCAGCCCACTGACCTGAATCAGAACTCTGTACTGAAACCAAACCTGGACGAACAAACAAATAAAAGGGATTAATTCAGTAGAGCGAGGCGCAGCTATCCCAGCTATTAAGACGCCATTCAAGCCGCCTTGTGATTGTAAACGTAACGCTGAGAAAGCCCTGGGGCGGCATGTAGTGCTGTAATGGGCTGACCAGCAATGGGAGTAAAGGCAGTGATCAGGCAGCTAAACAGATGGCTGCCAGCCCACTCACCAGCATGAGTCACCGCCAGCGGAAACGAGATCTCTGTTTACTTCGCTTGGCACTAGGGCTGTGTGTTTGATCATTATCTCCACTTTTGTCTTATCCTCATTGAAAGATTAATGCCTGTGTCTTTGCTGCCAGATTTACATTAAAATGAAATCCCCTACACATAGAAGGGGTAACTTCTATAGCGAGAGCCTTGAAGTCACTGATCGTAGCCTAAAAACAGACAGTCCTTGGTTGTAGAACTTAGATATCTAGCATAATGAGTCCTGAGCTCCCAATTCCTCTTCAATGCAGAACAATAAAATGTAACATAATGTAGCTTTTTCGGATCATTCCCGCTGTCTAAAAACGTTATTTAATGTGGTAGTACATTGTTAATGCTAAGAGGAAACTATTAAAGGTGAAGCTCACCAACAGAAACCTGGAGCACATTCTCAAGGTTTTATTTACAAGTTAAGACAGTGACACTATTATTTCACTTAGGTTAGGTAGGTAGTATCACTCCACCTTAATTTACAGTATGCCTAAACAAAGACAGATGGAGCTTTTATTGAAAAATGCATAGTATGTACTGAAGAGGTTTTAGGTCTTGTCTCAAGCCACAATGAGAGTCAGGCCTGGAAGGGATTTGGTGCTTGTTGAGCTGAGCTTCAAATGAGGAACTCAACCACAGGCTTGTTGCTGGATGCTCAACCTTTGTTACCAAGCTAGCAGCCAAATTTGTCTGCCCTTTCTCAGACTTATTCAGAGGAACCAAAAGAGAACCAAGGAAGTGTGTCCCTGTTCATTATCAGGCCCATGTTTTGATTGTTGCAGGTAGTTCTGATTTCTAAATAAGTCACTCATGAGGCTATCCTTGGCACAGAGCACCCTGTGACCCTATTACTTCTCTTGTCATGTGATTAGGTTTGATTTGCCTCCCAGCGGGATTACTGAACCTCCATTGTGCATATTTAACCTTTATGTTACCAATGAAGAGAGAACATGAAAGAATCAAGCTTACTGATGTCTTGGTTTTTCAGAGATCCCTAGCAAGATTCCACAGGGCAACCATGCCCATTTAATTTTGTATTATGCGCCATGCTCTTTTTTCTTGACATTATTTGAACTATTACCTTCCCTCCCATCTGCCATACTGAAGATCATTTTCTGTCTAAATTTGACCATTTTTGTTTCTGATTTCAGTTCAGATGTGACCCTGAAATTTTGTACCTCCCTAGCTGTGTCAAATGCCTTCCTTTTGGATTAACTTGAACTTTTCCTCACCAACCAGCTCCTCTCCAACCTCTGTGACTTTCATTACACAGTGTGGCACTGGGAGAAGTGGAGGGAGGAGCAAACTCCCTCACTTAAAGACAGGCTCACCTGAGGGTGATTTTTAATCAGTTCAGGTGCTAGCACTTGCCTTCAATTAGGCCTTTTATGGAAAGCACTGCCTTAGGCTTAAGGGAAGTCTGTTGGGCTTTTGCTGGGATTAATCCCTGCCTGTGCTGTGTTTCATTTAGACTGTTGGACCAGTCTTTGTGTTTTGTTTGGTTTTGTCATAGTCCCCAAAAAGGGGTAAATAAAAGGCTATTGGCCAGTCTTCACTGACCCTTTTGTCGCTCACCACCTGGCTCAGTGTCCACGTCTGCCACTGCAACGAAACAGTAATTAAAGGAATACACACATTTCACATAGTAACATTCAATTACATCTCTTTTTCATTTAATGCTGTCAATAATGGAATTACTATATGGCAGTCTAAGCATAGGTACTATATATATATATATATGATATATTATTTGTTATGTCTGCAGTCTCATGCTCTAACAAAGCTTTAATTGGGCTGATGTATCTGAGGACAACAGCTGTGCTGCTAACATGAGATCTGGCTTGGAGGCTGCATAATGTGTGATATTACTATTAATGTGTGATACTATTTACATGTTCCTTTTGTTCTGTTAGTATATTGACTGAAATACAAACTCTTTGTAATATTTAGTTGAATTTTACATCATTCTTCTGCTGTACCCAGTATAGAAGGGTAATCTGGCTGTGGCCAGACTGTACCATCTGAGTGCAATCTAGAGTTAGCGTGTTGTTTATCGTTGGCTCTGCCCTCCCTCTCAGCTCGTTTCAGGTTGTACCCTGAGCTGGAGACAGAGCTGCCCCTCACGCCACCCTGTCCATTCTCATGGCCTCCCCCACAGGCCCAGCTGTCCTGTGCCTCTCTGCCAGCAGAGCAGATGTCCCCAGTCTTCAGGCAGTGAGTCACCAAACCGCACCGCTCCCCATGCTGGGCTGTTGCTATGTGCCAGGCACCTTTTCGGTGACACACGCTGTCCTGTCAACTTCAGGCGCGGGACAACGATAGGGGTGTCAGCGTGGTGGCTTTGATGTCATTCATTGTCATGAGGTGGCTCTTATTGTGGTAATTCTGTATGCGTTGCAGTAAATTGGTGTCAGACAGTGCTAGAGAGGGAATGGAGGAAGTCTTATGGAAGACAGAAAAGCACCTCCAGATTGTACTGGGCCTCCTACTGGCAGGTAATGGGAATTAAACCTATGGCCCCCTACTGGCAGGTAATGGCACAACAAGATATCCACAGTACTCCAGATTTCAGCAGTGAAGCATTCTTCCAAGAAATGTGTCACTTTCTCTCTAGCTTCTTCTCCCTGATTGTTCAACTGACCCTGATACTTGTTTTAGCTTGTGCACTTATATAGAGATCCAAAGTTATCTGCATTTGAGTTCTGGTTTTGTGTAGAGCTGGTTATTAGTGGTCGGAAGTTCTCTTAGCTCAGAACCCTGTTCTCCTCCGTACTGACAGAGCCTCAGACGATTGAACCCGCTCTGCAGTACCGGCCCATCTCGGAAGCTTTTAAACTAGTGACCGCAGAAGTGGAAAGCCACGGCACCACTATTAGGGAACAGGTAAACTTTGATCTGCGCACAGGCATCGCTGAAATCACAGACAGTCTAGCCAGCGGTCCCTCGGAAGCGCTGGAAACTTTGACCAAAGGTTATTCGCGAGTTGGGGAAGAGACAGCTGTGGAGCTTTGTGATGAATCAGAGCCAGAGACAGAAGACTTCTTACCTCTCTCCTTCAGCCAGATAGACAGTGAGTAAAGAAGTGCGCCAGTCTTAATTTGCTCCTGGAGTCAGCGAAAGCAGCCGTTTGGGAGCTCTTAATGTTACGCATGCCGTTAATTTTAACCTCATCAATAATGGCGATTGCTTTGATTTGTAAAAAATATACCAGGTAAGTTTTCTATGTTTACTTTGTTTCATGTTCTCTGTTTGCAGATATTCTGACAGAATGTAGTGATGACACAGGTGAGCTTCTTATTTTTAAATACTTACGTCAGGTGAACTGGGGTCAGTTTCACTTGATTTCAATTGGTAAGTAAAATTCAATTAGTTAAAAAATGTGTAAATAATCATTAGTATTTTACATTTATGGAATCACTAACCCAACAATTTAGTCAGATTTCCTATAATTTTAATAAATACTGGTTATTCCCTCAGTCACACTTTTTAGTGGAAGTCATGTATAAAAATCTTAACTTCTAAAATACAAAGTAGATTAGGTACTCATATGGTTAGAGTCACTAGTAAAATTAAGATGGAAAAGCAGGCGCATGTTTTTCACACAGTAGTTTACTCTGACAACTTTGACTGTGCTGACATCTGCTGGCATGACAGTAGTACTCCATTTCTATCATCCACTCAAGGGAAATGACTGATTGTTCTGTAGTAAGTAGTAACACATTATATCTGAGAGCCTTACCTGAGAGCTCGTATGAATAGCATCCTTCTAAAATATAAATAAAATTACACGTATTTACTTGCTGTACATAGAAAGGAAAATTACGGAAAGCCTCATTTTAATACATTTGCAGCCTGTTTCAATTCCTGTCCCACATGCTATGAATGAGTGTGTTTGCATTTGCATGTGGGTATGGTGCATAGGTTTGCAGCTGTGCTATGTGCATGTTCTGGTGCAATTATGAGTGTGTTTGGGGCAAGGGGGTGCATGTGCATGCATTTGTTTGTGTTGAATAGTGTCATAATTGTGCAGACTGGATCCCCATTTTCTCAGATTTCCCAGCACAGCCCAGTACAGTCAATCAGATTGAAGAAAGGGAGTTGACAGAGGCAATTGGGTCATCCCATGAGGAGACTCAGGAAAGGGAGAAAACGATTGTCACTGAGGAAGCAGTCATCAATCGTGGTGTGGAGCCTAATCCGATGGGTGGATTGGAGAGTGATAGATGGTTCTTTCCAGTTCAGAATGACGAAGGTGCTCACAGACCCACCCTCACAAGACCGTCTATCAAAGACCTTCACAGCACTTTGCCAGTATCTACACCTAAAGAAGACTTGGACCCACTTTCAACCTTCATGATGCTTCGGTCCCAACAGAGGGCTAGTGTTGCCACTCAATCTCAGAGCACCTCAAGAGGAATTCTGACAAGACCAGGTAAAGGAGGGTGCTCAGAACGTTCTTCAGTCTGCAGACAGAGGGCTGTTTTACATCTTTTAAAAATAAAATCAATTATGCACTTAAAGCAGACCCCATCACAGCCAGCAAGAGTCTTTAAGAAGCCTGTCCTTTTTCAGAGCCCAAGAGAGCATTGGAGCGTAAAGAGGAACTGAAGCCGGGGGTTCATCTCGGGTCTGACTGTGTGACCTCGGCAGGAAGAGGATGTGATGGTAGAACTCAGGAGAGCAGCTGTCAGGAAAGGTCTGAGGCCAGATATGACAGTCAAGTCATTCAGGTCCACGCCTCAGGTACTGCATCTCAAAAAGAGCTGTAGACACAGACACTAATATGTGATTTAAAATGAAGCAACACTAACTATAGATAAAAATGCAAAAAACCTGACACACGCCAGACCTTGATCTACCACATTTGCCAAAGAAAGTGAAGTTGTGTAATAAGTTAGCGGCTACCCTGACCAGCAACAAGTCACTATATTAATCTGATGGTTTCGGTTCAGTGCAAAATGGCACATTTCCTTTGGAAAGGTGTATTTCACAGTTTCTCGGTTTCGCTGTCTTAATCAGTCATGTGCTTCATCTCTTCTAACTAACAGATTAGCGCAAAGCTAACACATGGTATGTGAAATATGTCTGATTGATATGAGAAGTCATCATGGTAACTTTAGCGAATGTGAACCTGTAGAAAGCCAGCGCTGGGCCTACCAACAGCTGCAGGCGGCGGCATCTCTATGCCTCTCCAGTGCCAGAGGGCTGGGACTGCAGGCCAGTGCTTATGGGGACTTCAGCACCCTCACCTCTGACTGCACCCGCTTTCTGCTCAAACAGCAGGAGAAGGAGCTGAGTACCAGCATAAAGCAAGGTTAGATTAAACTGAATCTAAATCCGCTGTCCAGTCTTTAACTTCAAAAGAAAAAGATTTATGCTCACCGTATTGTATGCTCCAAAGAAACGTGAAAAACAATGTTTAAGCATGATTCACATTTATGGAAGCATTCAAGATCATGTGTAAGTATCTCCCTTTTCTTCAGTAGTCTACATCTTTTAGCGCTGTGCAGTGTTTATTGGACATATTTACACTGGTTTTGTATGTATGACTCCTGAAGGTATTTTTATATGCTCTGCTTTCAACAGCGGAGTCACTTAATTTTTCATTTGATCTATTTTGCTTTAGCTTTATAAAGCTTTATAATATAAAAATCCAGAATAATAATAATCCAGGATTCCTGCTGTGCTTGATCATATCATTGGTAAATGGGTTTAATTTCACCTTTATTACATTATTACATAAAATACATAAACATTATTATTACACAAATTATTACATAACTTACACATTTATAACGAATTGTGAGGGGACCACAATATTTTCTCTGATTCAGTGGCGCCTATTTTAAAAGCAGTTTTTGCTAATATAGTTATCTATTATTTATAATTAGCATTTTTATATTTGAGCTGCTGAAAGTGAGTGCAAATAGACTGATGAATTATGAGGATTATCGCTAAGAGAATTGCCGTAATAATTTCAGACCTGTCACATTCTTTACACGAGGAACAGATTTTGTGTTTTATAGTGTTCATTTCTACAATGGTAATTACTTTGCACTAATTTAAGAGTATTAGTGCACGGTTTGGCATGCACTTTTCTGAAACAGATTAACACTATCTCTAATACGTTAAAAAATGTATTGTGGTGTTCATGAATACATTTCTAGGTTTCAGTTTGACTATTGCACCATTATGTGACTGTTTTCAGTGAGTCAGACATTTTTTAGGCCTGACAGTACAAAACTTTTTACACAAACACGCAGGTGCTTTTGCTTCAGCAACGGATATCCGATATACTAGTCACTTCTTTCTGCTCACTCTTCTTTTTTTTTTAAAGTGCTCAAGGGTCTGGCATTGAAAATTGGACATGGCTAAAGGAATAAATGAAATAAAATAAAATAAATTCTATCTGCCGTTATCAAAAAAAGCAAACATACATTGTATCTAAGTTAAGACTTGTAGGAAATCTCTTTGTAACACATATTCTAGAACTGAGTAAGCCCCGATTGGACAGTCTGATGTGTTTTTGAGTGTCTGCTCAAAGCTTAAGTTGTATGATGAAAATCTGTTTAAACTACATCTTGCCTTGCATCTAGCCCATAACTCTGAACATTCTTTTATTTACCTCAAATGTACGTACCTATACTTCCTATAGAAACTACTAGAGCTTTTAATGATGAGTGCTGTAGGTTAATGTAATAATTAAATTCATTGGTAGCAACGCTAACAACTTGGTGTCATTTCTGCTTGGTGTATTACATGTATACACGCTTATAATTCACACTGGCTGAAAGCGCGTGCCTGAATATCTAAATGTAAACGTCTTGTCTGAAGTGGTAAGTGGGAACCTGATTGTTGCTGGTGTGTTGCAGGGGAACCTGGTGAAAAGAACATGCCTCTCTACAAACAGGTGGCTCTTATTCACCTGCTGGTAACAGCGAGGGACCTGCTGCTTAGATGTGACCTAAACACTGCTGTGGGTCAGTATCCACATCTCGCTTGACCTCTGACCTTTCCCACAATCCATTTTACATGTTCTGAATATAACTTACATACAAACACTTACATTGACAATTATGGAAGGAATGAATTGCAATCAAATAACTTCCTCTGGAAAGAAGAAGACCATGTATGACATATGATTTTGGGGCTGTACTTTCAGGCTAACTTCCTTCTGTACTTAGAATGGGCATAATGTAATGAGGGTTACATTATGCAGAATTGAAAAACTGAATTGCATTTCATTGCTGCAAAGTGTTTCTGTGATTCTGTTAACCCCAGTGCGAAAGAGCACTGGGACAGAGGAATACATTCACACAATCATTAGCAGTGCTCGTTAAATATTTTGAGTTCACAAGTTTGTACTGTAGGGAAAGGGGAACTTGTACTGTGTCGAATGATACCTCTGCCTGTAGCTAAATATGGGCAAAGCTTGCAAGCTGACTAACCCCTTAAGTTGTGCAAAGGCACAATGAACAATTTAAGTGAAGATGTTATTGGGTGCACAAAAATATCTTTGGTACTGTAAGGATGATTCAAAGATAAAAATCTATAATAAGGCTGTAACATGAAAGATGATTGCACTGTTTTACAATGTTGCAGTCCGGTTAGGTTCTGTTGAGGTTTAAGGGTTTTTTTTTTATTAACTTTTTACACACTTTTTACTGCTGGATTGTAAAAAGGTATGGATCAGGCTGTACTTTGAATACAGGAAACAGATTTTTTAGGATGTGGAAATTTCTGAAAACTTTTGATGTCTTTTGCCACAGAACATCATAAGGATACAGTTAGATGCATGATACGTACCTATTTACAATGTAATTACACATCATGAGTTGTGAAGTTGGGTGATAGTAAAAAATAGGGTTGGGCGATATGACAAAATTATTCTATTGACGACCGTCACAACTTCTATCGGCAATTGCCAATGAATTTGTGTAGATGGGGGTTGAGTGGGAGAAGTAAATGTTGCAAAATTCCACAGGGGATACATACTAATTTATTAATATTATTATTGTTATGAGTAGTAGTATTAGTAGTAGTAGTGTTATCCACATGGGATAGCAGCATCTTTGTAAGACCTTTTCGGGAAATTGAAGTCTTACATTGGTCACATCCTAGAGCAGAGGCTAAGATGGACAGCTGTCTCAAGGAAGAGACGATAGATGGAGACGGGGATCCAGCCCTTGATGGAAAGCTCACGAAAAGTGCTTCTCTCTCATGTCACACATGGCACGATAATATCTTCAGAGAGAATTTTTAGCACTGCCGGCAATATTGTTACCCTTCGCACTTCGCTCAGACCAAATATAATGAACACGCTTATTTTCCTGGTCTTGGAATGCTCTGGCAACAGAAACTCTTTGATCTCATAAATAATATGAACTGAAGGTGATATCACCCATCAGTGTATAATTGAATCAGTTAAAACTTGAATTTATTTCAAATATACTCATTTACAATACAGCACATATAGCACAGAGCATTAAAGCGTTCCTGCGATATGTATACTTGACATTTACTTTTCATGACATGCATAGCTATTTCTGATTAAACGTTGCCTTAAAAGGATAAATCATCATCCAGAAGACTTTAAATGTGTCTACTTAAAAACAATTAATAGCTTGTTAGAATCCCAAGGTTGTTATTATGGTTGGAACGAAAATCCAATTTCACTGGGTCCCCACAGGACCAAACTTTAGAGCCACTGGTATAAACAAGCGCTACCTCTGTGTTTACATACTAATAAGCACAGTTCTGCATTGAGGTTTGCAGCTGTGGAACTTCCAAGTACGTGAAAGCAGCCAGTATGAGAGGGGTAGCTGTGTGGAATGTCACACCTCTGCCAGAGGCCCGGCAAGAGGAAGCGAGTCTAGGCTGGCTTCCCCTTTCCCAAGCCGAGCGCACTGACCTCTGTGTTTGCTGGCTGGGTCCGAGGCGTCGGTGTCTGTCACCAGTGCCACAGGTTGCTATTGTTCACCCTCACAGACTCAGTGACCCATTTCAAACTCTTCCACCGAACTCGCTTTTCCCATGACATTAGCTGTGTTTGAGGAAATGATGATTGCCGCTCGTCTTCCTTGTCACTTTCATGATTTACTGTGATCTAATATTTTATGGGGATAAACCGACCCCATTAAAATGCTATTTAACTAATGAGCTGTTAAATATACTCAGCAATATTGTGTGAGTTAAGTTGACTTCGGGATCCGCCCTCGTATGAGCTGTGGTGTTACACTCTGTAAGTGACTCACTGACCGAATGGTGGATGTTGTCCGTTTAGGTGGTTGGAGGGAGATGTGTCACTTGCTTCATGTCAGCCTGTAATCCACTGTGTGGTAGATTTCTGCCTGTAGGTTGAAAACCTTCTGGTTTTTGTCATACTTTTAGAATTGGGAGGTAGTGTGACCCGACATTATTAAATAAAATTAAACAAGACCACAGTTAAAGGTCGTTCCTCTCTGGTAGCAGGGGCTGTTATTATGTCTTCTTTCACAAAATCTAAAAATTACATTAAAGTGTTTAGCTTTTCTAAATTGTTACAATATTAAAGCATATCTTGGGAGGTTGAAGTTGTCTGGTTTTTCCTCATTATTTTCATGTATTATGGTGTGCTATACCAGCAGAGGGTGCTGTAAAAATCTACACAGAGAACACTGCTGACTGCCTTAGCATTTACAGTCAAACAGGAAACATTCAGTGCATACTACTACTTTACCAAGAGAAAATAACAATATACAACAATTATTCCATATTGGCATTTTACTATAGTTTCTGAACCCTACTTTTCATATTTGATTCCAACTGTGTTGTTAGGTTTGAACATTTGCAAATTAAAGTACATGTATCGTAAATAAATGGAAATATAAAACTGCACACAGATTGGATGTTGAATGATTGGCTGCAGGATTGGCCCATGGTGTATGTGGATTACACAGAAGAAAGAAGCAGGCTGCTGACTTCATACATGTCAGAGGACATGTGTGCTAGTCATAAACAGAGGACATGGCAGCGTTGAGATGGGCCAATAGCTAAAATTGGGAATTAAATTAGTCACAAAAATCGGGGACTTTTTCAATTAACAACATAACTATCATCAGCATAGTTGGACCTATCTGAAACCAGAGTGATTGAAAATCAGCATGCACTGTAGAGCTAAGTACCACGTTTAGGAGGCTACTTATCATCGAAGACCCTCACTATAAGGGTCTTTAAAATGATTAAATCATAGCATTACATTATGTTTTGTATATTATTGATGACATTATTGCAGTTGCCTTTCTGGTACTAATTGTTACAGATCTTAACGTACTGTGTATCTCGGGTGAAGTCACGCCCATAACACACACTGCCCGTTTCTTCGTCTGCTTTTTGTCTGGTTTCTGGTGTTCCTTATGGCAGATTACCTGGCAAGAGCTAAAGAAACAAACATGGATTCTTGTTTGGATGACCTGTGGTCCAAGCTACGGGTGGTGCAGTACCTGAGTCAGAGAAACGAGGAGCCCAGCCTAAAAATAGTTGAACTGCAGCAGCAGATGAGAGAATGGGTCAAGAAGAACAGGACTCAAAAGCCTTGTGCTAAAGTAGGTCCTGTAAACTTAAACCTTATCAACCTACCAGGAGTCATTTTTAAATTTTCCATCATAGTTCTCAATGTAATTCTGTAAGGTCAAAAATCTCCACATGCAAATAGATCCAAGGTCCCAACGTATCACTGCAAACATAACCTTGTTTTTGTCCTGATGTTGCAATTCTAGAACCTCAGTTTCTTCCCGTTATTGCCAACTTTATATTCTGTTCAAGACTGTTTATAAAGATCTCAGTAAACATTTTTGAGAGCGTAAGATTATTCAAAGTAAAACATTCCACACATTGATATTTATCATATCTAAAATCAGTGCTGAACAAATATTATTAGTTATACCCTTGGTGTTGTTATGATATCAACACTGGTGTGCCCTCTGTCTTCACAGGCACTTGTGATAATAACGATGGACTCTGACAGTGCGAGGGCCATTATTGTCAAAAGTCTCAGTCACATAACAGGTAGGTAAATGTTCTTACAGGGTCGGACTAACACAATTATGTGATTTTCATTTCGTCCTGCATTCTTACTGAGACCATCTCATCTTCAGCCAAAGCCAAACTGCAGTCTGTGTCCATGATTGTGGTCCCACGTAATTTTATTTTTAGATAAGGATTGTCCTCACCAGTTATCTCTGTGTCTCAGACGTTCTTGTCTCCGCTGTGTTACCTGAGGATAGTGGCAGCAAGCTGGACTGCAGGAGAGTGAAAGAGAGGTACGGTATGTGCTCCCAACTCCAGCCCCTCTGGACGGCATGTAACTCAGGCATTTCGCTCCTGTAGTTCCTCATGTCCGGAACATCGAGTACCATGCTTCCTGTCTGCATGTCCTCTCAATGGCCAGAAAAACAAAATTCAAAAACCCTTTTCTATATGATGGGTGTCTATCTGGGTGTAAAACGCAAGACCACAACAAAAATGACATAAGTCATTATTGCAAACTACACTTTAAATTTCAGTTAGATTCACTGTTGTTTGAGACTGAAGGCCTCAATATGCATTTTGGTCATAGTATTATTCCAGTGGACTCTTATAATACAAATGTTACAATGTAAACAAACTCAGGAATTTATTTGTCATAGAAATAGCTGTGATTGTTACTTACTCATGTATGTACTGTTTTTATGGTTGCTATGGAAATGGAGTTATGGGTTGTTTGGTTTTATATGCATGTATGACTACGATGATGCCTGTTTTCAAACCAAACCATTTGTGCAACATCTGAAAAAGCATCAATTTACCTACCACACAAAACAAAATAAAGCAAAACTGTATGCGCACTGTGCAAAGATCAACTTAGACGCTTGCTTGAATACTGTTTCCAAACAGTATTAGCTTAATATCTCTATACTGGCCCTGGACACTGGAGCGTGCTCATGCTACTTCTGTACTAATGCTCTGCTTGTTCAAACTTGGTCAACATCTGTCCACTTCGTTTTTTTATGTGGTACAATTTTTAATGTCCATGTTCTTCCAAAAAAGAAATATTACTTGCAGAACATTATAGAGGTTATTTGTACGTCTTGTCTCTCAGTCGCTGTGTTCAACTGAAAGCAGTTTGAGAAATTGAAAGGTAAGGTTTGTCCAACATACTTAATGTTGTTGGTGTGTTTGTTTCTGTGACCTTGCTGTCATGCTAGGTTAAAAGTACGAATCCATTAATGATAAAAATTCATAATTATATTCTGTCCATGATGGTGTATTGTAGTTCACTGATGGACAAGAACATTGGCCCTTGGCTTTCTTGTATGGGTTATTTTTTATTGATCTGTGAGTCGTAATGATATTCTTCTTTTGAGAACAACAAGAGAGAAATCTGAAATCTTCTCTCTCACTTCTCTCCTCTTCTGCTGCTTTGCACTTCCTCCCTGTCCCACTTGCCTTTCTCTCTTAAGCCTGCATCAGTGTTGGTGTGTTGTTGTGTGTGGTCAGCACATCGGACCGGACTTCCCCTGGCAGTGTTTCTCCCTGGTGGTAGAGTATGACCAGGTTTCCTCATCTGCCTGGGCCACCGTCTGCAGAGAGAGGAACATTAGTCACGTGAGCGTCTGGACCACAGTTCCTCACTGCGGTCAGTTTCAGAGAGAGCACAGTATCAGTTTGGTTTGAAAGTAGAGGCACTCGAAGGACAGATTTTTTTGAATGACTTTGTGTTTTGCTACCTTTTCAGCTTCCCCTTTATTTATTTAAAAATACCTTCTTGCTCTTTAGTTTAGAAAACAAATAGTTAGCATAAATTTAACACTCGAAATCAATATTATTACAAGTAGTTTAATTGGATTACTGGCCTCTCATGAAGTAGCTTTTGATTGTAAACCAATTGTGTGTGTGTGTGTGTGTGTGTGTGTGCATGCATATTTGTACATTTGTGTTTGCCATTTTTATGCATGCCTTATGTGTGTATGTGTACCTTTGTCGGCCTGTCAGAGGGAGACTCCACTGATACTTTGGAGCAGGTCATTCCCTTCACCCTAGTGGTGACAGAAGGCTTGCTGCACTATGGGATGTTGCTACAGATGCTGGAATCAGTGTGAGTCCTCACCTCAACTACATCTGGGAACAAAGAGCATCCTGGGATTTTATCTGTTACCAGCTTGACAGGAACATGGTGTAACAGGCATGGAACAGATAACAAATCCCAGACAACATTAGCCAATAACTGACTAACTTAGCTTCTTTATGAAGGTCAGGTTTAGTAGCTAGTCAGCAAGAATGCCGTCTATGGCTAGTATTATTTCCTGGTTTACTTGGAAAAAGTACTGAAAAAATGGAAACAAAGAGGGGTGAATTCACTGATTTAGTTGTGAAAGTAGTGGCCTCTCTTCTTTCTGAACGAAAGAAAGTGCTTCAAAGCCCATGGGAAGGTGTTTCAGGAGGAAGAAGAACACCGAATTCTCATACTTTCACAGAAACTTTAGATACTCTTTCAATCAAGTGTCAGATTCGGATCACTGTACAACATCTTCTTCATACTTCAGCATGGGATATGTCAGCTGGAAAACCAAAAACTGAGTACACTCGCACCAGTGAAACCATTTTTATTACCTTGTCCTACACAGATGACAGTAACCAGCCTGGAGTGGAGTGACAGGACATTTCATGTGTTTACTGGCATTTGGACAAAATGGTGAAGACGATGAATCTGTTCCTCAGGTATAACATTACGGTGCTGGAGAGAGACTATCCAGACTCACTGCAGATGCTCGGTCGGACTTCACAATACTCTGTCATTACAGTGGATGAGTGCACAGCAGTCGTTATTCAGGTAGTTGCTTTCGCTCAGTGAATCATGAGTGTGCATGTTTTGGTGTTAGTCTGTGTATGAATGCGTAAATGATGCTTATCACAAGTGCAGGCTGGGTCTTGTAGTCTTAGCTCTGACACCTGGATTTAATATTAGCAAGCTATGACCAGGAGTCTATAGTAGTGGCCTTATCTCACCAAGGATGATGTTGCTTTCACCAGGAATCCTACACTTAATGCTTCCACTAGTTGTACCAAGTGGTCTGGTGAGTGTACAATAGTCACAAGTTAATAAATTGGTTAGTAAGGGTATCAGAGGAGGTAGTTGCATTGCTCCATATTGCAAGCACTGGTACAAAGTGGTAACTTGAGAGGCACATTCACAATTCCAAAATGGAGAAATGTGTGTGTAGATATATGTGAATGTATGTGTGTTTGTGGAATGTTGTGTGCACGTCTGTGCGTTGTTAGGAGGTGGAGGAGCTGTCAATGGAACGGTCCTCTGAGAACTTCGTGCTCAGAATGACAGCCCTGTCCCTGCAGTACAGCTGCTGCTGGGTCATACTCTATTGCGCTGAGGGACAGAGCCCTGGGTGAGTATCCAGATGTACTGCTGGACCATGCCAACATGAAACAGACACGCCCCGGCTGCTGTCCGCCGTCTGTTTTTGATTACCTGCATTCCCACATGATTTGAAGTACAGAACAAAATTTCAGTGAGGCAATCTGTGAGGAATGTTTTAAACTCCAGTATCTTTTTTTGAAACTTCTTTACGGGAAGTCTCCTTTTGCCATGTCATATTATCCTATCATCAAGCAAATTAATTTTGAAACATGTCTTGTCTCATGCCATGCTCCAGAAATATTCAATAAACATGTCTTTTCTTGTAAACATTTTTTTTCCTTTTCTTATCATGCAAGATAGTTGTTTTTAATATCAATGACAGTTTTTATCATTATGTTCCTTGGAAGAGGATTTTCAACCTCAGTGGAATTCAAGGATTATAATAATATTACTGATTGATTAGATTTCATACTTCACAGACATGCCTGCATATACAAATGGATATGTCAGGTCTCTGACAGGCTCTCAGACACAGACCAGAATGAATTTAACAAATGTTTATTTAAAGCCAAGCCAAAGTCCAAAATCGAGGTTAGGTACAGACAATGGTCGAGACCAGGAAGGCACAGTAAAGGTAGAGAATTGAGATCCAAAGACAAAAACAAAAAAACAGGAAAAGACAGACAAAAGTCATAAAACAGGAAAAACACAGCAGACAAGCAAAAACACAATCCAGAAGAGACATAAAAAAAGAAAACCATCAGGGTAATACACAGGCAGATACAAAGTGTTGTGAATGAGGAAAAACAAATCACTGAGATGAAGTGGGAACAGACACAGAAACGCAGGGGGTCTAAATGCAGAGTTAACGAGGGTACAACAGGGAACAGGTGTGTGAACTGGCAGGTGAAACAGAGCAAGCAATCAGGTAATTAACGATCAAACAATGAAACAATGAAACAGGGAAACAAACACAAGGCAAAGAAAAATAATGGTTAAAAATTAAAAAAAAAAAAATGAACAATGAAAATTCTTCAGTTTATCTGAAGCTGTGTAAATGCCTCCTTGTGTGCAATGGTCCTTGGCATACCATGGGAAAAGTATCAGCAGACACTTTCAGTTTAAATCACATTAACACGTATCCCTTGAGGTTCAGGAGCTCATCACAGAGGAAATGAAGAAAGCATTACCTGCAGATTAATGTATCTGAGATAAAAGTAAATCCTTATCATAACACTGTTTTGTTTCTACATTCATAACCGATAGGCAGTTAGAAAGATAGAGGTTGAATTAGTGCTTCGAATCAGTTCTAGCATCAAAACCGCTGGTAGCATTCTGCTCATTTCATTTTATTAATGACACAGAAAGAAATTACATGCATGTTGAAAGCATTCAATTCATGTTGATATAATAGCTATTGCTATGATTATTCTTTTAGGTATAGCTTCAATAGTGACGTCTTCAACAACCTCGTGCTGATCTACTCTTCCTTTGTCCTGTTTGGACTGAGGTCCGAGGACCTGGATGTCAAGGTATGATGCCCAATCACAGCATGTGTCATATTCATTACAGGACAAAGGTCCAGATAATTGCCAGAGATGAAGAACGAGATAGACCACAGATATTTCAATTCATACATCGGAGACAACTTCAAATAATCTCTACACTACACATTATAAACAACCCATCCAATAATTAATAGTTTCATGTATATATATATATATATCACTGCCATACTTTTCAAGTCTCATGTTTAACCCTTGAGTCTTTTATTTACCTTTGCTGCCACTCTCAAGGCTTTGACAACAATGACAGAAATAGCCGAAAGTAAATGCTGCCTGTGCGTTGTGCACCTGCCTATGTAGGTGTGCATTACTACCTTTAAGACACTGCACCCTGAAAATAGCAATAACAACTGTGAAAAGACATGAGACGTGCGTTTTGTTGGCCTTTAGTGCAATTGCTATTATTTGAATGCAAGGTAGTGTTGCACCACCATTGCGCCTGACCAAATCTCACCTGAAACCCAACAGGACGAAGGCGCATTGTGTTAAAATAAGGCATAATGTCCTTTGCACTAAGTGCAAGATAGGGCCCTACATTTGAGTACATGCAATATCATCCTCAAACATCAGCGTCAGAAATGTGTTGGCATAAACAGGCATTTTTCCAGAGCATTAAACATTGTGCTCTTCTAAATGCTGGGTTTGGGAAATTAGTCAGTCACAATTACTGTTACATCTGAATCTTTAATGTCCTCATATACGCACATTTTACTGACTCTCCTGTTTGATAGATCAGGGGTCTTGTACTCCCCATATGAACTGTTTGGATTTCCTGTGCTGAAGACACTGTTTAGTTGTAAATGGGATCTTTATATACTGTGGGTTTTCAGGATTAATTTATGCAGTTGAATGCAGTTGCATGATTCTTGTCTGTCTCACACTGAATCTTGGGGACGTTCGTAGGTGTTGATCACAGATGATGCTTCAGACATGGCTAGGTGGGTCCGACAGATCTCTCACCATACGCTGATGGGCTCTGGGAGAGACCCCCTCCAATGGCTGGACAGAGACTGGCTTTCTGTGCTGCCCTCAGAGGTCAAGAGTTTCATGTCATGTTTGCTGAACAGTTATCAATCCATTAAGCTCAGGAGAAAGTTCATGTGCTTTTGAAAAACTGCCAATTCATGAAATTAAAATGATAATGGCAGTTCCATATTCATCTGTCATTTTGAAATTAGTGCTTTATAATTATTTAAAGTTAAGAAATTACTTGATGAAGTTTGTATTGAATCTGTGAGGATGATTTTATGTTCATCTCGTGCTCATTTTTTATTTGATTTATAACCCAAATGTTTAATTGTAAAGTTATTTGATGAATTATGAATTTGCTATTTTGCTCAATTACTGCAATTTGTTCTATCTTCCTGAACACTGAAATTACTTTACCTCCCAAACAGTGACCCGGAACCATGACCGATATGAACAAACATGCAGCGCAATTCAGTGTTGAGAGATGGGTTCTACGGTGTAAGGAAATGGATCCACCTTTAACTTAGTGACACAGTTGCTTTTCTCTGCAGGAGGAGAAGTGCCTGGCCTTGTTCCCCTCTGTCAACCCCATGGTGGCTCAGCTGATGCTGAGGAGGGCCCCCAGCCTGTCGTGGCTCCTGAGGGCCACACTCACTGAGCTGCAGGTGCTGCTGCCTGAGGTCCCTCACAAAGTCATTAAGGTGATTGCAAAAGGCACTTTTCGTACAGAGTCTGTCATACACATTTAACATCTTGCAAGTCTGACTTTCAAACTGTCAGTAGTGTTGGAGTTTGTAATCTGTAGCACTGAGTCCACAAGACATTTGAATACACAGTTATAGATCTGGTATCAGTTATCGATACATAGGTCAAGCTGAGGCAGAAACCCTTGCTGTGTTCAAGGCTAGACTTGAAGAGGTCTTGGATATTCCGTACTTGAAATGGCGAGCTTAGTTGGGCCTGTTTTCGTAATGAAACGTTCTTACGTTCTTATTTGTAAATATATTCCTGGATTCTCTGGTCGAATAACAATTGAGCTACTACATTTCCGTGAAACTTGATGATATTTTTCTTTCTTTCTAAAATGTGTTTGTGCAGTTATGATTAATTCCAGAGAGACATACAATTAAAGGTACCTGTTTCTCATTAGCAGGCAGTGGCTCAATGTAGTCCATTGCAAAAACAGTAGAAGCAGCCAAGCTGGTTTCAGGCAAAAGCTGCAAAATATGGTCTTTCTTGTGGACTGGACTCCCGATGAATCAACCTAGCTGTTTATAATAGTACCTTCAAAAGTCATGTGCTGACTGTTCATGTGCATATCTTTAGAGCACCATGGTGAAAAACAAATTAAGTCTTTGTCTTATTTCCTGTCTGACCTACCAATGAGCCAAAACATTATGGCCAGTCATAGATTAAGCAAATGACATTATCTCAAAACAACAGTGCATGCTAAGGTCTGGGATATATTAGACGGCAAGCAAACCGCCAATTTTCATAGTCGACATGTTGGATGTGGGAGAAATGGACAGGCGTAAAGACCTGAGTGACTTTGACAAGATCCAAATCGTTATGGCCGGACGACTGGTTTGGGTGCTCCCGGTCAGCAGTGGTGAGTACCTACTGACAGTGGTCTAAGGATGGACAAACCATGAACCAGCAACAGGGTGTTGGCTATGAGGGCGATGAAGGCTATCCCGACTGGTTCGAACCAGCTAACTGCTACTGTGGCACAAGTAGCAGAAAATTTTAATGAAGGTTACAGGAGGAATGTATTGTAACACAAAGTGCATCACACCCTGCTGCGTATGGGGCTGCGTAGCCGCAGTCAGAGTGCCCATGCTAACCCCTGCCCATCTTCTGAAGTACCTACAATGGGCATGTGAGTGTCATGACTGGACCTATAGTAGCAATAGTAGGTCCGATGAGTCCCATGTTCTTTTACATAACAAAGACAGTCGGGTATGTGTGTGCCATTTACCTGGGGAAGTGATGGCACCAGGATGCACTGTGAGAAGTAGACAAGCTGGTGGAGGGAGTGTGATGCTCTGGGCAGTGTTATGCTGGGAAGCCCTGGGTTCAGGCATTCATATGGATGTCAGTTTGACACGTGCCAGGTACCTAGGCATTGTTGCGGACCAGGTACACCCCTTGATGGGGGTTTTTCCTGATGACAGTGGCCTCTTTCAGCAGGATAATGTGCCCTGCCACACTGCACACATTGTTTGAGGGACATGACGAAGAGTTCAAGATGTTGCCCTGGCCTACTATTTCCAGAGATATCAATCCAATCGAGAATCTGTGAGATGTGCTGGAACAACAAGTCTGATCTGTGGCATATCCACCACCAAATTACAGGACCTAAAGGATCTGCTGCTAACGTTGTGGTGCTACATACCACAGGACACCTTCAGAGGTCTTGCCAAGTGCATGCCTCGGCAGGTCGGAGCTGTTTTGGCAGCACACCGAGAACCAGCAGCATATTAGACATGTCTTCATAATGTTTTTAGTGTGTGTGTGTGTGTGTGTTTATATATGTATATGTATGCCTCTGTGGAGGTCTCTTCACACATAGAGCTCTAGTCTTTATCTTAGACTAGCCTTCACTGAGCTGAAGTGATTGATTAGAAGATATAACAAAAACTTGGCAGGTTTCTGACTCTGTACTGCACCTTTTCTGCCAGGCTTACAGCAGAGAGGTAGGATTCTAGCATGCTAAGTTAATGCCTTACAAAGGTTACTTGAGGTTACACTGCACTGGAAAAAATATTCCACATAGCTTAAATTATTGGCTACTTTTGAGGCGTACACAGTGCCTCAAATACTCTCTGTAAAGTGTCGAGGTCTGAACATTATTACTTATTATTAAAAAGTATATTTTTGGATGGAATGCTCCTTTTGCACTATAATTCCTATATTAATCAGTGGTATGCAGCTACCTTTCCTGTGCATCATTGAAAATAATAGCCATGTTTTCATTCGTGGTTCCTGTGCCCTTCTTTGTCACTTGTGTTCGTCTGTTTGTTTAGAGTAAGTTTGCACTTATGCTTGTGCAGCCGGTCTGGCAAGGTTGCTTTGTTTCCTCGTCTGTGTAACAGATATCTACATGACCTTGCCTTGTCATTTCCTGCAAAATTTGCCAAAAATGTCAGTTAAGTTTTGTAAAAAAGGCCTGTTGAACATTGGCAGCCCTCAAGGCAAGCATATCGAACTATATACACCACCTAGGCAAATGATTGAGAGTAGTTGTTTGTGCAAACTGTGTGAATGTGTTCCCAGCCTTTAATATTGCTCTGGATGTCACTAATTCCATCTGTGAACATTGTGTCCGGTATTTAATCAGTTTCCATGCCAGTTCCAGACTAGCTTTCAGAACCGGAAATCCCCAGGGAGAATTTTTACTGCCAGGAAAATATTAGCACTACGCCGGTGGTTTGCTACAGTTGTCAGTCGTGGCCTTGAGAGGGCCTCTCAGTGTTGACATTCACCCTGCCTGTGTTTAGCTTTTCAGTGACACCACTGCCCTGTACAAGCTGAACGCGTCTCACTCGCCTCCTGGCTCTCCTGCTGAGATCACGCAGAGGAGAACCTGCGGTCCCTGGGGCGCTGACGCGGGTGACCTGCACGGTGCCCCGGAAATGTTCGACGCAGACTACGTCAACCCTTTTAACAGGTCTCCCAAAGATATAGGAGGTCGCTGTGCTGATGAGCTATTGGTTGTGAGGGATGAAGCAGAAGAGTTTGCTTACTATTTCGGCTCAGCTGACGCGGACTGTTCCACAGTTCCAAAAACAGGCATGGACCATGCACTGAGGGCGGATGAGAACAGAGGGGCATGGATAAAGGGGTACGTGAATGGCAGAAGAGAAAACGAATGGTCAGGGAGGTCATCAAGTCCCAATGAGTCTGCCTGGTCACTCAGGAGCACCAAGTACCCCACTGCAGAGAACAGCCTGCAGGCTGTACTCTCCATCAGACATAGACACAGCCCCCAGCAACTGGGTGGCAAAAGCTGTAAGACATTTTTGTCATCCAAAGGCTTCACCGACCAGGAGCCTGTAACCTGCCCCACCTTCCTAGTCCCGCCCACACCTGTGGGGAGCCAATGGAGTAGCAAGGTCAGCCCCTTTGGCGGTACAGTCAGACATGCTGTAGGTGGTCCATGTGAATACAGAGCAGATGCAGGAGCCAGCACAGAATTCAGTGGGTGCTTGAGGCCAGACCGGAAGCGGACTTTGGGCAGCTTTGAGGAAATGAGAGCAGGTACAGTAGGAGAGCTGAAAAGGCATGTTTTATTCCCAAGACAACAAAGAATGAAATTCTCACACTAGCCCTGTGGTCTAAATAGTAAATAGTCAGTGTGAGTTTCTCTGTTTAATATTTTGGGTACACTTTGAACCCATACAGTAACACTAAATCATGACACCGTGTTCATGTTTTCTGAGGACTGGTATGATTCATATTTTGAATATGTCAGCGACTTAAAATATGATCTCATTCTTGGTGAATGATACCTCTGGCCTCAAGAGAGATGATGCCCTTACCTTATGCTTCTCAAGGCAATCAAATTCAGATTCTTCTCACCTTTATACCAGTGCAGAGTAGATTCAATTTTGCTACCACAAAGGTGCAAATATGAACAGGTGATACAAAATTCAATCATCCATATCTTAGTATTTGAACGTCTAAGGAATCTCCATTGATACTGTTTTTTTAATAAGCCAATGTATACATTTTTGTTTTGTAATAATGCATTAACAGGTTTACCTCAACTGAAGAAGGGAAAACTAACCTATGAAAAAGTTCCTGGCCGAAGTGATGGACAGACAAGACTGACATTTTTTTAGCGATTTCTGGCCCTCCACCACTCAACTTTTTTGTTTCCTAGTTTTAAATTATTTTCAAAAGTTCATTATAAAATATTTTAATACTTCAAAAGTATGTTTGTCTTAATGTTTTTTCTTTATTGTATTCTCTGGTAAATAAATGAACAACATTTTTATTATTAGCAATCGATGTTGGAAAAATGCACAGGTAAAAAAATCTGGCTTTGGTAGTTGTACCTTAGGATTTTTTTCTTCCAACAGACTAGATATGATTATCTAATACCTTATGCTACACCATAGTTCCATTTTTATCTTTAAAAAACGATCACTTCAGTGCATTCCATCTCCTTATTATTGTACTTTATAGTGGACGTATATATTTATGGTAATGTTTTAATGTTTAAGGTATAATAAATAAAAATGTCAGAATCTGGCAAAGCAATATTACTTCCTACTGTTGACTCATCGCAAAGTTCCATAACTTCATGTGCATTTACGTTTCACATTTTTAATTATGAAAAATATGTATCTGCAGGGGTGTTGCAAAAGTGCTTATGGTCCAAATGTGTGATTCTGTCCAATACCAAAAGCAGTTGTGTTGAAACATAAAAGTGCATATGAAACATAACACTAAATTCAGGGCTTCATCTAGAGTTAATTACAGCTTCAACTGAAAACATGTCAACAAGAATTTTTCATGCCTTTCTCTCCAAGTTGTTTTTTAGAGAAACGGAAGAAATTGAGCTGTAAACAGATAAACTGACATTAGCTATGAAATATTAAATTACATAGACAGTGGCTCAGGTTCAACACATATTGTGTTTGGGACTCTGAACGTAACCTGGCAACATCGCCTTGCATTACTATGGCTATGGTTCTTATATACACACTACGAGCATGTAACTTTACCTATCTTCGATAAGCCAAGTAAAGGAAGTGGTTAGGGAATCTTACCATAACAATACTGTAACTTATGTTTTATGTTTTAAAAATATGTTTTATGCCAGCTGGCTCAACTACAAGATTTTGGACACAGTCCATGGTTATGGATAGTAACTATCTTTCATAAACTAACCTTGTCCTTTGTGAGCCCCATCCACACTGTATATATTACACTCTTCAAATGTAAAAGAATTCATGTCAATTTTACTTATTTAAAAAGAGTGCTTTGCTCTTTGTTCAACAAAATCAATGCATTTGTTGAGAAAGAGCAAAAAAGCATGAGACTGCTTTAGGAACATGGTTGGTTTTCACATACCAAACTCAAAGTTGCAAAAGACTCTATTTTGGTCAAAACAAAAAGCAACTTTGTGGGAACTTTGAGGAACTGCTTATAATCAGTAGAACCTCAGAGATATGTGAACTGACATTTCCATAACAGTCAAAAGGATGGCAATATTTTAAGTTGAAGGAGCGCGAGTCCTTTATTGAGTATAATCATTTCTTCCATAGCTGTCGCTTTATTTTTCAAAAACAGTACTCTCATTTTCTAACTATAAACTTTTGTTTAGGTTAACCAACATCCATATCTTCTGCTTATTAAAATGAGCAATAATATTGATGTGGGTAAAGGATAGCTATTTCCTAATCACACTACATTCATACCATGTTCAGTTGGTAGTAAGTCCATATGTTTAAAGTTTGTATCTGAGATTCTACTGCTTAATCATTTATAACAGTCAACCCCATGCCTTACAGAAATATCGCACCTTAATAAGTTATAATAGTACCTTAATAACTTATAATAAGTTATAATAGTGCCTTGATAAGAATTTCAGTTGAGCTGCTGCATATCATCGTCAAGCTTGGCAGTGACTCTGGAATAATTTCAGTCTGCAGTATCTCAGTAAGACGAGCTGAGCTGAGAAAGAGTATTTATGAATTCCTGTTTCCTGGGCTGAGGAACAGATCCTGTACTCTGGAAAAAACAGCCATTTTTTGGAGAATAAAATGTAATAGGCTCCTATTCCATTATAATCCACTGTCTGCTTATAGGTTAACTGAAAATTAAAATATATTATGACGTTCCTCATCTTCACTGGAACAGATACTCTCCTTGAGTAGTAGTTGCTTTAATTAGTAATAACTTCCTTTTAAAATTCCTTTCACAACTGCATTTAATAACTGCATTTAATGCTGAACGTCAGCAAAAGCCTTGAGTAAAATATTTGTCCATAGTTTAAATAATGCAATGTGTTTGTGTGTGTGTGTGTGCATGTGTGTGTGTGTGTTTTAAAGCAAAAGGTCTCTCACTCTGTGGACCTGGGGCAACCACTTCAGTGATACAATTGCCATGTGCATTCTGGGAACTGGAGGCAGACAAGATGAAACACAAACATGTCATTTCAATTTCAACATTAGATACAGAAATGTAAGTGGGAAGGAACCACTTTCCAAGTTTTTATTTTTCATGCTATCTGACAACCACTTTTAAGTGTGTCATTTTGCTTAACTGTATTATTCAATGTGTTACCCAAGTGGTTTCTCTGCGGTTAAATTAATAATGGTCTCATTAACAGTAAACAGTCAAACTGAATTTATGCAAATGCTTCTTGTAATTATAAATACATAGCTGCCATAGCATATTCAATCCAGAACAGAATACACCTAGAACAGAAAGAAAAACATTCTCCTGTGCACACCTGTACAAAAGTGGCTAAAGGATAAAAAACAGCTTTATCAAATATATTCTTACCAAATATTTAAAACAGTATAAAAATGACAACAAGAAATTTAAACTGTTGAAAAGCAGTTTTGCATCATGGTAACTTTGGTTTCCTGCTGTTGGACAGAAAGCTCAAGAGAACCAAGTTACAGTCTGTCCCTGTCTCCGCTTCTGGCAGCTCCTCCTGAAAAACATACACAGTGATTGGCCTGTGTTTGAAGTTCACAAACCTACAGGCTTAATTACATCAAATAAGTGCCATTAAGATAAAACCATGAGATATAGCAAACATCAGTCGTTATGCTTGATTATTCAGAATATGTCCCCTTTAAAATACGTATATATGTAAATTATTAGGGTATTTACAGTATTCAGAAAGTGCGGTTCAGTTCAGAACCCTACTGGTTAAAATCCAAACTCTGCGTGGGATTGCCAAGGAAAATATCCAGCTTTATAAACTGATCATGTGTTAAAATCAAACCATATAAGGCATCACCGTAAGAGATCTGAACTGCAGAAACATGGCCATTGATCAGTTATGGGGTGGATAGTTTAGCTCAAACATTGTACTCCAGGATAGATTTATTTCACGAGTGGTGTTCTTGTACTGACTGTGGTTGGATAAGCTGAACCTGGACCAGCTGTAAGCGGCTGAAAACGTTCTCAGCCTTGATAGGTTCCCATTTTTGGTGACCTTCAACGTATTCTACTGATTCCATAACTATAAAACTCCTACGAGCGCAGTCACACTCCTCCACATGAATGCCAGACATGCTCATGGCACTCGCGATAAAAAGACAATCCAACAAGAGTATCTACCAGCACTAGAGAGCTGCCATTGAAACACTCTTAACATTCTTGGAAATGCCCTCTATCATTAGCTACAATAACTCAACCTGAGTATTGTGTATATATGCAATGCACAATATGTGCAGCTTGGTCTCCTGATGAAATAACCAGAGGTTATTTTTTTCAGGAAAGTATGAATTTCAAAATTCATCCAGTTTAAGTCCTCACTTTGATTTACTGAATATACATAACACAGAGCCAGTCAGCCTTGAGTTTAATTCTCAATTATACATATCTTCCAGACAGGACCAATCTACTATAGTCCTCAGGAAGTGAGGTAAATGTTTCCACAAATAATTATGCTTCGGTTATGAAATACCCAGGTATTCATGACTGTTCTGAAGTGATGCATTTCTGTATTTTTCTACCCCGAAGCAAATCTAAATAAACCTTTTTGTGAAAATTACCTTATTCAAATTTTCACATTTAAGCACAGTACAATATCCACTCCCTCAAAATCCATCACAGTTTTTTTAGGAAGGGTTTTAAATAATTTTTGAAATATGAACTAATGGAATGGTGTCCAATATTTCTATCAATACCTTCCACAGATCATGCAAGTTGATGGCACAAAAAAAAAACTGCACTTATGTGAACAGTGCATAATGTTTTAGTTTCCTTATATCTCAGAGAGGAAAAATTCTAAACATCAAAGGCCATTGCACAAAAGTGTTTGATAATTCAGAAATCTGACAGAACAGGCTAAATTCTGGAGCAGAGAAGGTGAAGTACCTGTTATCTACAGGAGGGAACAAGAGCGGGGCTCCCTAAATGGATTGCTCCCAGCAGGGACCCCCACAAGTAGGGCATCTTTACAGGCATTTTGGATGCAGTACTGCTGGAGTTCGGCGGCTGCCTGGGAGACCTGGAGGTAAAGGCACAATGGGGGAGTAAGGCTTGATGGCCCTCAGAAGGACTGGTGCTATCAGCATCACTTATTAAGACCACTCTCAAGCCATTTTGAGGAATGATTACCACGTTATTCAACTATTTCGAATTTTATAAAATTTGCAGGGTTGGACAAACCAGTAGTCTAGACACCCGGTATGTTCCTATTTTCTGCCCGGGCTACCAGATTTCAAAAGGTCAAAGCCCAGCCGACTACCGTGTCAGTCACTCGACCGTGTCAGTCTCCCACGCACTTATTTAGTCCAATACATAATTTGTCCTGCTGTTTTGGCAGCACCATTACACAAAATATCTCATCTCTCATTTGTTCAAAACAGTCACTTCTTTAAAACTCATGTTTCTGTGTATTTAATTGGTGCTGTTGAACGCACAGTTTCCATAGTAACTGCAACGCAAGGACATAAATTAGATGACATTATGCGCTTCACTTCTTGGCTCTAGTAGAAAATAAGTGCAGGTGACGAGTGGACTTAGAAAACAGGTAAGAATTAGTTAATGTAAGACAACAACGCTTTACTAAATTTGTGTGAATACAGGTATAGATGTTTGGAATTAGACTAGTTTTAGAACAGTACAAATCACATATGCGGCATACAAAGCATAATTTCTAAAACAACCGTTGACTTTAATGGTTCTTCCAAATTAAAAACACTTTTGAGGATAAAAATTACTTGGAATGTTCACAAATTCTCCACAATTTGAGGCTGTTCTCAAAAATGTGTTGGTTTTTTGTTAATTGGGAGTGGAGACTGACCTCTATGTGAGTTTAGTCTCCACTCCCATTCACACCCTGCGCTGAAAACATGTTACCTACAAATGTATGGACAGACCTTTATTAATCTTGGTGAAATATCAATTTTGTTCCCTTTTATTCATTTTGAAAATAACAACGCAAACCATTTTTCTTTATGTCACAGAAAATTAGTTGGAGTGGCAGATGTACAGTAAGTGAAGGCAACTTTACAGATTGTTGTTGCTTCTGTAACTTGATCTAACATAGTACAACTTTTGACAATACATCACAGCGCAAATACAAATATGTTAGGCTTGTTTGGTGGAGATTATAATTGTTCATTCCTATACTCAAAATTAAATGACACAGTTTTGACTGACATCTCCTTAAGCTCCAGACTTGTACTGTCAGATATTACAAGGGCAACAGTCATGCACAAGGCATTGACATTCTATTTCAGGAGTGATTCTATCATTGCCAGTGGCCTGGATTTGTAAAACATCCTACTTACATACACGAAATGACGGTAGGTGTGCTGTACATTGAGCCTCCCTATAGATCACTCTCAATAGACACTTAGCCTTAATATGCACTTTAGCTTTAAATAGACCCTCTGAGCACTTTCATTATTTAGTGGGATTTTCTGTTTATTTCCATCATTCACAGTTGACTGCTCTATGCACCCCCTATAATCAAGCCTCACCCTTGGCTATTTTTAGCATCATTACAGAGCATAATGTGAACTGAAGCCTGATATTGTAGTAAAAAAGAAAAAAAAAAAAAAAAAACAATTCTCCCCTGGTAGAAACGACATTTAACTGCTTGTAACTTGATTTAAGGTAACAGTTAGGCATTTTCATGGGCGACGTGTACTGTTTACTTGCTTTTCCTCCGTCCTTAAAATAATTCCATACTAAACATCTGTGAATAATCGAGACGATATACCACGCAAACACTGCTAAAATTACGAAAACTTTCATAACAAAATGTATTTAACATTAAGTAAATACATTTTGAACCGCTGAAGCACACTGTTTTTGATACTAAATTGATACTAATGCGACTGCTATGGCCTGGTACAATTTATTCCATTTCTAAACTGGTATAAAAATAGACTGTACAATTTAATATTAGGTGTATCCACAGGCGAAAAAAATGTAAAACAAACAGAGTATAAAATGTTTGCGTTACTTTTAAAGAAGCAAGTCCAAACACACAACTCATTGGTTGTGAAAAGTTCACACGGACAAGACGAATGATTATGATAATTAAAAGAAGTAAATGCACACATGAATGTCATATAGCTACATTGCTTACTCTTTTAAATCCTGACACGTTAACCAAACGCAAATTATGATACCTTAATCCTTTCCACACTCGCCTCAAGCTTCAGCTGGTCCACAAGTCGACGCATGTTGGTAAGGTTAGAATTTGACGACATGTTTAAATTCTGCAACAACGGAAAAAAGTATCCGATTAGATTAACTGTGGCAGTTGCATGGAGTGAGAAGTTGATCTTGCAAGAACTATCTGTTCGTTCACTGACAGCAGTTACGAGCAGGCGCTGCGCAGACCCACAGATCTCAAAAGCATCTGGATGGGCTGACAGTTCACACAGGTGATTACACGAATGGGATAGTAAAACATAACAGTTCATTGTCATATCTGCCGCAAATCTTATGAAAAAAATATATTCTGTAATGCTTTAGTACAGATACAAAAATAAGATGGTCAAGTAAATTCAAAGAAAAAAAAAACTTTAAAAATGTTTTTAAACTAATGGTGTTGGTTTCAAATTGTCCTCCCCCACTCCCCTTTGCCCCAATATTGTTATACAAGGGATTATACCGCCATCTACAGGAGTTTTAAAGTTATACAAATAAAATAACGGGACTTTTCCATAATATTCCATATAAGTATGTCATGAGCCACGCAAAGAGGGGATTCGTAGTTGTCTTTTCTGGCGTGAGAGCTAGGTGATAAAGTTTGACCATCATCAGTGAGAAACGTTTGCAGTATGTTTTTGTAATGGTGCAAAAAGATGTGGGGAAATCATTCACTCATTCCACTAAGAATATTTTAATCTCTTTTGGGAATGTGAAGTAAAATTAAATATTTAATTTACAAAAGACTCATGACTTACAAAATGCTGCTGGATGGTTACAGTACATTGGATAGTAGGAACAGTGAAAGGGTATCACTGATTATCAGTTCAGTTATGTATTCCATACACAAATAATGAGTATTTACTACAACAATGCCATAACACATCAAAGTTCAAAATAATATAAATCGACATTTTCTTGAGAATGTGTAGTTTTATTATTTAAAACAACTATGATTTTTGATTTATCATGTTTTCCGTTTTTGTAATCTAAAGGAGGTCAATGACATTGGGAGAGCAAACTGTATGCAAGCTGCCAAGTTGTGCGCACCAAGCACACAGCACGGTAAGGACCTTAAACAGGGCTGGTTTATAAAAACTATAGTGCAGTAACTGGTTGAACAGAAGAAGTTTTTTATACTAGTGTGCTTAATGAATGGTGTCAAATTTGATGTGGTCTAACCTCCCCAAACGTCAATTAACGTGGTCCTATTCCAGGAAAATGTTCCCCTGGCTAAAACTTCCTGAAATAAATGAGAAATTCTGAAAACGCAAGAAAACAATAGCTCATTCACGGATGTAAATGAGGGACACTCAGTGAATGGAAATATCTTGCTTTTATATTCGAAGAGAAATGCATATTGTGTTTACCATGCAAACACTGGAATAAAATGTAAAACTCTGAGCAGGAAGTAAAACCCCTAACGGTTACATTTTAATGACCTTTGGCCATGGTCTATGTCACACACTGGATGGGAAGGTAGGGTGCATTCAAATCCATTTGTATACTTGCAACTAAGGTGCAATTGAGAACGGGGGTTGTACTAGCTGGTATAATGCAATACGGCAGAAGTCTCTTTGGTTTCATTGTGCTTTTAAGCAAGGTTTTCTATTGACATTTCAGTTATTTCAAACATTAAAAAAAAAAAAAAAACATTGACCAGAGGATATTCTTTAATATTAAGGACATACTGCCCTATTGATTAGTGAGTACATTCAACTAAGTTAAACTAAAGTTTTACAGCTTCACAAGAGTAGCCTGCCGGTGTTTTAAAATAAGGCATAAGTAGAATGATGATTCGGACCAATAACTCAAACAAATGATTTAAATCACTTTATTCTGATGTCAGTTTCATCACACACTGTACATATACACTGTGCTTTTTCAGGCTTGTGATGCACAGCACACATTCTTCCCATGCTTGTGTCAAATTTGTGTGAGGTTCCTTTCCAATCAACACTATGAAATGTGATTCTACATGATATTCTTCTAATCTCCAGTTTCAGCAGAAAAAAATGGATGAATAGTCTTTCACAAATGGCTCATTTCAGGTTTGTGAAAGTCTGTATGCAACGGATGCAGCGTGCACCCATCTCAGATGTGGGTTGGGTTGGTCTTAACTTGATAACTTTGCACTGAACCAAAACAGCGCTGAGCTAGCAATTCACCTGACCACACCTTAAGAATAACCCGCAGAGATGGATGCGATTTGAGCAGCTTGTTACTGCCATTTAGCACCAACGAACTGGATTACAGATATTATGTACTTGTGTAGTTAAGGCTAGTTTGATATGGATATTAAATGGAAATTTCACTCTTTAAGGATCACTCTGTGTACTTTCATAATGATAGAGCTAAACCAGACTCTTTCAGTCGCTTTTGCTCTTAGCCTTTGACCTGTAGAAGCACTTCCTGATGCAGAAGCTGCATGTTTTGACGAAGATGAAGATGATTAGCGCCACTATGGCCACAAGCGTGGCAAACACGTCCAGGCAGTGGTACTGATACCAGGTCAGGTTATGGGCCTGCACCCTCAGGTGCTTTGCCCCCTTGTTACGCATCACAAACTCGATCCAGAACATGGCCTCGTCCCGTGGTGCCATTGGTCGGTCATGGTAGATACGCGAGAGTCTCATGGCATTCTCCTTGTACCTGCCAATCACATACAAGAATAAGTGTGTCTTGAAAAAATATCCATCTGATGTAAACAATGAGAAAACATTGAGAGGAAAGTAAAAGGCCAATATGTTACTGAAAGTCTGTAGAACCACCATGGAAGACAACAAACAAAGTAATGGAATAATAATCTGTCAATAAAGCATATTGTGGTTTCCCTGGTTACATATCAGGAAACTGTTTGAAAATGAATTAAAAACGTTTTGCATTAATTTCTTTACCAAACGTACCTGAACGTGTTTAATGACATAATTACTGATTGCACAGTTTTTTTGGGCTCTGACTTGGAAAGCAAAGTTAATGGACGGCTTACGATGGGTCATTAATCACAGTTTTGAGGCCATTCACAATGTCTTCCGATTGCATGGTGTTGTAGTCCAGTATAACAGCGGCTCCTTTGGCCATCATGTGGACCATGTTGTCTGGCTGGTCAGCAAACAGTGGAATGCCCACCATAGGCACACCATGGTAGATGGCTTCATATATCCCATTGGTCCCACCATGGGTGATGAAGGCCTTGGTCTTTGGATGGCCTTATCAACATAATAGAAATAGTTAAGTAAATTATTACATTCACATTCACATACATAGTCAGTAGCAGTGTTCTAATAAAAGGCTTACCAAGGAGGTCATTCTGAGGGATCCAGTCATAAAGTATGGTGTTGGGGGCAAGAGTTTCAGGCTTCTCACCACTGTACCTCCACAGAATCTGCCCGTGAAAATAACACAAGCATGCAGTTCACAATCCAGGGTGCAGACCCATAAAGACCCGTATTTATTCGTGAAAATAACAATCCTACAGCAATTAAGTAGATTTCTATTTGTATATTGAACTGACACCACAGTGAGCAGTGAATTTGGTAGATTTAATCATTAGGAGGTGTCAAATTTTAAATACACAATTCAAAAAAAGCACAATTTATTTATGTATTCTTCCACCACCCTCTATTTGGTGAACACCTTTGGTCAGTCTTATGGTATTCACAGTAAGCAGTAATGACATCAAACACTCAAATGATGGCATTTTGGAAAGGCATCATAGTTGTCATTATGAACAATCGCCGTGAATTTTTGTGCTACTGATTATGAATGTGTGTACCTTACTTAAGGTGGAGTGTGTGAGGATGTCTGCCGGTGGGTCCTAACCTTTTGCGGTATCTGCCCCAGAGCGTGGGCGATTATGTTTGTCTTTTCCATGGTCAGGTTCTTGATCATTGATCCCAGTGTGAATATAACAATCCCATCATCCCCTGAGCTCTGCACCAACTCCTCCATGTCCTTGAAGAAGAATCAGACTTTAGTGAAGAACATTCCAGAAGAATAAATAAGATATTAAATGACAGCAGATCACATTTTTCCCACATCTTCTGGGAAACATGAGTGTATACAAATACAAAAAACAGAGAATGCATTGGTTGTTTCATGGTGCCTAAATTGTCATGTCCTGTATATATTAAAGTTGCTTATCCCCATTGATGCTTTAATCGATTTAATTAAATATTAACATGGTCATCTTTTAAAGGTACCTGAAGTGCCCTGTCCTACCGCAGAACATGTGGTCCTTTGGGTGGAGGAAGTATCAATGAAAATCTAGGTCTGTTTCTCACAAATTAATATTTCATTTGGGAAAGCATTCAAGTTTACAAATATATAGGCCTCTCTATATATTTTCACCAATATATAGTAGGTTCAAATAAGGCAAGATATATATAGGCTTACCTCAGGTAAAGGCTTGGCAGGCTTACAGTGAAGTCCTCCTACAAACTTAAAGTTGGGAAGGAAAGGCCGAGGATATTCAAAATCCCAGTATGTACGTATCAACCAGATCTCAGCCTTCCCTACCATCTCACAAAATGTTGTAGGTCTCCCTGTGGACAAGGGAGGTTCATTTATTATATGTGTTAAAGTTAATAAATCAAACAGAAATTCATGAATGACACGAGCGTGTAGGGCACATCAGTATGTGAGACAGATGGGGACTCGAGTCAGCAACTCGGACTTGAGTTGCACTTAGTCCCACCTACAGAGACTCGAGACTAGACTCGCAACTCGTCATAAAATAACTTCAGACTCGACTCAGACTCATCAACCATGACTCGTGAACAATAAGAGTCTTAAAAAGACTGCCAAATGCCATCGTTTCATCTGGAGCATGAGCAAAGGGTTGCACTATTTTAAACACCTTTCTTTAAGTTCGATACGCAAGCTGGGCAGCAAGGAACTCCAATTTCTTATTAGGCATGTAGTAATGTGCACATTGGTATTCCAGTGTCATACATGTATGAACTGTATGTATTTCCACTTGTTTGTAATAAAACTTAGTATTAAAAGCTAGTGTAGAACCTTGAGATTGGCATGTAGTTGCATGCGGTTTTGAAATGATAGATCAATTCACTATGCATCTATAAGCCATTCTATATCAAGCACTTAATCTAGTTGCCTTAGTTCAAAAAAGGGTACTGGCGACGTTAAAAGCTCTTAGCTGCAGCACTGCATAAAAAATATCTTGCCTCTTATTTGATTATTTTTTTTAATGATTAATGAAATTGTATGCAAATTGTTACTGTGAGTAATCTTGCTAGCTCCTGTTCAATTCTACTAAGAATAAAAGTTAAAACTTAGTCTAGTTAACATTAACTAGTTAACTAGAGTAGTTTCATTCCACAGAATAGCTTAGCTTTAGCCCAGTTATATCCCCCTTAAACCAATTCATATTCAGATTCGTATTAAATAATTTAAATAGCAATACTGTCAGGCTGTACCAAGCTGGAGATTTGAGACTTGACTCAGACTTGTGACCAAAGGCTTGAGACTTGACTCGGACTCTAGCTCAAAGACTTGAGACTCGACTCTGACTAGCGTTTGATGACGTGAACATCTCTGATGTGAGAGGTCAATGGCTTCTGGAGGCAAGGATATTGCTCCAGATTTGCTATATTAACCAGACAGTCAGCTCCTCTGTTCTGTCCATTTTTCCACAGTGTATGAATATGTCAAAATAGACATTTCCAAGCACAGAACATGATTCCCCCCTTGGATTATTATAGATCTTTCCCCCTTTAATTAATAAGATGTAATGGTTTATAACATAATTAGTGTAAAAAAGAAATGCAGTTTTATTATTTAAACACAAATACAGTAAATACAGACATATGAGCCAAGGTGGATTAAATGGTTCTTTCTCATTTGCAATGGGTGTTCAACACTGTAAATATTCTGCTTGTAACATGTTATAATACATCAAAACAGTCTAATAACTGTAAGATTAGAACATCTGGTCTGTCCAGCGTGATTTTCGGTGTTTACATTTTTGTCTGTTTTAGTGTCATTTGGTTAGTGTTGATTCATAGTGGGTCGAGCTTTGTGCCTGTGTAACAGAAGTCACTCTGTAGATGTCTGCTAGGAAAATAATGATATAATGATTGATTACCTGGATCGAGATGAAAAGGCAACGCAACCTTTACACACCCTTTAGCTGCTCTGTGATGCAATCGGATTACATGACTTAAAAGGTGACAAAGGCCGTTTTAACAGTATCAACCTGTTCCAGATAAGTTGTGACTGCTCGTTCAAAATTGAAATCAAACATACCGCTAAAAATAAATCACAGGCAAGCATTCGTTATATCTACAATGATGTGATAAAACAAAATATATTCAAAATTGTAACTGTAATTGCAAATTAACTAGTGGACTTAAAGATGGCGTGAGTAGTAGCAGACATGTAGTTAAATCCATGGCCACTATATTGAAGAGTATGTTTTATATCATATGTTATAAGTTACATACTAAATAATAACAGGTCATATGTGAATTGAAGAACTCCTGAAAGGTAATGAATTCATTTAATTTGTTACAGTTTAGAGGCAGCAGAACTGTAGTTAGGTAGAAATGTTTGATTGTGTTGTTACAATGTTAGGAGGATTCTCCATATACTGAATAAACTTACCTAAGATTTCAGTGTAATACTTATCATACTCTTCCCAGAGTTTCATTGACATAAGATCCTGAGATAAATAGAAGAGCGTGTTCTTCAGTCTGTCAGTGAAACACATTTGGTCGGTAAACTTCCCCAAAGCAGCCGGCACAAATGAGGGCGGGGCCGGCAACTGGCCGCACAGTCTCTCCAAGGTGTTGGCAATTGAGAATCGTAAGGTATACACCAGAGGTACGTCGAGCACCTCAGCCATCAGCTCGCTGCAAGCGAATATAGGATCCGCCAGCAGGACGTCAAACCTACGTCCCTTCAGTTTCTCTATCAGGGGTTCATTCCTCAGCAGACCGTTACAGATCTGAATCTGCATCCGTAAGTCCTCCTGAATGAGGCGGTACAACTTGAAGTTGATCTCCAAGTAGCTCAAGCGGTCCAGCTCGTACAACGAAAAGTACAGGAACCTGTCCATTACCTCATACACCTCCTCCAGTGAAATGGACACATTGAAGAATTCATGGGTGAACCTCGATGGTCCCGAGGGAGCCAAGAAGATACTTGCATTTTGGACCAGCACTGTAACCTCATGCCCTCTGTCTGTCAAAGTTTCCAATACTGTTTTCAAATTAATCCAGTGGCTACCCTCTGTATGCCATACTAAGATTCTGCCACATTCTGCGCTGCCTAAAATACACAACTGAAGAAATAACAAGGTCATTCCATAGTGTAATAGCTTCATGGTGAAAAAATGAATGAATATTCTTTGAGCACTCACGCTGTTTAAAATCTCAGAAGATTTAATAATTAACTACAAAGCCTGAACTTTCAATCTCATCAGCGCTGTCAATGTCACATGACAGATAACAAGGGTGTACTTGAGTTTTCAAGTTCTTCTTAAATACAGGTCAGAGTGGAATATTTAAAAATTTGAGTTTGCCATCGATAACTTAACTTCAGGGAATCACAGCACAAAACAAACATAACATGCTTCTGTCGTCCAAAAAAATGTATTGCATATCCTGTATTGCTCATTTTAAAAGAAAACTGTTTATCACTTGTGATATTGATATTGAATGGTTTGATAGTAACGATCTGTAAATATTTCACGTACAAATAATTTACTCTTGCTTTTCTGTTTATATTGCTTGCATTCCTGTAATCTCAGGGATTTTTAATCTCTGGTCGTGTACCCATAGTCATAAAACTTCCACGTGTTCACAAAAACATTTCAAAGTATCTTTTACTTGTTATCACCAACAGTTTCTCTTTTTAATGAACAGTTGCCTTATATGATATCCCTTTTCAAAACACCCATCTTGGTGCACTTGAGAAGAGTTCTGCTTACATTTATATAGGAGGCATCCCTCTATTCCTCTGGTACCGCTTTTTCAGCCCACCTCACACCAAGCGACCACCCACAGTTAACGAAAGGGCAGGTTGTTCCTAAAAAGCCATTTCAGGTGACAGTCACCAGTTTTTGTTTCTTGTTACAATCTTCACCTGGTAGTGGAAAAATATTGATCCAGGAAGAGAAAGGAAAAGATGTTGCTGTATTGCACTGTGCAGATTTTTTGCATTGCTGATTGGAAGAGAATTCCAAATTCAGATCTGACCTCAGAAAGCAGTTCTCAGAAACACATACATACAGCTTAACGATTCCTGACATTGTTTTCTCAGGGCACCTGTAAATGAAATCTCTGAAATTTTGTTTAAAACTGAATTACCTCAACCAATTTTAAGTCAGCTGTTAATTTACTGCTAGAAAAGGCTTTTTGCCAAATTAATTGCATTAAAATCATACCATCCAGTCACCATCCAATAAATGCACAGGACTAACAAGCAAAGCATGGACAGGGGAAAACAGAAAAAACAAAGCATATGAAAACAACCGAACAAGGCTTAAAGTAAAAAAAACACACAGCATTCACACAGCAATATCACACAGCATTACTGACAGAAATATGATGTTTACACAGCCAAACAATGTCATGTTAATAATAGACACCATTTGAATGACAAATTCAAAGGTACAATCCTTGTTACAACTGATCTAACAGGCAGTCACCCCGATATTTTTCCCCATATACTCATTGTCTCTGTCTTTAGATAGAAACTTTAGATAGAAATGTATATGCATCCAAAGCCATTACAAATATCCATCACTTTCACTGTGTAATTTGTGGAACAATTAACAAGAATCAAAGTAACTTTCAATAAATATTTTTGATTCCAACACGTGTTTGCTTTGTTGTTTACCTTTTTTTTTAACTCTTTCAGATATATATTATGAAAAATCTCAGTAACAGTGGAACTCCAAGGTCAAAATCCTAGTCAACATTGTGTAACTGGTATGTACGGAAATAAAATACTATTGGATGCCAGCAGTCAGATTGAAAAAGAGGAAATGAAAATAATAGCCACACAGACTGAGCTGCAGCTTCAAACCCTGGCCTCTCTTCTAAAAAAAAATCTCATTGGGCTTCTGTGCTTAAAGTTCTGTGATAAAAACAACCCTCTTTCACATTTTCCAAATGTATATGGATCAGGCTCCTAATAGCCCTATACTACCACACCAGCTTGGTAATTATTACATCACAGACATGTTTGCATATGAAATGAATCAGTCATGAAGTGAATGAAGCAGCTGATTTCTGTGCGAGACCACAGGGACTTTTCAAGGTCAGGATAGGATGAATACGAGGGGTCCGCCAGCTTTTTCACCGGCGTCAGCATTGTTGCCGTCTTTTCTTGGGGAAATGTCAGCTCCCGACCACGAGGGTGCCCACATCATGGCCCAAGGCTCCCTGTCTGTTCATTAAAATTGTAAATTTCCTTTGTCGTGAGCCACTGAAAAAACCTCAGGAGTCTCGGAAAAAACAAAGGTATTCAAATATCAGCAGAGAGAGAGAGAGAGAGAGAAAGAGAGTTATGTGAGTTGCATAACCCTCAGGCCATTTCTTCTCTTTTATAAAAGAAAATACAGTCAGAAAAATCAGTATTTACACCATCACTGTGATGGTCCCGGGGGGTCTGCACAGAGATCTCTTGAGGTTCTCAGCAAGGAGAAAACTTGTTTCCCTTTAATGAATATTTTGCTTACATCGACCAATTGCACACGTGCCATATTTAAAATGTGTACGTAATCTTGAATGTAGCTTGCATTAAATACCCAAATATGCCTTATTCTGAATGTGTAAATGGAAGTGTGTTTATCATAACTTCATTTACCAGTGTGCACAGCCAAATATGCAGGAGATTTGAGCAGCAAGGAGTTAATTTTGGCAGCTGATCATATATTGGGTCAGAAGTACATGCCTGTAGGCAGTAGGGGATTTGTTAATTTTTAACAGGGGGAGGGCCAAATGGGAGCACCCCCCTGCCCCCACACCACCAACCAACACCCACACATGTAAAATGGGGATGGCAGGTTAGCAAGGGGGGTGCATTTTGGTCATTTGGTATGACCAAATTATCTGACATTTTCACAGCTGTGCTTGCCCAAAACTATACTGGGGGAAAAAAATAGTTTCCATTCAGTTTGTTTTCAAACATTTAAAAATTGCACAGGTGGAGCATCATGACAAATGTGGGAAAAGGATGGATTGAATATCTTACAAGAGTTAGACAAAAAAAAAAAAAAAAAAAAACTACCAAAATAAGCTGCTTGCAAGTTAGTTCGCTGTAGACCTAAGCTGCTGCTGCACCGGATTTCTGAAATGTATACAGCCGGGAGATAACTTGAGTAATTGAGGTTAAATAAAGTGAGTTACCTATTAACACATTGGCTTGGTTACATGCATATATCACAGCTCATTCCTTTTTCATTTCTGTAGCTGTATAGCTAAATAAAGTTATTTGACAAAGTTCTATCCTGCATAACACGGCTAGCTTTCATACATGAGCTAATCGATGTTTGATGATTGTTTATTAGAAATTGTCAGAACTCAGAGAGACCCAAAGGCAAACTGAGATAAGTAATGAACCGGAGTTTAAGCAGCCAAAAGTAAACGCCACAAATCCAAAATCAGAGTTGGTAATCAGGTAGAGGTCAAAACCAGAGGGACTCTGGAAAAAGTACCAAAACACAATCCAGGGCGGTAATCAAAACGGGCAATAGAGTTTGTTAACAGGCAGGCTCAGTAAAGGTGCAAAACCAGCAATCAGGTATCAACAGACAGGGTCAAAACGATTGTAGCATAACAGGCAGAAAACACCCTGAGACGAGCTCTGCAACTAACACAAGAACAGACAGGGTGTAAATGCACAGGACTAACGAGCAAACGAGACTCAGGTGAACAACAGGGCAGGTGAAATAAATGAACGATCAGCTAGACAGGAAACGAGGAAGGCGGGGCATACACAAAAGGGCCATGAAAACAAAAGCACATGGACAGGGGAAAACGGAAAAACCAAAGCATACGAAAACAACCGAACGAGGCTTAAAGTAAAAAAAAAACACCATATCACACATCATTACTGACAGAAATATGATGTTTATACAGCCAAACAATGTCATGTTAATAATAGACACCATTTGAATGACAAATTCAAAGGTACAATCCTTGTTACAACTGATCTAACAGGCTTAGCAAAAGTTATCATGGCAACCAACCAGGTTAGCAAGATTGCTGACAGATTAAATAGGATGTAGTTAACTTTACCAATTGGCTAGGTAAATGCCATAGGTAAACATATTTACAAGCAGCTTCCAACCCAGCTCACTGTAATGAAAATTAAAATCCAAGTACCCAAGTGGTACACACAGCTGGACAAGTGGTCACTGAATAGTACTGTGTATTATCCAAGCTAAGACTATTTATCTAGATGTAAAACAAAGCAAATTAGCTAACTTGATGACAGACTAGTTAAGGATGCTGCTAACCTTACCCACCCCGTAGCGGTACTCTTCATCCTGCAATACTCTCCATCTCAAAAAAGCCACTCTGAAGTTCACCCTCGTTTCGCTTCGAGATGTGTGGGTGCATGTATGTGCATTTATGTACTCTATAACATCCCGACACAGGAGGTGGTGAATGCATGAATTGGGAATAAGCAAAGGCCATTTTCAGTGGGAATATTAAGTGGTACCTTTCCATCTTGGTGATGGCCATTCAACAACAAGGCAATAGTATTGAATGAGGAAGCTTTATTAGTCTTCCCTGGAGGATGACAGTTAGGGAGAAGTAGAAGGCATGCTGATGATAGTGCTTTCATACAAGAGGATGGAAAAGATGGCCAGTTTATCCACTCAGCAGAATTAGAAAGCATGAACAAGAGCACAGTCTACTCTTACAAAGGATAAGTGTAACAAATGGTAAGACACGATGTTACTTCTCCTATTTCTGAATGTCTTTCTCTTGTTTTGATGACTGAAAACATCAACTCACAAACCAACGTAAAAGATGGAGGGAACAAGGAAGGGAAAGATGGAAGAAGTTGGTTTGAAAGATATATAATTTCTCACGCAGAAAAGAAGTGAAATCGAAGGCCCTCTGCATCTTCTACCTTCAGGAATCTGTGCAAATGAACTCTCTCTCCCCCTTTTCTCCCTCTCCCCTGCACCCCTTCCTCCTCCCAGCCGCCCCCTCCGCCTCACTCTGCTGGTGTGTGTTACAGCGTATTGCTTTTTGAAGTATACATTTGCATAATCTCATTATAATGTGGGATTGCAGCCCATAAAATAGTGCTTCAGAAGAGAGGGTGCTGTACAGACCCTACAATGGGGGTACCCCGGTCCCCCCATGAGTCCGCACCTGCACCCCAGAGTTGGCCTCTTCTGGCCGATTCAGAGAAAACTTGAGGGACTGAGAGTCCAAGAGGGTGGGCAAGGGGGGGGGGAGGGGGGGGGGGGGCGTTAAAAAAAACTTAAACATGCATAGTGTGAATTGGTTTAGCAGGATAAAGAGCTCAGGGCATTGCGCTTGGCTGCTGGTTCCAGAAAGGCCTTTTTTCATGCACCCTCAGCCTGGAGAGAGAGGCTGCAGCCAGTGATCTGGCCCATTGTGATAACAGATTCAGACAGTGTGCTAGACGCAGATAAGGAAAACATGCTCTCAATAGGTGATTACCCTCCGAAGAGAATGGCCAATCAGAGAAATATACTTGGACGGAGAGAGGAGCGGAATACAGATTGGATTTCTGTGGGGATTGTGGAGTAATCCAGCCAAATCTCCTCAAAATTTCATTAAATGGTTTTTATTTTAGCAAACTCAAATTTTTTAAGCAAGAATAGCAGCTCTCAACTATGATAATTCATATAAATAATGTCATATTAGCATATACCAAATATGTATGTTCTCCTATTACAATGTTACATGGTTACTTTTAATATATATGACATTTTGCTAATAAATCATAGAGATAAGATATTGTCCTGTTTATTATGAAAAAAAAATGTGGTTACATAAGAAGTAAGCAGTGGAACAAAATGTTGCCTTACAGAAATTCTTGTATTGACATATATTCATGATTTTATTTTAAAAAAGAAACCTGCAGTTTTTATCTCAACGTATTTATATTCTATATTCTGTGTAGCAAGGACTGTACACAAAATAAGCAAGAAAATGACAATAGGCAGTACGACCTGTAGTAAACAAAAAGAGAAAGAAAAAATAACAATCTTATTATTATACAGAGATAATAAGGTAATGCTTTTGCTATATGGATATGTGCTGAATGCATATATAACTAAGCAACATAACCAAACACATTTTGACACAGCGGTGTATATGAAGAATGTGGGAAGTGTCAGTGAGATATGTAGTGATAGTGTAACATGTGCACCCTCCCAATGCTCTGTTGACACTGACTCCGGTGAATTTAGCGGTGTCACCCGCTAATTCTCACCAGCCGTGTCCGTGTGCTCAGCTGCACTCCTGTCCGTTTAGACACCGTTAGCAGTTTTAACTGCCCAGACAAAGCAAATCCGAAATCTCTGTTTACCCTTCGGCTCAGCAAAGTTGCAGCCCACTGGCATGAAAAGACTGGAATGATTTTGACAACAACCGTGGCCGATTAGCGGCGTGTCAAGTCACCTTGAAAATGGTCTGCCAACTATGGTGAAGCGAAATGCTAAATTCGATCCTTAGGGGCTGACTATACCCTAATCAAAACCGTACCATATAGCAGTAAAAGCTGGCCGCGATAGTTTCCATCTCATTTTGTCATTAGCGATAGCTTAAGCTGACAGCGGACGTCCAGCCTGGATGAAATGATGGATGAGAAGATCAAAGCGTCAATCAGCTGCTACAGCAGTGCCATCCAACCTGTTGTTATTTTCTGCACAGATGGGCTTTCCACCACACTTCCATTACAAAATCATCTAGTGCCCTCAATCCAATTTCACAGCCATTTAGAGCAATTTAAAGACACAACTATGCTGCATTGGCAATTTTACCTTCAGGCAAATCCATGTTGCAAATCCCAGTTCATCTAGGCACTGTTTATGCCTACCCAGAGGGAAATAACATTACAATGTGTCTTATTAAACCGAATGTCAAGTGTTGACGGCAAACAAGACGTTGCAGGAAGACATTACCTTTTGATAAATCTCTTGAATGACATACTACTTATATGAAATACATGGCAAATTTTAATCATATAAAAGACTGCAATCAACGTGTCAGTCCTTCTTCCGGTCTCTTATGTTACATGACTAGATAGATATTGCGTGAGACAAATAAGAAATGCAATTTAATTTTAAACTGGTCACTGAAAATTGAGAGCAAAATGCTTTGTGGTTAGATTCAATAGAGAGAGGAGGTGCCGTCCATTCTACTAAACGTGGTCAACGAACAAACATGCCGCACTGAATCCCTCTCCTAAAGTCAATTGTCCATTTGGTCAAGGAAAGGGCCGAGAACCAGAGTGACCAGTGCACTGTGACCCTCAGGTCACAAGTTAAGCTGTTCTTTCATTCCCCGTCCTTCGCTTCTCTCGGACAGGACGCAGATGTCAATCTCACACCCACATGGTCTTCAGATGGTTTGCAATGGAAACTTAGCAAGACCAATCTGTGACTTAACATAGGATCATTGGACTAAACATAGGACCATTTAAAGAAACTTCAAGGAAGGTGGCTTTCACCCATACAAAAGGTATCTACAGCTGTAACCTACCATGCACTGCTTTGACAATAAAATCAATTATTTCCCTCACTCACATCAATATCGATTAATATAAAATAAGGTTATAAAAAACCAAACGGTCAAAAATTCCATGACTAGTTTTCCTTCTTGAAGTCTTTTTTGTGTTGATTCTATGTCTTTAATTTATTGATTTTTTTCCATTCAGGATCATATTTTGTTGTGACAAAACTGCATTGTGGAATAAAACAAGTTTTTTATGACATACTTTATTAACAAATTACAGATGCAATAAATAAATAAATCATAATAAATAATAGATTTCCATATTAAAACCAAACCAGCAAAACATACATGACAAAGCACATAGTGTAAAATCTAATCACAACAGTCTTCATAAAGATTGATGAAATAATCTTCTTTGGCTAAATGAATTTTTTTAATTCAAAACAACAAATACTTCTATTCTCTGTCCATCCAGTAGATCTGAAAAAAAATAATTTAAAAGGATTGTCAATTTTAAGTCCCTGACACCTCAATAAATAGACAATTTATCTAGTGTGAGTGGATGAGGGGCTGAGGCGACAGTGTAGGGGATATGGTTCATTTGTATTTTTTGTATTGTATTTAATATTCTATTATGAAGTACAACAGTGGCGGTTAACCTTTCATTGTTGTTGTTCAGCACAGTTCGACATGTTCTGCATAGGTCCCAAGGAAACTTTCCATAAGTAAGGATGGACTAAATCGTACCCAGGAAGTCTAAAATCTTATCGAAATAGTTTTGTTTTTCCAGTTATTAATCTAAATATAGCACATCTGGGTATCCTTATGTCTTCTTTGTGGATTGGCTGAGTTTGTCCTCACCAAGCAACGGATTGTCCTCCAAAAATCCTTTAATCCTGTCCTCAACTTCAGACAGTTTTCTTTATGAAGTATATTTCATCAACTTCTCAGAGATGAAGCTGTCTCTAATACAGAGATCAAAGAGTGGCATCGGGATTAGACCCAAAACCAAATTTTAGCTTTACCAAACAACACAGGTTTAAAGATCTGCTACATTGGAGGACGGAAGAAGGAATTTTTAGATCTAACAGAGATGGGGGAAGACATCCAAGCTACATCCATGCAGATTCAGGGACAAGGGTGACAACAAAGCCGTGCTCCTCTCCTGACAGTCAATAAGCTTCCACTTAAACATTGAAATGTTACACTGGAAACACCCACCCGACTGGGGAAAAACACCTCGACTCAGAGGGTCGTCTTCAAAAATGTGTCCCTTTACTCGCTTCAGGCGGACAAAGGGAAAATAACATTGCGGAGGTCTTATTTCGAAGGGATAGGGAACGGGGTGGGATGGGTTGTTTTGGTGGCCTTTTACCAAGCCTCCGAGCTGTCACAGCTGGATCCCGGGGAGGGAGCGTCAGTGTCACTGGCCAGCCCCCAGGGCCGGCTGGAGTGCAGGTTATCCATGTTGCCGCGCAGGAAGGTTAGCAGGGAGGTGGGCGAGCGGGTCCCCGGCTGCCCACTCTGGCTTTCCAGCAGCTGCACCAGGAAGTTGATGTATCGCATGGCCAGGCGGAGGATCTCGTTCTTGCTCAGCTTCTTCTCCGGCGGATGGGTGGGGATGAGCTTGCGGAGCTCGGCGAAGGCGGTGTTGACGTTCTGCTGCCGCCAGCGCTCCCGGGTGTTGGTGAATACCTTCCTGGTCATGGTTCTGTGGCCCTGGGGACGGGGTGGAAAATGAGAACGTCATATAATCACTGCGGGTAATGATGGCGATTCAGTTTTAACAATGAGAAAAATCATTAATCCTCGAAATCGTAGCTGAGTGGAAATATAAACCTGGAAAAAATACATTCACTCCGCTACTTCTCATAATCTACATGTTTTTTCTGAAATGTATGTAAGATGTTAAGACAGACTGGTGCATCCATGAAAAGTACCAAAATAATTCTTCAATTTACAATTTAAAATTAGGCTTAGACAAGAAAAATAACTGCCTCATATCTAACTGTACACAGCTAGACAAATATGACTTGACCTGGATTTACTGAAATGTAATTAAAATCCATACATTGAGCAAAAAATGTTGTGAAGACTGAAAAATATATAAAATGTATATGTATGTATATATATATATCATACATATATATGTACATATACATGTGTATGTATAAAATCCACTTTATATCGAAACAGTTAAATTATTTCATTTTTACAAATCACCAATGGTCCCAGTAAGACGGTTTTCTTCACGATTGTGAAGAAATACATTTCTTCAACTTCATATTTAAACGGTAGCAGATACATTACATACATGGCAGTTATATTGTATTGCTACTGTATTTTAGATTTCAGAATAGTATTTGTATGTACTCTGATGTATATACAGTATTCAAAGATACAGTAGCAATACAATTTGTCTGTAACAGACAGTGACAATCAATATCTGTAAAAGAAATGACGCAGGATTCCAGCTATGCGTGTGAAACACATAGGCAATTCCATGTCAATTTATGTCCACCGCACAGTACCGTTAGGCAGCAAGTGTACAGTTGGGTATTAGATTCCGCTTTTTCCTGAGCGTCTTTTTCTGACTCACCTGTAAGTGCCGGGCGTTGGGACGGTGAGATTTGCTGGGAATTGCGTGTTCCTCAGGTCATCAGGCAGGTCTGTCCAGTTGGTGGGAGTCAAATATGGATCCAGCCAGACTCAGATTCTCATGCTCTGTGAACCCTCTCTCTCAGAGCTCTGTCAGAGGAAGAGAAGGAGGAGAGGGAGAGGAGGGGGGATACCGGGGGTTCGTCTGGCACAATTTATAGCAGGTTGAGACCTATTGTGTGACGTGTGAAATGTAGTCCAACCTCCCCAGTGAGCATTCTGCCCTGCGTACAAAGCATTTAAAAGCACTTAAGAGCTCTACTTCCACATTTTTGTGTTTCTTGTTACTAGGTTTCAGTTCTGGTATCACTGGGGTTTGTATCAAATTAAAGATATATTTTCATGACCGCCATGCAAAATTGTGGTAGATGTCATGACATAGAGGAAACAGAGGTACTGTGCTTTCATTTGTGTTTTATAGTAGATAAAGTGAACCAAAGTGAGCGTATCACATTGTGAAAAGGAATCACTTATTTCTCTAACATGTCATTACAATGTTTATAGGAGGTCATAACCTTACCAATAAAAATACATGCATTTTTTTTCTTGTATTTTTGCTCCTTTCAGCAAAACAATGCAAGTATTGATTTGTTGTAGATGCAGAGGTTTTAATTTAGTGTCAGGGTTCTGAATATACCTGCGCTTTGATGATACTACCCATGCAGTTTGTACATTTAAACTACAGTATTTTAACATCCTGCTCAAAGATTTTTTTTTTACAGTTTTCCATTTTCATCCTAATCCAGCAGCCCCTGTGATAACAGGCCAAGCTATAACTCACATAAAATATTCACAATGAGGTTTTCATTGGGCTTTGGAATGATTACGTTTGCACTGGAGTGTCACTCTCTTTACTTATCTACTGCTTTCATTTTCAGCCCTTCTTACCCTTCAGTTTACACATTTATAGATATGGACCATCATTCTCATCAGGTCTTTCCCCGCTATGGTCCAAAAAACAACCAAAGGGATGTGTCTAGGAAGGGCTTGGATGTCACAGTGTGATTGGGCAACAGAAATCAAAAATACCAAACCTAGATTGACATTACTACAATGTAGGTTTTGTCATGAGTGTGGTAATCTTTTTGAGCCATTCCGAGGCGCATGCATAAATTAGAAACAGTGAGGGGAGTAGAAGACGGGCCCAGGTCACGGGTTGGTGTCTTTAACAGTTTTTCCGTGATCTCCCACCTCAGGAGTCCCGCAACTTGTGTCAAGTCCCTTCTCCCCCCACTTTCAACCGTACGATCAGATCAAAAACTAATGTCTAGTTTAAGCAATTGTTACCATTTCTTTCCACCCTTCGAGTGTTTGTTTCAAAGACCCAGCCTTCCATAAAAGCTCCTCTGTGTGGAGTAGGAATTTACATAATCCGATTACGGGAGGGGGATTATCTCGCAGCCCGGAGAACAGGCCCAATGGGCCTGGCCTGAATTGGTCCCATTCATAGGCCTAGCTCAACTTCCAAGGGGCTGCACCTGCACTAGAGCTCTGCACTGCTTTTCAACCCTGTAGAAATCCAAAAGACACACCCCCCACTCCCCCCCAGTCCTTTTCAAAACACCAGGGGCGTTTTGAATTGTTCATTTGGGTTTGAAGGAAGACCACAGAAAATAAAAAGGAATCCTAGTTTTCCTTCCATAACTTACAACTTGAGCAAATGTAAGAAAACGCTACAAAGAGGACTACTCTATGACTGGTTTGCATCACAAATGTTGTTACCTATTTGCTTGTCATATCCCTTTATTGTCAGAAAGTTATATTTAAATGATTCATATTGACACACCTATACAGTATTTTTAATTCAGTTTGAATTATTACTGCTGGTCTACACTGTTCAGATGCACAATAACAGTGTCTTGCCTGAAATTACCTGTCATTAAACTCCCTCACCACCACCCCATATAGCACAGACATGAAGATTTGGTTTGATTAACAGTGAAATGTTATATTCAAAAACCATTTAAAAAGACGTCAAACCTAGTGAATAAGCCATGCCATATCTATCTTTCTGCTGAGAACGCTTTCCACAACAAAACATGAAACATCGGCATGTCGCCTATGTAAACTACACTTGTTCTGAGGCTGATTCAGTATGGGCCAACTGTGAGAGATGTATTCACATTAAAGCAGAACATTAAGCATGACCTGATAGCTTTGGTCTGTTGTCAGGACCAAAGCAATCATTAAATAGCAGCCGTTGTGACACCTAATGTTAGCCTTTCGCCATTGGAGATTCAGCTCAGTCAAAGAGCTGGTAAAGAACAGGCTAAAATAGCACAAATGACCTAATGGCAGACACAGAGGGTAAAGAACAACCAAAAGGTTACATTTGAACAGCATGTCCATTCTCACTATAAATCTTCCGTTATGAAAGGAGCAGAAGCGTGGCAGGGGTAATTACAGTGCCATTACACAAATGTTTACTCAGCGTCCTTGTAAGGGGCCGTTTAAACAGTGTCTTCTCGGCTTTTGTATAGGCGGCGTCAAAAAAATTACCCTTTTTGTGAATTTGTCCCAGTTGTCCTTGTTGCGAGACCGTTCAGCGCAAGTTAACCAGGCTGAATGGCAGCTAGTTATTTATGGCAGTTAGCGGAGAGTTGGAGGATGTGTGCTGCCAGGAACCAATACCCTGGGGTTCCCTTTGTCTCTGCTTCATTCCTGCGAGAGTTTGCCGCAGTCTGCTGGCTCGCGAAGATAAGCGTTTTCGACACTCTGAAAGACTGTGATAAGGGGATTGCTGTGTTAATGAAAGATTACCTTTTCAGCTGAGGGAGGGGGGGCGGGCTTATCAGGGTAGTGGCAAAATAACACCTACTGTCAAAAAAAGACATTTGTATTATAAAATATCGAGCAATATGCCACCTTCGTGTGTATTTAAAATTCACAGTCACACTTGCAAAAATCATGAACTGTATATGATTAAAATGCATTTTCTATGGGTGGATTATAAAGCAGCAATCCCAACTAAATTGCTCAAACTATTTTATTGGATTCAAACAATTACTAAGAATTTAAGTATTTGTTATTTCTAAAAACATAGTTTACCATCTCTGTTGTATATTGACAATTTTTGAAATAACCTGAAATCAACTTCAAAATAACATGTTTTGTTATGATTTTCAAGGCAGACATGTCCTTACCAGATGTTGTCATGTGTGTACCTTTGACCATTACAGTACAATGGTTTCCCTAGTTTCCATGCCAACTGCAACAGAATGTGGGGTGTCCCCTTGGTGACCATAGGACTTCTATTTTACAAGTTGAATGTTATTAAGGACCAGGATTCCCTGTCTTAGTGAGCTGCTTCTCTCTAATTGTTGGTAAACACAGCAGGAAGCTTTATGAAAAACTAAGAGTCGTGTCCACCTGCCTCTCCTCTCTGTAATGCACTGACAGTTACAAAAACAGAGAGAACAGAATGTGGTGTCGGGATAGCGGTCAGGTGCTATTGTTTGTTTTGAACACATGAATAGTGACCAAAAGGTCATGAGCTCAAATGACCTCTTGTGCTGTTAAATCTGTATCAGTAAAGAAAATTCACTTTTTGGGTATCAATAACCACAAATAAATACATGACGCATCTTGACAGAATGCAGAAATGAATTTTTCATTGTATATGACTTTTGGCAAACAGGATAATGTCGTATATTATTTCATGCAGAGCAATCCTGAAGCTACAGCAACAGATTTACACTTTTGTATTTTGATGAAGCAGAGGTTAAAAAGTGAGAGGTTTTTTTTTAAATTATTCAATATTGATGCTCTGTCATAACTATTCCACAGCTTAGTGGGTCAAACATTTGCTGGGATGCCTTGCAGGGGCAGAATAAATCTATGTGGTGCAAGCTGCTTTTTCATCTCACTGATAAGGATAGTCACTAGCCTCAAGCCTGTCCATCCCCAACATCTCCATGTCACATGACACACAATGCTCGTGCTGCTTAAAGTAAAACTGCAGCTTTGAATGTGGACGTGAGCGAGGATGCCATTGTTCACATTTGTAAGGCGTTGGTGATGCTTGTGGAGGGCAAAACTGGCCTGACCAAATTAAGTTGCAGAAAATGGATGTTAAACCTGCTCTGTACATCTCAGCTGAAGAAACATGGAAAACTTCAGAAATCCAGCTATGCATGACACAAAGGTCCACTTTTCTGGTAGAAGAGAATTTTTAATAACTTTGTACCCTGGCTTTAGAATGAATTTCTAGCTTGAATAAGAAGGCAACAACTGAGGCAGGGGAAAGCAGCATTGTGAATGAGAGACACATGGCACAGAGCAGTGAAAGAACAGAGGGGACTGGCAGAGGTCAGGCAGAGAGTGAGAGGGAGCCAGCTGTGTCCACTATCCCTCCTGGACCAACAAGTATTGTTGTTAGTGCCCTCACAGATAGTTGAACAATCAACTGCTTTGAAAGAGTTTATAGTTTAAGTTTACGTGGAAGTTCGTTTGATGGATGATTTTAGTTCTCCATACAAATTGTTTTTTGCCTGGTGAAATGAGGTGTATTATTTGTCTGTGTATGCTTGTAGTGAACGTACAATTACCATAGTTTAGTACATTAAAAGATATTGTCTTTTCTTTTACCTCTTTGGATTTCTCCCAAGCAGTCACAGCTCAAGTTATTCCCAAGGACACTGTAGGGAGACAAACGACGATGCTTCATGACGGCGTGGTACAGTACTCACAAATGGTTGGAGTACTCCCAAAGCAAGGGTGCAGCGTCCTGCCACGCCTGTCAACACTTCTGCCTCCCTAGCTCCGGTGATTATGTGTTTACCTCCGACCAAGGCTTCAAAAACTGCAAAAAAGCCACGTTCAAAGATGGGGGGTTTGTGGTCCATGCTAAATCAGAGTCGCATACCAACTAAATGGTAGCATGGACCGAGATTGAGAGGCCTGCCAAAACCAACTCATCTGTGTTGAGCTCTGTACATATGGGGTACACTAAATTAGTTAAGGAAAATTGTGAGAACATACAAAAAATAGGGGATGTATTGCCTCTTACGGCAACACAGAATATGGCTCAGAGAGGTCACAGGGAAACAGAGGATACTCCTAAAAAAAGGGAACTTCCTTAGCATATCGGAACTGCTCGCTAAACATGATGAAAACATGAAAAGAAAGATGATAGGACGTAATGCAACATACACGGGTCACAGAACTAAAAATGAAATTCTAGATTGTCCTGCTGAAGTGGTCTGAACAATAATAATAGATGAAATTAAAGAGAGTGTATTTTTTAGTGTACTGGTGAATGAAACAGAAGATATTAATAAGAAGGAACAAATATCTTTGGTGATAAAGTGCCATTACAACATCACAGTTCATGAAAGTTTTCAACATTTTGAAGCGGCTGAGTGCTTAAATGCAGCAGCAGTGGAAAATAATTAGAGCGCTCCAAGATTATGGCCTCAGTTACCAAAATAATGTTGTAGGGCAAGCACACAATAATGACAATAATTATTGGTACCTCAATAATGAGCAGGAAGAACTCGGCCTGGAAGACATACGGACACTGACATTGATATTTTATATGCATACAGAGGGGTGGTGGCTTTCGAGAAGCGTGATTGGCTTAGGTATCCTCGGAATCAGTTGAAGTCGACTTTGATGTCAGACGAATCGGATTAGCTGTCCTACTTGTTTTCCTCCCCTCCTTTCCTCCACATACTTCTGGGGTAAGAGAGGAGGGGAGAAAACGAGTGGAGGAAACGAGGAGACAAGAAAAGTATTGGAACGTACCTTGTGTAGTGTCTTCTCCAGTCAATAATTAGCTATCAGGCACGATCGTAGGGCACAGGCTGAGATACATAGCTATCCTAGCTAACGTGTAATCACTGAAATCACCCCTTGCCAACTTGAATGAAGATGGAATGGATAGATTTCCAGGTTTGGATGACGCAGTGACCACATTTTAAAATGTAATTTGCTTTTTAACTTTTACCTGTCTCCGCAGTTGGTAGCATAGTTAACTAATCAATTTGAACTGAGAAGTTCAATCAAACAAACTAGTTGGCTAGCTAGCTAAATTTAACCATTAGCCTATCTAACATTACCTGCAAGAAATGGCAAGAACAACTGTTCCTTGAAAACTTTAACTTTGGTAATGTATTTACCAACTAGCTAGCTACATCTCTTTTCAACTATCGATGATGTTAGCTATTCAGAGTTAGCTAGCCAACAAAAATCAGTAGCTATCCAGTTTTAGCTCATTTGCAAATCCTTATATAGCTAGCTATCTTTGACGCATACTGGGTTTGACTGGTGTTCTGAACTTGAGTGGTTTTGTGACTGATTGACTTTAAAGTTGGTTGATTTTTGTTTTTTAGTCAGGCAATAGTTTACTTTCATTAGCTAGCTGGTTCTACTGTTGGTTATGATGGCTAGTATAGTCAGGATGTGCAGTGACATGAATGTGATCGTTTGAATGATTATCTTCCTCTGAGACCGATGCATTATTAGTCACTAAAGACCTGACTATTTTACATAAATATGTACTTTCAGCTGCAGTTATAACCTAGAAAATGCTGCCCAGCCTCTCAAAGGAGGATATACACAATCTCTTCCCTGGGCTAGAACACCTCTTTTTTAATTTACATTTTTTTCCAGATTTTTTCCCTACCTTTCCCAACCCCAACTCAACCGAACTTGGTGACCTCACCGCAGCACCCGCTCTGCTGGCTTTGGGAGGAGAGGCCGAACACGTGACTCCTCTGATTCACGTGACGACAATTCTCGCTTCGATACACCCTGCAGCCACTCCACTTATCATGCACTGCCAATGACGTCGGAGGATGACGACGTGGTCAGCCAAAGAACTGCCAGATGGGCGAAGGGGTAACTTTTTTAGCGACCAAGTTTGTTGACGCCAGTATTACATCACTTTGAACAGTAAACATAGGCTATAAGGGGGAAAAGTAAGGGAAGACCAGGTGAGTAGGGGAGGATGGGCTGCGAATGGGCTCGAAAGTGCAAAAAATAGAAATAGTAATTCATTAACAGCAATTACTTAGTTAATATATTACGACCCTACGAATATCTACTTCCATTAATCCTTCTGCATCGTCTTGCTTGAAGACAATGGCACTTGCATGAGATACCAGATTTAAGCCTATTTTCTTCCATATTAAGAATTTAGTTCTAATCTCAGTTCTAATCTTGTTTTGAGGACTGATTTTGTGCAGTATATTACATCAAACTCAATATGCCTGTGCTGTATTTCTGCTGAAACAATCAATAAAACAATGTAATGATAAAGTACAATTGATAAGGTTCAACACTGAATAACTTTTTTTTAAGCGTTCCAATCTTTCAATGATCTTATCATGAACTCTTCTTGACAGAACAGTCATTCAGTTACAGAGCAGTCGCAAACTGAACCGTACTTTTCTTGAAAACGTTTGCTCCATGTTGTTAGACCCCCTTTTTATGGGTCATAACATTCAGGTGGCACTGGCACCTCTGTGCTGTCTGCATGGAAGTGTTCCCTTTGAGTGCTCTGAGTTCAGTTGCTGTTTTGTTAGTTGAACAATAAGACTCCTGAACAATTCTATCACCTGTGACTCAAAATCTCAACTGATCACCATGTTTCCGGCATGAGATGTCTGTCTCAACTATTACTGGTCCAGTTTGCGAAACTATCAAGCAAGGAATCATTTGTTTGGTCCCATTCATGAACATTCTGTGATTTGACCTGGCACCAATGGAAAATGAGCTGAAAAAAAATTAGATAGTTAATCAGTAATATTGGCGATTCGGGCAAAAAAAAACTGTCTGAAGTTATTTGAATGGAGGTAATTGGGAAATATGTATCATACGAAAAATCAAGAAAAGACATAAGACAATAATCTTATCTCCAAAATGAGGAAAAATGGGTTGACCATGACTGTAAATCATTCTCATTGAGCTATATTATCCATTCGTGTGACACAACGTTGTCTGAGATCCCTTGATTGGAAGAAAATGAGACATATGTCTTTTCTTGATTTTTCGTATGACACATATGTCCCATTTTCTTCCAATCAAGTGATCTCTGACAATTGTTTCTCACGTGAATGGATACTATAGCTTAGAAGGGAGGATTTAATGTCATTAAATGAAATTTTTTGGGGTCAACCCATTTTTCCTCATTTTCAAGATAAGACTATTGTCTTATGTCTTTTCTTGATTTTTCGTATGACACATAGTCTAATCTATAAATCTATAAATCTATAAGACTATAGTCTTATCTCCAAAATGAGGAAAAATGGGTTGACCCAAAAAAATTTCATTTTATGACATAAAATCCTCCCTTCTAAGCTATAGTATCCATTCACGTGAGAAACAATTGTCAGAAATCACTTGATTGGAAGAAAATGGGACATATGTGTCATACAAAAATTCAAGAAAAGTCATAAGAGTATAGTTTTATCTCCAAAATGAGGAAAAATGGGTTGCCCCAAAAAAATTTCATTTTATGACTTTAAATCATTCTCCTTGAGCTATATTATCAATTCGTGTGACACAAAGTTGTCAGAGATCACTTGATTGGAGGAAAATGGGACATATGTGTCATACGAAAATTCAAGAAAAGTCGTAAGACTATAGTCTTATCTCCAAAATGAGAAAAAATGGGTTGACCCAAAAAAAAATCATTTCATGACTTTAAATCCTCCCTTCTTAGCTATAGTGTCCATTTGCATGAGAAACAATTGTCAGAGATCACTTGATTGTAAGAAAATTGTACATATGTGTCATACTCAAAATTAAGAAAAGTTTGTTTAAACAATGTTTGGGAGAATCATTTTTAAACAACCTTTTCAATCAATTATTGTGTCTATACAAGTATCTAATACCTGTCGTCTCCTGTCTTGCTTTGCATCTTTGGAGTTCCAGTCCGCTATTATCACCGGCCTTCTGCACTCTGATAATTCTATAATTACTACCTGGTATTATGGAACTGCAGCTCTACACTTCCTATGACGATTTCTTCCTCTGCACAAGCCCGGCGCAGAACTGATCACGTCACCCTGCCTCCTGATGACCTGCGCCGGATCCTCGGGCAGCCCTCTACTGTGCCTGTCGCCGGCTCCAACCCCACGGCTGCTCTTGCTGATCCTGCTCATGTTCCCTCCATATCCTTTTCCTGTCTCCCTGATATAAGTGCCCATGCAACCCCGCCTTGGAGCCCTCCCAACGCTCTGGTATCTCCCCCTCCACCCTCCCCCCTGCCTAAGTCCTCTCCGGAGTTGGTGGGCCCCAGCCGGTGCCCGTCGCACCGCCTGCCCCGCCATTGCACGCTCCTTGGGACTCGGCACTGTATCTCTCCCTCCCCGCTCCTGGCGTCCCCACCAGAATTGGCGGGCTTACCCCAGCATGTGTTGTCGGTGGTAGCACTGCTATTGTACGCTCGTAGGGACTCGGCACTGTGCCTCCCTCCCTCCTCCCTCCCAGTCCAGCCTCCTCCGGGTCTTCCGCTGAACCCCCCCCCCCCACTACGCATCTGCATCCTATCCTCCCGACTCTCCCGCTCACGCCTCCTCCCAGCCTTCCTGGCCCCTCTACCCGTGCCCAGGCCTACAGCCTAGCTACGGCGACCCCCATTCTTCCGGCCCCATCTGCTCCTTTCTTTGACCTGATTCCCATGTCTGCTACCATTTGGTGCCAAGTTTTATAAGGTGCGAATGTTAACCTAGTTTCGCTGCTTTCTCCGTCGTCTCCCTCAGAGCACAGGTTGTTGGAATGCAATGGTCTTACCATGTCCCTTAAAACATTGGGCCGATCCTCTTCCACGGTCCTCACATTTTCCATGTTTTGCTTAGCCTTCGGCTGCTTCACAGATATTATTTGTTCGGTCTTTCATCACTGCCGCAAAGAGCTGAACAAATACTTCGCCACCATGGCTGATTTCGGTGGGTCCCACTTTTGTACGTCTCATCAGTTATTCTCGGCGAAATGCACGGCTAAGTTGTTGCAGTTCAATGTTTGTCTGCAATGGGGGGTTCTGGATACGGACCTTTACACTTGAGTTTTTCTTAGTCTAAGGCCATCGGCGTGCAACGTCTGCAACTCTACCGAGCACTCTACTGAGCACTCTCCCAGGTTGTGTTCCATGGTAGCCTTTTTGCGTTAAATGATAGTCAATCAGCTATATTATCCACTCACACAAGAAAAAATTTTGTGTGGGATTATTTGAATGGCAGTAAATGGGAAATATGTGTCATACTAAAATCAAGAAAAGACACTAAAGTCTTATCTCCAAAATGAGAAAAAATGGGTTGTGTAAAAAGGCTTAAAAACAACTGAGTAAAAGACTTGGGTAAAACAATAACTTATTTTAAAAACCACACAAGAAGGCACAAGCAGCTCAACTTCCCCATTCCATTCCCTTGAGTGGAATTGCTTTCTAGGCAGAGCTACAAACACCAGGTTTCAATCATACAATTGGATGAGTTAACAGAAAAAATTTGTCCAATTAACACAAACTAATTTGCCAATTAACACACAATTACTAATGTGGCAATGTTTTGGAAGGGCCAGTCCTTTGCAGGTTTGCCGAAAAAAAAAAAAAATTTTGGCATTAAATGACAGTTAAACAGCTACATTGTCCACTTGTGGAAGAAAACATTGTCTGGGATCATTTGAATGGAAGTAAATGGGAAATGTGTGTCATACTAAAAATCAAGAAAAGACTTCAGTTTTGTCTTCAAAATGAGAAAAATGGATTGACACAAAACTGCTAGACTTTTTTTACTTGAAATGATGGTAATCCGCTATTTTAGGCATCTGCGGAAGAAAAAGCTGTCAGGAATAATGTGAACGGAGGTAAATGGGAGATATGTGTCATACTAAAAATCAAGAATGAGAATTGCCCAGCAGGCCAATCCATTTGTCTCGCAATTTTCTCCAAAATCAAAAAACACACTCACCTCTTCAGTGTTATACTTTGGCATCAGCTTAATGCGGTTAGCAACCTCAAAACGAGCGTCATGTTTCAGCTGCTGTTGATTCTCATACGCTTTTCCTTGTCAGTCTCAACTGTAGCATGTTCAGTTTCCCAGTTGTGCTCATGCATTCACGCGGCCATACACATGTTCTACTTCTCGTGCGCCTTGTTCCTTTTCTCTTGTTTAGGATGCCAAACTGCCACATGGGTTCTTTCATGATATCATTTTTCCTCATGGTGGATCCCAACCCTATCTTCTTTAGCTCCACCACATGTCTTAACTCAGGAACTGTCAGCGCAACAAAATCAGCCGCACCAAGTCCTTGTGAAAAAATCTTTACTAGATTAAACCCTTCCACGGTTTCCATGGTTTTCCAATCAACTAGTCAAACATCAGGGCATGCCAGGCAGTACAAAAATTTTCTGACCCACTCTTCTTTTCAACATTCATTACCTACTACTAGAAAACAACCACCAGTAAGCAGTACAAGTGAGAAATCAGATTTACCAATTACCTCAGAGACTCTGTTTTGTGGCCCAAGCAAATAAACGCAAACCATGTCCATATGTACACAGCCTAGTTACCTACAGCAGAAGACCACCAACTGGTTCACCTTTTCAAACATAAATTACTCCACTGAGGTTAGACACTGACAACAACACATGCAAACTCTTGCACACCGGCTACACTGTACAGCATACAAACTCAAAACCACTCCCGGCAAGCAATTGGCCCTCAGAGTCAGCCAGCTCTCGCTCTTTGATGTGGTTTGTTAGGATTCTTGTTAAAAGGTGCCGGGTTTGTTTAGGCAGTATTTTTAATTGATGTGACTCAAAAACAAAACAAAACGTGGGAAAATTAATGGTTGGTAACATGAGCACTTCTGCCTTGGTTTCTCATTGTGATTCCACCTCCTTACCCTTTGACACCACTGCCTCCCTTACCTATTTTCCCAGGAGGCATTGCATGAGGTGTTAGTGGACGCATGGTATCTAAACTAAGGTGCATCCCTATCTGTAATAGGTGAGTTAACTGTGCAACCATGATAAGTGATCAATTATGTGGAGTAAGAACAAAAACCAGTATACCCTGTAGATCTCTAGGGCCAGGGCTGACTACTCCTGATCAATGGCAAAAGTCAACACATGTTATTTTTGCAATTGTTGCTTATGCAAAATATGAGATTCCCTCTGCTGGTCACATACACAATTGCAGATGCGGTTCAGTGCAATAATTCATTTCTCAAGGTTCCAAGAGGAAATGGAAATCTGTGCCAGGCTGTGTGCAGTCCAGAGAAGTGACAAATCATTTATATTTCCTGCTTAGCATGGGAAAAGTGACAGAGAAATCCAGAGAGTGATGTCTGTTTCCACTGATACAAGACTGATAAAGAATGGGGGAATATCCATGATGTAAATCCTATCAATCACTCAGTCACTCCTACTAAACCATCCATAGTCTTTTGTCATGTTCCACCAAGAAATTCTTGGTGAGATTTGCCTTCTCTAACGTCTCATAATTATAAGTACTGAAAATCCATTTTATTTGTTGCACAGATTTCACTGCAGTTAATGGCACATTTCTAAATACAGCATTATATTCCATATAAGCATCGTCCATTTGATGAAAACTGAAATTCATGTCCCTAGCATTTTCCATTTAATCACATGAGCTATAAATAACACTTGTGTAAAATGCTTATGTGGGCAGCATTGTGCTGCCAATCCAAGATGCAATGCAGGGGTTATGCAGTTCCTAACAATGGGTTTACAGTCCAAACATGGCTGTGTTTTCAGGACATGAATTCCATAAATGTCATTGCGTGGTTTGTTCTTCTACATTAGGCCCAGCACCCAGTTGGGCAAACTGGATCATGCTCACATCTCGATGACATCATTTTTGGCTTCATTTTGGAAATGACTGATAGCATATGAATCAGGGATTTTTACCAGAGATAAATGAAAATAAATAAAATATTGATAAAAAAAGTTTTTCCATTCCTATGTAACAAAACAGTCAAACATTAGTTTGCATCCCAAATAAAAAAAAAAAAATACAACACGTTCTGGCACAAAGCTGGGCAACCAAGCTTTGTTTTGGATTTAATCATTCATGTTTAGCACTGCTGCTTAATAGCGTTAGACAGGAGACCCCAACTTCATAGCCATGTATGAAAACCAAACTCTAGCTATGGATCTTCACCACAGCAAAGTGGGTAAGAGTTAACACATTTATACAACACCCCTTATAGGGGTATCGGTACAGTTTGTTGTCTATTTAACACATCAATCTATCAACACTTTTATGAAATTGAGCATCATATACACTGTTTTATAACACACATGTATTTAAGAAAATACAGACGGTCACCGACTAACGATGGGGTTACATTCCGATAAACCCACCTTAAGTGGCAAATATCATAAGTAGAAAATGCATTTAATACACCTAAGCTAACGGACATCATAGCCTAGAATAGCCTACCTTAAATGTGCTTAAAACACTTACATTAACCTACAGTTGGGCAAAATCATTAACACAAAGATTATTTTATAATAATGTGTTAAATATCTCATGTTGCCCTATATGAGGGCACCTGCTAAATAATTTTAAACGTAGTGCAGTCACTTCATCATAAACTCAAAAAATCTTAAGTCGGACCATCATAACTCTGGGGCCGTGTGTCTGTATAATAACAAATGAAAGTAATTATAACGTTGCCTGGTGTGTACGAGATGTATACACTTGACAAATATTGCTTTAGCCTTAAAGTGTTTCCAAATAAAAAATACATTTTTAAAAGGGAAAATATTTTCACATTATACAGAGGACCCCTGGTCCTCCTTTGCTGACATGTTTAGGAACCTCTGGCCCAAAGCCTACCAAAGTTCTCTGAGATAATGTTCCTGGTAACAGTGCTTTCAGATGGTCATAGTCAGTTCATATTTAGTGACGTTAAAGTCACATGCAAAGCTAATGTTCCTCAGTGATCCCGGTTGTCCTTGTAATCCCCAGTCTCGATGTAGCCGTCCTCAATGTAGCCATCCTCATCATCCGGGCCCCTGTCTAGCTCCTGGGCGCTGGTCTCCATCTGCTCTGTGTCCAGGTTGAAACTTGAGTGGCAGTGAGTGGCGAAGAGGTCCGACTCGTCCTCACGCAGGCGCTGGTGTCGGTAGTCGAAAATCCACCTGTACCATTTTGGCGACTTGACCGTGCATACGATCAGCAGGGATGTGATAAGAGCGGTTACCACCACGCCCACCAGGAATTTCCAGCTGTTCCCCACAGGGTGAGTGTCCTGACTAGAGTCTGAAAAAGCAAAATGCAGCAAGCAGAACAACACAAGTCACAGTTTATGAGGTTATTCCAGACAAAGAGCTCAATGTTATGGTAGGCACTGTTACATATTATTCCTGTCACCTGATTGTCCTAAATTTTTAGTCTTAAGTTAATTGCTGGAATCTTCTTATTTTATGGTGGCTAATCGAAATTATGTGAGTATAAAAGAAGCTCTTGCTTGCCATGTTTGGATTCCCTACCAGTACAGCCGCCATTTGCTTTTTGGTTACGCCCATCATGGCTTCAACTGACTGTTGTTTTAACCCCTTGCATTCGCAGGTCACTTCAATTACCATTAACTCCAACCGTCTGGATGTATGCACCTTAAAAATCTTAATTTAGTTCATATTTGTCTCAATTCAATGCTTTAAATCTCTCTTTCCTCTGAAAAGTATCATTTTTTAAAGCTTGCATTTATGTATATTATTGCCGAACCTTTGCAAATATTTGCAAAGAAAACATTTAAATGTGTTTGTATGACAACTGGTAATCAAATCTCAACCTAAATATCATACAATGGTACCTTAGAAATAAACAATTGTAGTCCAATATCTTACAAAACATGTTTGGTAGTTCCAGACAATTGTTAATATATAAGAACCATACATGTTTTCATACCTGGTTTGCTCAATATAAAGGATTATGTTGAAAATAATCAGTTGTACATAATTATATTGTATAAGGTCAAACAAAAGAGGCATTTTTGCCTAAACATTGTACAGTCAGTGGTATTCCTGCAAAAAATAACATCCATTTGTGTCTCATCCAACTAAGACAGACATTCTGTAATCCCTCAGAATATGACCACTAATTTATTGAAGAGCAGAAGTGAGTTGAGAATTTTATACCTTTAATTGAGTCCGTAGTGCTTCCGCTATTGGCCTGTCCAGTGGTGGCAGTGTTGGTGGTCAGCTGTGAGCTGGCTGGGACTGTGGTAGTGATTGAAAATGCCTGTGTAGATTTTGCTATGGTTGCCTTTGTAGATGTCACTGTAGGTGCTTGTGTAGATGTCACTGTAGGTGCTTGTGTAGAAGTCACTGTGGATGCTTGTGTAGATGCTTCTGTAGGTGCTTGTGTAGATGCTTTTGGTGGTTCTGGGTTGGCCTTGTATTCTGGGAAACATTCAGTGCTGTTGTTTATGATGCTTTCACCAGCTTTTTCCTTTGGGCTTGTACAAGCTGCCCCCAGACCTAGAAATAAATACAGAAATATAACAACAAAAACAACAACAACAACAACAATGCTGTGGATTCTGTTCAGTGGAAATTTCCATCACGATCGAGGTATGATTTCCATATATTATATAGGTTACCTATGACTTGCACCTTTTTTTCCCCTATTTCAATAATGTGCCTTTGCCTTGTTTGGCATATGCTGTCATGAGTTTGAAACTGCTGCCCTTGACACTGTAAATAATTTTGCAGTTATATGACTAATACAAACTCAATTAGTATCTGCAAGTACTCAGCCAACCAGGAGTAGCTGCTAGAGCGTGCAAGAGACAAACTCAATCTGCTTCACCCCTCTTTACCTGGTGAGGCTGAGCCAGTTTTTGCCACGCCAATTCGGGCATGTAACCATAGCAGCCATCCAGTGATGACGCAGCTGGGACTTGAACACCCAGTTCCAAGGCTGAAGCTCGCTTCCAAAATAAATGTTACACTGAACGAACCACCCAAAATGTTGATTTTAAAACATCTTCAAGATATTTGCAATTAGTACTGGTAATAATATGACATGTGAAAACTCATTTTTAATAGTGATTTAGTTACTTAAAAATAAGTAATTTTTCAAGTTCATATTATTTTGTCCACCTAATGTATTTTTTTTATTGTAAGATTTATTTAAGAAATTAATGGGGCATTTCAGTTCACTATAAATGTGATAATAAAAACATGAAGTATATGAATGTATCTTTATATTATAAAAATCACAATACAAATAGTAATCTCACGATTCAAATGTATCCATATAGACGTTTGTTTTTACTGTATACAGAATAGAAGTCACATAGCATATAATTATTTAAAAAAAACGGAAATGTTACAAAAATAATAATGATCTTAGAATAAAAAGTTAAGATGATGCAGTCAAACAATTGCAGCTGACATGAGTATTTCAGGTGAGTAAATATTGTAACATATTTAAAATCAGTAAAATGAGGAGAAGTGCAGAAGTTAACACACTGAACCTATTACACTTCACAGTAAGTAACCGCAGAGTGTTGACATTTCATTATATTCAGCTTTTCTGTTTCATCAAAACTGAATATGACTTCAAGATGATTAACACAAACTAGCTTACCTAGCTTCTTCTTGTCATTCAGGCAGTTCATCACCCACAGAAAGGTCGAAGAGCAGTTCCAAAGATTTTTATCCAGATCCAAGTGATTTAGATGTGTAAGGTCCAGAAATGTAACATTCTCTAGGAGGTGCAACCTATTCCCTTTTAGGTAAAGACTTTTCATGCTTGATAAGTTGGCGAAGACCCTTGGAGGTAAGGAAGGGATCGAATTATGGGAGAGGTCTAGTTCTTCAAGATTGGCCAGACCAGCAAAAGCCAAAGGCTCCACTCTACTGATGTTGTTGGAAGATACATTGAGAATCTTCAAGTGTGACAGATTGTCAAACATGTGTCCTGGCAGTGTTGTCAGCATATTATTGTCGAGATGAAGCTCTGTTAGCTGGGAGAAGTTTTTTAGCGTTTGGATATCTGCCTCTGATAGTTCAATGGCATTGTGGCTGAGGTTGAGTTTGGTGATATTTGAGGGTAAATCAGAGGGAATCTGTTGTAACCGCATGTTGAAACCAACATCCTGCAAAGAAGACCAGCGGTATATTGTAACCATGCTGCATAGCTACACATTTTTACTAATATTAAAACATTAGCACCATAAAGGTTACCATTGATATATTTCATTTGAATTCAGTAAACAAATACTTAAAAAACAGATTCTGTGGTTTACTACAACGACTATCAAAGACAAAGGGGCTCATCATTCATCATTCATGTTCATATTATACTATTTTTTGTAAGAAAAGGAGCTTTTATTGCTCATCAACAAAAGAAAACTGATTCATTCTACCAAACATACTCATGATACACTCTGACTTACCAACTCATCATTACTCTTTCCTGCAGCTACTCGAGTAAATCCCATCCACAGAAACAGGAGACTGCTGTAAACCTCCATGATCTTCCTCATAGAAATTTGTGGCACGGGAACCAGTTTCTATCAAGCAAGAAAAATAAACATCACTAACATCCAAAGCAAAGAGGAATTTGGTGAAGTCAGACTTTTGTCCTAGCTCTCATTTTGCTATGGCGCTCATTGCCATTGCTTAGATGTATTACAGAGTGTTTCGCGTAGATTGTTGTCCAAATCTGTCAGCCTCTTCACATACAATGTCTTGTACAATAATGACATACTAAAAAAGTATGTCAAGAGTGTACAAAGAGCGGCTTTGTTTGTGGGCAGCTTTCCTGTTGCTAGCTGTCCTCCAATGTGCCTTTGCTTGTATTTTCCTTTTTATAGTGAACTCTCACTACAAAGACACCATGGTCTCTGCAGGCTGGCATCCGTCGCACAAGTTATTTCTGTTAGCGAGGAAATTCAATGTTTTCTGCCTGACGACTGCTGATTTCATTTTAGGGCAGGACTATATTTATGTCTTGTAAACACATTCACGAAGCTCCAAGCAGGAGAGACTAACTGCGGCTAATCACTCCAGTGCACTGTATGGCTAACCTTACCATTCCACTGTCTCATGAAAGTCATCGGACTCTCACCTTGCTGTGTCTGTTGTTTGATATTGGTGGGCAAAATGCATGAAAAGTGGGAAAAAAAACACACTCAAGCAGTCCAGAGCCTTGTGTGGACAATCTCAGATTTTTGTTAAAACAATTATCTAAAAGTACTTCCTTGTGACTTTCCCTGTTTGAAAGAGACCATGCCAAAATTCCCTAAGGTTATTAATTTGACGCAAACTGTGGTAAGGGAAAACCGAGAAGCAATGAACATCCTGTACAAACTGTGGGGGTGAAAACAGTCTGTATTCTGAACACTTATTCCAAATCAAAGTAAGTGCCCATCCTTTTGCTAGGATACTCCTGATAGTGTCATGATCTGAGAGAATATTCATACAGCCATGATAACAGAGTCTTCTTTACTAGCCAGCGCAATTCTGGTACTTTCACAAAAACACGGTCCTCTTAAAATGTAATGCGTTTGCAGCAAAGTGTAATTGTACCTATTGAGAAATAGATACTGAGTTTATGGAACAGAGTGTATGAAGGACTTTGAACTCAGCAATGAGATATAAGAATTCCATGTCATGCAAATCATTTACTAAATTTTATTATAGAAATTAAGACCTGTTTTTACCTGCTTTCCATGTTGAGGCTGAGCAGAATTTTATCTTCCACTGTATATATGCACTTTTACTGTGTTGGCCACCTAAAGATTATTTTCTGTTAAAGATTGAATCTAGGTATTTACTGTTTTGTGGACACTACATTACAGTAAACCCAAGAGATGTATATATTAGTAAACAAAAAAAATGACATTTTCATGTGTTTCAGATTTTTGGTCTACAAAAATATCGACAAAGTTAACATCCTTCCCCCAAGAAATGTAGTTCTCTCAGAAACAGCAGTTTCTAACCAGCTCTATGTCATTCAAAAAGCCACAGTACATTGTACAACACTCCATCCATAATGTAACATAGATAGGGGAGAACAGGGTAAATCGTGCCAGCGGATAAGATAAGCCACCCCTGTATGGAGACCCCCATACACAAAACTAACCGTGTGGTCACAGATTAAGGAAGAGCATTTCATTCCACCCTGGCTGTGATGGAGATGAGCGTGTGGAAAGGTTGGCAAACAAACCAGGACCGAAAACATGATTTTTGTCAGGCAAAGTAAATTCTTCACGATTAAAATATCATGAGTCTCGTATCTTAACAGAATTAAATATGTTATTTATACACATTATAAATATATAAGTATTGTATATTAGTTCCTCACTCTGGAAGCAACAAATTGAGGTCATAAACTTAAAGCACAAAAGTGAGTTGGCAGAAGTACTCCTGGGGGCAAGTTGTGCCAAAGGGCCAACATTTTGATGGCTCATACCTGTCAAACTGCATTAGTTATAAGGGATATTTTAAAAGTTTGTTTACTAAAATAATTATGCAAGCAATCAAGCAAATGTTATGCTAGTAAACCCTCTTGTCTTCATTAGTCTCTTTTCTATATCCTGCACTTTCTGTTCATCTTTCTGTAGCTAGCCTGCATTGGGCCCTGCACACAGAAACAAGGAACGGAGGACTCTCCTGTTAAAAAAGCCGAAGGAGATCTGTGGTATATCAAAAGAGGATCTCGATGCCGCCATTGCAAATGGGGTGCGATGGGATCTCAAAGCCAGAAAGCCCTCAACGATGCAACTGAAAGATCTCACTGTACACAGATCAAAATGCTACAACTTGAAATTCGACAGACAAAAGAGGAAATTGCAGCAATGGGATCTGACCTAGAACGGCAGCTTAAGTCAATTGGCAGGGCAAAGTCGGCATTGTTCAGAATGAGACTCGTGCCAACAGGCAAGAGCTGAGACACATTAAACTTAAGGTGGAGGCGCTATCTTCAAAGCTCTCTGAGATAGAGTACAGATCCACGCGACATAATGTGCGCCTTGTAAGTTTGCCTTAAGGTGAGGAGGGGCAAGATGCTATTGGTTTTTAAAAACAGATCTTCCTCTGTGGATGCCCTTCTAACTTTAAAAAAAAAAAAAAAAACTCAGCTTTGCAGTTTTTCCCAGAGCATGGGGTTGTGACATGCCAGAAAAGGAAAGATTATATCTCTTGGGCTCAAAAATGTATTATTTATCCTGCACTACTGAAGCTAACCTACAAAAGGAAAAATCACATTCTCAAACACCACAAGAACTGAAAGACTTTCTGTGATAAAAGTTTTCCTCTTCGACACCATCAGTGATTTGCCTGCAGATGGCCAACGAGACCAGAGGTGAGCCAGGTGATAACATTTGGGTGGAAACATCCGGTTTGCAGGTCAGATTGATTGGCAAGATGAGATACAACCCTTTCTGGATGTCACGGTGACTCAGGAAAGTTTTGTGGACTTGCTGGTATGACCGGCTGTATCATGTAGTTTAGTGTCATGCTTAGTTTTCTTTTGCTTCGTTTTTCCAGTGTTTTTTGTCTTCAAATTATCGCCACTATTTGTTTTGTATGAGTGTCACTAATAAAAGGACAGCCTTTTATTTTTATCACAACATTGATAGGTACAGTTCACAATTGTGAAACAGCAGTACAGGTATAAAAAAAAACAAAAAAAAAAAACATGATACTCCGGAGTAAAACATGAGACTTGAAAAATATGTTCTTAGCAATACACATCAACCTTTAAACTTACATTATTTAAATATGTTCCAGAGGTTGTATTTTTAAAGCGAAAACTTTAAGAACACAGATCAAATATTGGAACCGTTTCTAAACAACTTTTGTTCCACATTATTACAAGACCAAGTAAGTTATGATTATCTCACTAGTCTGTAACATACAAAGATCCGCCTATATCTATAGCCTGGTAAGTCGTCTGGATACTTTATTTGATTGAGAAGTGTCCAGTGAATGTTGCATTTTTTTGGAAATGTTATATCACATGAAATGAGGTCCTGCTCCTGATAGCGGACCTTCTCCTCGCGCAAGAGCCGGTCTCTTTAGTTTAAATGGCGAGCTTAGTAGGGCCGAATGGCCTGTTCTCGTCGTGACATGCCCTCATGTTCTTTCCTTCACAGTGAATCTACTGTTTCCTCCACTGAGGGCACAGCGCCATTCAAACAGAAATAATCCAAGGCACAAATCTTATCGGTTTGTAAAGGCAATGAAACATGACACTCTGATTAGTTTATTGCCCGTTAACCAAACCAATCCCCTGTTTAATTAAGCTCATAGGCCATACCCTTTACAAGGTGTGCCCAGATTGTACACACAAGGACATCCCCGCTAAACTAATAAAGTAGCTTTGCCAAGCCCATGCATACGCTTAAAATGGCAGAGTGCACAGCACCTTAAGACTGAAATAAATCTGGAACAACTTGAAGTGTGTGAGTGTGACATAGAACATGTCACTTAATCTACCAACAGACTGAAATGCTTCTTAATGAATAAACATTATCTGAAGTGAATTGCACTAAGTCAAATGCTGCAATGCTCTTATTCTTGTCATCCAAAGGACCTCAAAAACAAACAGAAACGATGTTCTTGTGCCAGATGAAGGTACAGTGCTCGTTTGACTCAGCCACCACGTCCCCATGTTTTCTATCCTGAGCTTGGAATTGCTAGTTGTGCCACCCCTACATGCACAAGGAGCTCTGTGACCTTAAATTATAAGTATATTATAGGTGAACTTGTAATTCTCCACACAGGTTACAAGAGTTGTAGGAACCAGTTTGAGGAGAGGCGTCTCTCATTGGGGCAAACGGTGGCCTGTGGGCATGTCATTTGCCATTGGCAGGACCTAATGTAATGCCAACACAAGAAGCCCTGTTTCATTCTGTCCATTGAGGCACAAAAATGTGTCCCACTGCTGTGGATTCTGTCCTTTTTGCCATATTTCATAGACCACCATGACACAGGTTTATTTTAACGGGAAGTTCTGGAGTGTTAACAGTTACTGATCAGACCAATAAAAGAGTCATGTGCTTCCAGTGAAACAACATATTCTCATTCCAAACATTATGTATTATTTTTCCCTCTGCTAAACAAATCAGGATATAGTTCTGAACTAAGAATCTGTCATCAGAGGAATACCACTACTATGAATTTCCTCTGTTTATGAAGATCCATGATCTATTTCCAAGCCCATCATTCTATGGCTAGGAGTACTTCACCATTGCAGGCTGAAATCAAATTGAATGGAATGATAAAATAGGTATAAAAATTAATGTTTTTTATATGTTCATCGAATCTGTAGTAATCTTTAGTAATTATGGACGAGGGAATTAAAAATATACAAATGGAAGAGAAGCAGCTATAATTCAAGACTAGAATAGCCTGAAACAGATTGTATTGGTTAGAATGTTAGCTATTTACATGAGAGAAGAAGGTAAATATGTTCTTAGTCCTTTATGTTGAACCAGGATAGGTTTGAGAAGTGAGAGCAGGACAACAAAGTGAGTCAAAAGAGATTCTATGTTTGTGAAGGAACTGACCTGCCTATGCAATGTGCTGCAATGGGTGAATCCCCAAGAGATCAGCTGTTGTCAGGTGCAGGTAGAGGTGATGTAGCTGTATGAGTACCTACAGGCAACTGAGTTGAATGCAGGGACACAACGATCACAAGGAGAGGGTGTGGCTCCTTACTCAGGTGTGCCTGGGCCAGCGAATCACCTTCTTGAACATAGCTCAGCTCTAAACATGGTGTGGGCAGTGCTACCTTTTGTAATCCTTACAAACAAAACTACGAAGAAATTGAATTTATATCTTGTGACATTAAATAGACTGACCCACTTAGCTGCTTCTGTTTGTACTACCATAACTAATACTGCTGCTGCTACAACTTTTGAAACTGCCACTAATTATAGGCAGAGTTGGAAAGTGAATTTACAAATCTATTTAATCCGTCATGTCTATATTAGTTCCACAGCGCAACAATGGGCTCTCTATAATGTCCTGACCCTGAGTTGACCTGCTAAAGACATGGTGACAGCTGACATGAGAGCTGTTAGCTATAAAATCTTATTATTTGTTTCTCGTTTAAGTTCTATGTGTTATTTTTTCCATATAGTAATTGTTTGTGTAGTCATGCAGCGTGTGTCGTTAATTGTTTGTTTTCGCATAGTATCATTTTTGTATGTATTGGTTAAGGCGTGCCAGTATGTTTTTGTAATGTTGTGTTTCTGCTTGTCATTGTTTTCAGTGTGTGCATGTTAGAATGTCTATTGTGTAAATGTTCTTGTTTAATGTTCGTGAGGTTTGTTACAGAAGGTTAGGAAGTGGGAATCTGCCACAAGATATAAATCCCAAGAACTAAGAACTCTTGTTCACACTACTTCATTTGGCTCTTTGTACTACCAAATGGAGCTGGGGAAAGCCAAATCAATTGTAGACGGTGGTGGATGGAAGCTACCACTTTGGTCTGGGTTTTCAGGGGGGAATTTTTTAAATTGTAATCATTGTTTAATTAATTTATAGTGCCTTTATTTTCTTTATTTGTGTTGTAGTTTACTCACTTAAATGACACTATGTTATCCTTATTGCTCATTTATGTTGTTTTGGCTCATGCTAAGTTCACTGATTTAATTTTATCTGGTTTAGGCTAGGGGAGGGGCCACTGCCTTAAAGGGGTGTGTGCAGAACTGGGCCTTGTTTGACGTAGCCACATTTTCTTGCTTGTTTTGCTTTATAGATATTTTCATTTTTTTCCTTCGTCAGGGACGGTTTTGATTTTGTAGCATTTTTTTCCTCTTCAACACTTGCTAAAATAAACTTCACAGGGTCGCTTTCTGCCTCGCTGCCTCTCGCCTCACAATGCCTCAAGCCATCAGCCCTCTCCCTCCTACACCGGGCTAAATGGTTTTCTTTGAGCAATAGAGCTGCATGTTAAGACTCCACGGTGGTGGACTGAGCTCTGGACTGCACAGGGAAGGAGAATGGCAGCTGAAAGCTTCACAGAGTTTTTAAGCCAGTCAGTTCGACCTCATGACTTCCTAGTTCCTCCTCGGTAAAAGGGATTTAATACATATACTCACTTGGGTTTTGAATCCATGCCAAGTGCTTCCGTTCTTTGTGTTCCGTCGCTCAATACATATTCACCCTACATGTGTCTTATCTGTCCGCCACCACTGATAAAGCCCAGAGAACATTTCCTCGATTTTACCGCGGCGAACCATTGGGGTATTGTTCATTTTTTCTCCTTTCGTCAGTGCCATTCCATAGCATGGTGAAAAGGTCTGTCATTGGGTTTGGAAACCCCAACAGCTTCATAGAGTACAGTGTATGTTACAATGAACTCAGGGAATGGAAATGGTAATATGTGTTATAATCGTCATAGCTACAATGCCAATCACAATTGTTGGTAAACATACTTGGCTGCCAACCAGTAGCTTGTTGTTGTAAGTTCATTATTATTATTATTATTATTATTATTATTATTATGTTCATTGAAGATGTTGTGTTGCATCTGGTGAAACTACATCTGCATGCATTAAGTGACTCATATTTGTCGTCATTGTGCATGGCTATGAAACATCAATGCCATTTTCAAGACAAAATGGGAACTTTCTCTCACTAGTACAGAAACCTCAGCTTCAAGTTTTCTTATTGTAATGGACCCCATGTCAGCATGCGACCTGTGTATGATTTAAAATTGAAGCCTCTTGGTTACAAATCTTGATTATTGTCCTTATTCAATTATATGAAATAAATAGAGAATCTCCCACACAATGCCAGAAGCCCTATACCCTGTCCCTGTGTAAATATTTTCAGTAAGACCATTCCAGGGTATCCCCCTCCATATCAATTTGATCTGAGGGGCCTGAAATCTAATGGAATGGACGACAGCAAACCAGAGGTGGAAGCCTTGATAATGGGGAATTTATTGACATTTTACTGCTTTGAGCAAAGCAAGGCCTCCAGACAAGACCTGAGCTCCTATCAAGAGGAACCGTCCCACATCCTCTTCCTGTAACCCTGCGTCCTCCCCGAAAGAGTGCAGAGGGCAAAAGAAAACGGAGACTGCTGTGAAATCAGCACACTGGGTAGATGCAGAAGGAGACACCCTTGGAGCTATGGGCCTATCTAACAATACCTACAGAGGACCAAGCATGGATATGGTCTGGGGTCCCCTAGAAAAAAAAAAGGAAAAGAGTGGGTGCATGCTATAGGAAGTTAGGATAAGCTACTCTCACTTCTGCTGATTGACAGGATGGTGGTGCTCCGAGTAGTCTTGACTGAATTATGCTATCATTTGGATGTGATGAGTATATATCCAATCAGTATCCCCATGACTTAAGAATGGTTAAGGAGCAAATATGAATGTAATTCTTTATTCTTGTGTTTTGCTTGACTATGATTCAATAATGGCAACTTAAAATGTAATTGAACTGTTTAGTAAATTGGTACTAATTTGACATTTGTCTTTTGCCTGGCCTATTTTTAAATGTACTTTCACATGTGCTCATGAGCAAGAACTTAATGAAATGAAATAAAAAAAATTCATAAATAAAAATCTTGAACTCTATGAACACTGAGGGAAGCCAGGGAATTTGGGGGTAATGAATAATGACAGTAAGTCAATCTGTCTACATCCCCTATTCATTTTATGCTCTATCTTGTGCATGTAAGTTTGTATCATTTTTATTGCCTTTGCTGTATATATAAAAGCACGCTTCTGGGATTTGAAACATAATGCCAACTAAGCATCATCTCCAGTAACACAAAATATTTCAATAATGTTGAAGAATATTCAAGTTAAAGTTAGGAGATTCCACATTTAGTTATGATGTGAGGTCATAAATAAATATTTCTCATGACAGAAGAAAATCATTGTGTACTCATGAGCTTACAGTGACATCCTTAGGTGACATGTTGCATTGCAAGGTGAAATAACTTCTGCAGATCGTTGTGCTGTGCTAGAAAAGAAACTGGTTAGAAAAGCAAGCTTTAGTTGTAGTCCTTGAGAGATACAGTGTCAGTATCTTTTTCCCAACATAAACGACACAACTGGTTCAGACTCAAGAAACTAGGCGAGGTAAGCTGCTGTAACTTCTCAGTTTGGAAAAGCCCGCACACGCTGCAGCTTCCCAGGACCAGGACCGCAGACCGCTGAGTTACAAAATACTTCTACTATATTTTTGATGGATCATTATTCATTATTATGATCTATGTGATACACTGCGCTCTTCACTGCTGTCCATCAGAGAACCAATACCTTTATCCAACTTGAGCTGTTGCAGACTCAGGTCCACGCAAAATTATGCACCATGAAAGAGAGGTTTCAGCATACGAATGAGAGCATTGAGACCTTTTGGCAAGCAGAACTCCCAATGGGCAAGAGAAGAAAGTACCTGGATCTTACCACATATCCATAAATCTTTTACAAAATACTTCAACATAGTTACAATGCTTCCAGTAGAGTCAAACTGTGTCCATTACATTACTTTTTGCAGATATGCCAATCTAACATATGTAGTTTACCCAGAAGCTGGTAAGCATCTTTAATATTACCTATTTATGAGGATTAGCAATTGCAGAAGTAGCACAGAATCTTGTTGGAAAAACTCTGTTTTGTTTAACTGTAACCGGAAACCCATTAAAAATGCACAGCAACAATGTACATGTCATCTGAAACAATGTACTTCAGAGACAGAAGAAATATGCCAAAAGAAAGGGGTGTTTGATTCTGAAATATTAAAGCAAGTTCCTGGTAAAAATAGCATGAAAGAATGTTGTGATGAATTTTAGCGGTGGTGTTCCATTTGAACTCGCAGCTGGCTCGCATTCTGACGGCCGCGCATGTGGATCAGGAGTGAGAGAGCCAGGAGTTAACAGGAGACAGGAACTTTGCCGTCTGATAACACTATTGTTTTATCATTATAGCTTTCCGCTAGGTGTTATCAGGCTGTTGGCCTCCCTGGCGTATCTCAGCTCGCCCCTCCCACAACAAATGACAAGGGAGAATGCCTTCCTCTGGCCATCCTGGGTTGTGCGAGAGCTCGACCACGGCTCGTAAAAATGCCAGGATCCCAATCTCAAATGAGTTCATTCCTGTTTGCATCCAAATTCTACAAAGGGGATTTTCAATGAATGAATCATGCTGGTGGCCAAAAAAAAAAAAAAAAAAAACATAAAAAGGGCTAATCTCCGGATAGTGTATCAGGAGAATAAATCAGGATGTTAGGCATTAGATGGATGTTAGAAGTTCCAATAGAGTATTTCCTAAATTATTGACAGAAGGAAAACATACTTTTTCCCTGACATGTATAAATTTGATTAACATTGTTAAAATCCATTAGGGGTTCTGTCAGAGTATCTCCTTATTCAACAAGAGAATCACACAATTCACCCAAAACCAATCAGTGCAAAGCTTGCTGTTAGGTCATAGTAGAATTATCCGTGACACTGCTGCTTGTCCAGAGGATGTTGTAACAATAATACATGTCAAATGGGTCCCACATATGCAGAAAGGGTAATTAAAACTACTGCAGGTTTTCCAACCAAACACTCACTCACTTAGTAAGCATGGAGGGTATGTACTGCATCTGATCTCACAGCACAGCTGCACGATAATAATAATAATAATGGTAATCAGCGTGAAAGGAACTCACGTATACATTAGTTCCAGGTCTGTGATTTATATACCCTCTTCACAAATAAATTAACAAAAACATTTTTTTCCCCAAGAGTTTCACTGTCTGACGCGAGTCACTGACCACTGCTTAGGCAACTTAGGGCGTCTGCGAAATTTGCTGACTCTGTAACTCTGGGTGGTTGTTTTAAAGACACTCCAAGCTGGACACCTGTCTGAGGACTCCATTTTAACACATGAAATAAACATGAATTGAAACTCCTGAATCTCATTAGGTCTCACTTTCATGAGTTGGATCGGTGGAAGATGTCTTCTTAGCTCCTCTTTGTCATGTGATTGACTAACTGAATTACAGGACATGATTGGTCACAATGAGATCTCCTGTGATTGAGCATTTTGTTTAATGCCTAACACCATATAACAATAAACAGGTTGTTTGTCTTATTTTCTGTTTCTTTTCTGCCCTAATTTCACCTCCACCAGTTCTTGGGCCCTGAAGCTGAACTGTTTGAATGTGGGTTAGAATTTAGACAACAAGTTCATCGGCAGGTCTTGTTGACTCAAATTTTGGTTCAGCACTCAGAGACATTCTTGTCTCTTATCTGTTCAATTCACACTCTTTTATACAGGTCATCTGGTCATCAATATGACATTTAAAACTTTCTTTGAGAACAGAAAGTTTTAATGTGATGGTGTAATTGGACTTACTATATCGTCCAATTGTATATGTTTATGTCTGACCATAATACTGACTATATTCATCGTCTTAATCATCTAAATTATGTACCCTTCGTTTCAGGAAGTGTAGCACTAGATTAGAAGCAAATGACCTCTGGGTTACCTCTGTACCATATATAAACATGCATCTTATGTCCAACCACACCCTCTCTTGGGGTCTTCTGTTCATGGAGTAAGTATTTTTGAAATTTGTTTTAAATGGTTGTACTGGTATATAAAACCCTAAAAGGGCCTGGGTTAAACTGTCTAAACAGTGATAAATCAGCCCAGTATTATGCAGAATTTGGGAGTAAAGTTAGGCTCCATGTTCAAGTACATACATCTTATAAAAATGTTCCAATCAGGCACACGTAACATGCCTATAATAATTGCCATGAGCATGAACTGTATTTTGTATTACAACAGCCATAGGTACTGTTTAATAAATGTATTGTATCTTTAATAAACTTTCATAAACATAACAGGAACATACTGGCTCCGTTTCGGTTTCAGGATTGTTGTAACAGTTGTTGTCTCAGAGTTTCCACATTTCTTTTGTCCTCAGTTCTAATTCAGAGGAAGAAGCAGACTTCTGTCCAAACAAAAGTTCTTCAACTCATTGCATTCTCAAATCAAAGGTCTTCTGGGGAAAACAAAAAATATATATATTTATATACATATACAGTGGGTTCCAAAAGTCTGAGACCACTGGTGGAGGTGCATTCTTTTATAATGAAATAAAAAAAAATTTTCACACCAAAAATTTGAGTGAAAAATTAAATCTTTGAAAAATGTACATGAATTTCAGAATGTTTTTGATATTTCCTCCTTTTGCTTTAATGACAGCATGCACTGCAGCTGGCATGGACTCCACAAATTTGTGCAAAACTTGATGATCCATGTTATGCCGTGGTCTTTGTGTCCAAAAACTTTCTTGGCCTTTAAGTGCCCCCATAAATATTTGATGGGGACTGACCTTTTGTAAAAAGGCGGAAATGTGGTCAGTGTCACAAATGTGCTTAAACATGAAGACCATTAATAAATATAAACCAGAAATAGTGCAGAATTTTAAATATTTCTTTAATAAATATTTCTTACATCATAACATAGGTCATAACATAAGGTCATAACTTGTAAAACATGTCTTGTTTTACATTTTTAAGAATCCTAAAACTTTGTTTATTTCCAGGATTACATGAAAAAAAAAATTCAGAAAAAGTGCTATGCTGTCTATGTATACCATCCCCAGAAGCCAGGTCAGATCAGAGTCGTCTTAGACTTGTGCACTGAACAGTGTTCTGCTCTCTGGTCTTGACTTGAATAACAGCCTCCTTAGGGTTTTGCTACGATTCAGGCGGGAGCCGGCCGCTGTTACTGTAGACATCAAACAGATGTTCCACAGTTTTGTCGTAAAGGAAGACAACAGAGACTTTTTTCGTTTCCTCTGGTACAAGGATAGCAACCTGTAAAGAAATAGCGGAGTACTACATGAAGGTACACGTTTTTGGGAACAGACCATCACCCGCTGTAGCCATATATGGTCTCCGACGTGTTGCTGTGAATGGTGAAGTCGAGTACGGCTCTGACCCCAAGCACTTTGTCGAGAGAATGTTCTATATTGATGACAGCCTCCTGTCAACCCCTACAGCTGCTGGTGCCTTTGACATTGAAGCGGACTCAGAAGATGCTTGCCACATGTAACCTGAGGTTCCACAAGATCGCCTCTAACTGTCGAGAGGTTATGAAAGCGTTCCCCACAGAGGACTATGTGAGAGGACTCAACGACTTAGGCCTGGATGTTGATCCTACCCCTATCCAATGCTGGGATCCACAGCGATACGCATTCACCTTCCGTGTAGCAAACACAGAGAAGCCCTTCACACGCAGAGGTGTTTTAGCCATAGTCAATAGTTTCTTTGATCCTCTTGGGTTTGCTGCCCCTATCGCCATCCAGGGAAAGTTTCTACTTTGAGAACTCACAGGTCAGGCCCTAGATTGGGATTCCCCTCTTCCTGAAAAAAGAGAAGCTGAATTGAGAGCGTGGAGAGACTCTGCAGGATCTCAGACATTTGAAAATTCCGAGACCATATGCCCCGGTTAGCCTTTCTACAGCTCAGAGGAAGGAGCTTCACATCTTTTCAGATGCTTCGGTGAAAGCCATAGCAGCAGCCACATATCTCGGCATATCTCATTGATGAAGAAGGAATTTGTCATAGCGGATTTGTCATTGGAAAGGCAAACCACACCATCCCCAGACTAGAACTAGGTGTTGCTGCTCTAGCTGTGGAGATTGCAGAGCTGGCTACAATTGAGTTGGAGTTTTTACCAGCTGCTGTGGAGTTCTATACCGATAGCAGAGTCGTCCTGGGATACATCTGTAACCAGACAAGACGATTTTATGTATACGTCAGCAACCATGTGCAGCGAATTAGAAAGACTTCAAGTCCTTCGTACTGGCACAATGTCTCTAAAAGCCCTAACCCAGCAGACCACGCCACTCGCTCTGTACCTGCAGCTTTGCTGAATACCACAACCTTGCTTACAGGCCCCGCGTTCCTGTCGCAAGCTGGAGACTCACCATCTCTTGATGAGGAGTCATTCGCCCTCATTGATCCTGACTCAGACGCAGAGGTACATTCCCATGCCACTACCGTGTCCACTGATGGGTCTCACCTTGGATCTCATCGCTTCGACAGATCCTCCTCGTGGACGTCTGAGGAGAAAGATACACATTTTATTTAAAATGGACAAAGCAAAAGCTGAAAATACATACTCAAAGCTATACATAGCTCATGTTCATGTTTAGCTTGATAATTCTGTAGTCAAATGACATGCTGCTGTGACTTTTATGCTTTCAAGAACAATGTAAATTGATTTATACATCCGTTTACTTTATTTGCAGTTTTACAAAATATAAAAATGTAAGAGACTGAGTAAACTCCCTTCAACTTTACTCTGCGTCTGATTTTCTCTGAAGCCTGTTAGCTATCTGTTGAATCTATGTAGATGTTACACACACTGGGGACATAATATATGTGCTAATATATATATATATACCAACCATGTGCTAATGATGTTTTACTCATTGACGAATACAGTGTTACATGCTGTGGTTTACAAAAAGGGGGCAATTCAAACAATGTATTCTTGAGCATCCATATCCTACTGAGCACAGTACACAATTAGAGGGGTTCATTCAATGTGGTTATCTCTCTCACTCTCTTTGTCTTCCCAGGTGTGTGTGTGTGTGTGTGTGTGTGTGTGTGTGTGTTTTTAAACATGTAGATTTTTGATCTGAGTAAGCATATATCCTTAATAAACGAACGAAATAAACTCCTCTTCACTTGGTCAAATTGTGTCTCAGAGAGCAACAAGGTTAATGATGAGTTGATTGAGAAGTACTGAAATTATTTTCTCATTTCCTTTCCCTGCTGGCAGGGGGTGGTTCTCATAAATAGTGCCACTTACGCTTCTGCAAGTCCCATTATTTTACAAATATCCCATCTTCCACCATTTCATAATCAGGATCCATGTCTTTGCTCTGCTTAAAAGACTATCAACTTATAACAAACTAAATATTTATTGCTTGGCTTCTGTGCTATCCATACTGCAGTTGAACTCTTTGTGCTCACATATGAGCCAGTGTCTTTTCTCGCTTTACTTCACGCAGTATAATAGGAAAGCCTGATTGGATCAGAAAAGAGACATACTGTATCCTCACAGATGTCAACTGGTAGCCACGGGCTTCCTGCATGTCAGACTTGCATCGGAGAAACTGGTGTCCCACGGCTGTGTGCTTCTGATTATAGTTGACTGATGGCTTGAAAATTTGATGTCAAGGCTGTAGCACCTAGCCTGTACTCGGTGGGAACCTTCCCACTAGGTGGGAACCTTTTTTGACTGCGACCCTCAGGGGCCCTCTATATTTTTCCCTGGTAAAAGCTACACAATTTAATGCTTACTAAGTGTTTACAGTGGAGTAGGAGGGAGGCTCTGAGCCAGCTGAACTCGGGGGGTCATGGTTGAGGTCCACAGGGACTCGATCTGGAAGTCTCCGGCAGGATTGTGAAGGAAAAGCCGAGGCCCCCATGTTGACTGGAGCATGGTACTCATGTTTCCTGTATCATTTTCCCTCTAGCAATGGCCATTACAACACCGGGCAGATTCCTCACTTAATCCTTCCATTTGCCCTCTCAAAGGAAATACTTTTGGAGAAGATGGAGAGACTTAATTTGGGATTTCTCAGTCTTCAACCAGCCTGCTGAACACACACACACACACGCACACACACACACACAGTTGTGAGGAAGAAGGAATGAGTGTATTTGTGATTTCCTGACAAATATCTATAGGTTCAGTCTACTAACAAATTGTGGAAGCACAAGCACAAGAGAGTTGCTAATCCTACAAATACTCAATTCTAAACTAATACTAAATGCAATTTCCTCCTGAGTGATTTTGGGTCGACTTACACATCTGTTTTGAAAGCATGTGGACAAAGCAAAAGATAATAAACTGCCAGAACAACGCCTAAGCTTCTGACAATGTAGTAAGTAAAACAAACACAGATATGCATATAGGTTATGAGTGCATGTGGGAAGAGTGCATGTGACTTTCACATTATTTTTTGGAGAGAGCAGCGTGTTTCTCAGCTTAGCTGTGAAACAAACATTTAAGAAAAAAATCTAAAATGTACTTTACTCAATAGTACTTCTATGCATTCCATAGGTTTATGTCATGCAGGAAAATTATATGAAATCCTCAAGTTAAAAGTTTAAAATCTGCCAAGGCAGTGTGGATGACAATGAAACATATTTTGTGGAAATATTAACTACAAGGGATTGGAAGTCATGGTTATTTAAAGGCAACAGAAGATTTCCCTTGGAAACAATTATTCTTATTATTTTTCAAACTTGTTTAAATGCTCCTGATAGACTACTAACATAAAACATATATCACTCTTGCACTGAGCTAACATTTCACCGTTAGGTCAGCCAAGTACCTGATATAATGCTATCCACAGAGTACAAACTGTCAGGGACATGTTGCCAGGTAGTGTTTCAATCCCCCATACAGCTTTTACCTAAGATTCAATCAAACCACATGCATTTTACTCTAAACTTTACAAAATGAAAATAATTGTTCTTTCCTGTAATTTTTTATTGCTGAATGCTAAAATTACTGAAACTCAAAATTGCAAAAAAAAAAAAATTCACTTTTGAAATACAGTAATAGAATTTATGGACACAATTATACTGAATACGTAACTGGAGTATAAATGACTATCCTCCGGTTTTTAAGGGGAGACTTTTGTTTCAGCATTAAACTATGGAGCCGTAGACCACAGAGGCCTGTAAAAATGCAATTAATGTCAAGTAATTGTTTGTGAGAAGGAAACAGGAAAAAGGAACTCTCCCAATGCCTGGACAGCAGCTAGGGAAGGGGGGGGGGGGGGGGGGGGGGGGGGGAGGGACAAGGGGAGAAAGAAAGTGCAGCCACTTCAGAGACTGAAGACATGAGTACACATGCGTCTTTCTGACACCCTCTGGGTTTCAGCTCTTTTGTCAATCCTGGCCCGTATCAGGCCCATGCAGAGGAGGTAACCCCAGCTTCTCTTTTTCTGCACTCCAGAAAACATGGATTACTTCCCCTCTGGTGTCCTCTGCATGGTCTGTTGGTTTCTCTCAGGTATGTTGCTCTGCTTTGTCTTGAAGATAGCAATGTGTTTCCCTTCCTAGAACTTTGCGTCCTTTTTATGTTGACGTCTGTTGCATGGAATGTGAAAGAAACTCAGATGTATCAGTGCCTTAAATTAATTCATTAGTTTAATAGTATTACAGAACTTAACTAGAATTAAAAAACTAGATGTATGGTCTTCTGAGTTATTATAGACTGTCACTTCAGGGATATAGGTCTGAAGCATTTAAATCTAAAAAAACCTAGAGCTACTATATCATATTTAACCAGAAGAATCTGAATCTAATCTGAATGTTACGGTGGTGTAATATGTGTTGGCGAATATATACAGTGGCTTTGCTTGGATGAAATGTAGGTTTTCTTTAAATTCTGTAACAAGTGCGTTTCCTGGTTTCTTTCACAACCTGATTTGCTGAGGCCTTCAACATATTTAACATAATTTACATATTTAATTTTAATTCTAAATAAGTAGATAAACGTTCCTCATTGTATAAGACCTATATTTTTGGATTTTCCATTGAGAGCCATTAAGTGTGGAACAGCTCAGTGTCGAGCTCCTCTCTGTATATAATTGAACTGATAAAAGTTGCACCCAAGTCATTCTGACATGTGCCGTAGCTTTCATTCTGATGGAACTGAATTCTAAAACGTTCATTAAAATGAATCCTTCTTTTCAAATTCTTCACTTCACGTTTCAGATAATGATACTTTGTGAAATCCTCCATGTGTATAAAAATGGACAAGATTAGAAATCTGACTTTTGTAAGATTAGAAACCTGATTTTTGTATTTGAGAACCTATCAAAAACAAATTTTGTTTATGATACAATGCAGTTATTGCTGACTACACTGTTCTGTTACAAACAAGTTTCACAATATAACACTGTGTTTATGGTATGTGTTATAGTTGGAACACTTTCATTGGAAATCTATTACTGAGCAGTAGACCTGCATATATTTGTACTAGTACTTCCAGTTCTCTGCCCCATGTGGGATCTTTTGTGTGAAGAAAGAGACCAAAGACAGAACTTTATCTGGAATTCTGCTTTTTGAAATCACCTATCAGGGCAACAGTTATCTGGATCACAGATTTGAAACAGAGCAGAATCGGGTGCTATGGGACTTCTCGCTGATTGATATTTTCCGTACCACATTCTTTCCCAGGATAATTTCTGGTTTTCCCTGTCTTTATGAATCACTGCATGTAAGTAATATGATAGTATTGGCCAAAATTCAGAATATATTTGGGGAGGAAAAATACATTTTGGCCTCTTAAGGATTGGAGACATACATGAAAAGGGTCCAGTATTTCAATTCATATGTAAATTCATTCCATCTCATGTCCTCTGTGCACTTAATTCACCCACTGTCTCTGTCAACAGGTTAGCTCAGCACTGAATCCCACTTACATACGCACAAGACACATCCCACTTGCAGAACATTTTGTGTCCGCTTAAATCAACACAGACAAATGGTGTAAGAGGAGTCAGAGAAGAGAATTGTATAGCCATTCCTATATGTGTATGAGCATAAGGAAAGCAGGAATTGGCTGTTCTACTTAAAATTATGATTTCCATTTCACTCATGCTAAAACAGCAGGTCTGATGTTCAATTAATTTCAGATTGTCATCAGAATACTGCAATACTCTGTGTGCTCTGTTTATACTCCTATAGTTGATAAGGTAGCTATTCAATTCAATCAGCATCAAATATATGCTCACTGGTTTGTTAAATATTTTTCTGCTCTCCAATTTCTATTTTTGAAACTAATAACTAATTATTACTTGAACAACTAAAATATATGGGAAATACAGTCTGTCATTTCCACAGAAGAATTACTGAATATAGAATAGCTGGAGGTTGAGTAAGGCTACTGAGCTATTGGGAATGAGCTGGATGTCAACACGTTTACAGCAAGTGTTGTTTACTTTCACCTAAAAACATTGCACAAAGGAACTGATTCTATGAACAGATCACAATGCAATTGCACATAGGTTTGACAGATATGAACAAGTACATTACTGAACTGCAATCAAAATGAGTGGATTCATGAAGAAGCCACTAAAATGCAGTCAGTGTGCCGATTGTTGATTCATCGAGGCTTTCCTTCGGCTGCGTTTGGGATACGCGGATAAGAAAAACATCTCATATGATTTAAAAATGAATACTAATCTTTGTCTCCGATATGAAATATTTCAGTGAGAGAAGTTTGGGTAGTATTAGTCAAAATAAACAGTCTCACCTCTATCTTTCTCTGCTGAGGCCGGGCCAACTGTTCAACAGTTGATTTGTCAATACAGACCTTTGGTCTAAACTGGTAATAGCATAGCTGAGAATTGAAGACCCTCTTACAGAGCTCACAACCACTACAGCAACACCAAGCATTTCCCTCTCCTGCATGTTCTATTCGTTCACGTTCCAAACTGCAGTCCTCCAACACCCATCCTTCTGAAGTGTCCCTATGTATCTTTTTATGGTTGGGTTATCCCATCAGTCTTTGCAATGACCTCAGAAAAAAATGTCTTTCCACTTTGATGGAAAGTGATACTAGGACATGCTTTACAAGTGTAATAAACATCTGATGTAGTTATGACTAAAAATAAATACATTTTTAAATTTTGTCAAGCATTTAGTAATACAATGTAATATTTTGCAGCTCTATGCTTTCCCCATGTATACACAATTATTTGGACATACTAGCCCTTACATTAAATGCACATCAGCAAGTGAATTGTGAAGTTAGATGGTTTCAACTAAAAAAAGACTGTGGCTTAACCAAAGTGATTATGAATTGGGTTTACTGGGTTAGCAGCTAGGTTGCGGCAGATTGCTGACAGACTGTCAAAGCACTCTCTCTTTGGCTACACTGCCATTTCATAAAAGACAGACCGGAATCTTTGATTCATCTTACTGCCTGCCTCTTTTGTAAACAGGTGCCTTTAACAGGAAATATCAAAGCAGAAAGAATTTTCAGCTGAGTTTTACTTCCCTATTCAAAAATATTTTCCCCTTCATATGTCAACACCTTTTCTTTTGTGTCTTCTTGTGTTCGTGCGCTTTCACTGCATTGGTGTAATTTATTCTTAAGTGGATATCATATTTGGAAATTTAAATATTTTAAACTTACATTCAACAAGATTTAGTAAGAAAGAAACACCTTGAGGCTGAATGAGACGTTACTATCAATAAGATGTTCAAATGTTCAGTTTTGATTATGATTGAATACCTACAATGTTTTTATGTGGATGGTTATGTTGGCCGATGCCGCAGTGGAATTGAAAAAAATTATGAATATTCTTCAGCTTCGCCGTGTCATTTATATTAGCACTGCTGGTAAGGCTGTTTGACCAATCAGCAACCAGGACCAGTTTTATAATAAACAATACTGAATATACAGAATTTTTAGTTTGTTACAAAGAATAAATGACATCCATGTCAGGCACAGAGACCTTACTTAGTCAGCGATTTTAGACTATGTCTCATTAAGACAACTATGAAAACAAGACAGAACTACCAAACAAATTTGATTGCTCATTGTCATTTGATGAAATTAATTCCACTCTTACTTAATTTCCACATTGCACACATTTATTACAGGTTGCCATGGTATTATTATGGTATTATTATGGTAAAGCCTGTGCTTAACACTCAGAATTTGTATTCCACCATTTGGATTTAGAATGGGAAACCACCAAAGTGCAAAAAGTCAAAGACGACATGATGCATTTCTTTGACGTCTCCATTACTTAAAATTAAATTTTTACCATAACAGACAACAACTTAGACAAACTAACTAATTTATTGACACAGTTAGCACATTTATTGAGCATTTTCCCAAATATGTGTCCAAAACTTCCTCCTGTAAACCATCTCATTGATTTACCTATTCATCTTCTGAAGTGGTGATAGTCCGCCACTTGCATTAAACTGATGAACGAGTCACAGACGTAATAAAGACGATGGCCATTTTTTTTTCCTGAAGCCAACAATTATTTCAGTTACTTGTGATTTACATCTCCATTAGTTTTTGCAGGTATATAAGCCTGCGCAATTACTATTAAGTAAATATATGACCCAGATGCGTATAATTTAACCTAACATTGATTTAACTGAGAACAGCTGAATATGTTAAAAGACACTGCCAATCTCTGAGAGTACACCATCATCAGGAAAATATCCTTCCAGTGCTGTGGTGGTCACTGAAATCCTTATTGATCCAGTGCAGTGTCCATGGGTAGCAGCCTTTCAAGATAAGATTTTTCAGATTACGCCCCATTTTTCAGATTTTCATAGACAAGAGCTAAATACAATATATACATGTTAAATAAAATATATAACAATAAAACTTGTAGATCTTGTTTTATTGTCATTGGAGAAAGATTATGAAAAGGCGTATTATGAGACTACTTGAAAAACTAGATGTTGTACCTGAAGGAGTTTCAATGTAGAAACCAGCCAATAAACAATGTTGTGTCTTCTCAGACTGTTCATCTCTTTAGTGTCTCCAACCTCTCAGTCTCTTGGCCTACATTTCAACAGTTCATATATCAGTCTGGTTATTGTCCCAAGGTGCTATCCTCCACCGACACACACAAACACAGCTGCTCCAATGATATAAACTGGAAACGAATCCTCACTTGTCCACATGTTGCATTACTGGAGTACGTCTACATGTGCAAAATTGTAAACATTTAAACATTTATGAAACTGTTACAGATGAGGTAATTGTTAAGAATGTTATATTAATAAATGAAATGGTTTGCACGCAACTTCAAAAATGCTTGTACACCCATCTATTTTCTATAGTAACAGGAAAACAAAGCACACACCATTTTGGCAAAAAAAAGTAGTTTTTTTTTCCCCATCAGTTTTGTTTATCATAAATCTGACATGAGTTAAAAACCATAAAAAAGTGTATTAACATGTTGTTTTGGATAGTATTCTCCTTCACACAAAGTGATACCCTACAGCATGGCTAGTTTTAAGAGGGTTTGTTCTAAACAGAGTGGAAACGAAACAGAAGCACAATTCAGTTAATATTATTTAATTAGTAGACAAGGGGCAGAGACAACATCCAAGTCAATGGTGAGTCAACCCTTCCTGCTAAACAAAGTCCTGACCATCTTTAAGGTGACAGTGACCCACGCGTGGCCCACACACCCTCCAGGGCCGGTTAACCAGCAGAGAGTGCCAGTCTACAGGCATGACATTTGGGCATACATTAGTCCCCTTATCAGAGGGCTTTTATCTGTGGATCCCAGGACACCAATATGACAAATAACCTGGTTATACTAGCAATAGCAGAGCCAAAATGGCTGGAGTGTGGTATCACTCAGGCACCAGTGGTTAAACTATTCAGTGCTGACTGTGGAAGCACCTGCCACTCATGGCTGATAAACGCTAGGGCTAAGAGCCACCATTCGCCTTTGCTGACATCACAATGCTCACCCCAGCAACTTCTCAACGAAAGCAGGAAGCCAGCACCTTTAAACCCCGGTTCAACCAGAGCACCTCAGCAAACACAGACAGAACAGCTGGCCCACATTAGGTGTCATTATTCTCAAAATATGTTTATTTTTCTGAACATGATGTCCCCGTTTATGTTGCCTGTATATATTTGCCTGTGATCATTTCAGTGCAAAGTAATTATAAATTATACTTTGTTTATTATATAAAATATTTCTGAGTATATAATAAGTATATTCAGTTGATTGATTTATTATTGTTTTGATGTTGGGTGTCAAAAGACAAACAACACACAGTGTACACTTTAATTCAACCTCAGCTGTGATTTTACTATTGGCACCGCCTATGCTGTGACTGGACACACATCTTTAGCTGGTTTACCTGAGCACTGGGGGTGCTTGTGGATCGTATGGTTTCCATCCCTTTTACCGAGGGAAAGGGTGTCTTTTGAGATGAGCGTTTGCCTTGGTGGCCATAACTGCCACATACCGAGGTTCTGCACCAGAGGGATGCTTACCGACAGGAAATAGTGAAATGACTTCCTGTACCGTATGCAGTTTGAAGTACATAAAATGATTTTATGAGTGATTATCAAGTTTGGCCGGCCCTGTTGTCTCTTTACTTAACTATTGTATTCCTCTAGTTATTGTGTTTTCAATTTTTTTGAATAACATTTTGTTTTTGAAGAACATCTATAATGAGGCATCAAATATGTGAAAAGCAAAGTTTGTAAGAAATGTTGTAAAATGACATTTGTGACATCTTACTCAACAAATTGATTCCATTAAACCGATTACCTTCAAGCATCAAATCTTAGTCCAGACTGTACTAACAATTTGACAAATAGCAGCTAAAACTCATTTACACAATTTTATCCTTGTTCAGTAAATGAGAACTTCATTTTGTTCATGAGTAAAATGTTCTCACTGATATGTGATTGCAATAAATACTGTGTGGGAAATAACAGTGAAATTGTTGTTGTTTCAGGCAGCACACATGAATCAACAGATCTAACACTTGTGAACCCAGACCCCATTGGGACCAGGTCTGAGTCATTACTATCCTGCGTCAACGGGGACTGGAGGTCTAACCCGGTGCCTGTCATCGGGCATGAGTTTTCTGACAAACCAGAGCACCTGCCATTCACTAAGGACAGCAACTACAGAGTGGCAACAAAGGTCACATTCAAACGCAGAAGTGACGAAACATCAAACTTTGGAGCTTTCTACTGTAAAATGAAAAATGATGAGTCCACAACTTATCTGTATACATTAAAGATGCTTCAAAAAGGTATTATTATTATTATTATCAGTATTATTAATATCATTATTATTTACAGAGGTTTAAGTCAGATTACTGGTGGTCTGTCTTAGTGTAAAGTACCTAAATTCTGCTCTAAATTCTTGTCCATTATCCCTTTATCCTATGTCCATAGTCATTGTTAGTCTTAACGTCAGTTGGTAATTCTTACTTATAACTAATATTGTTGTATTGTTAAAAAATGGAGCCATTTATATGCAAGTGCCAATAATGCCACAGTGCCCCATAACAAAACCTGCCCCCAGAAAAAAGAATCAGACACACGGAAATGTCTGAGGGGTGTTTTTCCTCCTGGGTTAAACACAATACCCCTGAGAGTGAATAGGATATTGGACTTCAATAGGACTGACTTCCTATCAAAAGTGTTTGTTTCCATTCCTCTTCCTCCAGGAGCCAAACACTAACCCAGGTTACAAAATCAGTCCTTTTCATTCCTTTGCTAATACCGTGATAATCCAAACCTTTTTAAATGAAAGAAAAACATGTTTTCATCTTCTAGCTTCATTCTACCCAGAGTTTTTAACTGTTACATCCAGCGTAGGAGAAGCTGTCAACATTTCCTTCACACGGAGGAGAGCTGTTGCAGAGGACGCAGTCATAGACAGAAATGGTAAGAACTTAGACAAGGGGGAGATTTGCCAAGGCAAGTCAAGTATGGATATTTATCTGTGCCATTACGTTTAAGTACTGTGGAACAAAATGCTGTTGTGAACTTTCCTGGGATCTGTGGAACAATGACTGATTTCCTCCCATTTCTTATTCGCCCGCGTTTCTAAGAGACCTTTTTCTACTCGGTGCCGAGCTATGAGCTCTCAGAGACACTGCACTACCCATTCAGCTCAGTGAAGATGGATAACTCTGGCTTCTACACTGTCAGATACATTTCTGAGAACGTCACTGCCTCCGCCATCACCAGGCTGATAGTGAGGAGTGAGTGGGTCATTTGATTTCTTTTGCACCATGACTCTACATGTATCAGTGTTGCAGAAAGAATAATTGTAATCAGAGTGTAAATAACACAATTGTACATAACTATAAGCCCTGGAACAGAGTAGATCATACACCTCCTTACATTTAGCATGGTTCTGCATTATTGATCAGAGACGGCCACTGCACAAATGAAATTGCATATATGGTCATATATTTGTAGCGGCTCAGTGCAAGCAGGGGAGACTGGGGACGATTGTAGCAATTTGATCCATACCTTTGAATCCATTACTCTGCTCTTATTTGTGCTACACCTTTCAAAACATTATTGAGGAACATATGTTATAATGTTAAAATGCAGACAGGCTGTGTTGGTGTGCACTCTCACACATATCCATGTGCCTCCATTTGAAAATGTTCTCTATTAATTTTTTTCAGTCTTCCTCTAAATCTGTTTGTTTTTGGACCTAAAAATGAAAAATTGGACTATAAATACTGTAACTCTCACAGGTCCACCCTGTAGAACCTCATATTATTTTTGAGAGAATATCTGTAGGCACTCCCCTGTCAGCTTTTCACTTCCATTCATTGGCTGAAAAATAGAAGAGAATACAAGAAACAACCTTAACCATAATTAGGGGACAGTTGTGAAACATTTGAAAATCCTGTCACAGCTATCCCTAAACCTGTCATCCATGTTATAGCAGTCTTTTGTAGCATGACGACCTGAAATTCATATTCATAAAATGAATTAAATATAAGCTGAAAGACCGGTGTTTAATCACACATGTTTTATAATTCCAGCTATACCACAAGAATCACAAGCCAATAATAGATGTGGTCAAAAGAAATTAACCCTCTTACCTCAAAATCAGTTTTTTGACTATAGAACGGACATAGTTGCTCACAGGTGCATGTCACTGTACATGTGAGCTTAGGAAGGAAGTGGGCCTGTACACTCATGATTACATGTTTCTGGCCTACTCCAGAATGGAGAAATTGAAAGTGTTACAGCTTCCCCGTGTTACAGTCATCCCCGGTCTCCCCTATCATTTGTTAATTACGTACTCAGCACAGTAAATAGCAGAGTTTGAAACAATCAAAAAATCTATCAATTGAACCCTATCCTCTTTGGCAAGTGGCAGTGGTACCACCCCTTGGCTTCACCCCAGGGGTGTTCTTTGACCTCCTGCTTTATTTTCATTGAAACTAATTTTCAAAATTTAATGATGAAAAAAATCACTCACAGGAGTTGTTGTTGTTTTTTATATATATATATATATATATATATATTCTATTCCAGAGTGCCCGGCAGCATCATGGGGGCCACACTGTTCTGAGGCCTGTCCTCCATGTGTCAATGGAGGCATCTGCCATGATGAGACTGGAGAGTGCCTCTGCCCTCCTGGCTTCAAGGGTCACACCTGTGAAATTGGTAAAATTCACAAGTCTTGAAATCATGAAAGCTTCATGTTCAGTACTGTATCGCTTGTGTGTTTTATGTGATATTGCCGCTCAGAAGGAGGTGTTTCCATCTAACATATGCACCTATACTGTAGTATAGTAAAGTTACTGCACATCAGTGCTACAATACACAGTAAATACATGTTTATATTTTGAACATAAAATATGTTATGAGCAAGATGTTCAAAAGTTTTATTATTCACTGTATTCCATTACTTACTGAAAAGAATTTAATTCAGCTTCTTCATACAAGCCTAGTCCCTACTCTACTAATTAGTCACATAGTTATACTCAAAGGGTTGATTCACTAAAGGATTGCATGTATAAAACGGAAGGAGGAGGTAAATGAATTAGAAAAAAAATTGGTGTACAAAGTCTAATGTGTGGCTGGAGCAAATACCTGCATACACTATGACCCTCGGGACCTGAAACGACCATCGAGAAAGGATGTTTTCCATTCCTGTAAATCTTTTTGTTGTGTCCTTGGCAAACTAATAAATACAGCAAATGGATAAAATAAAGAACGACTTCCTCTGGGTCAGCCCAGTGTACTGCAGATTATTTCTCAGTCCAGCTGTTCGGGTACACTGTGACTGGTTCTTAACACTTTGATGCTCGCGCAGACACACCAGTGTGTCCATTCTATTCTTGCTGGAGTGTTTAGAATATCCATAACCAAATATTGTCAATCATTAAGTGAAAATAGGGGATAATCAGGTGACACATTGTAGCTAATGCTCATAATGCACAAAAAGAGAATATGTGGATAAATACATTATGAACAATAAGAATGAATTAATTTTAATCATGAAACAAATCACGTTACAGAATATCAAATAAGTAGTATTGAACCAAACAACAGGGTTCCTATTGTGACTGCCTTTTGACATGACAAACAACAGAGAATAAAGTGCATAAAAACCATATTAAAATAAAAGGCATTATCGGAGGGGAATTTGATTTTATGTGACACTATCTGTGTGAGTATTGTTCATAACTGTAGTTATGATCATTACGTTCCTGACAAACATCTTGGCAGACAGTCTTGGCAGATGTCCATTGTAGTATTTCATAGTAAACGAAGGTTTAGTTCACATCCAAACACAAAAAAAATCCTCAATTTAAATATGGCTGTTCGCGGCTTCGGTTATTTACATAATGATTCTCTGTTGATCATCCGCAAAGACAGAAGTGTTATCACGTGCAAATACTTTCAGTGTACATGCAAAACAACACTCATTATCTTAGGAAATCAACACATTAATGCTATAATTCCAATTAATTATAAGAAAAAATGTTTCTAGTGTTAATGGTTCAATTCTTAGATATGTACAACCTTAATTTCTAAATAAATTATGAAGTAATAATTATGGATATTAAAGAAATATCCTGCTGTAATAATGGATAATGTACAAAAATGGAAGCTACATAACTTGTTCTGGTTAAGGGCAGGTTCTAAGAAAATAAAAAATGTAATCTAATCAAGCTTGTATCTTTCTCAGTTTGTGGCAAGGGGAGGTTTGGGCAAACATGCAAAGAGAGGTGCGAAGACGGCCTCTGCCGATCGCTGGTGTTCTGCCTTCGCGATCCTTACGGCTGCTCCTGTGCTACTGGGTGGAGAGGTCTTGGCTGCAGTGAGGGTGAGGGCCTAAGGCAACAGCAGTATAATCAGGGACTGCTATAGCCATGGCAATAGTAATGGCCATGCTTATACGCACTAGGGGATACATATTTGGGGTAGAAACAATGTTGCAGTTGCTTTTATATGCATTTTTATATTTATGGTACCCAGAACCAAGAAGCACATTTGACAAACTGCTAAATTATGCAGTACATGACAGAATCTGTGGATTGATTCATCACATTCATATTTGATCTGTTTGAGTCTAGCAACAACTCAGAATACACAAAGTATATTTGTACATTTTTTTTCTTTTTAAACCCTGTTGTCTTGTCGCTTGCAGCATGCTAACTGCGAACATTATTTTTCACATGGTTTGATGTAGAATGGCACTTGTGGCATAAACATCTTGTCATAAGATGTGACATTAGGTTTAGTTTACAAAGTTCAGCATGTGACACAACCTGTTATGTCAGTGTCAAGACATTTATGCCATTGTTATGATAGGTGCTGTGTCATGCTTATGACAGTGCTATGCAGGCCTTATGAGGCATAGTTAAAGTGTTACCTTATACACTGTGTTATAACACAAGTTATATCTGTGATATTTTTCTGTGATTTCAGCTTGTCCCCAAGGTTACTATGGTGCTGGCTGCAAGCTCAAGTGTGAGTGTGGAACCCAGGGAACGTGTGATCGATTCCGAGGCTGTGTGTGCAGGGGTCGACATGGAGCTCGCTGCGAGAAAGAAGGTCCCTTCTTATGTTTACATTATTTTCTATAGTAGTAAAGAGTTTTTAGACTATAAAGGCAAACGATTCATCAACACCTGGCCAACACAAAGAACTACTTAAAGAGAAGCTCTCACATTCAAAGTAGCCTTTTGAAAGGAGATGCTGGCATGATAAATTGTTTGGTTCCAAGAAAATGTAGTCTGATGTCTACTAATGGCACACCGTTATACTGAATACAGATAGTGCTCTAGTGTTCCAGATAACAGTGTAATACAGAAGTTCTTCCGTTATAAATAATGAGTTTGTGTCGTGTGCACTTTCCTGTTATTTTACTGTTTTGCTGTTGTATATCCTATCATTGTGCTCTTGGCATGGCTCTGTGTTGACAGGTCAGTGAGAGACTAATGGGCTTACTTCTGAGAAGTTAAAGGAAAGTCTTAGTTCAGCTGTCATTCTATTAAGATTGAATGAGCCCAAAAACACATAAAAACCCATTTTAATTAACTTTTTCATATTTTAAAGAAAAAAATCCACCTAGCTCCCATTTCTCTTAGAAATGAGATTAATCTTCAGTCTTCAGAAATACTCTCATAAATGAGAGGTAGTTGGGTTTCATGTAAATGCTTTGCAGAGATATTCCAACATATGTTATGTATTCCTGAATTTTGTGATTTCAAAGAATGGCTCAGGTTAGCCTGCGATGTAGCTAAGAATCACCTGAGGGGGGTGCAGAGAAAAATTGAAGACCGGTGTGGTCAAAAGGCGGTGTCCAGGAAGTCTGAGGTTGGGTATAAGGTGGTAGTGCTTCTACCTGTTTAACGAGATCCCCTACAGTGCCGGTTTAGTGGGCCTTACCTCATCAACGAAAAGCTGAGTGACATAAATTACGCAGTTCACACTCCTATGAGTAGAAACTCTGAGAGCTTCTGCCATATAAACATGTCAAAGCAGTATCATGAGCATGCTAAAACTCCAGTGTGTGTCATCCACTCTGAGGAGGCGGGGTCCTCTGACGGGGTTGAGCTTAATGACTTAGCGATGCGTAAGCAAACATGCATGGATGCATCTTTGAGTCATCTGTCACCTGATCAGGCACGTGATGTAAAGGAGTCGCTGCAGAGGTGTCCTGCTTTGTTTTAGGATGCAGCAGGCCTGACGTCCTTGTTTACGCATGACATCGCGTACATCTGTTCGCGTACATTTACTCTCACGCTAGGTTACAGTCATACTTCTCACATGCACGGCACACAACAGCAAGCCCGGGAAGTGGTGAGTTTGCGACACGTCAAACAGGAGATAGTCGCTATGCTCAAGCAGTAAGCACTGCTCGGACTTTCAAACAAAAAAAAATATCTTTGGCTTTTGTTTTCATATGTAGACCAAGCTCCTGCTGTAGTGGACCATCCGGTGGACACAGAACTGAACTCTGGGGTCAGCTACACTGTAAACTGCACTGCTACTGGGTATCCACCACCGTTACATGGGGAGATCATGATGTACCTACCAGACAAATCTACATTAAATGTGTGTATGACAATATACCAAGTCACAGATTGCTTTAAGTAAATTTGTGCTGTTGTATTGTTTTACTAAGCAACCAAAATCGTGCATCCGACTCAACATTTATATCAGCGCCTCTAGTTATTTACAGCTGTATTTTAGTTAGGCTGACTTTGGATTGGATTATTTCATTACTAGGCAACAGAGACTGAGACTGTGAATGACAGGACAACTTCAGAGTTCCATGTAGACAAGGTAGCGGTACCACATACAGGACGCTGGATTTGCATGGTGACAACAACAGCTGGACAAGCAGAGAAACATTTCACTGTAAATGTCAAAGGTGAGAAACTGAAAAGATCAAGAAAAAATGTTTAAAACTATTCTTGGACTTGCATCCAATAAAAGAGCCACAGTTTCTAATAAAAAATGTCATTCATACGATTACAGTTTCTGTTGAAGAGACCTGAACATTTTTTCTCTCTTTCAATATTAAATTCTGCTTCTTCCTAGAACCACCAAAACCAATGTATCCCCCCTTACTGAATGGTAGTGGCCCATATCACCTGATTCTTTCGGTCAACAAGGACTCTTATCGTGGGGATGGACCAGTGACATCAGTGGAACTAGTCTACAAGCAGATAAATGCATCTTCATTGGAGACTGTTAAAGGTACACATTTGGTTTGTACCTGTAAGTCAGCATTGAATGGAATGAAACTGGCTTCAGTCACAGGCTTGCGCGTCATTCTTGCGGGATACTTAGTATTTACGTTGTGATGCATGACAGAGGGATGGTATGTCCTGATAATGGGTTATTGGGGTGTCTGTCTCTCGACTTTCCAAATTTCAAGGGGGTTTTCTCTAGCAGTAAGACATTAAAGGATTTATTACTTCTCTGAGGCATCTCTACGGCTCAAAGGTATTTATGGTAGGGCTTAGTGGGACCCTTTGAACCTACAATATTGCCCATGATGAGTTCCATACATTTTGTATGTGATAAGCTTATAGTGACATAAAAAGGTAAATCTGTGAAATTCAATTGAATGCCTTAATTTATATTTAGACAACCAGGCCACAGATAAACAAGTCATTTCCCAAAATGAAACCTGTCAGTGCTCTTGCTGTGCAGCACCTAGTCAGGGCATGGATCTTCAACCCCTGCTGGGGAAGCTTTTTATATGACTAACATGGAGAGGGGTTTCATTTTTAATATTTGACATTTAAAAGTGACTGATACTTTTAAAAATTGTGTGATTCTTCGGTGGACTCCTCAAATGACGAATGTTTTCTGATCGCGCCAGTGACTGGACCTCTAGTTAGGCTGGAGAATTTGAGCCCTGTGACACAGTATGAAGCTTTTGTCCAGCTGAGTCGACCTGGCGCTGGGGGAACTGGTCCTTCTGGACCTATGGCCACCTTCTCCACCACGGTACTGGGTAAGAGTTAGCCATGCTACTATAATTTACCACAATTATGCAATATTGGTAAGTCAGCTACTTTTTAGCTACCTATACTAGTATACAGAGAGCACAAATGCAGGTACTGTATTCATTGTAATACCACCTCCTGCTTGCAGGGATATAATGTGTCATGCTGACAAAAGAAATTTGCTGTGATTCAAGGCAAGGCAAGGCAAATTTAAAGCAATTCAAAGTGCTTTAGTCTGGTAAAAAAGATTAAAGAAACGAGATACATTATAAAAATACACATCATTAAAAGAATGAAGATAGAAAGTATAAAATCTAAACAGAAAGGATTAAATCAGATAAAATGAATAAGAACAGAAGCATAAGAGCACATACAGAAAACATTTGAAAATAGGATTTTATAAAAGGGAACTACATGAAAAATGATTTAAAAGTGCAGTTCAGATGATTAATCAAAGGCATGAGAGAACAAGAGAGTTTTTAGCCTAGATTTGAAAACAGGTAGAGTAGAAGTTGGTTCCAGCTGTTTGTTACATGATAGCTAAATGCCGCTTCTCCTTGTTTTATTTTAACTCTAGGCACTATTAGTAAGTTCTTCTCTGATTACCTCAGGTGCCTGCTGGGTTTATAGTCTAGCAACATGTCAGAAATGTATTTTGGCCCTAGTCCAATGAGTGATTTGTATACTAGTACTGGCATGTATTCTATGGATAACATGAAGCAAGTGTAAAGATTTAAGAACAGGTGTGATGTGCAGAGTTCTCTTGGCTCTCGTTAACATTCCAGCTGCAGCATTTTGAATGTATTGTAATTGTGTGATTGTCTTTTTTGGAAGGCCAGAGAAGAGACCATTAGAGTCTTCTAATATACTGGAAATGAAGGCATGAATACGTTTCTCCGAATTGTCTGGACATAAAACCTAAAATCCATGTGATTCAAAAGCCAGCTTGCCCTGTAAGATGCTCAGGGCTGAGAACATCTAGGTTATGTAGCCAAAAACTCCAGCAGCTCATTAATAGAAATTGTGTGAAGAATGATGGTGAGTTTAAGGACAGTTGCAAATAGGTCACTGCATGCTTTTGCCTTTTTGGCAGTAATTCAGGGTAGTCTGTAGTCTAGTGGCTAAGGTTGGTGACCCTTGAAGTTGGTGGTTCAAGCTCCAGTCTAACCACAACAAGAACACCACTGCTGTTGGGTCCTTGAGCAAGGCCCTTAACCCCACATTGCTCCCAGGGGGGATTGGCCTTTGGTTAGCATGATCAAGTGCAAGTTGCTTTGAACAAAGCATCAGCTAAATGACTGTAATGTAACGTAATGTGCTTTCCTTGGACAGAGCTGCCTGTACCCACAGGGGTGAAGCTGGTTCCATTAAGCAAGACCTCTATGAGCCTCTCATGGGACATGGCAACAGGCCCTTCTGAGGACTGGTTCTACCTGGTGGAGTGTCAAAGCAATGATGAGACTGAGAGCTCCATGATTTTCCAGCTGTCCAGGAACACCACCAACGTGGAACTCATACAACTGATCCCCAAACACAAGTACAAGTGTAAGGTCTGCATAAAAACCAGCTCAACTGGAAAGTACAGCCATCCAGTAACTGCATGGACACTCAGCAATGGTAAGTATTCCCATATATCAAGTAAAACAGACTTTTTAAATAATATAATCAGTGTGAAATATGATATAATTATTATATAATTAAAAATTGTGATTATTATCTTAATTCTGATATTAAAAACTTAAACCTATATGCTTTGGTAGACCTGCCACCAGCACCTTTTAACATCAAGACCTGTAACATCACTGACTCTGCTGCCATAATCACCTGGTCCCTGGCAGAGGGGAACTCTATTTCGACGGTCATCATACGTTTTCAGGAGCCGAACCTGCCGGACTATCACCAGCTTGCAAAGATCAACGTGCATGAGAATCCAGCCATGCAGTTTCAGCTCCGAGGCTTGAAGGCCGATACGATCTATGAGGTAGAGATCTCGGCCAGGAACAACATCGGAGTTAGCCTCAACAACCCCACGTTACGCATACAGACCATGAAGCAGCAGGAGAACTCCCGTAAGCCATGAGTTCCCATACAGTATCAGCTACGGCATTGTCAATGTGTACCTTTTAAAAACTGGTTTCAGAAACATTCAGATTAAATTTAAAGTTTGGAAATCCATTTTATACAAAATTTCATAACTGATCTGGCTTGCCTTGAATCCTCAATAAATATTCAATTAAAACCAAATAAATTAAAATGAAAAGGTAACTGGTGGAACACCATCATCACAAGATATTTTTCTCTCATGCAGTGTTGAATGGCTTTGGTGGGGAGGGCACCCTGCTCTTTTTTGCCATCCTTGGCTCGACTGGATTGACTTGCATCACCATCCTGCTGGCGTTTTGTATCATTCTGCAGCTGAAGAAGGCAAATTTCCAGCGCAGAATGGTGCAGGCATTCCAGAATGATGTGGTGGGTTGAAATTCTGTTGCCATTCCAGACAATCACTACTGTGTGTTTTAATTAGGCTTTTCACACTGCACTTTGCCCAGGGCTAAAAGCATTCTTAGAACCTTCCCCAGGCCCCAGGCTAAGGGAGCTGTTAGCCCCAGGCTAAGACAGTTTAAACAGTGGAAAAGTCCCGGCACATTCCAAAGCGGGCTAACCCCGACTTTAGCCTAGGGCTTGCTGGCCTTGCCCCGGAGCAGGGTTAGCCCCGAGTTTGCGGACTTATCCTCTGAAAATTGACCAAACACAGGGCTAAAGGGTGCCAGTGTGAAATAGGGCTAAAGCAAACTATGGAATTCTAGAATGCAACCACTAGTTGCGTGTTCCAATGAACATTTAGCCCAAGCCTACTAGAAATTCAGTGTGAATTGTATAGCCCTGTGCTTAGTTTAACCCTGGGTTAACAATGTGTGAGTGAAAAGGGGCAAAGTTATCCCAGGGTCAACTCTTAGCCCAGGACTAAGGCTAGCCCTGAGCTAAGAATATGCAGTGTGAAAAGCCTAACTTGTGAAGTATTACAATCTTTAGGGGTCCTCCTTTTGCCCTTTCCTTGTCTTAGATTCATCAAATATTGACAATGTTGTGTGTTGGTTCTTTTGTGGTAAATGGTACACTTAAATAGCACTTGTAAAGACAAAAGCTAAGAATACAGTCATGGATACAAGCTTTGCAGAGCACTGCAGCATCATTCTCAGAATCAATTAATCATAATCAGAGTACCATTGTAAATAATGCATTTATGAAAGGTCAAACTGAATAATTACATTTGGGAAATGAATGAATAAGCATATTATATTGAGATTACTGCAGATATATATTAAAAAACTGAAATCTGCATCACAGCACTAGTCAAGTAAAATAATTGCCTTCCTACATTTTTTTGATGTAGAGAGATGAGCCAGTGGTACACTTCAGCTCCGGGTCTCTGAATGAGATGAAGAAACCCAAGATTCCCACAGAGTCTGTGGCCTACCCAGCTTTGGAATGGAATGACATTAAGTTCCAGGATGTCATCGGTGAGGGCAACTTTGGCCAGGTTCTGAAGGCCAGGATCAAAAAGGACGGGATGAGGATGGACGCCGCGATTAAGCGAATGAAAGGTGTGGACTTTGAAAACTTGAACTAGCTTTTCTAAGTTTGTTCATTAACCTTCCACACTGTACTGCAGTACCCGATGAGGAAAAAGAGACTATATATCCTAGTCAGAAAGAGTAAACTGCATTTTACTCAGTTTTCCAAATGACACAAACCTAATTTGGGATCTATGGAACATACCGCAATGATTGGTTGATTGATAAAATAACGTTTACTCAGGTGAAGCTCTTCTAAGACATATTTTCCTGTTTTGGATGGATTCATAGGAGTGCTCAGACTTGCATGAAAGCTTTCCATTCAAAGAGATGCAAGTAGAGAACCTAATATCTTAGAGATTAGGTAAGAGAGCTGAAAAGGGTCACCCTTAACTGTGAAACCAGTACAGAACAAGAAATGTCTTCACTTGGGATAAAACACACAACTTGAGCAAAATAAATTACATTTTACAATGAGATATTTCATACCCAATAGTGTAGCGGTACGGATCCCTCAAGCCTCAATTGACCAGTAAGAAGCCCAAGAACCAGTTCCCAACCACATAAAATAAAACAAATATATGCGGTGGTACTAATCCCTCAAGCTTCAACTGATCAGGAAGAAGCTGAAGAACCAGTTCCCAACCACATAAAATAAAAAGGATATAAGGGAGGACAAGTTGACTTTGATAGTCAACTACCATCTCAATCAGTAATAATGAAAACATGCCTCTTAAATATGTAACAAATGCCTCTTTGATATATAAGGGAACAGAAATATCAGGAATATGTGAAGAGAAACCAAACAAACTAAATAAAATAAGGCCTGCAGGTGTTTGGCCAACGTGAGACAGAAGGACGAATGTCTCTAACTGTCCAAATGCAGATGAGTGAGCGTAAACGAAACTCCCTCCCCAAACAAGGCGAGTTCACAATAAGCCGAAATCAAACCAAACAAACAAATGACAGCCAAGAATACTCAGTAAGAGTCCTTAGGCTAGAGTTTAAAGTTGACGAGATTTGTTTTGCTGCAGTCTACTGGGAGCAGAAGTAAGATCAAAATGACCCAGGGTGTTCAATTACCTACCTCTTTTAAGCCCGAAAGAAAGGACATCGTCACACCCTGATTGGCCAAGAGGGGAAATGCACTAACAGCTGGTCCCAATTATCAATTAGGAGCCAGTCTGCACACCCTGAGCAACAAGTGTTCCAGATAGCCCTCCAATCAACTGAGGGAAACGATTTCAACATGCTGCACAACAAAATTGAAAAAAAAAAAAAACAAATCAAACAAAACCAAAAATACCTCATGCAAGCACCAGATTGTTATTGACTGCTACAATACTCTTATTAATTACATTCCATTTCTTATATCTTTCTTCCAAAACTATGCAAGAGGAAGCCAGTGTCTCTTGTATAAGTCTCTTTGTGCCTGTATCTCATCACAGAATATGCCTCTAAAGATGACCACAGGGACTTTGCTGGAGAACTAGAAGTGCTTTGCAAACTTGGACATCACCCTAACATCATCAACCTGCTGGGTGCCTGTGAGCACAGAGGTACACTTTAACAGATCCCCAGGTTACAGTGGGAATACTCACATATCAACATAGTATTCTGCTGTTTATGTCAGCCAGTAAAAGAGACAAATAAATTATGAAATTGGCATTTTAAATAAAAATCTCCCATAAAAAAATAAATGCTTCCGTGCACGCCTAGCACCTCGCACAATTACTTTTATTGATATTCCCCTGAAAGGTAACGTTGACTTGTGATGTTTAACAATGTCACAACTTAATAAAGAAGCATATTAGCAAAACTGCATATGTGGAGAAGGCAAATAAGATGAATTTGCCCTCCCCCCGCCAACCCCAACCCCAACCCCAACCCTCTCAGGACAATATTTGACTCTGACTGAAAAACAGTGACTGATGTTAATTTGCATACCAAATTATGAGGGAAAATTCAACAAACCTAAATGAACTGCAATCTAAGGCCTGCAGCTTCCAAGTGAATGTAGCGTAACGCCTTTGATTTCAGGGTATTTGTACCTGGCAATTGAGTACGCCCCTCATGGGAACTTGCTGGACTTCCTGCGGAAGAGCAGGGTCCTGGAGACGGACCCGGCCTTTGCCATCGCCAACAGCACGGCCTCCACCCTCTCCTCCCAGCAGCTCCTGCACTTTGCTGCGGACGTGGCGAGGGGCATGGCCTACCTCAGTCAGAAACAGGTGGGTATCACACGTACATGTGTCACATGCCGCTGGTGATTAGCATCACGGGTAAGTAAAAGGACAGCAGACAAAGATTTAAGAAGCTCTACCAAAATGACTCATTGTGTAGTGGCTAAAATGGTCCTTCCGATTTCCTATGTTCCTCAGCCACTGTTGGAGCAACTGGTTGATTACGCCGTTCAGACGCGTGTGTCTAAACAAACTTTCAAAATGCGTTTGTTGGGAAAAATGATTTTAGTGGAAAACGTAAAAATAATGAATAATGAAATGATTAACTGAAAATACTCACAAGCTCAAAATGAGGAATATCCTGTCCTCTCAATAAGCGCATACACACTTACATGCACACATGTTCACATGGTTCACACTGTCAAACTTTTTACGCGCTCAAACCAGCTGTCATCTAAGGTCTGGGCAGTGCACGCCTTTATACCCGCTCTACACCTGTAGGGGTTCAAAATAATCTAATATAAACGTAACCATATTTACACTATAAAGTACACAGAAATAAAATTATATATAATATGGCTCCTACACGTTGTATTTCTCATTATAATGACCTTAAGTCCCTTAAGAGTGTCTTTTGCAATATAGCTTATTTATATGAATGCTTGGTTTAAAACTGTTAACTCTGCTATTGTTGTTGGTTGCAATTGGTCGTTCAAGATGTTGTTCATTTTTTGGCAACTGAACAAGAAAATCTTTAGTTTATTCACAGAGACTTGGCAGCCAGAAACATTCTTGTGGGGGAGAATTATGTGGCAAAAATAGCAGACTTTGGACTTTCTCGAGGGCAGGAAGTTTATGTGAAGAAGACAATGGTAAGGGATTTATTTACCTTGTGCAACCCCGGCTTTTTTGACCCTCAACCTCTCTCGCTATGCACATTAAAAGTGGTTATTTGTTTTTATTTCATGCCTCATAGGGAAGATTGCCAGTGAGATGGATGGCGATTGAATCACTGAATTACAGTGTTTACACCACAAACAGTGATGTGTGAGTATGTAGGAACAATTTCAAATCCAGTTAAAAACCCCATTTCAGTAGGTGTAGTAACTGGAAAAATTGAATGAAAAATGATGAAATGATGATGGCAAGATATGTTTGAAATTGTACTGAGGAAAATTATTTTTTATCTTAATGTCTCTGCAGATGGTCATATGGAGTGCTTCTGTGGGAAGTTGTAAGCTTAGGTTTGTACTGAATAGTTGTTGTATCTTTATGTTCTTCCAATATGTAACTTTGAATGTCAAAAGGCAATTTCAAAAGATATGATTTTCTCAATTACAAACCCTGAAGGTTAACCTTCTATTTTAATTATAAAATTATAATTTTGTAATTTTAATTAACCATGTTATTAAATTATATTTACAAAAAATGTTTTTACCCAGTCGGTCCAAAGTATTGATGAAAAATGCTTGGTGATGAAACATTTCACTTCGGTAATATTTAAGCTCTATAGTTTCATTATCTCTGCTGCGTCTTCCTAAATGCAATATAATCATTCTCTGTTCATCCTGCATTCGAAAACAAACTCAGTCTTATACTGATCCATTTAGGCCTCATCATAACTTCCAATTCACCTCTATTAATTTCACAAGACAACTTGGAAGATAAACCTCTAGCAGCACACAATGTCCATTGGACCCACAGAACTTGATATTGGTGAAATGCCCCTGTAAAACAGTAATATCCTTAATGCTTACAATATGCAAAGAAGAAAGACGTAACATTCCCATAGATGTTTCCTTCATAGTTAAATATTAAATATTCACATATTAACAAGCCACAGATCTGACAGGATTTCTGTTTCTATCCAAACTAAGGTGGTACGCCGTACTGTGGTATGACCTGTGCAGAGCTTTATGAGAAACTTCCACAGGGTTACAGGCTGGAGAAACCCCTCAACTGCGATGATGAAGTGTAAGTCCATAACAGGGCATGGACAACCAGCCAATGAATGAATGGTTTAACCAAATGATGAAACCATACTTAGCTTATAGCTGCAAGACAGACAAACCCCCAAAAAAAGACATAAGACAAGTTCTTCTATTTGGAAAGAAAAAAAAACACTGACATTTTTGCAGGAGCAAAGTTAATGATTTAAGTTAATTGTAGAAGACGATGGAGAATGTTTGAAGTTCATCCCAGTCTCAGAATGAAGTGTTATGGTCCAATTTCTAGTAATTCAACATTGGAACATGGGGCTGGTTTGTCTCCATTGTGGTATTTCAGTGATGTTTTTACTGTTCTTCCTCTCAGTATGTAATGTATCAGATATACTGTAATCACCCAAAAACCTGTCAAACTTAAAAATGTGCTTAGTCTCTTTAAGAGCATATGCAATTCAATCAAAACACTCTCTACAAAACAACACAAGTTTATTTTAATATACTCTGATTTATTGGAGGCAACCGAGCATGTTCTTTAGAACAGTAGCAAGTGCCTATGAAGTAAATTTTTACTGAACTGCAGATACTCTCAAAGCTACAAGGGCCGTTTCACTTGGCGCTGGCCTTAATTTTACATTAAAATGACAGAAGGAGAAGCTGACTGAAGAGCAGCTATTCGAATAAGGGTGCAACAGTACAATTAACTCTTTATCGTACACGCTATATGACTTTATATAACTATTTTATCAAACACTGGCTACTTTGTAAGACAGTGCTGTGGCCACCAATTTTAGCGTAATTTACAGACAGCTTCTGCTCACAGCCCTGCAGGGTCAGTGGATTGGTTAAGAAAAGATTGAAGCACTGAGGATGCATTTTCTAAAACATGATTATTATCTATCATCATTTAACTGGAATATAATGAGCACAAGCACAGCTAATGATTCAGGATGCAAAGTAACACCAAGTTTAATTGCTTTTTTATGAGTATTTAATAGTAGCGTGTAATCCAGTGTAATCCATTATCGAGTCAGCCTATAGCCTAGTGGCTAAGGTACATGACTGGGACCCCTGAGGTTGGCGGTTCAAGTCCCAGTCCAGCCACAGCAAGAACACCATTGCTGTTGGGCCCTTGAGCAAGGCCCTTAACCCCACATAGCTCCCAGGGGGGATTGGCCCTTGGTTAGTCTAAACAACTGTAAGTCGCTTTGGATAAAAGCGTCAGCTAAATGACAGTAATGTAATGAGTCAATTTACAATATACTTAACAAATTATGACTTACTCAATACACTTTAGACTGAGGCAATGGTTTTTATGCACTTGCCTGGAAGGGATCATCTTGGAACTAATTGGACAGTTGGAGAGCATGAGGGGCGGAGCTTGTTTGGCTATGACATTATCCCAACAAAGTCACCCAATGAGGAACTCCACTTGCAGGTACGATCTGATGAGGGTGTGCTGGCGTGAGAAGCCTTACGAGAGACCGTCATTTGCTCAGATTCTGCTGTCACTCAACAGGATGCTCGAAGAGCGCAAGGTAATACAGACAAACTAATATCTTCTGGAGACGTGAAAACGTCTGTGAACGGTAAAAAATCGATTTCTAAATATGCATTGAGATACCTCTTTATCAGATAGATCTGCCCTTTTCATAAAATGGTGCTCAATCAGTGACAGGGTGTACCAAGGATGGCTCACCACCAAAAATATATCCAGGCTACAGCAGTCCTGTAGTTAGCCAATGAAAGACTATCAGTCAGTGACTATCAGTCAGTCAATGATATACAAAGATGGTACCGAAACACATGCCAGAATGCACAACTTCTCATAACCTTTCAATGGTGGGGTATGGCCTGCAACAATCCGACCAAGCTCCACTCCCGTCAGCGAAAAAAAACAGGAGCCTGCAGTTGCAACAGGCTGAGAAACACAAGCATTGGAAGGACAATGAAAGGCTGGAAAAACTTCACCTGGTCTGATGGATCCTGGATTCTCCTGAGTTCAGGGATCCATCCTGTCAACAGTGCGGTCTGATATTTGCGGTGTAATGGTGTAGGGCCCTTAATACAGTAACAATAGTACAGCGATATTCAGGTGCCACAGGATATCTAAAAAACATTGCTGATCAGGTGCATCACTTCACTGCAGCTGTGTATCCATTTGAAAGTGGGCTTATGGATAATGCTCCATGCCACAAGCCAGGATTGTTCAGGAACGGGTACAGGAAAATGACAGTGAATGCAGCTTACCTTAGTAGTCTCCCCTGTCGTGACATCTAGATCCAATCGAATATGAGCGGGATAAGATGAAACTACTGTCCGCAGTAGAGATGCACCTCCAGCCAATTTTCAACAACTGTGGGAAGCCTGAGAGTCAACATGGGTCAGAATCCCTGTCTTGACCTTTCGACAACTTGTTTAGACCATACCCAGACAAATTCTGTTTGTCATGAGGGCAGAAAAAGTGGCCTGTCATTGTATAATTAGACAATGGAGGACCAAAGGATCTGGCTTTGTTCTGCTGCAACTCTGTTGCTGAGTTTACTGGAATTGTACATGCCAACTCAAAGGTAATAAAATGCTTTAGTGTTAAATTACATGTCTGTTATCTTTTTCAGACATACGTCAACACAACTTTGTATGAAAAGTTCACCTACGCAGGCATCGACTGTTCTGCAGAGGAAGCTGGATAATTTCTCACTTCAAAAAGGACCCCTTCCTGTCATTGTGTCACACGTGTAAATAACATTTTGTGTCGTATTTTTTTTTTTTTTTTAAAAAACTCTCTACTAGAGATTTAAGGTCCCATATTGCTCACATACTTTGTGGTTATTCAAATGTATCAAAGTGAGGGAAAATTTGGCAAACATCATCTATCTTCATGTCTTTTTCCAGTGCTCAAGACGTTATGACTTAAGTTTTTTTTGGAATTTCCCCCTATTCTCTCAACTGAACTGTTTATTCCATCTCAGCAACCTATTCCTGATGACCAATTACATGCCGCCGAAGTCAGCTCTGGTCTCACGTTGTTCATCAATAGGTGCCAGCCGACCAGGAGTGACTGGTAGAGAGCTTAATTAGCTTACCCTCTATCATTTAAAAGCAAAGCTGGCCCAAATTGTTGCATTGTCTATGTGGACTTCTGGCCTTAGGCCGTCAAGGCACATCTTGGACTTGAGCCCCCAGTCTCGCGCCCACAGAGCTCATGTCTGCTTCCTCAACAAGTATGTTGAGTGAGGCACCCAGAGGCCCACTATCATAAATTTTAAAAGTGGAGCCAACACATTCCTAATGGTGCATTTTAGAATGAAACATAAATTAAATGTGAAAATCCCAGCTCTTGTAATCTTGTAGTTCTACATGACAATGGCTATGTTAGTTTTCTTCGAAACAGTGACAGAAATATTACACATATATTGGCCAGTAGACTACAGAAGGGAGATCTTAAGGGAGAAGGTGTGTTGTTTTGGAGAAGATGGATGAATCAAGCTGAATTTTGATAAAAAAAAAAAATAAACAGGATGAACATCTGGACTTCCATGTGCTTTTTTGATGCCTCATTGCAAAAAATGCACCTCTAGGATATTTCAAGGAGCTGATCCCAGTGTACATTTGGAACAAAGGAGACACCCAGGCAAAGTCACCAGATCATTGCAGGGCCAGACGCTCACTCAAAAACACACACACACACACACACACACACACACACACACATTTACACACTCCTATACACACACATTTACACACTCCTATATAGTTTAACTATTATAATTAAGTTCAATCCATCTGATCTGTAAATCCTTAGAGGAACAAAAGCAATGCTGCAAGTCACAGAGCTACTTTTATTTAAAAGAAAAAAGGCAACTTTCTAATTGTTTTACCTGTACACAGATAGTACTAACAGATAGTTAAAGTATGTTTTAAGTAGTATATTTGACAGATTTCTTGAATTATTTTCACTGCTATTTTCATATATCTGTCACAGATTACAACACAGTTTCAGACCATCATTTAGACAAAACCATCGCATGTGGTTCAACCATATATCTGCATCATTCATTTCTGTAAACCTTTAAGGTTAGATCAACTGAGAACTCAATTCTATTTTGAAGTGATGACCTGAAAGATCTACGTGGGTATGACTGGAAAGGACTAACCAATGAGATATAGGAGTTGGTTACATGGCCTGATGAAGAGAGCCAATTTTTGTAGGTATCAGAGCAGAATGCTTGAATTTACTGAACTTTTTCCAGATAGTGTCATGGGATATACACAATAGGATACATTGGGAAACTCCATTTAGCTGAATTGAATCCATTTAGGGAAACTGTTTTAGCATTATTTAGGACTGCATATTTCACATTCAGACCAGTCATTCATCCAATCAGTGATGTTAAACAAATCTCTAAAATGGAACGAGTGTAATATGTACAACCAGCTTGTCTGTGCTCTGTTTTTACTCATTATGTGCAGTAACATTTAAACAGACATGGTGTAGAATCAGTCAAGTATTGTGGGCTTTGGGTAGGGTCTCAATCACAGTCCACTCGAACTCCTAGTTGTATCTCGCTTTGAGGTGAACAAACACACACAAAACTCAAACAGCTTTAACGTGCATTTACTTCGGTTTTCTTTTTTCCTCAGCCGGTTCATGTATTGAACTGACATGAGTACCAGTTTCAGGTAGAGGTGTGGCCATTTTCTTTTGTTGCTCTCAACTTCCCCATTTAAAGTGTATTACCACTTGTGTCCAGTGCATGTAGTATCCATCACCTGACCCCACCCCCCCAAAAAAAAAAAAAAAAAAAAGGTTAAGACCGATTGACACCTATTACTGGATAAACCACAACAATGACCCAGCAAATTAAGCTGAGTATGAAACACAATCATCCAAATCGTACACAGCCCACACATACTTGATAGTATTGCACAAGGCATACTTGACATATGACAGGCAAGAAATTTTTATACAGGCCAAGCATGGTGGCGTTTGTTGGAGGAGTTCAACAGGATCCAATTTTTCCTCGTGAATGGGCCAAGAATCAACTCAGATCACCATCTTTTCACTTTGGCGTCTTCCTTCACCTTCCACAGCATTAGCTCCATACAGGCAGCTGCATCTTCTCCAGAGTCTCGACCCTTGACTGAACGAAATGAAGACAAAGACAGCTCCTCTTTAAAAATAAGCCTGAATACGGATACAGTCAGATGGCAACTCAACTCTATGCCACCTCTTATTTTAATCCTTACTCTCAAAAATCTTGGTAGCTATAACCAAAGTGCTTCTTCAAAGTGCTTGTATGACACCCTAAGGCGAGGTCTGTATTGGTCTGCAGATATATTCGTCTCTATAATGTGTGGATGGATTTAAAACAGTCAGAGCACATGACAGAACCCATCCAGATAATCCCTTTGTTGAATTAGTGGTCTTGAATGTGCGTTTTTGTCTTTGGCAGTCTGACTGGATGTGCTTCAGTGCATGTTGGGTTCACTTGCCAAAGCAATTACACACATTTTCAAAGGCAAAAATCTATAGATATAACATTTTACCCAATGGATCTTGTCTTTGTTTCATTCTATAAAGTATTTATGATGGTTTCAGAATGCATTCTGAATAAGATACAGCAGAATAGTATACACAAGCATTTTAAAATTCAATGCCTCTCTTCCACTCAGAGTCATTCAAAATTACATTATTTCCTCTTATGTACCTTATAAATGTACATTTAGTGTAATATGGTAATGATATGAGCTTTGTTTTAAAATACAACAAGTGCTCTTGTAAAACCCTGCCCAATCTAAAACGCAGTCTACCAAAAAGATGTCAAGCATACAGTGAAGTATACTATATACCTAAGTATGCAATAAATAAAAATGAACACAAATCAGAATAAATATGGCATTAATATAGTCATGTTTTTATGGAGTGGAATCAAAATGTCAAAGTCATACACAGGCATGTTCACGAGCAAATCAAAACATAACTCAGCATAAAATCTGCTTTATTCAGATATTTGCTCAGATTTATTCACTGGGATTTACCGCAGGACAGTTTCAACTGAAGCAAATTTAAATATATTCAGCGTTTTATTCAAACGGATGACCTACCACTCTCCTGAATAATTCTCCTGAGGTAATCTGCTGTCAGGCTACAGAGCCCTCGTTTGTGCGGCAGTCCGAGACGGTGCGGGAATACCACGGCAACGTCCACAACGGTGCCGTGAAGAAGCTGAAACGGAACTCGCGTGTCACATGGAGACATGCTTATCTGGAGTCAGCAAGCCAAACAGTGCAGGCTTTCACCTAAAATCGGCCAAAGGCGCCTAATTTACATACAAAACAAGAAATGCATGTAAATTATGCAGCTTTAACGTAAAACTGGGACATAGAATTGTATGCATAATTTCACTGTCAAGAAAAAGGGAAATACATGAAAATAATTCTAACAAATGTATTAGAAACGAGTTCCAAGCACAATTCAAATACATTTCGAGACAACCTCATAAGGCTCGTTTTGTCTAAAATGTTGTTCATGCTTCTTTAATCTTTTGGCACCAAAATGAAAAAGTTTCATAATCCATTAGAATAGTTCTTCCTGGCAGGAGAAGAATACCAATTACTAATGAATGAACCCACACTATTCCAATAATACAGGATTTCTGACTCTGGAAAAACATTGTAGTCACACACCTTGAGGGCACAGAGATCTTTTTCGAGGCTGTGTCCAATAAGGATGGTGTCAGCGCTGATAAAGCTCTGCAGAACCTCTTGGACATCACGGATGGATGAGCTGCAACCTATCAGATCCTCCTCCGTCACACCGGAGAACCTGCAGCACACAGGGCAAAGAAAGCCGCTTGTTCCTTTCCAAACAACGGATCAAGAGCAATCTCTCCACGGAAAGCTATGTTCAATGTTCTGCTAAGGCCACTACAGTTTACCTGGTGTTGTAGTCAATGACTTCATTGTCAGGTTTGACAAAAGTGTCATAGATGACTTGCAGACTGCTGTTTACCACAGTCACCCGGGCCAATTCAAGACCATGAGTGGTATAGCACTACAGGGAAAGGGAACACAACCTTGAAACTGAAAACTAATTTCCATACATGGTTTCAATCTGTTAAACAATCAAAATGGGTCCAGCTAAAAACAATGACGCTAACACATAACAGTATAGTACAAAAAAAAGGAATGTTTAGCATTTTCGAAGTACCTGGGTCTATACCCTATTTAAACTTAAGGGGGATGTGAATGTTGCGTTCTAGATCTTTCTAAAGCACACAGGTACATTCTCACCATTTCACAGTCCAACGCAAACACACCAGGGCAGCCACTGTCATGAAGGGACCTCTGGGGGCTGCTCACAAAGCCGTAAAGGCTAACTGCATCATGGACATGCAGCTGGGAGGGACGGGGGTTCAAATTAAAACCAACAGTTAACACGGTAAATTCCCAGGCTTAACTAACAGATTTAACACCTCTGGGTATAGGAGCATTTCCAGGTCATGTGCTGTATCAATTTCCTGCATTTCAAAGTAGGAATGACAGGAGGAGTGCTTAGTTTATGGCTCATAAACCTGGGTAATACTGCCCCTCAGTGGCCATTTGTAGAACTCTGTGGGAGCTCTTTTAGAAAGCGTAATGGCACAGGATTAGTTAATTACATTAAAAGTCACTATAGTCGGAAATACAATATTTTGAACGTACACATTTCTTAGGCAAGAAAAAAAAGTAAGAAAATGAAAATAAAATCAACCCCAGTTAAAAGTCATATATCATTATAATTTTGATCATTACACTGGGGCATTTGAACCATTTCCAGGTTCAGTAACACAATTCAATTAAACAGCTCCCCCATGTTCGCCCTTAATCTGACAGAAACGGGACTGTATTTAACCAGCATAGCTGCTAATGGAATACCACTGCCGATTCATGGGCACTCCTCCAGCACATTCACGGACACACAAGGCTACGCTTTCCCACACAGCGGACCTCACAGGACCACAGAGGAGAATTGCACCTGTGCCTGGTGAGTCCCCATCAGACTCATGGCTGGCAATAGCCAATGCAGCAGCAAGAGGAGAAATTCTGCCTCTGCATTTCCATGTTTAATAAGAGACATATAAATCTGCCAATATCGCCACATCAGGCCGTAACAAATACATATTACAGACATGGTACACACAGACACATGTCTGTTTTTACCTTGAAAACCTGGCATCCGGGAGTTCCAATGGCTCCTTCACAGCAGGTGTAGCGAGTTTCCATGCCACCTGGCACTAAAATGACCAGAGGCCAAAAAAGCTTATTTCATTAGTGTAGATACCACTTACGCGGCACAGAAACTGCTATTTGAAGATGTAAGACGTATGATGAAGCTTCATACAATAATGAAACACCTGACCATAAATCCTGACACTGCTTTCGAATGCAAAGGAAATCAGTCACAGTTTGTGTTTGATATGAACATAGAACCTCAGTATGAGCAAGATACGATGACAGGAAACATTCACATGATAAAATGGATGTTTGATACTATAAATCCTTTTTTTCCAATTGCTTTGAGTTCGATAGTGGATTTTAAGATTCTTAGGGTGAGCTACTGATTTTTTCACCCAGGCACCAGGCCTCTGTGCTGTTTAGAATTCATTCATAATGAACAGAAAAAGTCCTGCAGCTCACCCTTGTTCTCTTTAACCTTCCCATAGTGATAGTTGCACTCCTCTTTACGGACATGCCTCCCCGACTGGCTGACAGAGAAGGTCGCTCCACACCGGCAGCATATCCTCTTCATCGCTGTTTTAGTGCCAAACACAGTCAACCAATCAAAATCCACTCAAAACTGCAACAACAAAGATTGATTTCAAAGACGTTTTCCCTTAGCTTTGAATACCAATGTAAACACCATGTGTTTTCATATGTATCTAAAGGTTTTGCTCATTTAAATACTGAGGTCATTCAGCATTTTGGCTAATGATTACATGCAAGTGTTACATTTTTCTGTTCACATACACACTTAATAAGCGCATTCATTATCAAACTGAAAGTAGGCCATTCACTGCCATTAGGTTACAAGCCAAGGTTAAGTCAAAATGACGAGCCCAGGCCTGGATCCTGGAGTTGAGGTAACATCGGTACACACAGAACACATAGTAAAACCCTAGCAAGGGGAAAAGAGTTCAATGACGCCCGTAACACAGCCGCAAAGTGGCACGGGGGTCACCTACGGTCTGTGCTTCCTTTCTTGGCCTCCCCATACAATACGGCTCTGCCAGGTTTTTCTGGGTGCTGAAGAGGGTAGCCGTTTTCCTTCAGCCCTGCCTCAGAGAGTATGTGCTCCTTCAGCTGCTCGTACAGTGTGGCGAGACCAGGATCTGACATGCATTGTAATACTAAAATTAGTTATGCTTCTACTGTCTGATTTGACAATTACAGTCAAAGGCAATGTGGTGCATGGGTATGAAAATCTGCAAAATATATTTTTAATCTCAGTGAGATTTACCTACTGAAAATAAAGGTTTAAATAAAGAATTCACTGGTTGCACTAAGCACTGTGAGATCACATTCCAATACAATACAGTATTTATATATTATGTTACCTAAATATCACTTTATCACTTCATAACATAACTGGATATGTGGAGTTCTACAAATAGCATTTGAAATATGCAGTATGAACAGAATTAGGATACAACAAGGTATTAACATCACAAAACATGAAATATGAAGTAGATCACACAGTATAAAGGTCAAACGATATTGATATAGGTAATTGGGATTCATCCATGATCTAATTAATATTGCGGTCATGTACAGTGAAAGTCAGGTTTTACCATTTGCCTGCAGTGCTGTGAGACGGAGTCCAATTTTGCCTCTGGACTCCTGCACATTAACAGCGCTGCTTGCTGTAAAGGAGAATATAATACCCAAGTTGTGCAGAACAGTAGATTAATCACATCATGGTTTGTTTAATTTTTTTTCTCAGGATAAATATACTTCATTTAACCAGACATGAAACTTCAAATTGTATGGACAGTTCCTAAAATATAATTAAGTCACTGGTTTACATAAAGTCTCTGGCCAATGAAAGGATTTAGTCCTGTACAGTCTTAGTCCTTTTTGTAATGTGGGAAACAGAATTTGATGGAAAATACAAGGCTCTCACATAATTGCCAAAATCAAACATTGAGAGTATATTCAAACTGATAAAAAACATGCCAACTAAAGTCTACTGGAGTTTTATAAGAGCAGAAACCAAAAACACAGACCTTTGACAGAAGGCGCGTTCTGGTTCTTCAGCTTCTTGAGTGCGTTCACAGCTACACTCAGGTACTTCAGCTTGTTGATGCTCCGGTCATATACAATCTTTTCCTCAGCTAGTGCCTAGCATGAAGAAATAAATAATGTCACTGTAAATTAAACTGCCTTTGAGACATTACATACCTCTATTATGCATACCAGAGGTAAAGATTTATCTACCAGACAAAATAAAGAATTATTTTTATAACAAAATTTTAACACCTATTGTTTTTCGCAGCAGCAACTTGCAATGTCCAGTGATATTCAAAAGCCTGTCTTATTGCTGGAATGAATGCAGACTAGCACACACGTTCCACCCCCGGACTCCAATTTTCACCCAATTCGTTCTTTCATCACCGATTGCTTTGGGGTGACCAGCTGACCACGGTCATCACTCTCTGGTGAGGTATTGAGAACAAAGAGACTGAAAGCTTCAAACCCAAGGGAATGCAACGACCAATCAGCGCTGTCCCTCCCGCTGAATATTCGAGACCAGACCGTCAGCCTCCGTAACGGGTAAATTACTACACTGGACCCAAATGACTTAACAGAATGAACCACCCTGCAATCACAATGAGAATACATTTCATAAAGTTTTGTTATAGGGTACGTGTACATAATACCTCTAAATCTAAGGCAGCGTGTCAGGAACTGACCTTTTCAAAGGCATCTTGTACAGTGAAGGATGTTTTCAGGAATTCCTCCACAAACAGGTTGACGTAACGCTGCCGTATGTCATGTGGAACTTTGGTGCTGGACTCTGGGCGGGCCTTAAGTTTCCGTTTGATGGCAATTGGCTGCGGGGACACAATCCTGGCAGCAGTTAGCTTGAATATTCCTAAACAATCTGCAGAACTAGTCTAACCTAGTTAGGGAGCCTATTGTCTCTGTCTCTCCCAAGCTCTAAAACACTATAGCCAAGCAAATAACATTAAAGCCTTAAAAGTTACAGCTAAAACTCACATGAAAACCCATATTTTTGTCTGTTCTCTGAATCATAGTTTATCAGGGTCAAATAGGCTTAAAAAAAAAAACAAAAAACATTGAAACGGTTTTTAAAACTATACATAGTCCCCTCTGTTGAGTGGAATGCCCTTACACTATACAAAATGGAAAATTAAGCTGTTTGTACAGTACGGTACAAAATCAACTGAATATCAAGGGGGTTAAAAAAATATATATATCACACAAAAATCCATCACAGTTCAGTAAATGCATAAATGATATTATGCATATCATCTAAATCAGGGGTGTCAAACTGCAGTCCTGGAGGGCCGCAGTGGTAGCTGGTTTTTGGTGTGTTTTAGCACTTAATTGATTAATTAAAATCACTGGTTGGCTAAAGAGTCCACACACCTGGTTTCCAAGGCCTAAAATGGCTGCCAATCGAAAGGAAAGAACAAAAACCCGCAGACACTGCGGCCCTCCAGGACTGGAGTTTGACACCCCTGATCTAAATGCTATGCTCTGTCACAGAGATGACATTTACCTTAGCGGATGTTAAAGTGCTCTGCTGTGCTGGCACTACAGGAGTTGGAACTGGACTCACAGGAAGCGCGATATTTCCCTCTGGTATGATGAAATGCACGTTTGAGCCCAACTGTATAGTCGCTCCAACAGGTATGATATTTACACAGGCTGGAGAAGGTAAGGGACAAGAAAAAGTGCATTACCCATCGTTAGCATAGACTGCAGAGTTTCTGAGTGACCTTGTTGTTGACAGAAATTAATACCTTCATAAAGAACTGCTCACAGCGAGATAACATCAGCTAAATGAGTAATAATGGTAATTTTAAATAGCCGTATGTGGTTTACTTGTTTGCACGGGGATTTGCTGAGGAGCTGGGGCTAAGGCTATTGGTTTTTTCTGTCCAGTAGTTGCAGCCACAAAAGCCTGGCCTCCTTTCATGGCTGCGGTCAGCGCCGTGGCCTTCTGCTGCAGCTGCGGGATTCTGCCTGGATTGGACGAATGACCGGCAGCCCCTCTCAACGGAACAATCACCTGCTGCCTGTTTTTATTCACCTGTAGAGGGAATCAACACATTTTCCCCACAATTAAAAGGAAAAATAAAAGCAAGTAAAAAGAAACACAAATATTTACGAGAAATCATTCATAGCTACCCCATTGTGTTTGGATATATGTGCCACCCTTTTCTTTGGGCCTGCCAGAAGAAGTGGCTTTTCCTCCTCCGGCTTCTCCAAATTGGATGCCTCCACCTGAAACGCACAATTACACTCAGACTCCCAGGTCTACTCTCGGTACATGGTAAAATCTAGGAATGGCCTCACTGGTGAATTCTCTGGGTTGTCCACTGCTTCCTGTTCTGCTTGGTTAGCCTCCATGAAGATGCGGTAGCACTCTTCCATAGGGTCACTGTCAGACAGGTCCACATCCGAGTAATCAACTTCCTCCTCGGAGCTAAGGTCAGACGTGGCACACGGCTCGTTGATTTTGTGCATCTCCGGACTCTCTGGGCCGGCTGGCTGTGGGAATGCAGATGTGGACGGCGTTGGGAGCAAGGGGTTAGCAGTTAAATGTGTGGTGGTGTTAAGCGTGTCATTGTCCTTGGGTTCTAAAGATGGAACGGAGTAAGCTTTGGGGAAGCCTGCTTCTGATAACTGCACTGTTGCTTTCTGCAAACATGGAAGTTTAGCATGCTGCATGGGTGTCCAATAGCCTTCAACTATACCGGCGCCCTGCTGGCTATTACCTTGAATGTTCGAATCGGCATTAAGAGGTAAAGGGTTTGTCGCTGGATTGATCTCTGTTAAATCCGGTATTGAAAGTGGACTGTTCAGGAATGGAGGGTTGCCTTTTTCATCACAGCTAGGCAACTCAGTGGAGTTACACTTCAGATTGCCTTCTGCATCTTTGAGGGACCAGGAGAAAGAGTCCATTCCGGAACAATCTGAAGCAGTGATGCTCTTGCTGATTTGCACAGGTTCCATTTTTGGCATCTGAGTGATTTTCTCACTTTCGCTCCTAAGAGTTTCTAGACACTTGGATATGTCTTCAAATACATTGCTAATGTGGCTTTGTTCACATTCGTTTCCCAGCTTCACAGTGAGAACAGGTGAGGGGGGAGAACAGTTCAAATCAGACCGCATACCAATATTGTTCTGCTCTGGTTCACTTGCTTTAGAAGGAACTGAAACAGGTGAAAAGGCATCTTCTAGCTCTTCACATAAGGTCTTCTGCAGCTTAGCGGACCTCAGATTCTTTGCTTTCACTTCAAGCGGTGGAATGTCAATGACAAGGACACCTTCATCATCAGAGTCTTCCAGGTCCAAGTGTACCAGCTCACTTTGGTCCTCATTCAAATTCTCCCTCACCCTCTTCATACCATGTTTTTCATCACTGCCACCACAGAGCTGTGGTTTGTGCTCACCGGAATTGTTTGACCGCATATCTGCAGCATAGTTGGACAAAGGGTCATACTCCAAATCAGTTCTAGGTCTGGAATTGTCAAGTACATATTTGCCGATGCAGGACCGCACAACGGCTGAACGCTGTGTGCAGGAAGTTCTACGGTTACTTAAGTTGTGTTTCTTACCCCAAGACTCACTATAGGGGATCACACTATTAGAGTCCCCTTGAAGGTTCTTGTAATGGGACAATCTTCTCTGCTCCTTCTCAACCTCACATTTGACAGTCTCAATTTCTTTGTTGATTCTTTCCAACTCCAAAAGGCACGGGTCCTTTTTAATTGATCCACTGATGTTCTGATGGATGGTTTTGTTACGTGATAAGTGATTTACCCCAGTTCCTGTGTAGAAGAGAAAACCATGGTTTCACTCATGTAATTGTTCAAAATAATGTTAACTGCAGAACACAAACAGTACATAAATTTGGTATAAAAATGTGTCATAGCAGTACATGTATATAAATAATGCTACTCAGACACACACTGTACACTCGGACAATCAAAACAAAGAATAATAACCAAACGTGTTCTGTGGGTCTTTCAGCTTTGGCTAACAACAATTTCAACACGTTACTCTAGACAGATACTTGTATGAAGACCCACACGTTTTTTTTTTTTTTTAAAAACTGCTGCGTAATTATGAACTTACCGGCTGCTTTTGTGAACGGTGATTGATATGGAGCAACAAACACACTTTCATCTTTGCCATGTTTGTATTGACAGAATGGCCGCTCACAAACTGCCCGTCTGTAAAAAGGGCAGTTTACTTTTTCGAAGAATCCCGCAGAGGGTAACATCAACCGTTTATTGCAAGCGATTGTTTTAACAAGTGTAAATTCGTGCTTTAACGTGTCCAAGTTTGTTTACAGCGCCGAAATTAGCGTAGAAACTACGTCAATTTTTATAGGTTAATTTGACAGGAAATAACAGGAAGAGGAATGATTACGTCATTATTTAAAGGGTCTAAAGGCGCACGTGTGATTACACTGCACGAAGGTGTATAAAGAGCATTTGGGAGAAGATAGATGCAGTTAAAGTTAAAGCCTTAAAGTTACGGTCATAAAGACTTATAGTCATAGTCAGAGTTATTGTATCGGGCTCTTAACACAGTTTTTGGTGATGCCTCCTTTTAATTTAGAAGATTATCGTGCATGTGGGTATGAATATTATGCGAATGATTTTCTAAAACTCATTTTACTGTAAAGAAACCAGTCATTCAGTGATTTTGCCTTCTTATGCCTTCACCACATCCAAACTGTTAAAATACTCGGGTAAACAGTCAAAAATGGATGAATAATAATAATACATGTAATAATCATGGTTTTATATTCTCAATCATTTGCTTAATAAATCGCATATCAAGTGCAATATGTAATGCACTCAGATTTACTGAAGACTGCAAACTACAGCACCTTCCCCAAGAGTATAATTACAGTGTTTCACATGAGATCCTAAAATCTGCCCGTACTGTCCAGTTCCTGAACCATCACCATACCTGGAATTACTACAGCATTCTACAAAAAACTAATCATGAGTGAGAAGCTCTTTGAAAATCTGTTTTCAAATTCCGGTATCTGTTTTTGAGTAGAGATCACAGAAGAGATACGATAGATTACATCCCAGGTGCATATTTAAAATGGTGCTGTATGGTAAAATGTCAATTTCATCATAAATTACAACAATATTCATATAAAATGTTCTGTTTGGTTTTTTTATAAAAATGCACGAAATTGTGGCTTTTTTAAAAAAAATTCTTTTTCATTAATTTTGGGGAAATCAGTATGTTCTAATTTTAAACAGCAGAGGGCGGCATTGTTCAAAACATTTAGGCATCCGAGTCAAGCAGTTCATGGAGGTAGCCAACAAGGTCAAAATATAAAAATGAATTTGCCTGTCCACTAAACCTTCGGGTCTGCAATTGAAACATCTGTATGACGATTGTGCTTTGCTACCTATATGCTGCTTATTGTTTCACAACAAATCATAATTCAGGTGAAGATGTTGCATCATTGCAGCAAAAGCAGTGTGCAGTTCAAAAGTGGCATGGTACCTTGATTGAGTGAAATGATATATCATAGTAGCAAAGACAGTGAGAGTGAGTTTGTATTGGGTGTAAAGGAAGGTGATAGAAACTTTGACAATGTTGTTAATTTACAAGGTAAATTCCAAACTCCGGGGCCAGCAGAAGAGAGAGAAATTTTATCGGAATCTTTAAATTGAAATGTACAGCTTTTGATTCGGATGGAATAATTTTACTGTTCTATTTATGTAATGATGACGATCAATATGATGATTATGCTTACCACTGATGTTATTTTCATGCCATAGATCATCATATTATTATATACATATACATTGGACAGTTACAACAAAATTGTTACATGGCTGAGTAAAAAGCATAGTTATTAATGTCTTACAGGTTACTGAGAGGTTACTTAGTTTATTTTGCAATGGCATATTGCAGAGAATTTAACCTTTATCTTGAACCTCTTCTAATTAGTAAAGCTTCATTGCTGTGCTGTTTGATGTTGCAGAGTATGTCCACTAGAGGGTACTCTAACATAACAATAATGTTATGTGAGATTTATTTAAAGAGTATTCTGATGCTGGTGGGTCCAAAAATAGAGTGTTCCAGTAGTACAAGAATGAAAATCATGGAGACTTGGCTGTACAGCAGACCCATGCAATAAGATAAATTAAAAACATTCCTGAATGTGTACGTCCTGAATATTTCCAACACTTCATTTTCCCCCTGCAAATGATTATTATGCACCCTAAACAACTTGCAAATTTTTCATACTATGCATTATTTGATAGACTGTTTATGTTTTATCACAATATTGCTCAGTGTTACAACAGCAGTGCCAAAGCTGAATGATTTGAACCTGCAACCTCATTTATAGGCCCTGTTCTACATACCATTACGCTCCACTGCTGCCTCTGTGTTGAGTGTGACATGAAAACAAAGTGGAGCAATTAGGCTTAATAGTCATCAGTACAATTGACCGGTGCACTAAATATGTCTTAGCTGATGGCCAAGACTTTTTGGAAGTTAACACAAATACGAATCATCGATTGTTAAGTTTAGGCATGTTTAATGATTTTGTACCCGTTTTGCCTTATTTTCATTTATACAAGCTTATTACATAACCTGGAAGAACATTGAGTTAATAGTCCCACTGGTAAAATAGTATTATGTTTAAAATATGATTAGTGCTATTTAAAATCTATTTTTATTTATGCAATTACCTATAGTTATGAAAAAGGTGTCAATTATAAATATGAATCCTTAAGAGCTGCAAGTCAATAGGATTGTAAATGAAACTCAAGATACAAAAAGGCTAAACCATTTACAAAGACAGACTCTGTCTCTGCTCACCACACATTCATTTGCATGTCTTTATGGGCATATAATTACACTAATGCCCACCTACACCAGGAATTTCCAGACATTACCTTCAAATAACACATTCTCCTCAGCCAGAAAAATCTAATCTGCCATAATTATTATGTTAGTGTTTACTCTACTATACTGTATACTATATTCTACATACCATCGTAAAACGTAACACGTTTGAAAAGAAAACAGCAAAGCGGTCATGCACCTTTCATCTGGTTGGTTCATATTTTACTCTAAATGAATGACATTATAAAATATGAAATGAATTATTAAAAGAACTGCTGCAACGTCAGTCACCTTTGGCTGGCTAAGTCAGTCATCCCCTCTGAAATTAACTGAGCATGTGGTTCATATACTTTAGAGGAACTGAACTATCCCTACAAGCAGGCAAAGAGCTGAAAATGGCTGCAGTGCAGACCTTTCTGGCCATCACCAGGGAAGATACCTGGTAGGCGAGATGCCAAGCAGTCATTGGATGTAAACGGTACACATATATAAGTATATATTTTAAGTACACATACAAATAACCCACATAATAAAATGTAATGTGTCTGTCCTTATTAGAAACTTTGGCAGTATAGATTAATGTGTAATACGAATATGAAAGGGTTTCATCACTCTCTTTTAGAAGGGAGAGAAGTCAGTAAAGAGGCGGAATGGAATATTTGCACAATTTAAAGGGGCAGAATTGAATATTTGCATTTGCATTACATAAGCTTCCGAAAAAAGTTATGAATATGTTTCCAAACCAGTAGGACTTCAGAGAAAAGCAGTCATCAGGAATGGGAGACTTCTTTAACTTTGAAAGCAATCAAAAAATACATAAATTGAATAATGTGAATCTTTCATTGGTTGGAAGCACTGCTTAATATTGGCTACAGGTGGATACTCTTATTTTGTAGTTATTAACCTTTATTTTAATTAGCCAATGACAAATAGTAAATGAGGTCTCCAGTCAATTAATGTGGGCCAAACCAAAATGCATGCAAACATAGCTGGCATTTCCAAAAATGAGAGCATTAGAAATGGTAAAAAAAAGCAAATAGTTATGTGCTGTAACTCTCAAGTGCTGTTTCCTCATAACTCATGCAAGAATATCATGCTAAAGTTTAATGCCGTATTTAGCATGACTTAATCAAGTTAATCAGAATTTTTATGCTTGCCTTTTTGCCTGAGAGGCAAACATTGAAATGGTGTCATTAGAATACTCTTGTGTTCATACCTGTTTAGTTGTCAGGGTCTGTCCATAATTCTGAAGTTCACATTGCTGAGGTAGTACTATAATTGAGGTAATACTTATGTTCGCAGAATGAGTGTAATCAATACCGACAGAAAGTGGGACTATAATAATTTTTGTATCAAGCTCTCATATAAACTCACACAAATGTTACCCTTGATGACAAACTCTGTGAAGTACCTAAATTATGTATATGAAAATGGACAGGGAGACATTTATTACAAAATTATAAAACTATAAGGAAAAATAGAGTGCTGTTCTGTTGGTCCCAATAAGTAACCCTTTCCCACAGACTTGGGAGGAACAGATCACATGTGTCACTTTTTTCACACTGCAGGTGTGAGGAATATCACCCACTGCCATGTCAGAGAAGCAAGTCAACTGAAGACCAGAACATAATTCTGCAACTTCCCAGCCAGTAGAGGCCGCTAGAGAGTCTACAGACTGGCAGTTCTGCAGCAGTAGCCGGTATCTGCGCGGCTGTGACTCTCAGACACGGCCGAGGGACACACAGACGTTTCGCTGACCTGTCCTCTTTCTCTGCGAGGCACCCAAAGACAGCCTTAGAAAACTGAAACCAAGTAGAGAAATGTAGCTGAATGAGAGAAGGGAGTAGTATCACTTTGCCGTCTCTCTGAAAGCTAGCGTTTTGTATGATAACTCTATCTGTCGACCAGTCTGTGCCATTTACAAACCACAACTGGTCTACAATATAATGGAGTGCTGAAGCCATAAAACTCCTAACTTGGTTTGCTGTCATTCATGCAAAACTATATGTATAAATATAAGTGTGTTCAAGTGTTCATGTTAAATGTATTGCTTGATCAATGAGACAAGGCAGAACGTTTTCATTAACATTCATGTTAATAAAAAGAGTTCAATGGTTTAATCAAGCTTTTTTTCCCATACCAAAATGGATACAGCTTGCAACAACCTTGAGCTTTGAATACAGAGACAACATTTTACACTTTCATATGAAAAAATAAACAATAAGATATTAGGTTTCAATATACCCTGACACTGAAACACAATTTAGAATAGAATATGGTTAACCTCAAAAATTTCATCTCATGGCCTGTAGCTATAGAAGGGTCAGGTGCTTGGAAAAACATAGGAGTGTTTCGGTTGGAGCTAGTCTTATCAATGAGTGCGCTTGACAAAACGCCTACTCTTGAAACCTTATTTCCTGGGCGTGAAGCTTCGCACAGAGGAATGAAGGGTTTGAGGTGTGTTGCTCAATAGGAATTGTTCACAGGGAACCGTGTGGGCGTCAAAGACTCATTTCAACTGCCTTTTCTGGAAGAATCCTTCTTGTTTGATACACAGTTCTGAAACCTTTGTATAAGAAGCCCATAGCCATTGTCAACAATCATGTGCCTTGAATATTGCTTGCATTTGCTCTTCCCCAAGCAAATAATGATAAAGGCCATTTTTGGCAGTCGTAAACACAAACAGTACCTAGAAGTATTTCATCCTGAACCGTAGTTTTTCACCCTGAAGCAGAATTTTCATTTCAAAAGAAAGCTGGGTGTTTGCTTTGAATATCAAGTTTTCTTTTGATATTATCCAAAACGAAAAGAAAAAAGAATAATATGGCTTTGTATATTTTTGAAAGCAATATTTTTGATTCACTGTATACCTTTGTACACCTGCTCTTGTTATAATCGCTGTAATAATCACATGTATAATCTTAATGCTTTGTAATGGTAAGCATATGTAAAATGCTGTAGTAGACACTATTATCATTAGGCATGATCCATGTGGTACATAGTTCCCCTGAATGAGCAAGTCTGACATAATTATTATAATATGCTTAGAAAATGCCCTTGACTTGCATAACCTACATGGTTACATCTTATCTAATAAGGCAGCATAATATTTAATAAAAATCAGGGGTGCAATGGCGGTACCCCTCCTGACATTTGAAGCGCCCCACTGACATTTGAAACCGCATGCTGTGAATCACAAGCCGTGCTGTACGTCTCTCTGCTCAGCAACATCATTGCTTTTTAATAATGAATTGTACATATTTATTTTGTTCTGTAAACACTATATTACCAGCACGAGGGCTCATCTGGGTTTAAACAAAAGCACGCCTCCTTGTGAAGGTACTGACTCCTTAAGCAGACTGTGAAGCAAAAACGTGGCAGCTCACATTTGCGGGGAGGATCCACATTTTCTGTATGCAAATATTATTCTTGTGAACATTACGAGCTGAAGGCAGGTGAGGTGAGGCAGTTTTGATTCTTTGGCAAGAATAATAAGCAAATTCACATGCATCCTCTTTTCCACTAATGGGAGAATGGAATCCAAGAGATTTGTTGTTTATTTTGTTGCCAGAAAACAACTGTGCACTGCTGTTTAGCCCAGTCTGTGTAATATTTCAACAGGCTATTGTTATGGGGAAGGACTAAGGCCCAAGATAGCATTTTTTAAATATATTGGTTTTCTCTTGCATAGAACAAGCTCTCCTCAGAATCCAGAGATTCTGTGCTGAGAAATCGGTCTACAAAGCCTGCCTTGAAGCACTTTGGAACCCATCGCACATGTGATATTGCAGCTTTGATCAGGCTTCAACCATTCATGAACACATTCTTGCCGTATTAGTAATAGGGTTGAATTAGAGGCTACCATTTATATCAGTGCCGATTTCATTGCCTCGAAACCCTTTGAAAAGAGGTGAGTAGGGCAGTAATACCGATTATAGGATGATATAGTGTTACTGGAAGAATAGGGCAAGGTAGAATTTGGGGATAAAATAGACCACTGCATAACTTCATTACAATGACATCCTTGCCAAAAGTTATAGCACATTCATAGGTAAAAATCGGCTCAGCTGGCTGCTCATCAACCCTTGTACATACATAAATAAACAGCCTGTATTGCTAATTTACCCAGTGCTACGTCACTATCTGCGTTAAGGCATTATGCATTGAATTGACTAGAGACAATGCTATCACTGCAAGCGCTGACCTAGGTCAAGATTCAGTGTCACCACAGTGCTTTTGCTGTTTACTTTGAAAACCATTTTTTAAGTTCTACCTGTTTATGTTATGGATTAAGGGATTAACAAAAACACAAGTGTCACATGTTTTGACTGAACAAGCAAACAGAGTCTGGGACACGCTACTGTCTTCACACACAGCGCGTACACTTCTAGTCAAGCACAGAAAGAAGGTCATTCTTGAATAAATTTGTTTTGTTAAGGGTCGCTTTAAAGGTTTTCCTTCCACCTTCACAAAACAGTTGTGTACTGTCCATACCTTTGTGAAAACAGGTTAAGTAATGTGTTTGTGTAATTACACCACAGACATGAAAATACACTCTTCAAGGCTTTACTGTGCCTAGAATAACCTGTTTTCTATTACCGTGCTCAGTTGAACTGAAAACTACCTCAGCCACAAAACTGTAGATGAGACTATTACCGAACAAAAGAGCAGGTCAGAATCCAGATATTTATTTGTTGTTGATGAGATGTCTTTGTTTATAGCAAATACGTTTCAAAACAACTTATAATTACCTCCCATTTCTGTCTTTCAACAAAAGAAAACATACAGGAGCGTAAAGATGTCACAACATGTTCAGAATGGTAATTGACAGCATGGTTAAACAAATAATTTTTTTCACATTTGTTGAGGGCTCACCAACATTTTTCTTTCTGGGGAAAAAAAGATGACTTTGGAGTAGTTCACTAAAATTTTCTCTGAAAAACAGTCAGAATTTTACCGCAGTGGAATTTTACTGCAGTGGAGCTGTAGATTAAACAAAAAAAAAGTTAAATTAAAGTAAAATATTTTAAAAAATAACCTCAAGAGGAAGTATTGTACTGGTTGCTTCAATGACACATGAAATACAAAGCCCTCACAAAGAAATATTTTTAAAAAATGCTTCACATAATTTCAGACACACTCCCTGCAACATCTGTAGTACGTTACACTTGTTATTGGCAGACCTGCTTTGTATTGTTATTTAAACAGCAATGATTCACTTTCAAATTTGTAATAAAACAGTACATTTGTAAATCCTAAAGTACAGTGTTTCCATGCTGAAGAATCTACGCTAAGGCATGTTTGGACAAGTCATCCATGCTTTGTCTCTCTCTAATAGCCATGTGCATGTGTACTCCATGAGTTAGGGAATGAGTACTGTGCTCAAGAGAACCCTGACCAGGGGAGGTGATGTCATAAGGGTTGATAACAGCTTTCAGATGTTTTTTTGTTTGTTTTTTTCCTTCTTTCTGCTGCAGCCAACACATGGACGGTTTATTCCATTACACACTACAGAGGCATCTCTGGGGAGCAAGCTGCCCGGCAGCCAAATAATCTCCCTGTGATGTCACAATGGACATGCCGCGCTTAGGCAATATGCTGGAAAAGAACTGTACGGTGCTATTTGCGCAAAATTCCAAAGTATGCTGTAAATAACTAGGCCCCAAATTATCTCCAGTAAATACATAAGTTGCCCGCAACATGTGTTGCCATAATGATGTTGATTAAAAATTTTATTAATGTCAACAATATGATAATGTGATAGTTGTTGATGGTCCCCTTGGAAACATACATGGGTCATTTATGATTGTAAAAGTATGCTTAGTCTTTTGTACAACACAGGTTTTCTTTTTGACTTGTTTTTCACATCTTTCTGTAGAATTATTAGTTCCCACTACTGTCATATTCTGTTCCAAATGCCATTGCCTCTGAAATCTAATTTTAATTAGATTTTTTTTCTCTGCAGTATGTTTCAACAGTAGTGTATTAGTTCAGTGATATCAAATTGAATTAATTTCTCACTATGTAAAATGATATTTACTGATTTAATGAAAATCTCATTCAGCAGCTCACAGAACAAACATAATTTTTCATAATTACTATAAATTTAATTTGCAAATGAAACATTGATCTAAACCAAGTTCAAGGACTAGGCCTAGGCCGATATGCTGTAGATGGTAATCAATGTCACATCACCATCTACCCCAAATATGAGTGTTACCCTTTTCTTATGGCAGAGATCTTCAACGGGGTCCACAATCTCCAGGGGGTCCTCAGAGTTACTGCAGGGGGTCCATCAAATTATTTGATCCCAATTTTTTTTCCCCCAAAAATTAAATTGTCAGAAAATACATTAACATAAACACAACCTATAATAAGCAAGGATAAATCTTCTTAATCATTAACAATGATAAAAAAAAAGTTAAAAACTACAACATTGACGATACCCATAAATCCTCATGCAATCGTGTGATCACCCTGAGAGCCGAGCACCAACTAGCTATCCTATGCTAAACCACTCTATGTGCGACGCCAATAAAACACTGGAAATACTTGCATGCCATATTAATTGTGCATTATTTATTTTCCGGAATAAAAAAAATAATTACAAAAAACATGTTCAATAAATATATGAATCTGTTAATAATTACTATTTTAATGGCTAACATTCTATGCACCATTACAAAGTACTTTTATACTTGGCACTATAGGCCACCCTACACATGACTGTAGGCCTGGTTTAATAAGCAACACAATTTTACGACCTCTGCCTTATGGTATTCCAGAGTAAGCTGTCAATACCCCTTCGCTGCATTTCTTCTGGTGCTCTGGCCATGTCAAAAGTGGAAGAAGGTACATTTCATCTCTGCTGTTCTCATATATCCTGAATGGTCATAAAATGTGATGTTTTTTTTTTTATGGTAGTGCGCAAAGCCGCAGAACAGCACAAGGGACTCTTAACTTCTAGCTGCCCAAACATTTTCCATATCAGCATATCGGCTGCTGTTTCAAAAGAAAAAGGACACTGACTTACAAACTGGTGGTTTGAAAAAACAATGAGTCTGGTCTATAGTATAATAAGTATATAAGTATGTCACAACAGGTCAATGAACTATTTAAGGTAACATCAGTTACATAAAGAGAAAATGGATGTTAGGGTATAGTGTGTGTGTGTGTGTGTGTGTGTGTGTGTGTGTGTGTGTGTGTGTGTGTGTGTGTGTGTGTGTGTGTGTGTGTGTGTGTGTGTGTGTGTGCATGTGATGTGACTTCTGCTTTCCTTAGTTTCAGATATTATCTTTAACGGTTCAACTCTACATGTATGTCAGTGAAATATCTGACACCAGCCGCCTCCCCTCCCCCTCTACATACATAAATATTATGTTGTGTTTTTGTCAGTCACCCCAGTGAGTTGCTATGATATTTAATGCTGGGGTATTTCAGACATGGCTGGACTGAGGTCAGTATGGTGTAATTCACCGAGTTAAGAGGGGTAGTTTTGAGTCAATCATCTCTGAGAGACATCTGGTTCCCAAGGAACAACATTTTAACAACCTGGCGTTAAAGACGAGGTGTGGGGTGACGTGTGCTTTCAAATGCTTGCTCATATTTTCTCTTGCTTTCTAAAAATAATTTTCAAGAACATTTACATTGTATTTAAATGAACATTATTATTAATGATTAATTACACAAAAGATGTGCAATATTGAAGTGAACAGTGATTATTTTAAGGTAAACATTTTGCCCTCTATATTTCAAACTTGCAAGGTGGCTATTTCCCACAAAAACATGGTTCTATCTGCCTTAATAATACACTGTTTTCCTAATTTGCACTAAAGTCATATTATAATCCTGTAAGAATACCACAAAGTAATAAATAATCACAGGTTCACGTAATTTTCACACCTGTCATTACAGTGAAAAAAAAAGAAAGAAAGAGGATAAAAATACTTGGAGGCAGAAAGACAATGATGAGTGGGTGGTTCAAAAATGAACATATTAGGTCTAGGCCCTAAATATGTGATTTTTTTCCATTGAAAAATCACATATTTTATTTTGTCTTGATACATTTATTTCGCCATTTTTCATGCCAATATGATGAATGGTGTGAGGCATCAAGTGTTATATGTTCTCTTTTTCAGGAGAAATAGGAACATTTGAAATTAGGTTTTAACAGTTTGGATGAGGCGCAGGCCTAATTTGCTCAAATGCGTTTTATGTTTCGTGATTAATGACTGCCACGGCACAAAAACATAAAGCGTCATTGATATGTAAAAAAAATTATGACGGTTTTAAAAGAACTTGAATTCACACTGTGTCTTTGACAACGTCATTCCTGCTTCACTGTGGCATGGCGTACCAGGCCAGATTGGCTTACTTTCACCACTGGCTGTTATGCAAACACCTACATCACACGCATACATGAGAAATCATGTCAAAAGGAAGTCAAAAAATTGACAGGCCAATTATTCATACTTTCACTGGCATGTCAATTTCTGGACTTGATCATTCTGAAACATCATTTTCACATTGCAGGATATAATATATAGCCATAAAAAATAACAGGTTGAGTCAAGTGGGCCTTAATGGTAAGGTCATGGTTATGTAATTTCTTATGCAAGGAAAGGAGAAAAAATTTTACATCAGTAAGTTTTGCTTATCAGTTTACATGAGTCCATACCAACTTTATTTCCCAAAGTTTCAGAAATGGATATGAGTTAACAATGACAACGGATGCTTAAAATGACTTCCCTCTCCTCCATTCTCCATTGGCAGTGAGGTATTTGACATAAATGTGATATGAAGGGTGACTCATAGCCTAGGCATTCTGTAACTAAGCAATTGAAAGACCTCATTTGGGGGAGAGCAGTCATTACGTTAAAGCAGTCCATTGTGAAGGACCTGATAATAATGTCTGTAGGAACGCCGTCTGCTCAAGGGTCTGTAAACCGGAGCCAGAAATGGCACGGTAGTGATGCATTCGTAGTCAGCCTATGAACACTCTCCAAGGAAGTTCGGTCTCTTGGCCTCTGAGTTTTTGAGCAGGCTGTTACAGAAAAAGAACATCGCTGCAGTCTTTTCTGTTAAATTAGCCCATGATGCCAATACACACCTTCAAATTTACAAACATTAATATGACAATAGGAAAATTCCTTTTGTAAATAACGTCTTGATCAGCCGGTACTGAATAAGCCTAAAAGCAGATATACAACCCAAGTACTGAATAATGTCATTTCCTTTTGCCCGGTGCATTCAGAAGCCATTTTTCTACCTGTGCAATTTAGATTTTAAATACCTTCCACTACTAAAATATGTTAGGCCCCTGAACCATTTTAAGGGGGCAGTGTCATGGTGTGCTTTGCAATCTGCCATTACATTACAGTCATTTAGCTGACACTTTTATCCAAGGAGACTTACAAATGATTAGGCCAGCCAAGGGCCAGTTTCCCCTGGGAGCAATGTGGGGTTAAGGGCCTTGCTAAAGGGCCCAACAGCAATGGTGTTCTTGCTGTGGCTGGACTGGGGCTTGATCCATCAACCTCAGGGGTCCCAGTCATGGGCCTTAGCTGCTAGACTACAGACTACCCCACGGCTGATTTTGATGGATAATAAATATTTGGACATATGTAGGACACCGAGAGGAGCCTTAGTCACAGTCCATGGGCTCATGTGAATGAGGAGATTCCTGACTTTGAAAGTTTAAGTCTAATTTTGCCTGCTTTTACTTGCAGTTCCTCATGCTCTAACAGCGTGCTGTACAGTATGTAGGAAGTGCATCCCTGGTCACGACAGGACTTTCAGGCAGAGAATAGAAACAGTTTTTCCCCCCCCTTCCCTTCAGGTCGATCTGAACACAGCCACTTGTTTCTTGTTCCTGTTTCTTGTATTCTGGACATTGTATTTCCAAGCTTGAACAAAGCAGCAAACCTAATCTTTTTACGTCAGCTATTTATGTTACTGCAGCGTCTGCTAAATTTAACGACACATTTAAGCATTTAAATAGATGAAAAACCATAACAACCTGTTATAGAGCACCCCCACCAAATACCCAAGCAGTCATAGCATGGTTTGCAGAATGCGGGAGTGCAAACGATAGGGACTAGCTGGGGACTGTTGAACTGTTGGCTAGAGCTGGAGAGCCGGGGAGTGTAGCGTGTTTGGTCTTTCAGGATGCTCATGGTAAGGGCTCGTTTTGGAGGTGGCATGGCAGAGCGGTGTTCATGTACGACTCAGTGTGGGTTGGGCATGGCTGGTCCTTCTCTTGTCTGGACATGTTCTGGCTTTGGTGCTGAGACAAAGGTCAAATATAGAATGCTTCTTTTCAACCAAACTCAATATATTGGTCACAGGAGAATGTGAGATGTCTATGTGAGACAGGCTGCTAAAAAAATAAAAACATAAAACACACTGCATATAAATACTATTTAGACAGATACTAACGTGCTATTTAAAAGAAATGGAAATATTTCATCAAGAATAAATCACATAAATGTGTGTTTCATTTTTTTATGTCCTGAAAATATAATGATAATCGGCAGTGGTTGTTTGTGAAGGTACTCACCAAAAGTGCAGGCTACACCCTGTAGTTGAGGGTTCGCACTTAGCTGCTTATGACCGAGAGTCAGCAGCTGTGTGAAACAAGCGGCTCGTCCTGGTGTGTTACTTTAGATCCGTAAGGGTTATTTAATGGTATGTTAGCTCCACCCAATTATGCAGAGTGCCAGAAATACACTGGCTAGAAGTCTGTGTCATTGAGAGATATGAACTCTTATTGTAAGTGTTGTGATGTTTGTGTGGAAAATTGTCAATGCTTTGCAGGCTAGTGTAGCAGAGTGTGTTTATGCTTCAGCTGCAGTTCGTCTTGCATAGTGATTCCTTTAGGGTTTAAAACACTTCAGCTGACAGAAAGGCCTAGGCACATTCTTCCAAGCTAAACATGCTTTCTGTTTATAGGTGCTGAATGAGTGAGCTCTGCAAAACAATTTTTACAAGATAATCAGATATTAAATCTGGGGGTTAAAAAATTGATGAGAAAGGAACCATTTAAGATTTTCAAACCTTTTTTTGCCAATCCCATCCACCATCTCTTGAGTTTCTCCAACAGACTCAGGAAGGACATTTTACATTATAGTATTACTTTAAAGGCAAATGTTAGACGCTCTTATCCAGAGCGACGTACAAGGCAAAGTGCATATGACTGGTACAAAAAATGCAAAGATATCCCTAGAGAGGGGTAAAGTCCCAAGTGCCAAACATGACACAATAGATCAGGACTCCCCTATAGACTAATCTAGTAAAGGAGAAAATTAAAAAGGAGCAATTTTTTTTTTGATTCATGAGATTTTATGATTAACAAAGAGCACAACTTTTTCTGATTCATGAGGTTTTATGATTAATAAGGAGCTGCATTTTTCTGATTCATGAGGTTGCTTTTGCAACTCTTCAGACTGCACCTCTCCCCTTCCCTCCCTCCTCTTTGTAATGTCTCTACCCTTATTTGCTCTGGTTTTAACTGATTTGTTTTCAACCTAGGCTGTTGTTTACTTTCTCTTTAGATAGTCGGTAGGGGAGTCCTGATCTATTCGATCACCTTTGGCACTTGGGACTGTACCCCTCTCTAGGGTTTTCTTTGAACTTTTATTCTTACACCTTTCTTATGCACTTTGCCTTGTACGTCACTCTGGATAAGAGTGTCTAACAAATGTCCTTAATGTAATGTAATGTAATCTTGCTCGTGACACTTCAATATACAGAACAAGTAACTTAAATTCCAATAAACGTTCCATGTTAATCCTCGCTGTTCAATTCATATTAAATGTAATGCAGTTACTGGGTGGCTGGTGATAGAAAGCCCACCATGTGGATAGGCCCCAGATCTGGAAAAATTGGCCATTGCATTGCCTAATGAAGGAGGGAGGGAGATAGTTGGCAGGGATGTCCGTGCTCATCCTTCACTAGTGACCCCTGCTGGTCAATCAGGTACTGCAGTCTGTATACATTATGCACAGGAGGTTTCTTTCTCTGGCTAATGTCTGAACATATGGACTGCAGTGTGAAAAGACCCAACCACTAACATTAGCTATGGCGGAGAAGAGCGCATGGTGGTCTATGCTCTCCTGGATCAACAGCAGAAGCTGCAGCTAAGAGTGTTGCTTCTGAATACAATCAAGCATTCAGGACAAAACATTAAAAGGGGATGTAAACATATCATGTGTTGTTTGTCCTATAAAGTTAAATGTGTGTAGGCAAGTTTCAGTCTGCTACCTTTGGGAGGGTGTGCTTCTAATAGTAACTTGCTCAGAGACCGGATGAGATTTAAGACAGCTTTTCTGGTTAACTGTAGTTCTACAGGTGGTAGTCTGTAAAATTATAGTATTTATCCTTGATATTGGCAGTGAGTCAGTGGACGGCTATTTATTCTTTCACTCTACACTTATGAAAATGCCATGCGACTAAAAAAAGAATTATTAGCAAGTAAGCAATATACGAAATACAATTATTGCTAGGGAAAGTTAGGAATTCATTCCTTTTCTTTTGGTTCCGGCCCTGTGAAATTTCATCCATTTCTGTTCCCCAAACGGTTTCCATTTCAGACATGTATTTAAGTGAAGGAGACTCTTTGCTCTTGCTGATTATGACGTCTTAAAATAGTGGCTGGGCTCTGAGGTGATTCCGAGGGTTTTGATATGAGCTTCCAGTTGTGTTCAGTTAGAGGTCAAGCCACAATTTCTCGTTAGGATTGTGTCTTTTTCATTTTTACAATGACTTTCTCCCCGTCCCCCGCTCTTTTGTGTTATACAGGGTCGTGTTTCAACCCATTTAAGGCTTGTATTGAAGTGAGATAGCAGGCAAATGAGTCGCTGCTCCTTGAAAAACCAGTGACTAATTTTAAAATATCAGCCACTACAAAATAAAGATCTAGGCATCACTAACACACATATCCAAATTCAGAAGTACAAAAATTAGAATGTTTTTTTTTGTCAAATCAATTTCTCTTATTAATCTAAATGGGCTGGTACAAAAAGGTGTATATATAGCAGACTGCAAGAAAGTAATATATGCAAAAGGATTTATGATTGTGTGCTTGTATTAAAAATCATCACCAAAAGATGTGGTCAATATAACAGCTGGACTATACTCCAATAAATTGTTGTGTGAACCCTATGAATTTTCATGGAGTTTAAAGAAATATACATCTGTTTTTGTATGATATTAATTCAAAATGCGTACCCACTCATAATGGGTATGCTTGTGCCACTTGTGGTTCATGAAGAATGCAGCCGCAGCGGTTCCAGTCAAGCTGGCATGCTTTATTTAAGTAACTCGGCCATGACACTTAACCAGAATCCACCCACACTGCCTAATTATGACTGTCAACCGGAACACGGCAACGCTGCCTAGCAACCATTCCAAACAACAGAGGTGGTGCGCGAAAATAAATGCAATGAATTGTTGCCGCAGTCTGAGAAACGAGGCAGCAGGAGAAATGAATTCATTGGATGACTGTCTACCTTGTGCTGGATGTAATGTGATATTGATGTCATCGTTACAATGTGAATCACTTATTGTGCCCAGGACACCTGCATGCCATAGGACTCCGCTCCGCACCCACCAAACATGCAGCAAAAAAAGGTCAATATCGAATACCCATTCGAATCAGTTTGCTTGCATGAAGGATAATGATTGCACATTTCTTAAAATCATAAACATTCAAATATGATATTATATTGGAGGAATATCATATTATATGATACATTGTAAGTTATGTAAAGAAAAAAAAACATTTTACCTGCACACTGCAGCTTCAGCATCCTGTGCTTCTTATCATTCTTGCCCGGGGGCTACATTTACAAACATTACGTACAACCAAAAAAACAAAAAACATGTATACACACATATATGAGAACAAAATTGTACTACACTTCACAGTATAGAGGCCAAAATAAAGTTGTCATCTATTAGCTATCAACTTACCAGACAAGAGCAATGAGGGGGATGTCTTTTCTCATTCTCTGTTCATATAAATAGACCTAAGCTTATAAGATGCCATGACTGTCGCGTCATTGGTGCTCTCACCGTACCATTCACAGGACAACTTCATTTCGCTGAAAATCTCGCCTGAGATGATTGGCTCATGAGTCCGATTCTTTCGAGATGAGGCGGGCTCTTTGGCGCGCGCTACATTGGGGTCAGTACTGGAGTGGCCTACACGTCACAACGAGCCAATATCTGCCCATCTGCAAATCCCATCCACTCTTTGGTTCTTGGCAACAGAGACATTTCAGAATGACATACCAGACAAGTAATCTGGGTATATCCCAGCCCTCATTTAGCAATGCCCACCAGCGAGCTCGTTACATCATAGCTTCCTCTACACAGCTGGTGAACAGGAAGGCAATTTGTTGCAATGACCCAGCTTTTCTCAAACAATCAATGCAATTACAAGTCTATGGGGTTATTGCATGCATTTTTGTACAACTGTAGGAAGAGTGCCATTTGTAATGGAAAATGTGCACATCATAGTTTTTTTTTTGTTTGTGAATCAACACACAGATTTTTAGGTTGAGGCATACATAAATCTTTACTTACGAATTACATTTTTTTAATTTTAATCATCAAACATCATTATTAATTTTCTTTTTAAATTTGATGGCCAGAACCAGTGGTGCTTTGCTGGCTAAGCCAATTGTGAGGTAACTAACTCACTAAAACTTTCTTATCAATATAGCTACTATCTAGCTTGATATGGATATTGGAGATTTTGTGCATGTGTAAGTGTCATATTTCATAACATAGTTGTATTCAGGGTACAGGACATTTAGCCCTTGGTTGCCTCTGTTAGCCTTTTTGATTTATAGCTGTGTCTCATATCATGGTTTTACCATGAAACGTGGTAAAAAGCAAAGGTCAAAAGTGCAGGACTTTGAAACTGTTTTTATAGGAACAGTATCACCTCAGAGATCAGGAACTCTGACTTACGGCAGCCGTGGTCAACCAAATGCGGTATAAACTCAGAAGTAGCATTTTAATTCTGATTTTCAAATTCTGGTGTATAAAGACAAGCACTAAACCAAATGCTGTAACATGTAGGAACACTCATGAGCTGGCTAGCATGCCTGAATATTAAAATGATTATAGTACAAATCCATTTTACAAGACAGCTAATCAGTAAAATAGGTGGAAAAATTCAGCTAGCTGGTCAAATATAATAATGTACCAAAATACTCTCACTCTTCATTATCTTTATTATCACTGATGCAAAAAGTATAGCATTATCTATAGTATCGGCCCCACCCACTGCAACGGTCCCCCAAAAACTGAGGGGGAGGCAGTCTCACTTATCTTATCCACAATTTACACCGCAAATGTGTCACCAGTCATATATTGCTTGCATCATCAGAAGAAGACATGGTTCCCTGTTTTCATTTCATAAACCTGAACAAGCTTGCTTGAGAACAACATAACTAATGGCTTTAGGTTTACCCCCCGTTTTTTCAGGCTGAATCATTTGCTATGTCACCAATGCGGTCCTTCTGCCATGGCTAAGGGTGGTAGGATACACAGCTATGCCTTTAGATTGAGAGCTTTTGCCTTTAAGGTCATTTAAATAATAAAAAAAAGGATTCTGTGAAAGTAAATCCTTTCGGGGAGATTTTATAGGATTTGTAGGAGTGTGAGAGCTGACAATCTAATTAAGGAGACTCTCAGAAGTTCCCAAAGACTTAGGCTGTCAGCAAGTGTGGGTTTTACTGAGGGAGTTTAAAAGAATTCCTAGAAAATGTATTGATTTTACATTCTCAGAAATTAGGCTCACTGGAGATTTGAGCCTGAAACTCTTATGTCCAGATCATTCTAAGCATATATTATTTCACTGCACCACTGCTAACACAGAGAAATTGGATATTTTTTACATGTAAGATTTTGACATATCAGTTCCTTCCCTGTATTAAAATGTATAAAAGTTGCATTCCTTTCCAAATTAAGAAGAAATGTGATTTGTTCTGCATTATCACTTTTAATAGAAGATCTAAGGTCAATGATTTAAGTGATTTGTATAGAATTATATCTATCTGATGCACATCACTTTACCTGCCCCCGTCCCCTTTACTCTATATTTCTCAAGCATCAAATGTGCGGGAAGGGCTAGCTCAGTAGCTCCATTCAGCAAAACAATATGAATATTGAGACTGTGTCTGATTTCCTTACTTATTTTGGGAGATTGTTCCAAAGACCTGGGGTTCTGTAGGAGAAATCTCTACCATCCATAACCTGCATCTTGAGAATGAAGCGTCTTTGTAGGGTAGAAGCAGGTTCGTGAAGTATTCCGGTACAGGACCATGCAAACACTTTAACACTTATTTGTCTAACTTAATGTGTAGCTTCTGAAATGAGGCTAGCATTTGGGTAATGAGGTCATCATTTGAACAAACTGGAGGTTCTTTAATGTGATGTTAGGACAGCCACATAACAGGGCCAAACAGAGTATTCTGCATCTGCATCCCCATAGTGATAGGAAGTGGCTGATTTTAGCTCTGATTACACATTGTAGCAAAGGTTACTTCTGTGTCGATAACAACACCAAAGCTATTTGGTACAGCCAAACTAGTGAAAGACAAGACAATTTGTCCCTTATTTTTTGGAACATAAAACCAACATTTCAGTCTTGTCTGAATTCAGTCACAAAAACGTACAAAACATCCCAGGCATAATATCTGTGACACATCTGAAATCTTTGCCTCTAACGAAGAAAACCATGATGATTCACCAGGTTTCACTGAAATGTACTGTGGCACAAAGGCAGGTGTGGCCACTGAGCCAGGGGGTGAGCAGAAAAAGAAACATGACTAAAGTTCAACAAAAAGGGGCCAAAGGCCATTTATTTTCCCCTTTTTGGGGAAAAGGAAACACAACAAATAGAATCAATACAAAAATGGGGTTGAAACTCAAAAACAGCACAGCCACCTGGAACGCACCAAAACACAAAACCCAAAAGTCTCCCTTCAGTCTCTCAGGCTGTGCTCAAATAGAAGGCCTAATTGAAGGCAAGTGCTCACAGCTGAGCTCATCAGAAATCACTCTCAGGTGAGCCTGCCTGTTAGCGAGGCTACTGCTGTTGCGGCTCCAGTTACTTCTCCAGGCTGAGGGAGGGAACCAGGAGACTGACAGCAGTACAATGGGAGGAGCTGAGGAGCTTGCGTCTCCCTCCACCTCTCCAGGCGCCATGGCACATAGATGTACAATGTGTATAGCAGTGAAACTCCACATCATGTTTCCATATAAGGAACATTTATTTGAACAAAGTGGTTTCTACCATACAGGACTATTTAAGATCTAAACCAGGAGAGTACTCATCCATTCAGGTCAACACAGTCCTGAAGTCTGTCTTATATGCGTAAAGTACGTAAAGCAGGAATGTACCCAAAGCCGAATAACATATTTGGAAATGCCCAAATAATGAACCAACTCGCTTCACTAAGTCTATGCTCAGCACATAAGCACAAGTTACATCTAAGTAGTTCTTAAACTGAAATTATTCTCATTGTTTTCATCAGTTTTATCCATTCAATGGCAGTGCAGTTGGAACCGTGCTTGAAATCTGCTCCCACTGTGGGTAAAAAGGTGTATTGCATACAGCTGGTTCCTGAATTGTGGGTCATGACACAGTTTGAGATGAATTGTGAGATATGTGTGGGTAAAAAAAAAAAAAAAAAACATTCTGTATATTGTACATTTTCCCTTGATGTCACACCTGTCAAAATTTGAATTCCTCTTTTGAACATAATTTAGGCTACATTTTGTGGGTGGTTTATATTTTTTTTTCATTAATTAAGTGGGTCATGGGCAGGAATCGCTGCTGTACTTTAGAAGAATCGAGAACTGATGTAACTCCCACTAGAGATTTAGAGTGGGGAAAAGACGAGGAAGAAAAATAAAGACTTGATCACCATGTTCCACGCGGCACATAATGGAAAGTTCCGCAGCAAAGATAATGCAATGTCTTGATTTACATTTTTCTCAGACAACGTCAAACTCCACAACCTTATACGTGGATGCTACAGCAATAAAAAAAAAAATCCAGATTCTTCCCTTGTGACTACATCCCACAGCACATTATGTGGATAACATAAAAAAAAATAAGAATTTACAAGATAGAATATTTATGATAATTCATGATAATCAATGATAATTGAAATCCCCAACAACTAAAATAAGGATTAGTTTTAGGAGACCCTAAGGGAACAACTTAAAATATTATGTGTATACAGAGAAAAAAACAAATATGTTCAACTTTTTGCCAAATTCACCTGACCAGCAAGGCCACTGGGAAGCCCATGCAGTAAAGATGCTTGTTTGGAAGGCAAGTGTGAACCCTGCGGCTGTGTGCCCGAGTACCAGCCACACTATGGTGGCAGGTCCGCCTCGGCTACAGTTTGCCAAGTCTCATTAGTTTCGTTGCTCACATCATTCTCTAGCAGCCACCCCCTCTCAGGCAGGGCGACCGTGGATGCAGAAATTAAGAACATGTTGACCTCATAATCCGCCAACCACATAGGTAATGTGAAACTGGTGCATCTGCTGTGTGTAAAAAAGTGAGATTAGTCATCATATGAATCGGAGGACTCACATGCCTACAACGTTCTCCTCCGGAAGTTAGCCAGTAAGGGTAGCTAGCAGGAGGTTGAGTTCAGAGTCCCATAACTTTGTTGTAAATTTGTGACTCTGTGGACAGTGGATCTTTCACATTTCAAAATAGTATTCTTAATCTGTAGCCTTTTAACTTGAAACAATCCTATACCTCATGTTTGCTGATTCTCACTATAACTGTATAAATAGGCTTATATTACCAATGAACCAAAACATTATGACCACTCACAGATGAAGTAAATAACATTGATTATCTTGCAACAACAGAGCATGTCAAGGTCTGGGATATATTAGACCAGGCTATCCCATCTGGTCCGAGCCGACAGAAGGACTACTGTGGCACAAGTCGCAGGAAATGTTAATGATGTTTACGGGAGGAATGTGTCATAACACACCCTGCTGCTTATGGGTCTGTGTAGCCACACATCGGTCAAATAACCCCTGCCCACCATCGAGAGCACCTACGATGGGCACGCGAGTGTCAGAAATGGACCTTGGAGCAATGGGAGAAGGTCGCTTAGCCTGATGAGCCCCAGGGAAGTGATGGCACCAGGATGCACCATGGGAAGTAGACAAGCTGGTGGAGAGAGTGTGACGCTGAATGTTCTGCTGGGAAGCCCTGGGTCTGGGCGTTCATGTGGACGTCAGTTTGACACATGCCAGCTACCTAAGCATCACTGTGGACCAGGTACACCCCTTCTTGGCAATGGTACTCCCCTATGGCAGAGGCCTCTCTCAGCCGGATAATGCACTCTGCCACACTGCACACATTGGTCTGGAATGGGTTGAGGAACATGTAGAAGAGTTCAAGGTGTTGCCCTGGCCTCCAAATTCCACAGACCTCAGTCTGATTGAGCATCTGTGTGGTGCGCTGGAGCAAGAAGTCTGATTCCGTGGTGCCAGATACCACAGGGCACCCTCAGAGGTTTTGTAGAATCCATGCCTCAGTGGGTAGCCTGTTTTGGTGGCACATGGAGGACCAATAGCATGTTAGACCGGTGCTCATTATCTTTCGGCTCATCGGTGTACATCACAAGCTATCAGATGTGTCTTCAAAGTTTCATTAATCTAGTGAATTTATTATGTAAAAATGTTTGGACAGACACAATTCATACACTTAAAATTAAAAACTGGAATATTTAAAAACCAGAAATGTTATCATTAACAGTTTTTAGTTCACCATTTCAAACCACACCAATTCGAAAAGTGTTTGTGTACTCATCCTTTAGCTATGTAAACCTGTAAAAATAGACATGGCACGATCAAAATATCAGGGACAGTAGATAAAATATGAACTTTTCGGTTGGTGATGCTGAGGCGTATATCCTCTCTGATCCCCCTCCTTCCTGCCTTCATGAATATCTTCCTCCTGCAGCTTTCTTCTTTGTGTGAGATCATTCATTGACCTGCCATCCCTACCACTCCTGTGTGGGCGGTAGGTAGAAGGAGGAACAAGTCACTCCAACTGGAGACTTCAGCCCACCACATGTTCACAAAATAGAAAGCTAATAAAGGGAAGGAGGAGGGGAGTGGGGGAACATATCTTTAAGGTGAGCGTTAAATATCTGTGGTTTTTGAAATACTGGTTTTGGCAAACCAGTCATATTTCACAAATGTCTGAGAGAAATTGTTGTGTAGCCATATGCCTTTTCAGTTTTTACTGCATGCCCAGGAGCTCTGATGGTTCTTTGATAATGATTTATTCTTGAGTTGAACATTTTTATGTCATTCATAAACATCTGAGTTACTACTTGCCTGTCCGCAGAAGACAAACAAGCCTGTACACATTCCTGTAAATGAACCAAAAGGCAAATAAAACTGATCAAGCCATGTGTCATATCCTGACACGTCTTCTTACTCAGGCCAAATTGAAAGTACATTCCTATTAGTGGTGAAGTTTATCATGTGTGGCTCGTTCTGTCGTTATTGTGAACAGCAGACTCATTTCAAGTATCCAGATTCAAGGTGGAATTCCCTGTGATTCCCCTGCCAATAATGGCTGTGGTGTCTTGACTTTCACTTTCGCAATGATCCATTCCGTGTGCTTTACTGGAAAGCTTGGCCTTCTTTACAGGAAAACCCTGGAGGCTGTCTGTTGGTCGCGTTACGAATGCAGCCAATTCCTTACTGAAACGACCAAACGCACACACGTCGCTTCTCCCCTCATCTGTAGCACACTGTTAGTTTCTCGGGTCCCAGCAAAATGAATCAATCCCACAGATAATAGCTACAATGAGACATACTTATCTTTCACAGAAGGAGCGGCACTCAGCTATCTCAGTCATTGTTTGTCAGGAGCTGAACTTAAATGTGTAGCAGATGTGACTTTGAAACATAAGATACTCCAAAACAACTTGCAACAGTAAACGATACTTAAAGAATAAACAGTCCTTTGATACGCACAATGTATTTATACCTCACCAATTAAATATTACAGTGGGCTGGACCCCAAACTGGTATAGTTTGTTGTAAATAATGATGATTATTCACTAGAAAGTGCCTCTTCACCTTTGATCCATATCCAGAGAAAAGATTGTGTAACATACTGTAAGTGAAACTTGCTTATGACATAAAATAATGCATTGTCCTTTACATGCAACTGCTGACAAACACTGACTTCACTGGGAAATTAGAAGCTTGTTTGTATAGAGATAGGGATCCTCTGTTTATGTTACAACCATTTTAGTTGTATATATCTGTACTGTACCTCCAGAATTTACTATATTCAAGTGAAAAAATGGCTTCAACATTAATTGATGACTTTAACATTAATTACTATATCCCCCCATGTAAAAAAAACGCCTCCTACAAGTTGTTGGCAATGATAAATTTAGTTTTAAAAAATAAACTTTAATCATCAGACATATTTATACAGAATGCATCACAAGAATATTGATACAATATTTAATGAAAAAATAATTTATGGGAAGTCCTTTGCGAATTATGAATTCTGAGACTATTTCGGCTTTAGTGATTGTACCTGGGGAAAGACTCACACATCTTTTCTAGGAATAAGAAGCAACCTATGTGTGTAAAACAATTCATGGGAAATGAGAACCTTTGTTGTGTTGAATCTTGACAAATCTGTCAACCACTGAGAGACAGATAACAACGCAAGGTATGGGTCTGATTTCACTTGGGCAGATTGTATCTGACAATAATGATGTAAGTGTCACTTTGATCTTAACATCTAAAGACGGGTCATGCTCACAGCCATGCTAGCCGTTGCTTGAGTCAAATCAGTGGACTGCCTTAGTGCAGTGCACTGCTTCCATATGTCAGTGAAACAAATATCTGAAACCATGGAATCAAACGCAGCCAAAGGGATGTAATTGTATGAATTATTGTAACAGACAGTGTAACCAAATAAAAAGACAGGTGAAAATAAAGTGGGGTCCAAAAATGAAAAAGTAATTTAGGTGTAGCTTCAGGTCATAGTATCGTACCCATTCACTTTGCATGGAACATGGAAATCAGACATGTTGGCAAGTCTACAGAAATTAAAAGTGCAACACAGATTTATAAACAATTTATATAACAATGTTTTGCTTTATTTAAGCCCAGGGAATGTTCTTACAATGAACCAATAGCAGAAAGGTTCTGGTTCCCTATGAATTCTGAAATGGCTGTTGACACTACTGACAAATACATGTCAGTGCTTTCCACATGTCAGTGTTTTCCATAGTCTTTCCATAGTGAGTGGTTGTAGTTAAATGGAGGTGGGGGATCTTATACATGGAGGAATAAGTGAGTGTCCCCTTTTTAAAAATAAAAAAAAGACTTTCACATCTGGGGTGTAACATGACATCTGTGAAAAGCAGGTTTAGCGTCACTAGTTTCATGAACATATAATTCTAGCCAAATCACAAAGAACAGTACTGCAACACTTTCGGTACATCTTAATTTGAGTGTACATAAAACACTGGTGACAAAAGGTTCCTTGTTCACATCCAAGCCTTGAAAGTCTTAATGAAGTACTAAGAATTTAGTAACAGAATTTGTATTCCTGTGCTGACAGGTCTTGAAGCTTGTAAGAGGCATAATCAGGAAAAATCAATGAAGAGAGAATATTTCAAGTTGTTTAAAAAATTTGTGGGACTTTTTTCTTGGGATGCCATTCGGCTTGTGGAATGACAAGAGATACAATACCATAAATTGGCCGTTCTTCCACCAAGGTAGTGAGCACCACTTATACCTACTAATTCATGCCAGAGAATTCTAATTAAAGAATCAACCCCTCCATTGTACAGTAGATCTACCTTCTAGCTGAATGTACACAAGCATTTCTTCATGACAGCTGGAGTAAAAGTTCCTTTACTTTCTTGTTTATAAGCTCTCGAGCAAATGAAATAAGTGAAAAAAATGACATTGCTCATGTTTTAAAACTAAAGTGAATCTGGTCAGGTGTGGTGATGTAAACTTGGTTCACCTATAATGATGCTTTACAGTCAGGAACAAACAGCCTAAATGTGAGCAGTAGCCCAACCACAGCTAAGATGGGCTCATGGAAACACATAACATGTATACAGAACAATTAAAACACACAGCATTGTTTAAAAGACCTTAAACGCTAACTTTATTACTATGTATTTGATCGTGGGCAGGATGTTGTAGTGCTGACTATCATCAATAATGCAGGCATATTTCCGTTGGTGTTGGAAACCTACTCACTTTATTGTTCATTTTGAAATTTTAAACAAGCAGTAAACAATTATCAAGAAATTGTTTAAAATCAAAAACAAACAATAATTAAGAAAGAGTTAAAGAAAGCAAGGCAAGACGCCCTTTAGTCAAAAGTCACTTCTCTGTCGACATTACGGTTGTATTCAAACAACAGTCCTCTGGAAATGTTAACAATGAACTGAACGTGTTTTAACAGATATCTGTTCAGTTTTTTTGGCAGCTCTTTACTTGGCTGTCTCACTCTCAATTTTAAACCTTTTTTAAAATGCCATTCAGGAACGTTAATCAGCCAAAGATTCTTGTGCAAACCTTGCAATGTTCAAGGGATGTTTTCTTGTCATATATTGAATGTTTGGAAACTGGAGAAAGCTTTCTTCGCTGTTAACATTAAAGAAACTTGATAAAATGTACCAGTATCAAATTTATACATTTGATCCTTTATGACAGAGCTTAAACCATGAAAATGAAGACAGTCGATCAACTGTCCGTCTTTAGTTTGAACATTCAGCCAACCAGAACTGTTCCTGACAGTGAGAATCTTCTCAAATCTAAAATACACCTTTTGCAACTTGATTCAATTGTCTAGTCACTTTTTACTTTCCCAGCAAACCAATCAAAATAGTCAGTCTGACATTTTAACATCATAAACAACAACTACAAAGACAACATAACACAGGAGTACAACTAACCAAAAGAAGGGGAAATGACTGTTGCAACTGCTTAAAATTCCTGCAAGTCTATAAAAATCCTCACCTCTCCTGAAAAAGAGTGTTTCGACTTGGTTTCATTATTTTTCTCCAAACCCCTCCCTCTTCAACATGAATGCAGCCTCAGAAAGATTTTCAAAGTCTGGTCTGAATGAACAACAGGTCTTTCTGTTCCAAAATTACAGAATTAAAGATAGTAAAATGCTGATTGGATTAAGCCTCACCCTAGCGATTCAGAGAAAAGAAAGGTTTGTTGCCTATATTCACCTGGCTGAAGTAAGCAGGGTTGCCAGGTGGAAGGTTTCTTCCAAATGTAGAGATTTTGAATAAATAATTAGGGATATTTCAATGTTAATACACATGGGAACCAATAGTGGCATGTAAGGGGGGGATATACATTATAATTGGGGGAGTTTATTTGACGACTGTGGCATGTGGCAACACTGTGAGCTGAATAGATTCTGAATCATCCCCTTTTTAAAACGATCGAACAAAGTGTTGATTGTACATAGTAACAGCAAGAGTTTCTTTCAGCACACATACCAATGAATCAATTTTCTGTCAATATGTAAAAATGAAGAAAGTAAACATGTAAAGCCTTTCTGGTCACAACTTCGAGACTGCTTGAGACTGAAATACAGTATCTACTTCAAAATACTCTGCCACAAGCTTTCTCACCGCAGAGCCAAACACAGATATTATATGTAATGATATTACATGTAATATGTCATAGTATCCTCCAATGTTTCATAAGAACCGCATTTTGTTATATGCTGTAACATAAACAGTTGGCAGTCATCCAAGAAACTGTTGTTTATTTTTTTACAATTGAAAAAAAAAATGAACAGTGTTGAAAAATACATTTAAAGGAAATGAGGACTGCCTTTTGAATACAACCTTAATAAATAATGGATTCTGGAATGGCCAAGTTACATTAACACTTCAGGTAGTTCCTCTGTTCGCACTCTTCTCTTCAATGAGAACTTTAAAATGCAAAATGTTTTGTACAAAAATATAGTCATTAGTCAACAGCTAAAGCCTTATTCAAGTTTCAAAAAATAAATATCTTCTAAACAACACGCACATATTACTTGTTTTGACAGCTTTTATATCTGTAGAGTATCCCTAAATTAATCTGTTCTTGTTCAGATCTGTATAAATACATATATATATAAAGAATTACCTGTACCTACACCAGAGGTTTGGTAAAGGCATTCTTGTACCAAATATTTATTAAAATCCAAAAGCCAAGTATTTAAAATTCTCTTAGAACATGTTCACATCACTGTATAGACCATCAGCAGCAGAGTACTGCAATGCTTCCAATGTTGAGAAAAGTGATGCTACACGTCTATTAACTCGTACCAGCACACTGTCATAGCATATTCCTGGATGACAACGCATAAGAGCGGGAGTTGGTTTTGTACTTTGAAAAAAGTCATCCTGACATTTATGAAAGTCAAAAATGCAGTTCTTGAAGTTTAGCATTATACTGTACATGAATTGTGTTGGCATAATAATATATAAATAGAAATTTAATGTTTCTTTTAAGTGCAATATGATAGGTCCCAAAATAAAGCAAGTGTCATACACTTGCAATTCTACTTGTATAACTTTGTATCGACATAAATAGTAAATATCTTGCATAAATAATTTGTTAAAAGTCTTAAAAGAGAACAAAACACTATTGATCAAAAGCCCTTTTCTCAATATATCAGACACGGAGTACTTCAAACCGATCTCAACAGCATGGAGTCAAGCTGTGCCCCCAACAGTTACTCATAATGGACCAAAAAAAATATATCTACTGCTGCTTATTTACTCAAATCGTGTGCCAGCTTGACATGGAATGTTAAAAAAGAAACAGATGCCTTCTAAATCGACAACCTGACACCCTTTTAAATTAAAATAAAAAAACCTGCGCCTGCATACCGCTCATCTAACTAAAGGATATAAAATGGCTTTTTCAATGTAGTTTTCCATTAATGTGTATTCCACAAAAAATACATCATAATCAACTTTCTTGGAATGCAGAAGAGTCCGCTAAGACATAACCAGTACTTCTTATGTCTCCTCTAATTTCTGTGTCACTTTACATCTCAAAGTGTTTAATTGTGTCATTCCTTCCCAATTGATCTAGTTAAGCAATCACCATTAGGCGTAATGATATAGTGAAAGTCAAGGTACATTTATCATTTTTTCAGACTCAGACAAAATTTTTAACCTTCTTTTTTTCCAATACACAAAATTTGTACAATAAGAAACATACAATACATCACAAAACATGGTAGGGACAAAAGGGGACTCTTAACACTTCAACCTGAACCGGTGGCAACAGCACGACTCTACGACACAATCGACAGATACCTTATGGAATCTTGGACCACAGAATGTCTATGAAACCCATGGAATAAGTTTCACCCAAACAATCACAGCACTATAGTGCCACATTAGGTTAGCCTATGTCACTTACCATAAACAGCTGGGAAAATAATATTCACATTAAAGTGCTCAAACTCGTGTCTGTTTTAGTTTTCTGTTTGCTTCTTTAGTGCCATGTAGTATAAAGATAACATTTATTTGACACTTAACAGTCAAATAGTTGACAAGTACACTTGTAAAGATTATTTCCCCTTCTCCCAGATGCACCCTGGATCAATCAGTTATGCCTCTGTGGAAGGATCGACTTATATCCTTAGATGCTTCTGAGATTTTCTTTAAAGATGCTCCATTCTTTTTTAATTGGGAATATTGAAAGTGCAGTGATTCCCTTTTTTTAAGATTTCTTCATCCATTTGCATGGATACTGCAGTACGATTCACTGCTTCTATTTATCACCATTCAATACCCTCCTCCATTGACCTGATTATAATGGCAAAAATTCTTATGCAGAGAACGCTTCAGTCTTAAAGCTGTCATGCTCTCTGATTTAGTCACAGCCATTATATATACACACACGCAGTCTGCGGATGAGTAATAGTGGCAGTCTGGATGGCACACGTAGCTTTTCATCTATAGAGCACTGCTTGAACCCTTCCCTGGTGCACTTTCGGGAAAGAAACGAAGGATGTCACACGCTCAGTTTTCCCCCTTTTGTTTTCTTGAAAACAGTCTGAAACAGTGCTCAGGTCAAGAAGAACCAGGCCGCTCTCTTCCCTCCCCCGGTCTATTTCAGCTGCCTCTGCGTCATTGTTATTTACCTCTTCGGTGTGTTACAGCTCTGACTCAGATGGTGATGGCGAAATAAACCCTCAACAGCAAAGTTCAGCAGCTGGTGCCCTCCCCGCTCTTCGCCAACGTGGCTGAGCTCACTGCAATCTGGCAACCGTTGGTGACGTGATTCATGACTTTCTGTTTGAGCTGTGCCACCTGTTCTCGCAGAATGCTGGCGGTGGATGCCAGGTCAGCGTTCTGGGTCTTCAGGACCTTCACCTTCTCCTCCAGGCGCGAGATCCTCTCCAGCTTCCTCTTGCGGCACTTGGAGGCGGCGATGCGGTTTCGTAACCTCTTCCTCTCCGCCTTGATCCGTTCCTGGGTCTCCAGATCGATGGGAGAGAGGGACGGAGGGGAACTGGTGGGGTCCCCAGGGGGGTGGGGTACCTCAGGAACTGTTTGGGGCTCATCTAGACCCCGACTGTGGGGATGGGGTCCTTGTGCCAAAGCGCTGTGTCCCAAGCCATGACTAGCAGCAGTATATGATAGCTGGCTCCCTGTATAGGAGGCTGAGCTGACTATATTACCAGGATTGTAGCTGCTGAGATTAGTGTAGATAGGCATCTCTCCACTGGGCATGATGTTTCGCTGATACGGGCCCTGGATAGAGGAAGAAGGAGAAACGGGCGCCCCGATAAGCTGATTCTGCTTGTGAAGGTCAGCCAGGGCTTTCACAAAGCCGTCAGCGAATCCCTCCTGCTCGTTAGTTACTTGGTTCCTGTACATGAAGGGGTTGCCCGTGGAGCTGGGTGCCGGGCTGGTCGTCACCAGCCCCTGGTTGGACTGGATGATTAGGTGCTCCAGGTCAGGGGAAGCTAGCTTTAGGAGGTTCATGTCTGTGGGAGGCATCAAAGAGGTGTTTGTGTTACTGTTAATCTCCGAGTCATTAGAGTTGATGTTGCCACCGCTTCCCTGCAAGAGCTTCAGGTTAGAGGAGCTTCCGGGGAAATTCTGCGCTGCCATATTTTTCTTGCTCATTATTATCTTGTGATTTTGGTATCTGCCATATTGTGAAATTTGTTCAAAATTAGGAAGATCTGGCGTGTCATCGTGATAAAAAGGGGTTTCCATCTTACCCGTCATGGATACAGAATTGCAAAATCTGATTCACAAATATCAGGGGTTTTGGCATTTCCACAAATGCATTATAAAGCGAGTGGAGCCTTTGGGTATTCAAATGAGCTGGTACCGATTGCGTGTATTTTACACCTGTTAAAAGAAAATCAAAAGGTTAATGATTAAAAGGGGTAAATACGCAATATGATTGACAGAAGGAAAATAATAAGCGGCGCAGAATAGGACACTACCACTCACGAGTTAAAGCATAAATTCAGATCCAGTAAATCCGTAGAATTTATAATCATTTATCTTTTCAGTTTTCTGCTGTATTGAGGAAATAATCTGTTGCTTTCTGCTTGACACACATTGACTTCAGATGCGTACACTACTGTATACGGAAGATTTGATCATTGTAACATACTCAACATGTGTTTCAGTGAGTTATACGCAGGCGAGGGAACCATTTTTGAATAAATCAGACTTTGGACTCAAACAAAATATTAACTGTATATATATATATATATACACAACAAATTATAAGTACATGTATGTTGAAAACTGCTGTTCGGCTAAAATAACATTTCCGTCATTCCATACAAATGATTCGTACAGCCCGTCACGTCAAACTGTTCTCAAATGATAAATGACAAGTTTATCTAACGTTATTACAGACAACTTAATTTTCCTCTGATATTTCATGGTGATACTTACAGTACACGACGAATCCGTGTCTTAATGTCCTCATGCACGAAAAGGTAAATCCGACCACCACGACTGTTATAGCCTACACATTATATCGCCATTTCTTGAAGAAAAAAAGAAAGTTCGCATATAAAATCCAATGACTCAACAGTCCACGGTGCATGCGATTAATCAAATAGGTTAACGATGACATAAAATACAATCCATCGTGGGCATTATCTTCGTAGACGAGTAACCGGGTAACCGAACCATTCACTGCTAACAAGAATGGTATATCTGCAGCTCCGCCAAAACTGCTCCGTCTGAAAACAATGTGACGTTAAAATTCTCCCTCGCCAAGAGTATCTTTCCACATGCACAGATGTATTTGTATTTTATACGCTATTAGTCACAAAAGCAGCAAGCCCAAGTCTGTGACATGAAGCAATGCTACTTCCCGTCTGTCCTTGCCGCTGTCAGTTCGACTATGTGGGACTTTCTGCTAGTCTGATTACTAAAATCACACGCCCTCTATTTCTTCAGTTCCTGAAACTACCATGCACTGATGTCACACATTACTATCTCCTCCTCCGCAATTGGTTGAGGTCAGAGAGCGCAAATATTTCCCTTGTCTTGTTCATTTGCACGCCAGCGGTTTGACACTATTATTGTGACAGTGTCGCCATGTGCAATGTAAAGTTATCAGCGTCAGGGGGGAACGTATCAAGAAGTGGCGCAGATCGGGACTCAACTGTGGCGAAAGTAAAACAAAAAGAAACATTTCATGGAGAGCCTAACATGTGCGCGCACGTGTATGTTGGACACCGGCTATAATCAACTCGGGCAATTTGGAAAATTACTGAGATGTTTGGGTGGGTGTTGCCTAACCCATGCCTTAACTTAAACATGTTATTACGTTTTTGTAATGGAAAGTAACCTATTAAATATGTTTGTATCAGTATTGGGTGTTGCTTCGCGAAAAATAAGGGGCAATAAATATCACTTTTGAGACTGTCAATACTCCTGAAGTATCAAAGAGTGGCCTAGACCTTGGGTTTCCTAGACTGGTGTGAGAGAACATTGGGTATGAGTATTTTATTCCAGTGAAATAAATATTACTTCAGGTGACTGGAAATGTGTGTAAGTGATATCATGTTTACTTCAGTTGAAAGCCATTTAGACATAATGCAAATTTAGTTCTTCACTGCCATTTGCATCTGAACTCTGAATTTGAAACAAGCGCTTTAGTTTCAGTGTTGAATATTTGTTTGTTTGTTAGTCAAAAATATCCATTATTATGATTTGCCAGAACTGCAAATAACTACATAACAAAACATCAAATACAGCAAAACTGTGTGAAGTAATCACTACTTTAACACTTCAATGGAACACATTTGCCTGTATAAAATAACGTCTTTATATTAGTACATGATGTGCCATAAAAAAATGTATCATAGGTGTTTGTTGCTTCGCAACTGTTGAACCATAGGGCTCCAATTTTACACTGATTGGATTAGACTGGCTGCAGAACACATACGGTAGCTAAGCAGTTCTAAGACTAGCTAAGTGCTCTTCACTCTTCACCTCGATTCAGGAAATGCACAGAAAGCCACAGGACATTGTTCCCACTTCCTGAGATTGAATGAAAACCACACCCCAGTGCCACCTTGGTTTTCACTCGAGAGCGCTAACATGAACTGCATTTTCATAAAGTTACGTAACACATAAGACCAATAACATATGTTAATTTGTGTCTAAAAATTAACAAAAAAAAACAGTGCATGGCTATAATAAAAAGAGTTCTAAAGCCAGCAGCAAGCCAACAACCTATGTGTGTGTGTGTGTGTGTGTGTGTGTGTGTGTGTGTAATGACCTCAGCCTCATACTGACAGGACATTTTCCTTTTAGACTTCTTTCTAAAACAAGGACAAATTAGTATAAACAGTGCCGTTGTCTTGCTATGTCTGATGTCTCTTGGATATACTGGTGGTTTATAGCACAAGCTTTAAAAAAAAGCACACAAAACAAAATTATGAAAAAGAATGGTGCAACAGTGTTACGAAGGTATAGTATGTCAGCCTGATTTACATTCACACCCAATGTTGCACTCAAAAGAGTCATGAAAAACTGTTTTTAGAAGACCCATAGAAAACCTTTCAACAGACTGTTGAACAAATTGGGTTACAAGTCTTGTGTTTATAATGAATCCACTGTCCTCCAGAGTTTTCGAACATTTTAGAAAAGTTTACCCTGGGAACTATTTAGCCACTCAGTTCATCTGCACATTCAAAAGTCAATGTTGTTAAAATAGTGGGAGCATCATTATGGGACAGCTAAGTGTCATTATACAGGTCTCTTAAAGGCATATGTCATTCACATGTCCTTTATGTGGTGCTAATGTCTATGCCTTAGTTACTGACCTCAGATTACACCACCTATGCCTAGTTATACACAATGCTATCTGCATTACTAACTTGGCTCGGGCTATAACACGGACAGTTCAGAAATTCAGATGATGACTTGAATTATGTGAAGTGGAAAAAGAAAACAATTAGAATTATGCTTTTAGCTTAATCTGAAATTAGATCATGTTTTACAGGTTGTACAGCTGCAGAGATACACATCTGAACCAATCAGATTCTGATGGACATGAAAATGTGACGAGCGTGCTTAGGCCATCAGACGTGCAAAGGCCAGGGAGCATCACTGCTGAACCTGCGAGGTGTTAGCAATAGCAAAAGTAAATCAAGGAAATCACTGTCACATTCATATATCTATGGGTTAGCAATGATGTAGCCACTGCTACCTCTGTTGAAATAACAAATTGACCTAAAGCTGTCCTTAACTTTAACTCAAAGTAAACTACAGAAGCTTGGAAATGACCAAAATTCATGAAAAATATTGTTTTGTTGATATTGACAAAGAGTCATATATTTTTAATTAAGAGCCAACATTTAGAATTGGATGCAATATTTATTATAATGTATCATCTCATCATCCAAGGCTGCTGACTTGAGTTTTGGATTCAAAACTCCCCGAAGGTGCGTTGCCATCGGGACGGTAGGCTTATTTTCAACATCTTGAAGAGCCTTATATCAGCTTCATAGGTTCAGTACATAATTTATGGTTATGTACGAACAGAAATGCCTTTTATTTTCAACCAGTCAGGAGACTTGAGGAATTCTGTTCTATCATCCTAAAGATCTATAGGTGTTTTACTCTTGTTTATGACTTCACCCCCATGAAAAGCTGCTTTGGGTTCCTCACAATAACTGCATTTGTACTGCAAGTTCAATCAGAAAGGCAGCAAGTGTTTTATTGCATCAGAGGAGCAGCAATGAATTCTGTGTGATGTTCGGCTTTGATGAAATTTTAAATAATTCCTCAAAGGCCCCACCATAAATCGTTAAAAACAGTTTGTGAATTTATTTAGCTAGGAAAACAAAGTCATGATTACAGTTCGATTAAACCACAGCCAAAGGCTTTTCAAATCATAATATTCTTCATTGGTTTTGTCACTGTTGGGATGTTTTAATGAAGATAGTTTTTTATTTTTGTTGGTTTTCCTTGTATCTGAGAAAATATAAATCAACAAGGCCCGAGAAGCCGTGGTGTACAGTAAAAATAGTCATATCTGAAGTTTGGTCTTACTCACAAAGTGTGGCAGAGTGCTTGCAAAGTCTGTAGCTGTAACAATATTTACAATACACAATGACCTCAGATCCCTTATTCCAAAAATGGATATTACGTATTAAAGCAGTTATTAAAACAATGACATGTTGTAGTGCTGTTAGCTAAGCAAACTGGCTTTTAGAAGTGGCTTCCTGGCTTGATTGATAAATCCCAGACAACTGAGCTGTTAGTTATGCCCGCGGGGCTATGATCTGGAAGCTTACGGAAGAACAAAGCTTTGACTTCCTAGGTGGCGCTGCTGATGCCAGTGAAGAAGCGCAGCATGATCACCCTTCTGTGCGCCATGCAGGAAGAGCTGTTTGCCCACCCCACAGGCTAACCATGGTTCACCCGAACTTCTTCCAGTGTGCGCAGGAGCAGGAGCAGGAGGAGAGTTTGGATGGCTACGGGAGCTGGTGGTGGACAGGGATGACCTGGTGTTGTGGTACCACTTCCTGGTTTGCCTGAGAGGGGCCCCCTTAAACAGGAACTGCAGCGGTGGTTGAGGTGGCAGCCCGTGCTGCCCTTCCAGCAGGTGAGTCACATGGCCCACGGGCTTCTAATTCACAGGAAGCTCGGCTGCCAGTTGTTCTGCTCCAGGAATGGTACCTGAAATGTTGAAGGGCACGTGTGGGCTGACATGCAGCAGGGGCTGGAAGGATAAGTGGCCGTACTGGGCAAAGCGCAGATCGCGGAGCTTCAACAGCAGCAGCAGCGGGCCCCAGCTGCCCTGCTCGCACAAGAATGGGAGCCCCACGCCCATGGCCCCGAGGGCCATCACCTGGCTGGGCAGGGTCAGAGGGCGCCGCAGTTTCAGAGGAACTCTGAAGGCCGGCCCATCCGTACTGCGCTACTCATTACTGACATGCCTTGATGATGCTGTAGGTTTTCCCCAGGTCTTACCATCCACCTGAGACACTTGGATGTGGTGTTTGTCCACCTGGGGCGCTTTAGGCTCAAGCTCCAGCCTCAGAAATGCTGATGAAGGCGGTGCTTTATCTGGGATACATCGTCAGGTGGACGGGGGCAGCCACGGATCCAGAAAAAATGGCTGCTGCCCTCTTCATTATTCCTTCATTGTATTTCATTAGCTAGCGTTATGATGAATTTAGGTGGGACATATGGCCATCTAGGCAGGACGACTCCCCCACCTTGATACACATGATGAAACAAATGAGAGGTCCTCTTCTGAATTAATTGGTTTATCTAAAAAAGAATTTTCAGATTGTGTTTACATTTAGGAGGACACGCTGTACTTGACCTTTCAGTCTTATTTAGGCATTGGAAGACAAAAAAATGTGCTTTATCAATGTGTTGAATGAGAAATCATTACGGTCACCAGATAACATGCTTACAGAGGTGTCTGTCTCAAAACAATGGCAGCCAGTTTGTTGTTTCTGATTAGGTACCTGTTGATAAATTCAAGCAAACAAAAATGATGGGTCAGTGGTCCAATTTCATTTAAAAAATACACCCGTGATTTCCCACAGTATCTACACTGGTTCTGGTGGTTGTGTGTTTGTATGAAGTTGAGGCCCAGAACTTCAAAAGGTGGCAGGTATGGTTCCATATCAGGGTTTGGCGAATTCTGGGGTTCGTAAATTAAACTGTGGCACTGTTCGGAGTGTGGATCGAGAACGAGTTGTCTGAGGTGAGACAGACTCTTTGGAGGACAGACCTATGAGAGAAATGCCATAATATATAGCTCTTAGAGATAAAAAAAGTGCCACTGTCACAGGATCTTCTCAGAAGTTAAGCATTATACCACACCACTGTCACAGAAAGAGGCTTACCCAGGCTAAAAATGTTTGCTATTGGAGATTAATAAGCATACATCATATTAATATTCATTACATACTTTGGAACCTCCAGCAACTTACCATTCAGACATCAAACAGCCCGTCTTATATGTTGCAAAGATTGCCTTGAAGGGTAATGTGGTCATTAAACTCAGCTGCATGAAAATATATTCTAGTTTCACTCTAATAATATCCTGACTGTGATGCAGGAAAAGTGGACCAATCAAAACATGTGAGTGTGTAAGTGTAATGTGTTGGAAAACATTGTTTTATGGAGAATATATTCGGATTTATGTAATAAAGAAGTCAATACATGAATAATGTATATAACTTAAGAGATGTAGTGTGTTATCCAGAAGGAGATTATATCACAAAATGGATACTTGGATACCTGGAAACCAGTAACATACACTTTAAATGAGCTGTGAATATGTGCAACATATTGTACAAAATATAACACCAAAATACCAATAACATCCAATAATGTTTTGTCATACTAAGAAAATGCTTTGGCCATTGGAAAATGTTTCTGTTGCAGCCTCTGTACTATATTTAGTAGAGTTTTTTTTTTTTTTCTCGTTTAATGGTGGATTCCACTGCGTAAATGTTTGTATAGGGGGGAGAGAAAGAGAAATCTTATCTTTCTTTTGAAGAATGCTGAAAGTGTAGCTTGCTGGCCAAAAGAGCAGGCCACTTACCTAGCAAGCTAAGTCACAAACAGCTTTTTAAAATATGTGCAACAAATCCATTATTTTTGAAGGCACTTTTCATGGTACCCAGGATATGTAATTATCCAGGATAATTACAAATATTGCATAAAAATGTAAATAACCCCATTAATTCAATCGAATTTCTATCTACCTTTTTATGTGGTCCTGTGGTACAGACATGGAATAGAAGCCTCTTAAATATAACAGAAATGTCCTGTATGAAAATCTTGACAAATTGCAGTGAGGCCCATAGGTCTTGAAGGTTTTTTGTTCCAACATCCTGATTGAAACAATGTACTGATGAACTCGAGGCGAGCTGAATCAGGTGCTTAGGTCATTAAAGTTTTCCTAATCTGATGCAGAGTTTTTGTAGAGTATCTAGTTGCCATGGAAGATGGCTTATAAGCAACGTTCAAACAGAAGGAAGGCAACTCGTGTCAAGCCTTTTGCTGCTTCCAGCATGTCTTAATTAAATTTGTGTTCGAATTTTTTATTTCAGTGCAATCGTATTCTTTTCATTTTATATTGGTAGGCAGATTCTACATACTGAATTGGCATCCAATTAGGAAGTAGACATAAGGGAATACATATTGTTATTATAACGTATTGTCTAATGAATGGAGATGACTGTGTTGAGTAGTATAGTGTGAAGCATCTGTATTACTCATAGTGGCATACTCCCCAAGATAATATAAACCATGATTTACGCTCCCTGTGTTGCATTAGGCGTCTGCACACTGTTTCACATTACCAAATTAGTGTGTGGTAATGTTAAGGGAATATACAAGTTAGCCCATAAGCATCTGTGTATATGTTAATGTTGCGTCTGTCCTTGTGTAGTTTAAGTGGACCTGAGACTTGGGGAGGAGGTCGGCTGTACTTCCAGCTACTTCCTAGGCCCGTGTTCAGGCAGCTGTGGCTTACAGTGAAAGAGTGGGGCCCACATAATGCATGGTGTAGCCGTTTGAATGTGCTCTATTTGTGCATGCTGTACTTTGTCCACTTCCTATGACCTGGCAGTTGCTGGTTGGTGGAAATGGGTAGCAGCATCCATATTATCAGACAGCCCATTAGTCTCTGCCATTCTCCATGGCATGCTGGCTATTTCTAGGAAAATGTGGATTTAAAATCATAAATAATATCTCTAAGCATGAAAAGCACCTAATTAAGAGAAAACATACACAGTGGGTCACCAGGGCTAAGGCTGAAAACCGCTGCTTCACCATGTAGTGACGGTGGAAAGATTTCATTTTTTGTTGTGCTTCATTTCAAAGCAGCATTGGGTATGAATGAAGAAACCCATGGGATAATTACCAGCATACTTCAGCTTACCTGGATTTTCTTTGACAGCTTTGCTCGAGTTGTTTGCTAGCGAGTTTAGCTACAAATTCCATTCTCATGTCTTAGTTATCTAATGTGCTCATGTAATATTATTGTGTATCACACACACAATGGCTTTACAAAGTTATATTGTCACTGAAACAAGGGGAAGCAGTTTTACATTTTCAGTTTCAACCAAGTCTGAATGTAGATCAATGTCTTTTTAAGAACCTGAAAAATGCCATCTTTTAAACTTTCACTTTCAGCCAAATCCAAATGTAGATTAGACACATATGCAATTCAGTAATACTTAGCTGAGTGGGTACACTCAACTTTCACACTAAGAATGCTTGAATGAGCTTTGTTTTCATCAGAGTGAAGGTTTCGCATGGCACATGAACTGTGTTTTCTCAGATAATCCTGTGTACTTTTTATTAAATCTTTCATGACTTGTTTTTGTACAAAAAAGAGCATAAAATGATATGGCAGCATGGAAAAAATGTCAGAACTGCTGAAACATATGCCAGAAGGCCAACTTTGGTCATATAATTTAAAGCCTACACAGTTTATGGAAAATTGAGTCCAGATTATGATTCTGTATCCATAAATATGCAAGAATAGCACCCTCTTCATTGGTGACCTAAATCTTCTTGACCTTGCAAGATCGGGCAAGGCCTAACAGGCATTCGTATGAGAATCTGGAGCCATATTTTGGGACCGATAACAGCACACAAAGATGCTAAGTACATACTGCTTTTGTTTCTTATGCAACTGTGTCATCTAGCATTCTTCACTTATACAAGGTTTAATCAGTGTTTGATGGTTTTTACATTGTCTGCATATGTTTTAGATGAAGGTGACTTTTTTACACACTCTTGGCAGGTCTACATTCCTCAGGTGCATTGTTTTTTATGCATGTCTTTTAATGCATGTCTTAATACTGTTTATTATCCATGGCAATGGAGGCAATGGATTTTATACAAGAATTATAAAAGGTGAGATGGAAAATTTAGCCAGTCCCTAGATAAAGGAGCAAAAGTGTGGCTGTGCAGATCACAAAGCCGTTTTTGAGACCCTACAAATAAACTACTTGAGAAAAATATAAAACCATATTCTGAATGTGCACCCAGAAGTATGTATGAGTACCTATCTTTAGCTCTACAGGTGTCCAAAAAAAGTTGGCATGGAATGACCCATGTATGGTGAAAATTACTCTACTACAACTACTGCTGTTCCCCAAAGACAGTTTGTTTGTTTGTTACATAATTTATTAGAATACTACAATAACTCCCCCCCCCCCCCCCATTTCCTCCATCTGAAAAAAAAAAACATACTGTTTACCCCTTATTTTGCCCCTACACTTGTTACTACATATATATGCCACACTTTGTGTTTTCTTATGGCTTCATTGCAAGAGATGAGAGAGAAATTATGGGTCGCTTGCTCACAGAGCCTGCCATTGTTGATAATACAATCTGATAGTTTTGCATATGGTCATTTTATAATGAGTTACTGCCTCCTCCTCATGTCATTCAGCTGTGTGGAAATTCAACTGATATGTTTATAGTTTTGGCAGTGTGGTCCAAGTACAATTTTTTAAAACTGAATTTAAGGACTATCAGCACAGGCAGGCAGGATGAGTCCATGTGTCAGTAAACCCTTTTCAATGACAGGAAGTGATTTATTATGGTCTTGCAATGATATGGTAACACTAAAAATTACCTACTACCTTTAAGAGACACATTTTAGACAGAGATGACGCCACTAACCAATTTGCTGGTTGATCAAGAAATGGTTATTTATAATATATCATAAGTGTTGTAAAAATTGCAGAGATAAGATGAAGTTTTGTGGGCTGTAAGGACAAAAATAATGTTCATTGGGCAAATTAAGCCAGGTCATAGGACTAACAGTTTGCCAAATAATTTTCATAAACACACCTTTGATAACACCATTCCACCCGCACATACCTGTACAAACATGTCTATTTTAGGCCAGAAAAGTGCCAGCTTAAGCAGTAGAGCAGAATGTATTGGTGCTGGGCAAACTTGTCTAGGCTCTGCGCTGGTATCTGTCCTCAAGAAAAACACATTTTAGACATTCCATGACAATCCCTAATGTTTACATTCGGGCAGCACAACATGTTAAAAGTTTTAAGCCAGGACCAAATTAAATGAGCTTTGTCTCTTCAAGGGCATATTCTATTCAATCATAACAGACTTTAGCTTTTTAACAACATGAACTTCTCTAGGATGAAAAGAACACATGTTAAAGGGAATGCTTGTTTTTTTTTTCATTTAAATAATAATAAAAAAAAAATAAAAGAAAATTATGTTGTAATGCAAAATTTGATTTAACTGAGCTGCATATGCCCTAAACCAAGAAATAATTTCTCAAATAATATATTTTTAAACTGGGTGATTATTGAAAATCGCAGAATATGAACAGAGAGGAAGAAGCGGTTTGTGTTTACAACATCCTCATTGTAATTACCTTATTCCATTTACCTGTATTATGTTGTAAGAAAGTGTTTTGTATTTCACATAACATCATGCCACCATCTTTACTTTCTCTGCTGTTTGTGTTGTTAGCCTATACCAATAAATTAATTGTGAACATGATGTCACTCCAAAACATACTCCTCTCAGTTGGTGTTTAATTTATATAGTGTAATATGGTATGTATTGTGGATCTGTGCTCCGCAGGCTGTAATATCTATTACCTGATCAATAACTTTAAGTTTTATTGTTCTTGTGGTTCCCTCACTACTTGCACCTGGACGCTCCATGTTCATTTCATAGCACCTTGTTATCTGGATGTGTAAGCATGCCATATATGGCCTTTTTTATGGGCGTCTCATACCGCAAATTGTGACATGAGGGTGTTTAATTTCTTTATTGCATAGTTAGAACAAGTCTTGGTACATTTTTTGTTAATATGTTGGTGTTTGTGACCGCAAAAGTGTTGCTATGTAGCTGTGACTATTCCTTGGTAAATTTTGGCCTAAGTGCTTTTGGTTTCATAACTGTGAGAATAAGTAAATGCAATGAATCTAAAATAAAATAACAGTAGCTTGAATGTCATTAAAAATTCTAGACATTGCAGTCAAGATCTATTTTGAGTGAGTTTTATTTTCCTGGTATTTGTTTGTGCTGTTTTGTTGTTCTCAGCACATCTAAACTGAATATTAAGGTACAAGGGTGAAGGCTTTCAGATTTGAGAGAATTACTCCCACAAGAAACCTTCATACTTCCCTGTGTATGTGTGTGTGAGAGAGCGAGAGAGAGAGAGCTAAATATAAAAGACTTCTTTTTATATCGATTTATAAAAGGACAAATATGATTTACTGTACAGCTTTTTTCACAAGGTTCCCAAGACAGGAGAGTTTCCATTTGATTTCAAGGTATGGAGAGCTGGGCCGAGTCTTGTTCAAGGGTGTGTTTTAAAACAACAACATGACCTGACAGCTTAAATGCTTATTAAGTTTTTGGCTCCACCATTAGGGTGGAGCACCGTGTTCTCTGATCCAGAATGAATTAACCAAGCACCTTATTAAGTCATAAAGTAATATTTCATGCCTTGCAATATATTGGCCGGCCTCCACTGCTTGAATTCAGCAGAAGTGTTCTCAAGAATGTGCCTGAAACCTGGAGGTTGCAGGTTTAATTCCTTGATGCAGCACTGCTGTTGCACCTTTAGGCAATGCCGTTAATCTGCTTGGTTACCCAAGTAAATAACAAGCTGTAAATTCATCATTTGCAAGGCAGTCTGGATGAAAGACTCTGGGAAACACATACAATGTGTGACTGTATTTTACTGGCAAGTGCTGGACACAAATTAAGTTTTAAGTTGATAAGGCCCAGACTCGAAAAACCTATCTTTGTTCTTTTTAACCCTCCGTACTCAAGGTGTTTGTTACCTCAGGTAAAATTTATTTGTAATTACTGCCACTTATATATTCTGATAAAGTGGAGATACTTGAAAGGATTATATATAGAAATTCCTTACTGTGGTTTGTAAAATATATGCATAATCAGCTAAAAGGAAGTGACAGAACACTTCTCAATTATATTTTTTTAGCCTTTTGATGAAACATGCGAAAGGTGTCTTCCTCATCTTGAGAAGACTAAGATGTAATTAATTGTACACAAAATGACTGCCATTCAGTCATGTGCCCTTAATAAGGAAGGAACCATAACCAAACTCATTGTATGCAGGTGATTGCAATCAGTATGCATTTGTCTTGGACATTTTTCTTGTAAGTTGTTCTGTACATTATCAGATTTAACTTCTAATTCATAATGTCACATTTATTCTCACACTATACAAAATCCTATCTAAGAGATTTTTACACAGTCGGTGTTTATTACTCATGGCACATCTTGAAATGTTGCAAGACTTGCCCTGCTATTACCGGTCATAAATCAATTTAAATGATAGGTATAATTTTATAACACCAGTTTATACACTCTATTATTAATCTTTTCAGTCAACCCCCATAAAGTGTTGAGATCTCTATCCATGGCCATCACATAGGTACTGCCTCCATACAAGCTGAAACAGTAACGCAGGAATGATCTTTGTGTTTGGCTCTGGTTCCATGGGTATGACCTCATCTTGTTCTAACATGTTGGTTACTAAAGATCGTACATTTCACATCTACATTTTACTCATCCTCTTACCGAATGGCTCCACAGGGTAAATTGTATCCCCCTCTCTTGTCGAAGCGAAGGAGGTCTCAGATCGTTTCCTTATCGACGTATCCTACCATGGAAGGTGTATGGATGACATCACTGAGCTTGCGATCAGTCCGATTAAAAAAACACCACATTTACATTTTTGGGCAAACATTACCTTTTTCTTTTTAAACATTTCCAATGAAAATATGATATTTCCAAGTTATTGAATTGTGAATGGTAATTTAACGAATGTAAAACTGAGTGTGTGACTGTAGTGTCAGGTTTAATTATTTCCTTGAACACATGTTTACGTTAAATCATGACTCCAAACAGCAGAAGACATTTATGTTTTCATGCATAAAATGAGCGATGGACAGCGGCATGCTCAGGCAGTCTGGGCAAAAAAAAATAAAAAGGGCACCCCCTGCATGCCATGGGGGCCCACTAGACACGATGCATGTGGGCACATAGAGGGCACTTCATTACGTTTTTTATCACTATAGGGGCACCCAGGAGGGCACTTTATTACATTTTCTCATACAAAGGGCAACTCTAGAGAGCACTTCATCACGTTTTCTCAGTTGCAAATGTAATTGGCCACAGGTATCCATGGTACCGGTCGAAGTTACTGCTTCAGCAACAGATGACATCGATTTTGATGATGAAAGAAGTTCAGATTTTCATACCATCTCCTCCTTCCCTCGTTTTCTACCCTCCTTTTCTCTACATACTTACGGGTAAGACACAACTGGTAGTGGGGAAGTGGAGGAAAGGAGACGAGGAGCAAAAGTATTGGAACGCACCCACGGTCTCTTATAGCCCCTACCCATTTTGGTTACACCGATTGCCACTGCAAATGAGAACTGATTTCTCAGGATATCATCTTGGTTTTGTAAAAGCAAATAAGACCAGCCTTTCTTTAATCATATGCCATTGTAAAATGTATTGTGCTCAGTGGTTTCTTTTTTTGTATTTTTGATGTTGTATTAAAGTTATACACTGATTCAACCTACTGACGCATATTAGAGACGCCCTGTAGTTTCCAAGCTATGGTTGGTTTGGAGGTAAGTCTGAAAATGTCCCTTGTTGTTATGTACAATCCCAACTAAAGCTGCCAGCCCAATTATATGGGCAATTTTTTGTCCTCGTTTGAAATAAAAATGTCCTGTTAATCTTTTACTTCATACATCAGTATCTGAAATCATGATCAAAGTTTAACTAAATCTTTTTCAATGAAACGGAATTCTGCAATGGTTTTGTTTGTGTCCTTAGTGTCCTGCAGCTAGAGAAGGGGGTAAATTTCTCCAGTCAGTCAATTAATTAGTTCAAATAATGAATCACTAAACAATGTTTTATCTGCAGATACAAATCTGCTAAACAATCTGATGATGCATGCTTTTAAATGTTGCACTGTGGAGCTGGGAGACATCATTTCGTTGTACTCTACACATAGAAATGTGTGGCATAGAACGACAATAAAGTCTACTTGCTGAGGAATGTAAACTACTATGTAATATATGCATAACATGATAGCTTGTTATGAAAAAAGTTGAGCAGTTCAGCTAATTGTTTCATATTCATAGTCTCCAGGCAACCGTTCATAATCAACTGCCAGCAGCTGTAGCAGAGAACAGTAAACACAAGATTTATATTGAGCGGGTTGCATGTTTACTTCACTGTTTCTGTTTTGATGCATCCATGGTGATTTCATGTGTTAAAGTCATGTCGATGCTAACCTGAAAAAAAGTCTCTGTGTTCAGCATCCACCCAAATGCATGGAAAAGAATGGGAGAGGTCAGACTCGATATGCAAATCAGGTTTAAAGGATGATCTGAACCCTTGTTCTTTGAGAAATGGGCTTGGTTACTCATGAGTCATTTTACAGCATCACGATCACTATATTAAGTCTACAATCAGAAGCTTATAGACTTTTTGAATAGACAAACAAAAAGTCAGTCAGCTTTTGATTATTTTAATCTTGTATAATTAAAATCTAATTCTTGAGGAGTGTAACATAAACTCGTTCTCTTTGACAGTTTAGGTTTGGTCAAATTTGGCCCCACGTTCATCTAACCCACATTGGAATTTACACGTGCGAACTTGGTCTTGTAATGCTGACATTAACTCCTGAGATTTCCATGATTACGGCAGATGACCTTTCGTCACAATACAAATACACACACCTGAATATATATCATTCTGTCAGAAATCAACCAACAAGTTTCTATTATGTGTGTGATAATAAAAAAATCCCAATTTCAAGTTTATAGTTTTAATATCTTCTGTGTTGTGTCCCTCTGAACCCATGGAGGGTTCCAACAATTTTTGGCCCTCTTTAAGAGATGAAACGTACAGCCATTGTAGAATTAGGATTGCTCCATCACTTACAAACATAAATCCATCAAACCTTCAACACAGAAACAATGGTTCAATAATAATGTTTCAAAATATGTTTTGTTGCCAATGCACCGAGGTAACAAATGAAACAAAATCCTGCATGGCAGAAGTTTGCCATGGCTGTCAATTCCATGGGTATACAGAGCCGTGAGCAGATTGAAATCAAGAGAAAATTGTCCTACCTCAAAGTTGAAGCGTATACTTGCCCAGTGGGCAAGTCTAAGAGCAATGGGCGGCAGTATGGGAGTGCCACCGCTGAGCCTCCTCAATGAGTTGCCGGCTATGATTATCAGCGCTTAGTTCCAGCGTTACTGTTCATCAGAATGAATGAGTCTGTCCCTGGCCATCAGGGCAACCACATTCATTAGTGTCATTTGTCAGCTGCAATCAGTTGCACATTTATTGAATGGAAATTCTTACAATTTATGTACAAATACTCATCCACTGACAATGCCCTTATTGCATCGTGACTGCAGTCGATTGCACCAATTACATCAGGAAAACTGGTCATGGCAGCAAATTGCCCTTTGATTCCTGCCTATTCACCTCCTGCATAGGGGAATCTATACAGATGAATGATGCCATCCAGCACTCTTGGGAAGACATGACTTAGTGAGATATACCTGACTGGTCCACTCCGGGCCAAAATCCCCAGAGCTGACAGGATTTGCAGATGGGCAGGTATTGGCGACATGCAGGGGGCGCCGTTGCTCATATCTGTTCATTTAATTTATCATTTATTTATGGCCAAAAATAACATTTTATTTTAACACTAATTACATATAATAATGTGATCGAAATTAATCAGGAGGAATAAGGAAACAATAGCAAAATTCTTTTTGTTTTTAGGGTGTGCTATTTAGAGAAAATGTGCCATGTGTGTACGCATCATTCAAATGACGCATAACAGTATGGACACTCTCACATCAAGTAATTATATAAATCCCAAATTTTGCATGAAAATCTGCATGTGCACATTTTGGAGAGATTTTTTGTGTATATGCAAATGGTTCATAGGGCCCCTGCTCTTCACTTTCAGTTTGATACCAAAGCTCACTTGCAGCCATGGTTACTGCTTCAGTAACAAGACTACTAAACGCATAAACACTAATGAATTGCTTTTGCTGACATTCTCTTAAATGAAAGACGACATTTCCCCTCAAAGATATACAGTGGGGCGAATAAGTCTGACACCAGAAGTGGAAGAGCTTCTATTTTGCATTCATACAATTTAATACAATTGTTTAATTGCAAATTATGTTAGCAATTTCAGTGACAGGTTGTATCTTTTAAAAAAATTACATGAATTTCCAGAAAGTCTTAGTTTTCAGTATGTCCCCCTTTTGCTTTAATGACAGGGTGCGCTGGAGCTGGCATGGACTCCACAAGTTTGAGAAAAACCTGATGATACATGTCATCACATGGCCTTTAAGTGCCCCAATAAATGTTCGATGGGGCCTGACCTTTTCTACAAGGGGATTGACAGGGTCAGTGTCATTTGCTTAAATTTGACGAAGGCACTGTGCAGAATCTTCAATATCTCTTCTTCATTTTAGATGTCATAACTTTTCCTTGTTTTAAATGTTTCAAAACCCGAAAACATTTTGATTATTTCCAGGTTTACATGAAAAGGGTTTGGGAAAAAATGTTTAATGTGGTCTCAGACTTTTGGACCCCACTGTATGCATTCCCACACACACACACACACACACACAATTACAACATACTTTACTGCTGGTGTGGATGGAGAATGTTATCCTGAATATACTGAGGTTCTGTTAAAGCTCCACTTTTGACCTTTCAGCTAGACTGGCCATTTGTTATGTTGGTCATTGTACACAAATCAACTTCAAATGCTGTCTTCAGTCCAGGGCTACCTCATTAATTCGACATTACAAAGTTTGTTTTTCCTTTCGCAAATATCTTGTAGCCAACTCTAACTTCAGGTTTGAGACAGAGGCGGGCGAGCGGTTAGATATTCCCATAATATTTTTTCCATTTTGAGAGCAGAAGGAACAAGCCTTTGAAAGGCTGAATTGTACTAAAATTCCTCTAAGCATTTATTGCTGGATTCAGAGTAATTAAGTAATCCACATCAAATTACATGAAAGCCAGGGCATACACCATAGGCAAACAAATCAAAGACGACAGTCGGCTCAGACACACCTTTTTTGTTTTTGTGTTTTTTTTTTGGAAAATTGTATGAAACATTTTAAAAACATATCAGCAGCACAATAAAGTCTTCCTATTACATGCTTTTCAGCTGATGGGAGCGAAATGAAATGGTAAACTTTTCTGCGTTGATATAGATTCTGAGTCACTGCAAGAAAGTGCTTAGGATTTCATCTGTAACTGTGAACACTAATTGAATTTGACAGCTGTAAATGTTAAAACCTTCAGGGCACAACACAGAGCCATAGCTAAGTAGGTTAAATAAAACAGAGACTTCTGTGATCAATTTCATGTAGCTGCTCCGTACGCTATGCTAATTGTGGTGGGGAAAATGTAACTGTCATTGATTTATTAACAATTAAAATCAACTTTAGCCAGTTCAAACAATGAGGAAATATATTTTAAATATTCTTTTAATTCAACTAATTAGAATACAGCTTATACCGCTGAATATGTTTGGTCTCATATTCTGAAGAAAACCGGCAAGACTCTCTCATGACGGAATAAGCTCTTTAGAAAGTAGGAGCTGATCATTATCAGTGCAAATAGTATATAACATCTAATACGGATTATATGCAAAACTTCGGACAGTTCAGTAATTCCAACATGTGCAAATCCGGACCTGTGTTGCACTCTGCTTACAGCAAGTGTATTTCCAGCATGTCCGTCATTACAACAGTGAGAAAATACACTTAATGGGCATAACTCAGGACTAGATTCGGCCCTATGATATAACAGACTGTAGAAGTTGAGCAGATTAGTCTACAGTCTAAAAGAAAGAACGAATTATTACAAATTTTAAGAATTTGAAGCTCCCCGTCATCTTTGTTGACAGTGAACAATACTGTTAAATGCTAAATTAACTGTGTGTGTGCGTTTGTGTGAGCATTTGTGTGTGTGTGTCCATGTGTACTTACATCTAGTGTGAGGGCATAGAACATTGATAATAATGTTGTCAGGCACTTAACAGCACCATCTTTAAACGGACCATCTGTTATGACTGAAAATTGGAATCTTACTAGCATGTGAGATGCTGTTTTCACAACCACCGAAATAACGGGCCAGTAATAGGAATCACCAAATACCCAACCAAGCCTGACAGAAGGTCTTGGATATACAGCTAAGTGAATGCACCTTGAAAATTCCTTTTTATCTAAGCAAGTTTCTTTTATCGTATGTTTCTGTGCACAGTTTTTTCTTTCTTTGTTATGTGAGGGGGAAAAAACTTGATATGATCGAATCTGATTTTAGGCATCTGAACTTTGGACATTACTTGAAAGGCGTGGGGGTGCCCATGCAGCCATAACTTAATTGCATAGTGAAGTGTGGTGAGACTAAAAATAGCCGTGCACACTTTTTTTTTTACAATTTTTTGAAAGGTCGGGGCTTCTCTTCTTATGTTCATTTTTTTAAACTTGACCTAGAAAGAAAACTTGAATATCTATGAGAAGAGTAATATGAATTCCTAATATATTAATTACATCTGGATAATAATAAAATGTTGTTTTCCACAGCTGTAACTGAAACATTTTGACATCCATTAAAAAAATATAGTAAATTTAAGCTATGTGGTCTGAACTGTTCTACTATATTATTATTATTATTATTATTATTATTATTATTATTATTATTAACACCATCATTTGGCATTATTTATGAGTTTAGAATTCAGCCATATCCGGGGCAATATAAATACATGTTATTGCACCCATTTTAATTCCGGATTCTTACTGCAACAATAGTGATAGAGTATCTTGCTCCAGGCTAAAACCATAGCGTTACCAATGGGATTTCCAGTCCCCAAATGTAAGCTGTTCCCAAAAATAACTATAAAGCTGAAGTTAGGACCAATCTTTTTTTGTGAAAGTAAAAAATATTAAACAGCCAATTTTTTTAATTCCTGGAAGTATCTCAAATCTTACACAAGTTGAAGGTCAAGACAAAAAAAAAAATTGTCAGTTAATTACAGTTAGTGTGATTCAGTGAATTTACGGGTGCCATACATACATACAATAGATTATGCCTGACATTGAAAGTGCCTAGGCGCATATCGACAGGACTAACAGTTGTCTCGTTTCTGAGCTGCTATAAAAAAGAAGAAAAAAAAAAAACATGACGTGACTTTTCAATTGCTTATTCAGTGTTAAAATGGCCTTTGACAATTGAAACTCTCTCACAGTCATGTCAAGAAGAGCACCCGTCAAGCTTCAAAACAGCCCCACCAGCATAGAAAGATAAGTTTGTGAATTATTGAGCTAGGAAAAGATAATTTAGGTTCCCCGCTGCTGTTCACATCTTAAAGCAAAGAAGCCCATTTACAGTTAAGTGTTTTTTTTTGGATAATTGAACAGCAGTGCACATTCATTAGAATGGGTCAAACCAGCAGTGTTTTGTATGCAATTTTTCACTTATTAATCTAAATCTGAAAAATACACACGTTTACCTTGTGATTCTGGAGCAAAATACTACTATATGCTAACCTTTACAAGCTGAGGCGTTTCAGTGCTTTTCTGGCCAGATCCATATTGTCTCACTGTGGGAAAAATGCGGTCTTAGCAAACGGCTGCTCTACACTGCCTGTGTGGGGTGATTTCTGTGGGGAAGGAGGGTGGGTGGGGGGAGGGGGTGGGGGAGACAGATGTCACAAGTGGTTGTGCATTTCCCTTCTCGATGGAGTCATGTCTGACTGGCTTTCATGAGAAACCCATGACGTGATCCTACATAGTATACTGAAGCGTTTTGTGAAGTGAGAATTGATGTAATGTGAAACAAATTAATGCTGTTTTTTGGGAGCCCAAGTACCCAAGTACATTTTTTTAAACTGGAGTCATTTATTTCACTTGGAGCACTACACAATGAGAAAGCCGACACCAGTTTTGACGCGTATGATCGAGTGAACAACACAGGTTTTGCGTCAGAGGATCTTACTTGTGCGTCTGCATTTCATACGCTTCTTATTACTTTGCCTTCCCTCATTCATACTCACTTAAGAATCAACCTAATTTTCAAAGATTCAATATAATCCATATCCTAAATAACCTGAATTTGCTTAATGGATATTTTTTCATATTTCCATTATAATTTGACTTAAGTGTTCACGAGAAGAAAAGAGCCAGCAAGATAATGAGAAATATTTTTCTATGAAACTGACACCTGAGGGTGAGAGATGTTTCATGATCTGCAATAAAACATGAAATACGTATCCCGATAAGTAAAGATTTTCCTGCTGGGCTGTGCAGTAATTCTTTCTTCAGAGGACAACATAAGCAGTTCACATGGGTGGAGTCGAGATGTCTGATTGGCCAGAGGAGTCTCAGTAGTGCAGAATGATTGGTTAACCTCTTGATTGAAGCTTTCCCATCCTGGGCAAAAATGTGGTCAATGAAGCAAAACCTTGTCGGGCTATGGGATACAGCTGGCAATGACTTGGTAAGGATTTGCTTCAGAGCCAAGAGGTGTGCAGCCATACTGGGAATAAGTAGACTTAGTTGGACAGGAAACTTTACAATCATCAGCTTTGTAGTCTACAGTCTATAGAAACTGTAAACTACACAATTTCCAGACATCTTGCCATACTTTGAGGTTGTTTGTATGTATTTGTGGAAAATAAGATTCTTAAATTTAAGCGATGTGGAAAAAAGCTTTCTGTTGGTCAATTGATGCAATCACCCAGTGTTAAAGCAATATTAAAGACCTGTTGCAGGCTCTTCATAATTTTTTTGAGTTTGGACAATAGCAAAACAAAAAACAAAAAATATAAACTATACTTAATAGATGTTACCAGACACTGTCTGATTCTTAGGAAAGTTTCAAACGTCGCCTTCACTGAATTGTCAGGGACAGATAGTTACTAGGGAGATACCATTTAATATTCATGAATCATATTGAAATGTGCCTACTTGTTACAGGCATTTGTAAATAATTAAAATTAAATTAAATAACCTTGCTGGAAATGTATATATTTGTTTGGAAATGCTGAGTACCAAACTGAAGAAAAATACTATTTAAACTGGATAAGGTGCACAAATGATTATGATGCAGCTAATTACAATGCATAAGTTATTGAATCTGAATTTAACAGATGTCACATTCATGTATAAATGTTTACAATTTCAATGTCATGATTGGTCATTCACTTTTAATATATTTGAATAAAACATATGATTCATTTCTGGAACTGATGATAGCACATTCAAATGTAAATTTCCCAAAAGCAGCCCAGCGGTAACTTACTCCGAACTATTTCACGCTAACGTCTCAAGAGTCAGGGATGTATTGCCTTTAAAAGCAGATGCTCCTCCCGTCGTTTCGGTTTTGCAGGCTTCACTAGTGAATTGATGTCATAAAGCGGGACCTTCCGAGCAACCTGTTTTTAATGAAAGACATCGAGATGGCTATTGTCCATTCGACCTGCCTTGTTACCTCAGCGGACACCTCTTTAAAAACGATCCCCATGACATCATCCAGGCGATGAATGGCGGATGATCTCCCGGAAACGGCCGAGTGAATGTTCTCTGCCCCGGGGTTCCTCCCACACCCAGGAAACAGAGCGCTGGTTCTCACCGAGGTGTGACTCCTATTACACCGCGTCCCAAACCGGGACAGATGATCTCATCTGCTCCGGACCTCCACCCAGGACCCACCAAGAGCTTTACCTAATACCACCCTCAATGCACTAATCTGAACAGCATGTGCAATAAACAGGGTGAGTATCTATTTAGAGCGCGTCACATAGGCAATGACTTATGAAAATATTTTATTAATATGTGCAGGGGGTAAGGAATACAGTGGAAATAGAAACCATTGTAAGAATATTTAATAACTGATAAAGAGTTAGTCTACCTTTTGACTTCAGAACAATTTCAGTCCTTGTTGGAATACACAGGATGCCTACCTGCAATTGGTTTTGTATTCATTGGCAATACATGCAGACCACAACCAGACCCAATGGCTTTTACAAGTCATTGCTGTATGAATAACAGCCATTTTATAAACAAAACATTGAGCATGACACCACTATTCAGTGTAACGACACAATATTCAATGGTTGGGAGCAGGCAATGTGGACTGAAGGCTTCCATTGGCTTTCTCCAAACATAAACCCATCCATAGGAGAAAGAATAAAAGACAACTCAACAGATCATATTATTTTCTTCCTCTCTTTTTTTTTACTGTGAGTAAAAGCTTACGGCAAATAGCAAAGCACTGAATTCCAAATGGTTAGACAATTACATTCCAAAATTGAAGATATGGAAATTGCAATAAAATCAGTTTTGCAGACACATTAAAAAACAGGTTAGAAATCCAAGCTAGATGTATTATTAAAATAGACTTCTGCTCAATACTGTACTGATTGTTAGCTCATTTGGTGGCTTGTAAATATTAGCTGCGAGCTAAAGTTAGCAATCATGTAATACCCTAAAAATTATCATTACATCACACTAGTTATAGTATTTGCTGGAAGTCACTTCCAAAGTATTTACATATCAGTGCTAAATTAATTATATTTATTTGCTTATTTAGTGTTATATTTCAGTTCAGCAATAAAATCTTTCGAAATTAGTTCTATACATTTATATATTGCTTTCTCCCACAGTAGCAGAAAATATGGCAGCTGAAACCTTTTAAACAGGAAGTTAGGGGTTGAAGAGATGCATTCTGGACAATTTATCTGCCTCAAGTCGGTAACTTTGTGGACTCCTTCCCTTGAGCTAAATTGAGGGTCAAGCGTCTGATCTTGCATTCCTTTCCTTGCATTTATCAGGGATTGGACTGCACTTCAACAAGCCAACAGACAACTTCTGGAGTCCAAAGGGAATCTCCCAAGGGGAAGAGTGCGTGGGTGGATCATTTTAGGGATTGGACCACAGCCCAATACTGAAACACGCAAGCAAAAACGCAAGAACGAATAAAATGCCCGGATGTGTTCTTGATGCATCGGTTGGTAACTTGCCAAGCAAGAACAAATTAGACTTCCCAGAATCCACTGCAAAGGTTGCGGAAAAAAACCCAACATTTTCATTTTTTAATTTAAGTGAAACAACATCTAAATCTGCTTATGAAAAATAATGACAGGAAATTAGTATTATAGTTGTTGAATATTTGCTCATTCTATTGAAATAGTAGCTAATTTAAAACTTTGCAATGACTTTAATTGGAAGTTGGCTACAATTAGCTATACTAGCATTATTCCGATGAGTGGGGACAGAAGTTTTTGCTAGCATTGGCTACAGAAAACTTGAGGCATAGATTTTTAGCTTCGTAGTTAATTGTACTTTTCAAATTTCATATTTATCAGGTGAATAAAGCTGTCAATTAAACTACCACTTCTGACACTCATATTAACATCATTCAGGGAGTGCCGAGGAGATCACTTCGCTGATACTTTTTGCTAATTTTTTTTTTCTTTAGTAGTCAGTGAAATGTCAAACACAATTGTTGGATTCGGGCAGGCCTTATAAACTCCCTTCCATGATTCCACCTCTACTGCCACTGTCACTCCTTCAAATATCCAGCCCTTGGCTTCATCCATAACACAGAGCATTAAGCATAACGAAATGAAAATGTATATTTCATAGCAACAAAGCTAACTGTAACAGATTCCTTTTAGGTTTGTATTGTGATACTGACTTGCACTCTAATTTCCTAACCATGTACATGGCGAACATTCACATTCACTTCCACTTCCTCTTTGGTATTTCTGGTTTGCTAAATGTATGTGCCTTGCTTCAGTTTCACAGTGTACAGCAGAGTGAAATTCGAGGCAAATTCCTAGCAATTACTCCGAAATAAAACCCTGAAAACGGGTAAGCCCTTCTTCATTTGTGATACGCGTCATAAATGATCTTTCTCTGCAGTTGTAGGAAATAGGAAATGAGAGAAAAGAAAGGCAAAGTGCCCCGGGATTCCACGACAAACAGATCTGATTTTTTAAAGCAGTGAAGTCATAATAACTTGTCATGCCGTAATTGCATAAGTATTCATTTCTGTTTCCATTGCTTAGCAACGCCCTGTGCGTTGCTTTAATCCATCTGTTTTTTTTCCATCCCCTTCCACTTTGCCCTGGTGCTGGAGCCAGATTAACCATTTGGACACCCTGTGCACCAGCCTGACCTTTTAATTAATCTAAACCATACTGACAGTGTCGTCTGCGGAGTCAGTGGAGCGCGCCCGCGACCACATGGGAACGGCGAGAGCCTGCTGCAGCGGAATGCATTGCATCGTTATGATGAGCACAAACCTGGAAACCAATCAATGCAGGGAAGAGAGATACAGAGGAAAAAAAGGATCCTCCGCCAACCTGCTGCTTGTCTCTATTTTTTTTCCCCAACCATACACAATGCACAAACACCCCTCCTCCATCTTCATTAAAACCAGGCTCAGTCATTTGGACTATCGAGCATATAACCGCTACGCTTACAAATTTGAGACAGGGTTCGGTTTGTCTATTTTTTCAACCATTCCAGGGATTCTATAAAGTTCAGAAATTCAATGTTGGTTTAATTGACAGACCAGAGAGGACCCATTTGGTTTTTATTTATTTATTTTCTTATTATAATTTTGTACATGCATTTTTGTTTCCTTGTTTTTTTGGAACATCAGGATACCATAAATTTAGGATTTTTTTTTTTTTTTTCAGTTGACGGCCTAATTATTGGCCGTCAACAATTAGCAGGCAAGAATGTAGGGTGTGCCTGCATTTCAGAACACATGTAGCCGCTGTGACACATGTGAAACGGAGCTCAGAATCAATTTGACACATTTAAATGAGCATCCAGCCATTTGTCTCGTGGTAGTGCTAAACATCCTCATCTTGGCATGTTGCATTTTTTATATCAAATCAAAGAAGGCTGTTGACTCGCATTAAAGGGTGCTGTTCTAGTCAGGTGTCTATCAGGTGCTAACCTCATACATGTGAAAACTGACTAGAACAGCACCCTTTAATGCGAGTCAACAGCCTTCTTACCCCAAGAGGTAAAAGTGTCTAATTTTTGATGCTAATTGTAAGGCCTCAATCAGAACTCTGGCAGAGAAGCTTGTTATGCTTATACTTGTTGCTTAAACGCTAACTACTGTTAAATATTTCTGGCAATTTATTTTGAAAAGGAATAGGCTGATAACCGTTGCTGTGGTTTCCGTTTCAGCATTCTTACATATTCCCAACATCATTATCCTCATATAATTACTCTTTAGCCATAATGTCGGACAGTCAGGCCTTCAGGTGGCTCACAGAGTAAAAACACTTTTTCGTGATTTAGCTGTGGGTCGAGCACAAGCCGTGCCATCGCCAACTATGGCTGGTGGTCCACATTGTCAAGGCAGCAACTGCCTAAACCTCACAAAGGATGAAGAAGGCACAAGCCAATTAAAAACCTCTTTTGCGGCCTATCTTGGCAGAACCTAAAAATAATTAGCTTATTAGCTACTAAGGTAGTAAACAAGGTGATTTCTAGAGCTTGGAAACTTCTAGAAATGTTGGATTAAATCACTCATGAGTGGAGGTAGTTTCTCCTTCATTGGAATAGCCTATTGACTTTCATTCATTTAGGTGACTGCTAACCTGGACTTCTGGGGATTTCTCCAGAATGAATTATCATAAATTAAAAAGGAACCAATGTGTTTCCTACTCTTGGTATGGAGAAATATTGGAAAATTCTTTCAGCAAATGTTGCAAATATCAGTTTCATTGTGTGACATTTACTCCTTAGGAAAAGTAACTGTCAGATTTGGAAAAAAAGCCTTTCTTTACCTTGAATGAACCAAGCCCTTCAATGCACTCTCTCTGTAGCATCTGCTTAAGGGTCTGCAATCTTTATCACTGCTGGATTTAGCATGTATAAGACAGTTGAGGAGAGGGGAGTCTAATTAGTGCTGGAATTTTGAGTTTTCTGTAGCTTGAGACATTTTTGTGGTGGTTCCTCATTTATGTGTATTCCACCTTAGCTTTGATATTTAGCTATTTCCTTTTTTTGGAAGTTGGGTAATTTCAGGCACATATAGGCAGGTGGGGCAGAGCCCCACTAAAAATATCATCCGCCCAAAAACATAGTTCCTCCTTGTAAACTATTTTTCCACGTTAATACATCATAATTTACATTGCAATAAATATTACCTACTTTTGTTTAATTTTTCTTGAGGTTTCCTTACTACTTACGCCTGGTTGCTCTGTGTTCATTTGGCATCGTCTTGTTATCTGGCTGTATAAGCATGTCATAGCTGACCTTTTTTATGGGCATCTCTTACAACTAAATAGCGACATAAGGGTGTTAATATTTCAGTGTCTGCAACCACAAAAGTGTCACTATATGGCGAATATTTTTTGCGCTGTGACTATTCCTAGGTAATTTTGGCCCCAAGTATCTCACAAATAAGCATAATGTCTTAACAGTTGTTGAACGTTGAATGATTTTTTAATTCGGAATAGGCTCAAGGCCATTCAGTCTAGCAAACTATATAACAGCTGTGATCGCAACCTTGCAGATGCTGTTAAAAAGTACATAAAGTATACCCATGAAAATGCTTTCCACATAGAAATTAGCCAAACTCCAGATTGTGAGTAGTTTTGTCTTCACTCTGGACAGTTTCCAGCAGCCTTGCCTTGAAGACTTTCCTCAGCTCGTCACTCTTTCACAGCAGAGACGGAATGGTACGAATGGCTGGTCAATCACTCGAAATGCTTCTGCAGAATCAATTTGTACTATCAAGATGTGTCCAGAAATAGACTTCAGTGACTCTCCACCTCCCGTCTTCAGATCAGAGCACATAAACATAGACATCCCTGTTTGTATTACCTCGCCACAGGACCAACGACAGGATCTGCATTTCAAACTGCGTTGAGTCTTTCTTTACCGCCAAGACTTGTGTTTTTTTGGGGGGGTTTAATAATGCTTCATATTTTCCCATTAGGCAAAGCAGCCCACTGCGATTTCTGGTGTACGGAGAGGACAGTTTGGGCGCTGCTAAGAGGGAAGACGAGGATGCTTTATGGTTGACTCAGCTTTGAAAGGGGGATTTTGATGAGCCCCGCACGCTGCATCCTATTAGTTCAAAAATGAAACACGTAAAAAGCTGGATTTTGTGGCCCCTTTAAACTGCCAGATTTTAAATAATAACCCATTTTTCTATTAGTTACCCATAGCTCATACTACCCCATTCTGAATAAAAAACTATGTTTTTTTAGGCAGACCTTCAGCCTCTAAAATGTAGTCATTAATGAGTTGGTCCTGCAGTCTTGCTTGTTTCGCTTGCAGCAGCTGTAGGGGAAGGATCTTAATCCTTTGAATATTTGCAGAGATGCCTGTGAGACCCCAAAGGTGCTTTTATACCTTGTTACCTCTGGCAAAGATGATAGCAGCGTACATTTGCATCAAATGACTTTTTCCTCTTTTCTGAGACAATCTGTAGATGCATGCACCAAACCTGAGAGCAGGATCGGATAGTGACATTTCTCTTCTGTAGTTAGTACGGTTTTCCAAATGGTCTCAGATGTAACCAAGTGAAACAGTGGCAGCATTTTATTGCATACGTGCTCTTGAAGTAACTGAACAGCATGCAAACGATAATGGAATAAAATGCTCACTTCCTGAGTAGTGGCTATGGAGAACGAACTGCAGTTGATGCACAACACTATACAGTCTTCTGTAGACAATAGTCATGTATGAGGTACACACACAACAGCTGTTCACGATGACCATCTCTCTTCCTACACAATCATAACATAATCTTTTTCAGCCTCGTTTCAATGGAGTGAGTGGCGCTCGCACTATTGAAACAGTTGCTTTGGTAACAGAGGTAGCATGGATCCTTACGTTCAGGATCTCTTTTCCTACTCTTGAAAAACATGCTGTATTTACAGCTGTTGAATTAATTCAGTCACATGTTCTTACATTGCATGCAATTTTAACCAGATTTTAAAATCACTTGTTGAATCATTTCTGCTTCAAAGGGGCATTTCTCTTCGGTAAAATCTTCAGCTTTATAGTTTAACTTACCTCTGGTGTCTTCATGAGTGAGGTAGAATCATTTTCTCTCCATGCTGTCTTCTAAACAAATTTTGTGCTGGTTCATTTGGCCTCATCATAACTTACAATTCACTTCCATTCATTCATGACACAATCTGGAAAACCAGCAAAGTCAGATTAGGATATAACTGACCTATATCTGTTTTAAACATGTTTTTCATATACTTCAGAAGAAGCTGAAGATGATTGCAGCATATGCACGTGGTAACATCTATTGGTGGGATATACTTCAAGCAGTCATAAACATGCATAGGATATGTGGCAAAGTAGCAAATGTCAGGAGTTTCTCCAGGCAGGGCTAATTGGCCGTGATGCACTCTCTGAGGGAGAAAGAGGATCTGGGTGTGCAGCAGGGCTAATTGAATTATTGAATGATTGGCTGTTGACTGCTGCAGAGAGCATGGGGTTTTATTGTGGAGATTATTCTCTTGGTTTTCGTAAAATGTGCTGGCATGGCAGGAGCTGAGTTGGTTATTTTGGTTTCTGTTTATTTTGAGTTAAAGCTCTGGGAGTCGTGACTCGGAGCATATTTTGAGTTGTTTGGGTTTTTTTTTTCTTTCCGTTGTTGTGCGATGTGGATGGATAAGTGTTGTCTTATGTGTGTGTGGGACGGCAACCAAGACTGCCTCATAGAGAATACCTGAGGGACGAAGAAGGAGAGCGCCTGCTTGAGGACACAGCCAGGTCTAACCCTGCACTCACACTGGCAGCGACTTTGTCGCTGTATGTCGCCAAGGTGCTGTGTCGCGGTTGCTTGCAGCCAGCTTGTGGGTGCTGCCAATGTAGTTTTGAGGAAGTGGGCTACAAACATATTGACAGGAGATACTTCAATTTAATAAAAAAATGTATAAACTAATAACTATTATAAATATATATGCTGTATTAATTATACGTTATATTTACATCGGATGGAGTTTTATGTTTGTATTTTCCTAAGGGCAGGCCTATTAATATATTGCCCAATATATGTGTGAACCCACAAATCAGGTGCATTCCTGCTGAAAAATATGTTTTGGAGGGAAATTATTTTCCTGTAAATCCTATGATCTTGCTTCAAACACTACCATTTCACCATGCACCGCAAAGAAGCATTCGCAATCGCCGCTATCGATGTGCGGAGACACCACCACCGGATTGTGATTTTCAGTATGACACATATGTCTCAGTTACTTCCAATCAAATAATCCATGACAGATTTTTCTGGCACGAATGGGTAATATCATTTGAGAGTTACAACTATAGTTAGCGTTAGCAAGGTAGCTAAATAGCATCGTTCTAAAACTGGCTAGATGAAGCTAAGGTAGGAGACGCATCCACATTTTTTTTCACAGGAAGCAGTATGGTGATTGGTCAGACTTACACGCTTTAGCTGGAGCTCTGGCATCTCTTGTTTTTAATTGGATGCTCTATGATGGAGTTCACATATGGTGCTTCAGAAGAAAAAAGGCCTCATGTCACAGTATAAACTTAGTGCTATTATTACAATATCGCATGAAGACAGTACGAATTCTAATTTTCATAATAATCTGAGTGAACAAAATTGCATTATCAGTTACTTAGATCTTTGTGTGACCTTGGAACTAATAGCACTCATATGCAGAAAGTAATTGCAAAATTATTCTCTTAGAGTCAAAAACCTTCACACCGTTCAATGTGAACTTCTGAAAAAACTGTCAACAGTGGCAGTAAACAGTGGCAGCTGTATATGCCGAGGCAAATGCTTTCTTTCCTGCAAGAAAGTGTAACCTGGGAAAATGACAACAGCCCACGTCTCAGAGGAGGGAACCGGCTGAGAGCTCCCACCATCGTATCACTCAAAATGTGTCATTCTCAACCGGCTCCTCTCGTTGCACCCCTCGAAAGAGTGCCACAGATGGCTGGAACCCACAATCTGACGCATCAGCTGATTCACCAGGCTCCTTAGCTTTAGTCATACGCACGAATGGATAAATAAAGCACGCTGTAAATGACTGAACCTCCGCGGCTGGGCTGGCTCTCTCAGCCGGCACATTTGAGTTATATCAAGTGAATATCCTTGCAGGTGAATGAGCTCTTAGATTACAGCAGCTATACACTGTAGTAAGGACAGCATTTATTCATATGTGTAAAATAAGATGTAGTATGTAGTCAACCAATAGCTTTAATTGATGTTGCTTGCATCTGCTAAGGTAAGAATGTTTTATGGATTTGTTCTGTCTGAAAAAAATGATACGTGTCTTGGGTAAGAGCAGGCTCCCAGGGTGACGCTCATTAAAATTCTTTGAACTTGATATGCTTCCAAGCTGGACTAGATTGTGGTTGAATCAAATCATTACTACACCGTAATTAACAAAGTATTGGAAGTCCTGAAATATTCATGTCTATGAAGCTCCTCCTGTTCTTTGGTTTTGAATAATTTAGGGCTGGGACAGGGGCCAGCTGGATTTTTGAACTATATTGATTCTAATCTTCAGTGCTCATATATGTAAATCAATCACTTAACAAATCATTGTAAATTGTATGGTTTACAATAATATTTGGACATGTGAAATGTGTTTTCGTCTGTTTTTGGTATAATTACAGAATTGAAATGGAATTCTATAAAAATATGTATTTTTTGGAGGCTTTTATGAAATTATTCATTTTGGTATTTTGCAGTCCAAAGGTAGTACACATACTACTCTTTGCTTTTATGGTCTCAGTAATTATACTTTTATATCAGTTTAGTGGGTAAAAATCATAAAGAAACAAATGACTTTTCTAACCTTGATATAATGTAAATATGAATATGTATAGTATGGATCTATGAGTGTATGAGTAGATGCAGCATTTACCCACGATTTTTATGATTCATTACAGTTCATTATACATGTACAATAATTCAGCTTAACTATAGCACTAGACATAAAATCTATTTTAATATAGATACTGCAGCTGCACTCTCATTATAAACATACAATACTGTTCACTTTGACGGTAAGTATTTTACAGCTATTTGTCAGTATTATCCAGACAAAACACTGCAGACTGGAAAATTAGTCATATCCATAATTACATTTAGAATTTTTATTACACATATAGTTACTGTTAGCCAATGTGTAAGTCGACTGCAAACCACTTGCAAATTAAGACTGTCTTGAAAATTGTGCTCTTTTAAGTTGAAGACAATTAGAAGCTTGCTACATTCAAATGACTGTAATTCGTGAATTTTATTATCATGTTGTCCTTGTACCAAGCTGTACTTATTCAGAGCGGAGCTTACAACAACAATAATGAAAACAACAACAATATTAATACATTATTCATCAAAACAATTGCATATATTTTTTAGGAATTAACATTTCTTGCACCTACGGACCAAAATTTGATGCTGCCTTTGAACTTTGAACTCTCAATTTCGCTGTATCAACCAAATTGGTGACATAGTCCGCTCAACTGCAACATAAAATGTATTCAGATATTTAGATGACTTAAAAAGTTATGCTGCTACAGAATGTGTGATTGAATGAATTATGCTGAGACATGCATCAAAAAACAAATTTTATTTATTTTTCAGTGCTCTGCACATGTGCAAGTTTAATTGTGTGGATCATGTACTATGTGCTCTTACTGTAGCTCATTGACATAAAGAGGTCTTACATTGTTTCATGTACTTGTTGAGCTTTCTGTCAGTAATTAATTTACATATAAATTCATAATGTATTGCCCCACAGAAAATTCTGCAATTTTTCATTGTTTTAAGCAAAAAAGTTAAACCAAATAATGCTGGACATGTACATGTACAGTTAGTACGTATGTACACAATAATGCACACATGACAGCATATGGGAAATAGTTTTGGGAAGCAATGCAATTTAATTTGCTAGCTAAAATATTCATGTTGTCACAGACTAGGGTCATGGTCAAAATAAGTTGTGTGACATTCATAAACATTTCATCTGAACTGAATTTCTGAAGGTTTTGGACTACATTACTTGCGCAATGACACAGTGGTGTGTTGTTTTTTTTTTTTTTTGCTCTGGTGGATTCAACACAGTACAAAATTACATATAATTATTTGTGTTCATTGGATGTAGCTAAAACATCAGACCTGTAACAGATGGTTGCTGTGTTCAAAATAAAAAGAAAAGCTCCTCAGATATGTATTTTAGTAAGTCTCTCTCTCTTTCGCACTGCATATATTTGAACATATATTGACATAAAGCAATTCTTTTTGAATGGAAAGAATGCATATGTTAACTGCTTCAGTCTAAGCGTTGGTAGCTTTGCGCATCTTATGAGGAACAGGGGGAAATTTTCATCCCAGCAGGTCGCCAGCATTTTTTTCCACATTTTTTTGTGTACCTAATAAGCACACATGCACAGTGAAATCTTTCTCAGCTGTGTTATTGTTATGGTTGGCGTTGCCACAGTAACATCATTCTGGGCAGGGCAATGAAGGGCAGGGCCTTTGAATGCAGCACTTGGCACATCTTATAAATATTGATTTGAGAGAAAAGAATAAGGACAACTTTCCATTTCTCAGACACTCTGAAAACCTACAGCATTTAAGATGTACTTAACACCCAACGTTCTCCAGTAAAATATATCGACTTTATTTTGGTTTGGTGGTGCAAGCTCAAAGGGAGGGTTTGCCTGTATTGTGTTTATAACATCGTTGATATGGCTTGCTTGCAGACCAAAGGAAATTCATGACTTATGAGAACCACTCAGGGCCCTCACATGTCATACAGCGAAATGTTTCAGCAAAACAGGCATTTTCTTGTTACTTGTCACGCTGTGTATTTTTGGCACAGGATTTGGGTGTGGCTGCCATGCCAGTTGGCATGTGAATTAAGAGGACACAGAAATAATAACATGGTCAAAAGCCATTTTCAAAGCTATGTAAACTTGATTTTTATGCAATAAATACAGTGAGATACACATTATCTACCTATACTCAAAGGGCCGTTGGTAGATAATGGTATTGAAAGCCTTTACATGTCAAACTCATCGTTGTCCCTGGCAATTTTCCGAACAAACCGACGTCCTTGGTCACAAAGATGCATTCAAGACATAAATGAAACCAGGTCCCCTGTGATTGGTTACCTTGCCTCAACATTAGCACATTTTACATAAAGGCTTTTGAATGTTTTGTGTGCTTGATCCGTTAATGCTTTTCTTTGATCTCACTTTTGTCGACCATTTACATTTTTAATAATCCTGGTGAAACTCAGGACAATTTACAAGTGACCGCACCCAACACTAGTGCTGATCCACACTGAGGATCACATGATCCATCCCCTGCCCCACCCATTCAATGCAAATGCTAAACTGTGCAAGGACAAGAAAAACGCAACTGTCATTCCCATTGCATTATTGCCAGTACAAAATATTACTCCTTCTCTAACTGTCAGTAATGCTGTTTGAGTTTGGCTTTCTTTCGTTCCCCTGTGCATGTGCTTTTGTTTTCCTCGTGTTTGCCCTGCCTTACATGTTACCTGTTCTGTTGATTGCTCACCTGCCCTGTTTCACCTGCCCTGTTGTTCACCTGTGTCTCATTGGCTTGTTAGTCTTGTGCTTTTTTTTTATCCTGTTCGTCCTTCCGTTTAGTGCGAGTTCATCTGTGTTTTGTTACCTGTTACGCTAAAACCTGTTACGCTAAAAACGACTCTGCCAGTTTTCTACCCCATCGCCTGTTTTCTGACCACTCTTCTGGATTGTGCTCTCAACCTTCACTGTGCCTTTTTGGTTTTGACCCCTGCCTGGACTTGGACTCCGATTACGGTTTTTGGCTGCTTAATAAACTACGGTTCATCATCATTCATCTCGTCTGCATTTGGGTCATACTGAGTTCTGACACTAGCCATGTGCTTTTGATCATTACTACATTTATTTGATCTAAAGCTCGGGTTCATAGTCAAAACTATGACACATACAGCTTGATTAAAAATAGTTCTACACTGAATACTTCCAACTGCTTTGTGATTGAATAAAGAACGTGTCAAACAAACCTCAGGGATGTGCCTGATGACTCTGAGGGTGGTGAGGAAGTAATTTTTCATGGATGAAAAAGTCAATTCCCTCTCTGTGTTGGCAAGAGGAACATTGAGTCCAAGCCTACGTCTGGATTGATTCAGATGAAATTATTTGGCTTTGAAAGGTTTGACAGGGACTCACAATACATTACGATGTTAGTAGAACACCCTTGGACATGGCCGTTAGTAGTGGCTTTAATCTACACAACGTTACAGTGTGATAAATGGACAGATCTCTTCCCAGGGAGACTGATTTTAGAGGATACTGATGCGGTTTGCTTGGTGTTCCAGCTGCTGGAAACAGTCTTCTGACTGTTAGCTTTCTTTCACAAGTATAATATTTCATTTCACAAAGCCTGGAAAAAAAGTAACATGATGTAATATATGCCATTATGAAAACATTCTGTTGCAAATGTAACGTTGGTGTTCTTTTAAACTGCCTACCCTCTGACTCACAGAAAACGGCTGTGTATCTACTGCTGCTTATGAGGAGATACAAGGGTACAAGGGTTCAGTTAATATTGCTACAGCAAAGACATTCATGTTTTTTGGTACATGTTATATCATGTGATATTTGGCATAATCTGTCGTAATTGCACACTGTGTCGAGATATTTAGATGAATCACCTTCTAACTATGTCTTGAAATTCCAAATTATAAATAAAGCTGACACATGCTTTTAATTTCAATGTTGTACTTCAATATAACATATTAATAGCTGTGTATGATTAACTTCTTCCTGGTAAATTTTAGACTCACTATTACAGCCTTACATAAACAATATAAGGCTGTACCTTTCAAGTGACTATGGTCTGAATTTATTTGTCCCTAACTTGGATTTATATGCAATATATGATATTTTTGGTCTCGTCAAACTGAGAAGACCAATGTCTATAATATATTTATTTTACAAGGTAAGGACAAATATTCACTGCAGCTGGGCCTTGTTTTTGCATACCTGTGTGCATATGTCATATAACCTCTAAAAACATCAATATGACTTTTATAGAATGTGACATTATTACTTAGCTACACAAAGTTGAAACACTGATACCAGAGTGAATGCATATGTTTTTTATGATCATATGGATGGGCACTGTGATCATTACTTATGACTAGAGATCTACATTGGTGAGATCAGAATTCGCACAGCCTCACCAGGGAAAGACGGGGTTAAGCCGGTTAGAGTCTCAGTGCCCTCAAGTGGCCACACCTTTTAGGCCGGGCACACAATGATGCATAAACTAAGTATATGCTGACTTTGTTAACCTCTAGTGACATATGCAGAATGCAATGGGTGGTGCATTAACATTGTGGAAAGAGGAAAGAGCTTGTTGTGATGTGAATTGGAGTAATCATGCGTTCACAGCAACCTCCTCCAGATTCAATGGGAGAGGGTTGCTGGGAAAGGCTAAACAGTTTTGGTGAGTTCAGGTGGTAAAATGGGGAAAAAAAGAGAAACAAAATACACTTTCTTAAACAGTATTAAAAGACCTTGTGCTATTTTTTTATGTACAAGAGAGGATTTTTTTTCATTTACTCATGGAATGCAGCTCCCTTAAATTGTTCCAAAAACAGTACAGACCAGTTTGTTGTTTACTAGTAAAGTGTAGTAGTGGTTTTTTCCTTCTTTCATGTGACCATACTGATGCAACAACAGAAGCACATGTAGTGGAAATACCAATGCAGAGTCAATTAATAAGGTGTTGAGCTATGTATGGACAAATTATAACACTATGGCATGGGTTTTGCTAGTGCCTGGAATTCCTAAAGGGGAGTATGTCACCACTTACATATGTGAAACATTTAATAATTTCATGTGTAGATGATGGAAATAGAAAATGTGTCAGTCATAATTATGGAACCATCAGGGCCATGCACTGCTGGGAAATAGTTTGTTACCATTTTTTATTCACTTCCTGTATATTAATCTGACAGTTTTGCTTGTGTCCAAATTGTTTTTGATCTTTCGCTTTGTATTTTAATGAATAAAACATAAATAATTTAAAAAATGATCTATTTTGTAAAAAAAAAGAATGTAATTAATGACATTTACTACAAAATAAGGTTATTTGTGAATATGTTTATTCAGAGGAGAACAAATTGGTAGTCTGGATTTATATTAATATAATATTAACATGGTCTTAAGAGCATATGGATGTTATGACTGTTGGTTATTTCCTTCAGCTACCTGATAATCCAACAGAAACAGCATCTTTTCAGAGAAACTAGCTTGTGAAGATTTCTCAATATGTAGCATCTTTAATGTGTCTATCATGAGCTGTATCATTCTCGTAGTCACTGTTGAAACGTGATGAGCATATGTTATTAGTTAATCTATCTTATTATTATCTGATTATCTTCGGTAATCACCTCTACTCAGTGATCATGAGCGATAGGTGCAAGAAAAGAATAAAACATTTCTGGAACATTTCTGAACACCAGCACATTGAAGACAGTTTGGTCACTAGTTGTTGAATAGGCATTCTTTCTCTGTTGATATTGTCAGTTTGTGGTATATACCAAGATATTTATTGTTTCTTTTGGGAGAACTAGGTAGATGTGGTTGGACAACCACAAACCTGGGGGGTATTCCAAGTACATGTTTTAGTGACTAATCCAGATAAGTTAAGACAGAGTAAGTTGTAAACCTCCTAAAAGAAGAGCCCTATAGCTTTGTTTTGCTAGGAGAATGAAGCCATAAGGCTCTTCTTTTAGGAGGTTTACCACTTGCTCTGACATTATACAAATTGAAAATTCAAAAAAATAATTCATTTAATGTTTGACCATGCATTAACATAAACAATCTGATCAAAAACACTTTCCTTCTTATATTATTTACATAAAATGTTTTTATTTTGATGTTCCAGATGTCCCCTTCTTAAAGCATCACTGAAGGAGAGCAGAATTTATAAATTGAAAGCAATTAACTATCCGAAACAAAACCATGTACACATTGATATCTTAATAAGATTATCATAATTGGATTTGTAATTTTACACCAGACATCACACTGAAGATTTGTGGATTAAAATCGGCGCTCACTATTTGAAAACCTTGTAAGCCACATAGCATCGCATTCCTCTCGTTCATTCCTACAAGACAGTTTTGTTTTTTAGCTTTGAAACAATTTTGTCCGCTTGTTTTGATGCAATTTGAATAATCTTCTTTATAGCTGAAGGAGTGAGCAGAGAAAGGAACTTTATCCCTTCTTGCTTCTTTGTGATTTCTCAGGTCCTTTTGTCCACATGCGTGCACACAAACAGCACACATCATGGAGTGATGTCCTGCTTCCAGCCCTGCAGGTAATCACTTTAATCAGCGCTTGGCATTGGGATGTCATGGAAGCCGATCCAGCTAAACCCCAGTGAAGAATCATCATCATCCACGGTTACCCTTTTTTTTGGTTTTGTCTTCTCTCCAGGCTCTATTTTGAATGCACAGTTTGAAATGTGAATAAGCCCCATTTTCCAAATGAGGAGCATAGATTATAGATACATTTTGGATTAAAGGGGGCATTCAGCCATGGCTAATGTGAATAACAGTAGTACCGTCAAATGGAATCTAAAAATGTCTGCCTTATTGACTTGGTGTGTCTGCAAGGCATTAGAAGGCTGTGGCTTTTGGGTATAATTACTTTAAATGTCTACATATGTATGATACCTGTTCTCTAGCCATTACTCCTGTCCTCATTTTTGTATCATTCATTATCTGATATATCTTCAAGGTGTCCTGTTTTTGTGCTACATTGATAAAAAATATCATCTATGACTGGAACGCCAAGAAATGGAAGGTGTCAAGATGTGTACATCGCAACTTTTTTTGGATTCTACAGTAAATTTGATTGCGTAAGAGATCCCAGATATGTGATTTCAGCTTCATACAGTCAGAAACCCAAGCAAATGAGGTACAGCCAAATATGAACAGTATTAACATGAAAATGTGATTGTTTTTTAAACTAGGCTGTTTACTATAGTCTGTAGGGGAGTCCTGATCTATTCGATCACCTTTGGCACTTGGGACTTTACCCCTCTCTGGGGTTATCTTTGCACTTTTTGTACCATTCTTATGCACTTTGCCTTGTAAGTCGCTCTGGATAAGAGCGTCTAACAAATGCCCATAATGTAATGTAATGTAATGTAATGAAAAACACTCATTTATATTTCTCAACATTCTCAACTTTTAGCTACCCTTTCTCCTTAACTTAAAAAAATTAACCCCGTTTCTTTTTTCCTCCCTTCTCAGAATCAGTAACTGTGTCTCTTTTAGTTTTTACTGTCCCACAAGCACTACGTCATGCTGGAGCATGGCAGCAGAGGCTTCAAGGTGTGACTACTCTGATTCACTCGCCAGGAACCGCTACGATTCTCACAGACTCAGTGAGAGCTATTGAAGTGAGTTAGTTGAGGTGAATCTAACTGACTGATGCCATCCTGGCCTTTGTACACCCGTTGGAAGTCATAGTTAGTGAGCTAGAAACTTAGCCCATGCCTGAGACTGTGATTATATAGCCAAGCCTGCGCTCATGCTAGGCCCCACGGGAGTCTTTTTATCTTTCAGAAATGTCTGTTATGGTACATGCACTCTGCATTCGAGAAGCACCAAAGTGAATCATGCGATCCAGAAAACATTAACCAGAGGATGACTTCATCATGGCATCGGGGTAGTATCTTTTTAACATACATTTGAGACCATGCACAATGCACTTTCTTGGCACGTACAGGGAAATAAATGCTGCAGGATAAATTGCTACTCGCATGTATACATCCACCTGAAATGGTTTTGTAACTCTACAGGTGAGGGTGATCTCGCTCCAGGGATCACAAAACTTGTCTAACAATGCCTCCTATATTATTATTTCTCTGTTGGTAGACCTCCGCCTTTATAAAATGGTATTGTGCATTGATAAGTACAGTATGAATATGCAGTATATCAAATGAACACAGTAGTCATACAATCCCTGTTTTACTGAGAACCCTCTAGGCCTTCTCTGGATGTCCCCTGGTCAAGGCAGTCTTTTTGTTTTTTCTTTTTCTCTTTTTTGATTTGTTATTGTAATTACATTTTGGTACTTAGCTGACAAAGAGGAAACGTAAGTCTTTGGTTGAATTTTTCTGTAGCCCAGATGTAATAATTCTACAAAAACGAATAACTCAGAGAGAAATAGAGAAAATAGAGAAATAACTCCACACAGAAAAAAATGGAAGTGGAAATAGGAAAACATTTTCATTATATGATTACCACATTTTTCAAATTATTACAATGGACATATTGAGCCTGTGCACAAGAGCTGCTATACAATTTTCTGTTTAATCACAATTTTGTTGTGACATGTTGTCATGGCAATTCAACAAACAGTGTGACATCTGCTGCCCAGAGAAAATAGACGAATGCAGAATTCACAAAGAATTTTAGGCTGCTCATGCGAAATTCATTTACACATGATAATGACTTTGTTGTCTTTCATTTGGAGTGTGCAATCCCTTAAGAGGTATTCACAACTGTAATGTCAGACTGACTGCAGTTTTAACAGGAAACATGCAGTACAACAAACTGAGGGCTGGAGGTGCCTCACAAAAGATATATCGCAGCAAGGTTAAACAGGTATGGAAATAAAGAGGTAGAACCAGCATGAGAGAAAACAATAGATCTGAATGTACTTTATAATCTGAACAGCGTTTCAAAATCATCTGTCTGGAGAATTGTGCATGGGCAGTATATTGAGATGCGATTTATCAGGACTGATACCGTATGGTGGATTAGCAGAGCGGCATGTATATTTGCAACATATTCAACAGTATTGCTGCTGGCTGAGGAGATTCACCTATAAACAAATAATAAGACGGTGACAATTTCAAGAGCATTATGTAATGATCCTTTTGATAGATTTATTGACATTGTTATTATGCGTGCAGTGTTTCAAATATTTCATTGTCAAACATGTCAACGACAACCTTAAAATCGAGGGCAACCAATTTAAGCACAGGAGTGAGGAGATGACATTTAAAATGAACAGCACCTTCGCCACCATGATTCTGCATGTTTACCTGTTGGTACACCGTTCCCAAGAGCTCCCACTTATTTCAAAAACTGTCAGAATATGTGGGGGCTTCCAGATGGCTGATGGCGCACAAGCACATGTTTAGGGTATGGCTATCTGTCAAAGGGCTGAGACTTCAAATCGCAGCCACATCATTGCTGGCTATGGTTAGAAGCCGTCATTGGTGACACAGCAACTTTCCTCGCCTCACCAGGGAAACAGAGGAGTAAAGCTGTTTGGGATCCTTCTCATCACCCTCTAGCAGCCTCCCCTGATCAGCCACGCCCCCATAGGCACATAAGCCAATCCTGTGTTAGCATTGTGTTTATCTGAATATATTATTTGATTGCTTTTGGGTCTGGTGTGGCAATAAGTGAAGGCAGCCTATAGTCCTAGTGACTAAGGAACATTATTTGAGAGTGGAAATGATATTTAACTGAGAGGTGCTGTTGTTTGGTATAGTACGTACATTAAATATTACATAACACATTTTTTAAATAACGCCATGTGTATGGGGGAGCTGAAGGGGATTATGCTTTTGAGTTTAACTAAAGGAAATATGGGCTTGTTCAAAAATTAAGACATGGTCGCGTTTAAGGCAACGTCAGGTCAAAGTGCGAGGCAGGGAACTAAGCCTAGCTTCAGGACAGCTAGGTAGTGGAATAGCACAGGAAAGAATATCTGACCTTTTTAGTGCACAAACTACAGAAGTGACTAAAAGTGCTTCCACAAGTGAAACAGCAGCAGCTGGGTTTTAGGAGAATGTGTGTCTTGCTCGTGAATCATCCACGATGTTGGCGGAACCATCCACATCGACAGCGCCCTTTGTGAGAGCGATTGGGGTGACTACATAGGACGAGCTTCTATTTTTTCCTCTGTTGTGTGATTTTTTTTCTGTGCCCGTGCACAATACTGTCTTTCTAGTCAGCAGCACCCCATGCCAAAAATTCATTCCCGTGCCCCTGGCCCTTTTTTTTTCTTTTTGAAGATCTTTAATACCTTTCTTACAGTGCTGTGCCCAGAACTGCACACCATATTCCAAGATAGGTCTGACTACAGAATTGTTACATATTAATATAACCTGCTTAGATTTATTATCAATACTTTTAGCTATATGTCCAAGTATTAAATGCATGCTGTACATTGCTTTCTACAATGTAACAGACACATGATGGGCCAATTTTAAGTCTCATTAATTCATTATGTCTAAGCAAATATAGAGACCAAACAGTTTCTTTTTAGTACTGTATATAGTACTGAAGTTATGCCCCTCTGAGAGGTATCAGTCTGGCTGTTTGAGGGAAGTTTTGAATTTTCTTCAATGTGGGATAAGCACATTTTGTGTCGTTGCCCATCATATAGCTAATCCATCGTAATCATTGATGCAGTTTACCAAAAAGGTCAATGAAAAGCTGACTCAATCTCATAAATATCCAGTCTTCTGAAGCTTTTGCCAGCTTTTAACATCAATTTAAGTACAGTTTCTGCATAGGTTATTTGCAATATGATCACGTGATTTAAATGGGACGTGCCATACTGAAAGTAATTAGGATTTCAGATAACACAGTTTTATCATAATCCTTTCTTTTTTTTTAAGACCCAAAGACCCAATCTTCAGTCATCTTCCTAATTAGGCTAATGAAGGAAAGTAGTGTCTTGATCATCAACAAACACTGTAAATCAACAGTCTATGGCCAGATTAGCCATTTGGGTGGCAAAAAGAAACACTGCATTCCACAGTAAGAGACTCATACCAAAGGATCACATGATCAAGCCTCGTACCACAAGAATGATGATGATGATGATGATGATGATGATGATGATGATGATGATGATGATGGTGTTGTCATGATTAGTGATGCTCTGCAGCATCAGATCTGAGATAACTTACCATCAACTCATTATTAGAGAGATCTGCAGGTGAATGTCAGGACCTCCATCCACAAGCTGAAGCTGAAGTGCTGCTGGGTCATGCAGAAAGTCAATGATAATGAGTAAGTCAAAAGTAGACGGTTGGAGAAACAGTTATTTAAGGTTTTTGGAAAATCTAGACTATTGACATGTTGTGGCAGGACCTGAAATGAGATATCCATGCTTGGGAAGTAATTTCCCTGCTTTTAGCATGGGACGCTGGGAAATAACTGAGCACTGTGATCCATAACACCTAGACATATTATGTAGTAGTTAACTAAAAGGGGTAACTACCCTTTTCACACAAGACCATTGGGTGTTTCCTAACTTTCTTTAATAAATAAATGAAATAAGAATCAAAATTCTATACTTGTTCATTCCATTCACCTTTTATCTGACATTAGGTTTCAGCTAATGGCCTGAAAATGTTCAAAGTAAAAATTATTTTAAAAAATTATCTTTTGCAGTGCTCTGAATATTTTTTTGCAGTAATCTAAATTGCCCTTCATGCACAACTACATCATTTTATCCAAACACATCAAGCCACTTTTGTTATTTGGATCATGGAATAAGTATGAGCTGAAAAGAGGGCAGGTTAAATTATTATCTTTTCACTGTTCTCACACTACAACCACCACTGTTCCCTGACCAGAGATTTCTGCCATACCAAGCTGAGGTGTGAGAGATATGTAGATTTTTTTGCCACACAATGGCAAACATGATTAGGTGGCTCAGATGTGATCATGGCCAGCATTGTAAACTCTGTCATTCAGTGTCAAGTGTGTTGTAGAAACCACACTGCAAGGTGAAAGTTGATTGGTGTGGAGGTCTAGCCTGGCTGAAGGCCTTGCTCAGGGACGATGCACTTGTCTGCTTCTGTTCTTGTGCGCTACAGAGGAGCGTAATGGACGCTTTGACCCTTAACTGTTTCGCAGCGTGAATTAAAGCAGTGCTGAAGCCCTCGCAAAAATATATCGAGTGAAGATGGGTTTAGATTGTTAAATTTTCCCAAAAATATTTTTACAGAAGTACTGTATTTTGCTGTGAGTTCTGTTTTTTTTTTTTTTTGATTAATCGCTAGCATTGAATACTTTAATATTGTATGTCCACGAACAATCTGGTCATGGTTTTTGCACATATTCCACACTGATATTATGGACATGCATGAGGTGAATTTTATTATATTACAATTCCTTAAAGGATAACTCAATTTAAATATCAGATTTCAGACTGGACTGTTAAGTGTGTACTTCAAAATGGAAAACATACAATTCAACTGAACTTTATTTAGAGCCATAAATTGTTTGAATATACCTGTTCCAGCAAACATGGATGCAACAACTTCTGCAAGTAGGTGTATCATGCTGAAAGAGTGAGCCATTCTTAAAATGTAACACATTTTATATTGTGTAAGCCTCTGTATTCCACTGTCAAATATGTGATACAGTGATACAGAATGTGATGTGACACAGACTGCATACCTACCACAATTATTTAAACACATAACACATAATAACATACAGTATGTATGATATGCTATTTAAATGCGTGTTATTTCACCACAGGTCATAACGCAGTGAAATGTACAGCAGGAAGAAAGTATTGTTGCTGGACAAGTTTTACTATTACAACTCTGCATAGTAGGATACCAGAAAACACTTGAAACACCATGTTTCAATACGTAAATGTCACCACCTGCATATAATGCTATGAAATAGAATCCATTTGAACGTCCAGTAAGGAAAACTAATTTGTAGCATGCATCAGAACCTTCTGATGGACTGTTCTTCTAAAACGAAAGACTTTACGCATAGCTTTGTCTCCTTGGATTATGGCTAGGTTAATGTCATTCCAATAGCTCTTATTCACTACATTTCATTAGTTCACATTCATTCATTTATGTATAAGGCATATTTAGTCATGTTTAGCCAGCTTGCTTGCACCTCGGTTTTCTCCTGTGTATTTGTAATTGTGGCCACTGCTGTGCTTCCAGTGGCTTCTGGAATTTTCTGAACTGCCAGATCTCGGTGTGTCAAATGTTGAATGTTCATTTCTTGCAGGCAAGTGCCGAGTTAATCCATCCCCATCTTTTTCTAGGTGGGAGGATATTTTTGAAGAATTGTCTGAGATAGCAATTTTCTTTCGTTTTTTTTTCCCGTTTCAGTGGGCCCGTTTTTTCAAGGTACCACGGATGCCTTTGAGGCTTCAGTTTCTGTTTGAAATTTGGGGAATATTTTACTCCGTACTCGAGCTGCCTCTTTTGTTCACTGTACTATGAATTTCGCTCCTCCCCCACATCAGATAAGCCGAGCAGCGAACATGTCAGTATCGACGGCACCTTAGGGTAGATGTTACGGATTAAAGTGGCGGTTTTGTGATTTCCTCTTTTCATGTGAGCATATTCTTATTTCCTTCAATTCACGGTGCGTTATTGTTTAGTTTTTGTACAGGGAGTGGGTAAATGGAGACACTTTTGGCTCATTGTCAATCTATTTGGATTCATGGTCTTTTTAAGGGACTGGGCCGTAATAATAGTTCCTTATTACCTTCCCCATACTTTATGTTCAATTATGGGATATGAGTATTTGCGCGGCCTCATTGATCTTTCCTATTGCCCTGTTACTTTATTTAGTTATATGCATAGAATGCCACTGTCATTGTCCATGTCCTGTGTCTCTTTCAGAAGTATATTGATTTTCCCAATAATAACCTCTCTAATAGATAGGGAATATATTTAAACATGCCGAAGCTATTGTTGAGTTAACAAACCAACCCAGATTGGATAACTATAGTTATGTGAGTTATCTGATCTGGCAATTTAATGAGATCGCTATTGCTAACAGCTAGTATAGCTAAGACATGTTCAATTTAGATAAACAAAGGACTGCAATTAGCATTATGAAAATGTGTAGGTACAATAACAACCCAGTAAATGATTAATTATACTAGCCTACAGCCAAGTCATTGCCATTTTGTAGCTAAGTACAGTCACTGCTAAGTGTTATATCGCCACTTCTCTGTCTGTTAATGCTTTTGTATGGTGGTCCACATGGACAATTCCACATCAAAGTTACAAAGAGCAACAAGGATACTGTGAACTTTTATTGCAGTAAATTTCCTTTTTACATTATCGTAGGTATTTTGCAAGTATAAGGTATTTTATCTTTTGATAACATAGGTAACATTTTAAGTCCCACAGATTAATAAAAATACTATTTGTTTTCTATATTTTATGTATGGACTGTATGCCTTTCATAGATATCTGAAATGTATCAGAAACAATATTTGAGAATAACAGTTGGACCCAAGAGTGTTACTAGAGAAATGGAAATTATAATGGGTTGTCATATAATAGTTAGGGAGCCGGGCTTCAGCAAAAATTCAGCTGTATAAATGCATGACGTGCCAAAATTAAGTAAAATTTAGATTTTTTGCCTAGACTACAGCATTCATGTGTGTGAGTGTGTATATGGGGATGGTAAAATATCCCTGCTTTTAACAATTTAATATATAAAGTATCTAACATGACATATAGCATTTAGCTATTTTTAGCATGAAAATGAAGTGAATTAGACCAATGGAAATTTTGGTGGCATATCAAGATAAAGAAGTTTTTCTTAGGCCAGTGATTTGCCGTTGACCACACAATGAGACCGACTTCAGCCACTGTCACCGAATGGAAATGGTTAATTCACCTCAGCATCTTTCAATAAGTAAACATCCCATTCGGAGGGGGCACGAAAAGACAGTTCACAACAGACATTGTGGAGGAAAGTACTAGTCTTCTCCCTTAGACAGGTAGAAGACATTGCATTGATGAGATATTTCAAGAGATTTTCCACAGTTGTTGAAAAACATAAAACAGAGGACTACAAATTTTTAAAAAATTCTCTGTCTACAATCCAAAAATTGAAAAAGGGTTATTTTTCCAGTAATTTTGTTTTTCAAAGTCAGCCTGTCTAGCTCAATTTGAGTGCACCATCCTGAAGCTTTAATGCTTCTAGAATAATCCATCACCCTCCCCTTCCCAGCTGGTAGGCATTCTCCTCTCCAGTGCCGGGCTTTTTGTCCTTTTTACACTCCAAAGGTTATATAATGTCTTTGCAGTCATTTGGAATTACACTTCAATGTATATCGGTAAAATTCTGCATCAGAGCTATGACAGGTGCAGGCAGAAAATGTCAGGCTCCATCTAGTGCTGCATTTTGACTTGTCTGTGAAAGGAATCCGTGAACCTAGATCTACGGATCTCTGTTGTATTATTTCTCCTATTTAGAGGACCCATAAGCCGGAACAGATCAGACTTGTTTCCTGTAGTATTTTGAGACTTGAGGTCAATGACCCATTTGCAATCTTTGCTTTCTTATATGGCTCTTTTGGTATTATTTCATCATTTGTTTGTGGTCTTACATGTTGAGCTTTCTGAGAGCCCCTGGCCCTGTAGTATTTTGGCCGGTGGGTTGTGGAGAGGGAATAAAATCGGACATGAGGACACATAGAGGAAAGGTGAGGGCAGTCACTAGTTCGCATTTCACTCCTGTTGAGGCAAGCCAATGGCTTACAGTGGTACTGAGGTACTGGGTGTAATTATTACGATTATAATCATGAAGATGATTTTGTTGATAAATACACATGTAAATGCATAAATATTGTGTTGCTAAATGTTTTTTGCACATACACCTTTAAAGGAAACCCAGAATATACCCTTGCTAAAATAATAATGTATTAAAGCGTCAAAGCTGTTTTACAATTTTTAAATTTGATGCGGTTCTGTATACCTCTGTCTATGACAGAAAAATAAAACTTGCTTGATGTACAATCATAAGTCAGTAAACATGTTGGGGATGATTAGCTTGAGACTGAATCAGATTTGGAAGTGAGGCCCATCTTTGGCAGAGAAGTAAACTGTGTATTTTTGGCTCACTTGAATGTATCATTCAGAAACTGTCTCAAAGCATCTTTCCTGTGTGAATTGTTCTGTTGTGTTCCCTTCCTCGTGTGGGACAATTATCCTGCAGGCTTTCGTATACAGACTCCCTTCCTGCTGCTTGGAGAGGCTGACAGGAAATTCACTTTTCATGGAGTCGTACGATCCATAGAAAACCGCTCTGAGGAACAGTTTATAAGAGTCGCTTTTTCGCACAAAACAAAAGAAACCTCAGAATTCTGAAATGCTCCCACTCCACCCTCCCTTAGGAATTGAATCATATCAAAGCTCTTTAATAGGTTATCGGTTTCTGAGTACAGCAAAATATACCATGCCTTTTACAGCCACTAGCACACAGCAGAGTAGGAAAACACTTTTTGGAAGTCTACTACGCCACTTCCAATGGTAAAGGATGGGAGAGCCCTTGTGATGTAGTCCTAGGCTATGGTTTCCCTTTGCAAGAAGTCTACCTCTATAAATGTAAGAAGAGACGCTAAAGCTGAGGTATACGATGTCAATTTATCGTACACAATTCAATTAAACAATAAAAAGGTTTCTCTTACTCCAGTGCGATGGTCCCCTTCCAAACCAGAATATGATACACTTAATAATATAATGTTGTTTTCAGTTTACTCAAAAAAGAGAAGAACGTCGCACATCCAATTAAAGAAAAAAATCAGGAGGATCTCTGTTCACCATTTATTGTAGGCCAACACCTATCAACACGCTAATGCGTTTCAGCTGAAACAAGCCTTCGTCAGAGTGTATTAGCTCTGCAACACATTGTGCACAACTGCAACAAATTACTACAGGCCCACTTGGTCAATTACTAGTACTAATAAATTAATACTATAATATTGTCAGGAGAGTAACATGCATTTTATGGTTATTTATCCTGCTCCCTTCTTTTATGGTCCCTTGCCATGCACCCAGGCAGCCAGAGAGACAAATGGTCCCTCTCCCTCATCAACACCTCCGACCCAGTGATCAAACGGGCAACAGGCTTTTCACGCGTGGCAGACATTCATTTAGAAATTAATACAAAATTTGGTGTTACCAGTTAAAAAGGGAGTTGGCCGTGGTACGACCCTCTTTGTTCTTGGTAAGCCCTAAGGTGCCCCCCCAAACGTAAAATCCTTTGACAAACATTTCCAACCACAGGAGACCATTAAAAAAAAAAGCCAGTCATCTGCAGAATAGGTCTGTTCCTCTCTGAGAACTCGCCTCCCTAAAAACTCATATAAACTAATGTTTGGTGTTTGTTTGTGACGCTCATAAAGAGCTGATCACAGAAAAGGGATGTACTGTGTTTCCCAGTTAATAAAGCTTAAATATATAATTAAGCCCTGGGTGAAACTTAAAGCATTCCCCACCATAAAATGAAGCATGCGAGGACCAGGGAGGAGGGGGAGAGGCCCTTTTTAAGCTGGGCCCAGAACAGGACTCATTATCTCAACGCTCAGTTTTTCTGCTGGCAAGGTGAGGAGTTTTCGTAGTTAGTGTCACGGTGTTTGGTATTCAAAGTGCCGGATTTATGTATATGTAATGAACTGCAATATAAGAATGCACTGCACAACACAGCAGCTATATTGCCAATTACAATAACTACAGCATGGACATAATTTGAGTGAAAAAATAATATTCCTCTTTTATTATAGCAATCCCAGCAAAACTCTTGTAATAGTTACTGGCTATGCGCCGCAGTTCTCCCCAAAGCACACGCGTTGAGCCAGCCACGTCAGTGTTCTTGTTCAACTTTATGATGCGCGGCAGCTCTCGGACCTGCTCGGACAGAATCACCAGATAGAATCTTTGGATGATATGCCTCAACTACGCGATGTCTTGCTCCGTGGCCAAACGATAGTCTGTACGATCTCGCGAGGATCACCTGTATTCCATAGCACAGGAGTGGGTCCACATAGAGAGGCGCTATGGTTACATAAGAAAATATTGGTTTTCCAGATTTAAAATCAATCTGTCTAACGTCACTTCCTCCATTTGGTGTGCAAACATAGTAGTAGCATCTTAGACATCAAAAGGTGACATTTGAAATTAAAACATTGGATATTATTTCGCAATCAACCACTCCTTGCCTCGCTTCATTGGCTACCTGTACGGTTCACACTAATTCTGAAAGTGTGTTGCTCACCTTGGCTAGAAAACTTCATTACTCTTTCTGCAACCTTGGGGAGACTTTCTGTCCTTCCCCTGAGTGGTCACACATGCCAGCCACCATGTCAGTCTTTTCTGCTCCCATTTCCAGTAAAATGAACACTGGTCTGAACAGCAGAATCACTGGCTATCTTCTAGCACAGACTGAAAACCTATGTGTGGTTCAGACTTCATCTTAGCTCACTTTCTGTACCCATCCCCGTCCGTTGTGTAACTAAATTGGTGATAGACACGGAATTGGCAGCATCTTTAATGTTATCGTTGGCAGTTCTGATGATGTGCCAATGTTTTGTGGGTTTGCACACTGGAGGGCCCATAGAGAAGTTCTATTCGATATTACAGGTTGCATTATCTATTTTTAATTTTGTTTTAAAATATGAGAAGGAGAGGAGGAAACATTATCACATTACTCTGTTGAAGAGTTACTAAAGCTTATTGGATTGTTTGTTTTTTTTTTACCTGTTAGTAAAATTGTTGTGTATAACATCAGTATTTTCCCAGATGCATACAACTGACTTTGAATTTATTTGTCTATTGTCATGAATAATATACTAAATTTTGTGTTATGACAATAGAAATTCATTTTAATTATTGTAAGACGCATCTCTGAGGTACTGTGTGACACATTTTCCAGCTGGTTTCAGATTGGATAATGGATACATTTTCCATGACCTTATATAAATCTGATATGACTTGTGCTTATCCTTCCTCAGCTCTTCTGTTATTTTGGCCCTTTTATGCTTTGGGCTATGCATGACCTTCACATCCATGACTTTGGCTGCAGTGCATTTTGGATGCATGTACGCCATTCTTTATAATTCAGAGCAAACCTCCAAATCTGCTTTATTTCAGATATGAATATCTGTTAGACAAACATGTCTGTGTTTCAGCGTGTGAAAAAAAAAAAAATCTCTTTAGATTAAAATACATAGTGGATTTTTGAAGGCTTTTGGGAACATGTTACAGGGAAGGATGAATTGAATGGTTTAAAGTTGAGCAAAAGTAGACCGCAGAATGTGGATGTAATTCCTTATCTTTATCTGTCACATTGGTAAGTAAAATGAGTGTGTGAATGTGTACTTATATACGACCAAGGAGAGGGAATAAATCATTTTTATTTTTGCACCATTTGTTTGTTACTTGCTGAATTATGGATTTATGGATTTGCTTAATTATTTCAAGATGGGTATTTATTGAACCAGTAACTACAATAAAAAGAAAGTCAAGGAAACAGTCCTTTAGCCCCAGATGATAATCATATTTACTTCATGTGAAATTACACAATTTTCAAATTGTCCAAAAATCCAGTGTTCAGAAATTCTACTGATTGACAGATTGCTTTGGTTTGCTCTACTGACACTAACTGATAGCAATAATACAACACAAAATGACAATAAAACAGACTTGTTACAGTTTAATGCCATAGGGCATTGAGCCAAAACTTGACCGTGTTTTAGGAGGATGCTTCTGGAAATATTTAAAAAATGTATTGGATTGGAGATTTTTTACCTGTTTACCTGTAAAGAGAAACCAGCATTTCCTCCTCTAAACTTTATACAGTTCACAAATTCAAGAAACATATGCCATAATGCAGTTCAGACCAAAACCATACTGACAGCACTATACTGTCACCACCAACCCAATGTACTGTTCATACAGATTGGATTTTAAATGCATACATATGCTTTCTGCCAAAGCAGGTTGATCGCTGGAGAACTATCTAAAATTAGGTAAATATTGTGCCCAATGTGGTAATTATCTCATGCTTGTTGGCACTGGGCGACCACAGGATCTATGGCAGAAATTGAATTGATATGTTGTTTGTGTTGGTGTGAAGCACCAGAGGAACAGTTAAATTAATTGTATTACCAAACTGTTCACTTGGTGCCTAACCAGAGAACCAAAAATATGGTGGGGTTTGCTTCAACTTCAGGTAAGGAATGTTTTTATTGCTTACCTGTGTGTGTGTGTGTGTGTGTGTGTGTGTGTGTGTGTGTGATCTGTGGTGGTCATTGGCCATTGATCAATAGAGTGCATAAGTTATTATTTTGAGGGAAGAGCCTAGTTCTCTCCCACTACTATAGCACGTCCCTTATATCGATAGCTAAAAATACTTAGCTAATATGTAAATGTGTGATAAGAATAACTTAAGTATACTGCTTTGATTCTGCGTTCATTGTTACCACATTCAACCACAAAAATCCTCATTAAGGAAAAGTGTAATTCAATAAAATAAAAATAAGAGGTGAGATTTTCCACACAGTTGTAAACATGCCTATCTGTTGAAAAAGGTATTCTTTATTGAGCCTAAGAACTACACAAAAAGGTATGCTTTATTGAACCACACAAGCTGCAGAATCTATAGGAGCATTTCAATATAACAGGGAAGCTCTTTCATTGTTATATTGAAAGGTTATATTGGGGCAGCCTATAGCCTAGTGGCTAAGGCCCATGACCGGGACCCCAGAGGTTGGCGGTTCAAGTCCCAGTCCAGCCACAGCAAGAACACCACTGCTGTTGGGCCCTTGAGCAAGGCCCTTAACCCCATATTGCTCCCAGGGGGGACTGGCCCTTGGTTAGTCTAATCAACTGTAAGTCGCTTTGGATAAAAGCGTCAGCTAAATGACTGTAATGTAATGTAATTGTAAACCATACAAAACATGAACTTGCAGTAGATTTCAATCATACAGGTGTCCTGTGATAGTAAACTGTGTAGGCTAGAACAACTTGCAGAAGATTCCAATAAAACAGAGGCATTCCATGAGATCAAACCACACAAACCTGCAAATCTTGAAGGAAATGTCAATAAAACAGGTGTTCTATGAAACTCAACCATTTCTAAGTGATTGTATGCGATTTACAGGAATGAAAGAAGGACCTTAAGCAAGACTAAACCGAAATTTGGGACAGCTCCAGAACATTTGGGAGCCTGTGTAGTATTAGGCATCCTAAAATCTTTTAATAGGTGGGCAGCGGTGCTTTTGCCACAATGGCAGGTTGAATGTTGCCTGGTGAATTTTAAATGGCACTTAGAAATAGCATTTCCTCTCTGCAACACTTTAAAGTCACTTTGTTCTTCTTTTCATTTTTGGTCCATGAAAAAGTCTGTTTGCATACACTTTCTTAACCATTCATAACACTTTTTTCTGTTTTATCTGTAAATTTACTACATTAATTGATGCAGCCTGTTCCAGACCTTTCTACTAAATGCTGTAGTTACATATATTTCAGCTTTTGCATTTATATTTGTGTATGTATGTACATACACATAGATATGTATGTGTGTCTGTAATACTACAGTATGTTCTATTTGCATTACATGGGATATGAAGAACCTTTTCAAGGATATATAGAGGAACTTCCCTTCAAAGAACTAGCATGACACCTAGGCGTAATGGTATTAAGTACCTCTGAAACGTTTTATGCGGCTAGTGAACTACTCTGAGGACAAGGTCACCTCAATAGGCATCCAGGTGTGAGTGTTGATTCTGCAGCTACCATATGGGCCCATGCAGGCTTCTCTCAGAGTCCCTGGCCCCCAGCTATGCTGGGTTTGAAATGCTGGTAATGTCAGCAGTAAAATTAATTACCTGGCACAATCAATGTGTTCTGACACATCCAGTGGAAATGTTACCTACTTGCAAATGTCTTATGATGTTGCTTAACAAAAAAGGCATCCAAGATCGTTCAATAGGGAAATAAAATGGAAATTTTTGACTGATTGTGCCCTGGATAAATTGGTATTCTGGGGCTGTAGGTTGGCTCATCTTATGAACAAATGGTTCCAGTATTGATGTGCCCCATGGATTGGAATCAAGTATTTACCAAGAAAGTTTTGATTTGTCATGAGGTGAGCCTGAAAATCAAAGGAGTTAGTTAATAGAAAGGTTCGGGAGAAGTATTTTCAGACAACCCCTCATTCAAATACCTCTATCCATCCAATCGGGTTTTCTCCGCAGGTATTAAATTGCCACGTACCTGATCTCCCATCACGCACACTGCTTCCAGCATCCCTCCCCCTCCTCATCTCCACCTTCATGTCTACCTCCTTTCCTCTGTATTTCTCTTTCTCATCTAGTGGTCTGGTGGGGGGTTCACCTCACCCAAAATTGTGAGGTATGACACTGCCCCCTTGGATTCCAAGTCCAGATTAAATGTGTGTACTGTTATACAACTTTCCACATCACAATAAACTCCTTATAAGCACGTTCAGTGTTTGAGAATCCATTCTACTGAACCGTCCTCGGGTGATATCTGTGCGTTGTGTACCCACTCATGTAGCCGCACATCACTTTCCATAAAATGTTGCATCCTGAAAATTACAATTACAACTGTGATGAGATGCATAACATGATGTTTGTTGCTCGTGAACGCAATTGCTATGACACCTGCAGACCGATGCAACGCCCACATGCAACATCTTAAGCTATTTAGAAGGCGAAGGTGAAAATATTAAACTATTGCATTATCACAACCTTTTATTGTTTTAAACCTTAATAAGTATACAAGTTTACTGTGAGAGCAGAAAATTTCAGATGCAAATCACCAAAGGAAGATGTCATAAAATAAAGTCGTAAATGAAAATGACATTCCATTCTCCTCCCAGGAAATGCTAAAGGACAACTAATCAGGATAAGTTTGTATAACAGTGCAAATAAAACTTTATTTAAATTGAATTATAAACCACACATTATTTCCACAATAAAATGAATGCACAAGACCCTCTTAAATGATCTAGTTAGTCTTTCAGTGGCCTGCAGAGATGCAAATCATGCTTGTCTAATGCCTATTATCATCATCAAGAGATGATGGCTTCAAAAATACTGATGACATCTACATTTTAATGTCCGCCCCTCTGAGGGGTATCATCACAACTGTCCAATGCCTTGACGTATCTGTCTGACTGAAGAAACAAGCCATGTCTACATCAGTAAGACGGCAATACCAGAAGACAAGGGCATAGAACAACTTTGGGAAGGCATTCAGTTCGAGTGAAGAAAGCATGCAGGACAACCAGGGTTGAGAGATTCATAGCTCTCCTTTATTTTATAAGTGAATGTGTTGAAAGTGAATAGAGAATTATGGAAGAAAAAAAACTGGAAAAACCTGTGAAGTCTTACAGTTTTCCTTGTCATCTAGAAATGCCTTAAAACTGAAAATTTGAGAAACACAAAAATAAAATGTCAATTGATCATGATAAAGTCTTAATTCATGTCTGCAATTTATCAGAGCATTGTGGAAAAGGCAGGCAGATAAGGCAAGGCTAGGCAGAGTTTCACACACACTGTTTGAACCACTTGGCAGGAGATCTATTGAGCTTCTCAGGGATAACGAATATGTTAACCACGAAATAAGTTTTGCTGTTTCCACATTTTGTTTCCACTTTTTCAATCTGGTAACCAACATATAAAATTAATTTGATGTTAATAGATATTTAACACAGAAAGGAACTGTTCCATTATAAGCTAAGCCTTGTTGAAAATGGTAGCGTTTTGTTGAACTTTGTGATAGTCTAAAAAGAAGAGAAAAGCCAGATCTTCTTCCCAGGTTTGACATGAGGAACCCCAGATAACAGAGAAAGCCATTGCGGTCCATAAAAACACTGACTGGGTCAGTCATCAAACTTTGAACATATGCATAATGGAACAGTTTTAAAAATGAGCAAGAGGCAGCTACGCCACAGACCAAAGACTGCTCAGATACTCATCCTGATGAAATTACTAGTTCGACCATACTTTATGCTTTATCGGTCTGTCAATGGCTGTCAATGTATAATTTGCATACCAAAAAAAGGGAAAAGAGGGTATAGTTCTGGAGTATTTGGACACACACCTAATCTTCTGTGACGTATTTCATCATTAACCTGAGTAGGTTTATGGGTGTAAAAAGGCTTAAAACCAACTAAGTAAAATAGACTTGGCAAAACCAGTAATTTAGTTTAAAAGTGCCACAAATAGACATTTGTGGATCACCTTTCCCCTCCTCTTGCTAAAGAGGAATGGCCACTTTTATAGGCAGAGCCACAAACACCAGCTGTCAATTAACAATCACTGCCATTGGCCCAGGTTAATTGATGCTAATTATCACAACCTAAGCAATTAACAATGCTTCCAGTTTGGGAAAGGCCACTCCTTCACAGTGGATGAGTATAATTTATTTTGGCTCTGGAGATCCTGCCTTTGCACTTGGATTTTTGAAAATGCGGCTGGCTGAAACAGCAGTGTGGCCTACTGCACATCAAATACAGAAAGGCCTATCTCTGCATGAACCCGTGTATTAAATTTCCACATTCTCTTGCAAGTTGCTGCTTGGGAAATGGTCAGCACAGATGGCTGTTTCTCAGTGTTACATTTTAATAATAGTTGACTGATTTAAACAAAATATTTATTCTTTAAATATTTAGTGTTTTGGTATGGAAACCAAAGTATCTTATCGATGATTCAAAGTGATTCATAAAAATCACACTCATCACTAGCCAAAACCACAATTATATTCAGCAGTATGTCTAGATAAACATAACATTGTGTAAGGCAGTAATGCAGGATACAGAGAAAAAAAACTTGAAGTATGTTCTACTGCCAAACAAGCCAGAGGGGGTAGATAACCTTTTAGGTAGAGACATCGCTTCCAGATGCCTATCTAGAGCTGTGTCCTAAATGGAAAACTAAGTCCTCGACACTTCATGAAATGAGTACTTTGATTGCATTCCCATTGCTTCTCTCAGAAGATCCACTGCTGATTTATCTTCATACATATATTCCTGATAGGTCTTTGACGAGCGAAAACACAAAGGTTTCATGGGATTTCCATTTGGAACTTGTGAGAAGCACACAGAAAGAAAGGGCACGGTCAAGTACCTACACTTACTCTCAGACTTGCATATGTTTGCAGGAATTGAACTGCAATTTAAAAGTCCAAATGTCTGGAGTGGTCTGCATATTCACAAATAGTGTTCATGAGCTGAACAGCGCAGCTGAGAGACAGCCTAGAGAGATCACAAGGACTCTGTAAGGTTCAGGTTTCAGAGGGAACCGTCTGAGTTTGTTTTCCTGCCCTTTATTCGGCTCTTGGCTTGCCGCACCTTTATCCTCTAACACCTGATATCAGTCTTCTCTCGCCATTTTACCATTGGCACGAGTCCACGGTAACAAAGCACCTCTTGTTTGATTTTATCCTGTATGTCTACGTGGCAAGGTAACTAAGAACTGGGTGTGCATGTGCTAGTCAGCCTGTGAAATGAGGGGTGAAAAAACCTGAGATTCCCAGTTCTGTTCAAGTATGTGCTTCTTGTAGATATATGAATTCATAGCAATTGCACAGTTTTGTCTCTTCACTTGAATTTTGTAAAAAGAGTATTATAATACTATAGGCCACACTGTTGCATTCAGACTAAATTATTTGACTTCTTTTGAGTGTTTCCTATAGAGTGTTGCACATTGGGTGTTACTTATTGAGTTTTGTCTATTTCTGTTGCACTGCAGTCTGGTTTTTAATTAAAGGAAGTACGATTACTCTGTGTTTCACAGTGATCTTAAGAAGTTTTATGATATGCATGTGCAAATTACTTTTTGAAGTGGTTAAAATAATTCAAATAACTGATTAAAATAATATTTTAAAGAAAGAAATGCAAAAAAAGGGAGACCAGGGGCTGGTTTCTGGGTGCAAGGATTGGGCAGCTGACGGCAGGGCTGTCAAAAGTAGTATGTGCATGTTATGTAAGTGTCCTGTTGTAGAAAAATGGTGAAAAGGAACAGAATCTGTACAATGGTTGACAATAAAATTACTGCTTGCAAAGACGAAGCTGGGCAAAATGAGAGAAAAACTTCAAACTCTGAATAGGAAAATGGAGACGAAGATCATTAGCAGGCATGTGGAATAGACAGACAGACAAATGATAAAACTTGTGACGGACATAAATAGTGATTAATCTGTAGAAGAGTGCCATATAATTGTTTAATGAAAATGGACAAAAATGAGTAAAAAACAGAGAGTAATGTCAGTCCTACCCATGATTGCAGCAGTAGCAATCTGGCTACAGATTGCATAATTAGTACCAGAAAAATAATTAATAATACTGAGCACTAACGCAAGGAAGATGAGCCACTCAAATGTATAATATTTTCTTATATTTTACATATCTTGTACATCGGGACAGAACTTTATATTTCAATGCATGACAGAAAATGTAACAAACAGGTTAAAACCCAGACAACAATTACAGCTAACAGTAGTTCAACAAGTAACATGGCAGGGCAGCTAAGTTAGACTGACGACAAAGACCAAAACCACCTCCAACGTGTAAGATTCTGTTAACTCACCCAGCTCCAACCTTTTTCAGGTTGTAAGGGAAGGAGAGCAAACCTGGTAAACAAAGTGTGGATTGGTAGGTGGGATGTATTCGGGACAGCATGGATGTGTGCGACAAAAAAAAAGGGGGCAGAAGAGATTCAGTAGAGAGCTCGCTGACTCCGGTGCGTCTGCGGTGGAGAGGGAAGGAGAGGGAAAGAGAGGGTAGAATTGGGAACTGGCGGAGCCAGGCGATGCAGATGTCAGGTTAATACGGCCGGCTCTCAGGGTCCGCTTGGCATTGCTGTTTTCAGAGTGGTGAGGTCAGTTGAGGCGCAGGGAGAAACATGCACAGCAGAGGGCAACTCCAAGAACCAGCGCAGGTCAGTTGAGGGCAGTGCAGTCGCAGCAGTGATGTCATCAGAAGGCACAAAATGTAATCTGAGAATGATCGGAAGAACACACTCATGACTTATGGTAATAGAATCATGATTCATTACAATACGCAAGGGAGAGACATCTTCAGAACATTCAGGCTGCCTGTTCCAAGAACATCTCTAAAGAATCAAGTTGTGTGGTGTGTTGATATACAGCACATGGTCATACATATCAAAGCATTGAGTTAAGTGGTGGGCCGCAGACAAATGGTCTTGTCCCTATATGGGAACCCTGCCAATGCCATTTAGCAAGGGGGTGTGACATCCTCACTGCAGATATTACAGAGGTGTTTTCCATACAAATTACAGACATAGTAATGGTAGAAAAGAAGACATAATACACTACATATAACATATATGCATGGCACTGAACAAAATTGGGAACCTATCATCCTGAAGTTTTGTTTTAACAAACTCCAATAAATCTAAAAACTAAATTCAATATTGTTATGCTCTATACCTGTGCCTGCTTCCACTTATGCTGCTTCTGGAGTTTAGTGTGTGATCACCATGAATGAGATGTGTTGCCACTAAAATAACCTGCCTGGTTTATGTGCGGTATTTTCAGGATGCTGCTGGCTGAGAATGGTTATTCCTTCAGCACAGCTCTTACACATCTCACCCAACCTCTGATCACATGATTTCAGGTAACTCTGGAATTTTAGTAAGTGCACTAAACATCATTGCTTTCAGTGGGTTGAACTTAAATTACTTGCATAGTCACAACTCAAGTTGTTTCTGTTGTTCTAAAAGATCTTGTATGGTCAGACATCTCAGTTGTGTCGAACCACTGTCCACAATCCGGTTGCATTCATTGAATGAGGTATTTTTCTGTGCAAAGAAGTTGGGTCTCTGGTGACTCCAGAGATGGTATTTGTTTAAAAATTGGATCTTTTTTGGACTTCAAGCCCTAACAGCTTTTATGTGTGCTTTCATTACAATTATATTTTTATTTAAATCTACTGAGAGAATTTGCAGTAAACTCATCAAATCAAATGACAAATATTTTAGGAATCTTGTATGAAATTTCACTTTGAAAGGAATCAAATGATCTGAAACACATTATTTTGAAATGAAATAAACAAAATACTTTTATTTGCAAACAATTAAATAAATGTAGTTGAATGGCCATGAAATATTTGAAATACCTATTTAACCCAGGTCTGATGCCAACATAGTGGCGGTCTCATGAGTGTTTTATTTTATTACTTGTGAACACAATTTATTGTAAGCACATGATTTTGCAAATGTTTAGTTTATATGATGCCTGAAGTAAAATAGTAACATTTTTTCCTTATATTATTGGCAGCTGGGCCTTTTAAGTTTTGTGTGTGTGTGTGTGTGTGTGTGTGTGTGTGTGCATGCGTGTGTGTGTGTGTGTGTGTGTGTGTGTGCATGCATGCGTGCGTGTGTTTTATGACTACTTTCTATTTGGGTTGATCTGCTGCAATGAACTATTAAGGTCCAATATTGTGTACAGTGCTTTGTTTTCTTGAATCACTCTTCTGTTGGAATTTTGCATGCTAAATATTAATCTGAGGCAAGATCCAACTTCTACCTTGTATATTTGTCCTTATATATTTGTAATAAAGAATCTTGACAATTTTGGTAATACTGGACATTTTTGACTGTGCTTTATTGCTTCACATTGGTAAGGTGACTCATACTACAGCAAGACAAAGCCCAGTCCCGCTGGAAATAGGTCAATTTGTTCCTGACCTTAGATAATGTTGAGAGTATGTATCTTGATGCACTGATTCTTATTTCATTTTTTTAATATGAAAATTGGGTCCTTCTTTAAAAAAAAAAAAAACATTTACAATTTTCCACAGACCTAACTTAGAACCTCACTCTTTTTTTTATAAAACAAGATAACTTGTTTACTTGACTTTTTTAAATGTCAGTAATTCAAAATGTGTAGCCACCCCAAAAGTACTCAATTTGCCTTGTATTTGCAATTATTATTATTCTGCTGTGTTTCTCAGTAAACAAACAAACAAAAAAAACCTACCAGTACTGTTTTAATTCTAATTTGTTCCTCAGAGATCTCTGAACTTGTGCATAAGTCAGCATTTCCCCGAATCTTCCCAGGAGACATTAGATGTGTGGTTTTGCCTACAAATCTCCAACATTTGTTCTTGTGGGAAGATTTCCTCACTCTTACATTACCGGAACTTTCCAAAGAATTTGATTCATTGTGCCAATTATAATCTGGTATTCTTATTGAGGACATTTCTGGACAGTGCAGGAACATGTAAGTAGATAAAAGGGTGTAATTTCCAAAATGATGCAGTATAATTTTACTACATTCATAGTATATAATTTACTTTTTAAGTAAGGGATTACACAAATACATGATGCAGATACTTGGGAAAAAGTGGAAATGGGAGAAAGCATAGATTTCACATGGTAATCTCTGCAGGTTGGCATTTTTTAAAAAATTAAATGAAGTTTCCTTCAAAAAAATACATTTAATTGATTTAAGACACATTTAAAAGTAACATTTAATTCTAGTAAATGCCCCAGTGCTGAATATGCAGGATTAGAGGCAATGTTGATTTCCTGTCTGTGGTTTTACATCCTCTGGGCAAAGCTCTTTTTCTCTTGTGTCAGTTTCTGCCTCTGAGCTCAGGCAGGCTTGCTGCTGGCTGGCTGAGGTCCTGGGTGCAGAGCAGAGAGGCACTTTTTTGGAACGATGAGAAATGCCTCAGGACATGCCCGAGATTATATTAAGTTCACAGAGGAAAGCCTCTGGCTGTCTTCTCTGGGCCCATTAAAACAATGAAGACACACCATGAGAGTGAACTGTTGGCCTTGACAATGGAGCTCAAGTTCAACTTCAAAATAAAAGTTCTGCATCTGACTTTGTTCAGAAGCCTGAGTCTGACTTTACTCAGCCTGGCGTCATGGAGATATACCTTCCTTTACAAGCTCATGGCTCATCAGCGGAGATCTGAAGGATGTAAATTACAATAGCAAGTTTTAATATCTCATTCTTATTCTATAAATTACATGGGGCGGCAGATGTTATGAGGATAATGCGCCGAATTCTAACATGGCAACACCAAATAATATTAATGTTCCAAATAAACACAAATGTACTGAGGTTTTACTAAACCTGTTTTATTTAAAGCTGTTTTATTAAACAGCAAAGAAATTCGTAACTAGACAGTTTCTACCACTGCAAAGGAAAAGTGTGTGTGCACAGTTGGTATCTCGCACAGCTCCTGCAAATGGAAGATTTGGAGGAAAATTGTACGTTAGTCGTTCTGGAGATCGCATGCACAGATATTGATTAAAAAAAGTTGACTAGAAATTCCTGTTAGTGGAAGATATAATAAGTGGGAACTGGTATAAAATGAATTGGCCATAGCTAGCTAGCCAATACTGTTCTTAAAGCAGACTATACATGGTTACACTCAATTACACAGATCTTGACATTGCGTTACATTGACATTAAACTGAATTTGAATTTGCAATGCGAGTGCCTGGTGTGTCCGTCTTATGTGTAGTTGCTATCTGGGGATACCAAATACCACAATTGAGCAAGGGGTTTGTCCTTTCATCTGTCCCTCGTTGGAAAAGGAAGGAATTCCACTGCTGAACTTTCCGATATGGCACGTCGACTGAGTTTGCACGTCTGATTTGGATGATTCGGTTCACTGTTGTTTGGAAGTTTCAAATGCTGCAAGGCAAGCCTCGCCCCATTGAACTGACGGCTGAGTAGTGGTGGGTTAGTTAGAGAAATGATGTTGACATTTTGCTTCTCAGACTTCTCTGCCATCTTGGTAATCTGCAGGGTGGAAGGTGTCTTCCTCTGGGCCATTTATTTGTATGGCAGGGTGTTGCTCTCCTCTAATTATAGCAATATTATGGAGCACAACACATGCCAGAATAATATCACTGGCCCTATCTAGGATGACCCAGAGCCTGCGCAGGCACTGGAGATCTGGCCTTTGAAAATTCAAATGGTCATCTCAACCCTACTAAATTAGCTAAATCATAATAGCATAAATCATGCTAATTCTACATAATAAATAAAAGCCACCTGCAAGTGACCCAGCACTCCAATTCACAACAATATTCATGTATTCCATAGAACAATCAAGTCTGACATTACAAGAATGTTCCTATTACAAGGAGAATAAAACTAAAAATAGATGTAGCAGATATCACAGGACATCACATTCTATGTATAGGGGTTTGTTATAGATGTCGTACATTTCAATGTGTTGCATGTGTCACCCTTGGCGATCACTGCTGTGGATTATTCAATTGCACATCTAAAGATTCGCTTGTGATTATGCATGATATGTGATAGCAATGATCAAGTTCAAAGGTGTAGCACCATAATTGAGCCAATCAAGACCTCAGGTGATCCCTTGTCACAATGCAAATACATATTCTTAAGAAAAAAGCCTATATTGTTCCTTAGCATCCTTTGAATCATCATAATTTTTTTCTATTGTGTTAAAAAATGTCTTTAAAGAATGTTGTATGCAGGAGGTAGTTTTTATAGTGCTATATGTTTTTTATAATGCCTGTTCAGTCGCTGGTAGCTTTCGCACTGCTGTTGCAGTGCAAACCTCCGAGCTAGCTTGATTGCCTGAGACAGTCATGATTAGGCTGCACGTCGCTGGCAGCTCAGCTAGTGAGCATGTGGTCAGCAGGGCACGAACAGAGAGAGAGAGAGAGTATGCCAAGTTGTAAACGGTAATAGAGAAGCAGCACTATTGTTATTATTATTAGCAAACGAAAGATTCCAATCTAGCTTCCTTAAATGAACGTGAAATGCAGTTTCCTTAAACGTATGTAAAACATATGATGTTATACATGTAGGATTTAGTGTCTTGTAATTAATACATGTTAAAAATACCATGACTATATGCTTCTGAAAGATGTATGATATGTAAGTATAAATATGTATTTTTTGTTCCATTTACACTCATGGAAAATGTAATGTAACGTATACAATATGAATCATTACATCTCAACTGGCCACAAACCGATATCTCCAGTGTTGTCTTCGTAATATTTTTCTTCCCCCCTTCAGAGGTGTAACAAAGACATGCTTCTTTTTGCTACCTTTTTTTTTTTTTTTGAAAAGTTGAAGCGGTTGGGAGTTTAAACAATTCATAATTGTGTTGCAGCTGAGTGCTTGGGCATGAACGGCAGTGACTATGTTGCAGTTCTTAAACTTGATTAATCTCTCCAGATCCATTCTGATAGCCCTTTGCCTGAGGCAGTGAGCTGCTTTTTTGAAGACTTGTGTTCTCCAACACAATGCGAAGCTCCTCATTAAAGGTAGAGGGCTTTATTGTCTGCATTTTTATATCCTGAAGGCAATTTAAGCGGTCCCGAGTTCATGAGTTTCGGGTTTCATCAAAGCCCCTTATATCACCAATAAAGTTGATATTCTTAGGTTCAACTTCAAGTTTTTTTTTCCATATGTGATCTCTATGTGTTGTAAAGCCTATTATGACATAATCTTTAAAATAAATATATGCAGTATATGCATGACATTAATACTCTCATTAATACTCTTCTGTCATACAGCAAAGGATATTTTCTCTGTAAAATACTCACTTTCTAAGGTGCTGATTTCAGCTTTGGTAATGGGCCACATTGTATTGTGCTACTTGCATCACTTTCAATCACAGCTAATCACTGCACCCCAGGACCTACCTACTTAAAGGGCTGCTCTAAATTGACGTTGAGCCGTTGGTCTGCTCCATATAAATTTGATGTGATCGTTTAATACACTGATTCAGAAGAGGAAGCAGTATGAATTCTTTCAACTGTATTCTGACTTCATTGTCAAGGTAACAAACCACCCCAGTCCTTGCTAATTCCTAACAGTCGGAGACTCTGAAGCTCTTATGATATTGCTGATGTGGTGTATTTGTGCTGGGTTCAAGGGACTGTGAGTGTAGCAAGGTTTTTTTTTTCAGATTACAAACTGAGGAGATGCTATAGAGGCCACCTGAACTCGCCTTTTCTCTGCAGCTTAGTCTTTTGTGTCACATTACCACGGACAAGGGAGAGAGAAGAAAAGGAGGGGATGAAAAGCAACATCCTTTCATTTCATCCATCCCAGAGGTTCTATAGCTTCGGCGTCTCATATGGGGGTTGCCTGGGTGGCGTTGATCCCACTAATGACTCAGCATCCCTGCTTCCCACCTGAGCTGAGTCAGTCTCCCACATAGAGGAAGTGCTCCTCTGTTGGCGCGGTGGACCCTGCGTCAGAGAGGCCGTTTTTCGAGAGGGAATGACGAAGGCACCGAGCTGACACACTTCCTGCAGGGAGGGGAGGTGAGGTGAGGGGCGGCTGAGAGAGTGTGGGAGCGTGCGAGAGAGCTCTCAGCGTGACGTCACGCCATATGAGAGAGCAGCCTGTACAGCTTGCTGCAGAGAGTGGTAGGAAGGCAGGGAGAAATTGCCAGCTGAAACCTTGCTGAATTTAAATGTGCTTGCAGTTTTACACATCCGTGGTAAATGTATGTGTCTTTTGCAGTATCTCTTTGTGGTGTTTCATTACCCCTGGAACAGTTCAGTATTTTACAATTAAAATATTTGAAACTATTTCATTGCAGTGCAGTCTACCCCCTGTTAGTCCTTGATCTTTTTTATTTGTTAATAATCAGTAGTTGAATTTCTTATTTATGGTGATGTGACACAGAAACACTGTTGCCAGAATGGTTTATTAAACACTTGGTTGAATTGAATCCTATCAGAATAAGGCAGATATCAACCCCGTACTCATTAAATTTATTTACCACTTTACAGCTAGAATACTACTGGTTAGCAAGTGAAATTCCACTCTGAGATTTGAAGAAGGTTTATTGTGAATGCTTCCCAATACAAAATAGAATTCAATCATATCTTGCCTAACTCTTACATTCATTAGGGTGCATGTTACATGCAACGACTTCATGTCGCAGAAGACTCATTTCAGATTTTTCAGATTCTTGAATGTGCTATCAAAGCCCCTCACCTATTAAGGGTAGTAGGAAACTGTTCTCCTTTCTCAATTTTTCCTTTTTTTAAAATAATCTCAACCATGGTTTAGTATCTGTGTGTTTTAAATGTGTACATTTGTGTTCCAGTAACATTGGTTTAAAATACTTGCTGGATTTGTTAACAGGTGAAGTGTTCTGCTGAGCAGCACATGGCTAAATATTTGGTTGATTAACTTAAAACTAAAGAAATAGTTATTGCACACATGTGGAGGCATTTATGTGAGTTTTGTTACGCATTATTGATAATAAACATGGGTATAGATGGGTTAACATACGTTGGGTGTTTCCCTCCATAACATTAGTCGTTGGCAGTTGCAGCTGCTCGCTAGTGTTCAGTGTCCATGTGGGATGGACTTTCTGTTCAATCTGAACCAAATAACACTGACTACGTAGATGGGATATAGGGTCGAACACATAAAGAAAGGAAGGAAAAAGGAAAAAGAAAGAGGGAGCAGCTCTTTCTTTTGTCTTCATCGTCTTGCGTTGTGTTGTGCCCCAGGTTTCTTTGGAAACTCATGTATTGCGGCATTTAACTTAATGACTCACGTGTGTAGGTGATGTATTGTCATCCCCACCCCTGCTTGAATGATTTTAATCCAATGTATGATTTATCCCCCCTCTGTCGTGCATCTCTTCCCTTCAATTTTTGCGTAATCTACAAAGTGAATATTTGAGTTACTTGAAATGCATAGAGATGTGTGCGTGCAAAGTTGAACAATAGTTATCAAAAAATGAGTGAAAATAAAGAGCTTTAATGAAGCTCAGAAGTATTCCAACTGGATATACAGTGACTTCAAAATGTAAAAATATGGAGAGCATAATGTTCTTTAACTGGAATTCTGCAATCTCTATCCTGTTGGAATACATTGATTATTGGAAAAGTACCTTACTGCTGTCAGCAAGGTATGCTCTCCTTTCAGAATAGATTTGGAATGAATAAAAATTTACAACACAGTAGCCGCTATGTCTCAGCACTCATTCACAACACAATGATACATTTATGACAATGTGTCAAACTTGTCATGTTTTCAGCCAAGGACAACCTACATGCCTCGCATTCCTTTACTCAGTCTGAGTAAAAATTCTTTGCTTTCTGTTGTCCTTTTCATTATTACACATATTACTACAACCTATGTGCAATTTAATTTGTCCAAAATGTGGTATACACCTGAATGAAACTGCAGGAAGAAATTAATACCATTTAAAATGTAATCCTGTGGCACTGAGTAAAAATATTTCAGTTGAAAATTTTCAGTTTTTTTCTTATGTCTTAAATGTAGATGTTGCTCTTAACAAGAACAACCTGTAATAATCGGATTTTCATGTATGATTTGGACTTAATTTTTGTTTTCTAGGGACATTTCTCTCCACAGCAAGGAAACCAGCCTAAATCCATCCAATCACAGCCCACAGCCTAAATCCATCCAATCACAGCCCACAGCCTAAATCCATCCAATCACAGCTCACAGCCTAAATCCATCCAATCACAGCCTAAATCCCCCAGCAAATAAATCTGCCACCACTCCCCAAGCCTCCCCCATATTGTGAAGAGGGAAGCAAATTAAAAAAAGTGTGAAATTTTACGGTAAATAAATAAATAAATAGTAAGAGGGAAATAGTCCACCATAATAAATTGTCTGCTATATGCAGTGGTGGCACTGTAAAAGAGTTGCTCCCAATGAAAAATGGAAAGTTTTTTTTTTTCTCTTTTGAGTAAGAGAAATGCAGATGACTTGGCCAACAGATCTGCTTACAGGAGGTCGTCTTTCACACCTTGGAGATACATAGTATTCGATTTATCAATTCAATTCAGCTTTCTTTATGAAAAAATTTCAGAACACCATTCCCACACAAATGTTGTCGTTTAATGTAGGTAAACTGACTATCCTGCTATTTTTATTTGTACTATGTTTGGAGACCAAACATGTATTTTACTCATAATTACATCTGTACTCAATGAGTGTTGATGTGTATAATTGTACTCTGCTTATAACATTTCAACAGATGCTGGTGGTGAGATCAGCAATACAAATAAAAGAATTATAGCTTTTAAGATGGGAAGAGATAGGGAAATGACTCCTTCAATACACATACAGACTTACAACTTACAGATAAGCTAGATGAAAACAACTGGTGTTTAAATCATGAATATTATATCTATGAAAAATACAGCAGGATCAGTGTGTCAAAGGAGCTCTGTAAAATGTGCTTTTTTTGATGGGAACAGAGTGTAAGTTATCAAAAGAACAAAGACATAACATGATCTGATTTCATTTTCGAATGGGAAAGTTACTGCAGTAAAATGAAAGCTTAGATCTACAGCTGGAAAGAAAGTAAATATGGCATTAAACCTACATTTAAAGCAAGCAAAATATGTCTATCACTGATTCAAATATTCTTACTAACACAGGCTAAATTACATCTATACCTCAGTTGCTTGTAATCTTTACTCATATGGGTGAAGGGTTGGAAGAAGATTAAGAGGGTAGATAAAATATTGTTATGAATGCAATCGTGAACCAGATGGGCTGATTCATCACTATGCTCCAGGGAATACAGTGCAGATCGTCTGTTAATTATTCAGACAGCAATTTCTAAATATTTATTTTATATTCATTTGACCACCACATACAACACAATTTCCTTAGCATTCATTCTGAAGTGTTGTTAACTTCAGTCGTTTATGCTTTCAAAGCTCCACTTAGACATTTTGCATTAACTGCAAGTTTAATCTACTACAATTGTTTAAGAGAACAGCTGTACGTGCCCTTTTCAGAAGCACAATCGCAATCGGTGTCAAAAGAATGCCGTTTACACAACACTTCAAAGTGCTGATGTATTTATGTAGCATGTAGGAGAAAGAGAGGCATGAAGCTGATCCCATAACACAAAGTGTAGCGCATTTAATGTCACTGCATGAATCATAAATATATGTGGGCAGCACAAGCTGCATGTTAAATAACTCTAGTGTTTGGGGCCCAGAAGGAAGTGCACAGAAAATCTGTAGTTGGTGTGACTGGTGCGAGAGGGAGGTGAAGGGAAAAAGCTAGGTAACCCCTTGAGGTTCTCATAAGAGGCACCGCTTTGGTCGAGTGGGCCTCTGTTGACTAAGTCAGGGACACAGAGAAGTGAGGGGGGTAACTCAACTGCCTCACTCACTTTCATGAGTGCATGAGATGAGAAACGAGGCCCACTGCTCCTCTTCTACTAGCTTAGGGACCCCCACCCACAGAAACCATACCGGACCATACCAGTGCCAATAGAACTGCCCATACGTGACCGCTACTAAAGAATGACAAGACTGACTTTCTCCTGAAACTGAAAAAAACATTGACAAAATCAAAAGGTTTCTTAGGCTAAAAATAAACACCTTCTCTGCCTTGTGGTCAGAGAGGGAAAAATATAAAAGTCCAAGTTAAATAAGCCTCATAAATGGCTCATTAAAAGAGCTCCTGACAAGCACTTGGAAGGGACTTTGCATTGTAGAAGGAATCGTATTTTAGGTACGATTTTAATGTAATTTCTCAAAAGGTAATTAAAGTACCAATGTTTTCCAAGACAGTACTGGTGTTTACCCTGGGGTTCTGGTTAAAGTCCCTGGCACCTGACACCTGGCCACCTATTGTCCCCCCTTGTCTATGAACATTGATGCCCTAGTAAAAACCGCAGTGGCTGGGCTTACATTAGCGAGGGTATTTTGGTTTTAGCAGAAGAGCTGTGTTAGTTCTTGACCCATAAACCCCCATAAGGCACAAAGGATCCCCCATAAGAAAGAACGATGTTAGTTTGTGTCTGTGTGTGTGCGTACATGTATATTTGTGTGTGCGTGTGCACGGGGGTCTCCCATTTTATTGCTGTTTTATTGTGTTTGTCACACTGCTAATGTCAGTGGTCATTTCGACCCCTGTTCCTGATATAGCATCAAATGGCCACAGGCTACTGTCCGTTATAAATGACCAATGCCGCACTTCATCTCTTGTAGCGTTGACCCTGTAGCAGAGAAATTGGTCACAGGTTCATAGTGTGTTTTGATGAGTATTTTATATCATAGCACTTACAATTGAACATGTGTAATATCGGAGAGGTGCCAATGTATCCCCTTTAAGTTTGCTCCAGTGATTTTAGGGAACTGATTTCCTTGAACCGTTTGAGTAAGGATAAGATATTCGGTTGCTGATAACATTCATTAATTTAGCATACCGTATTACATTTATCAGCAGTCTTTAACATGCCTAGCCCTAAACAGATGGTTCAAGGAAATCATTTTCCCAAAAATTTCACTGAAAGTAACTTTTGAGTTACATAGTGTAGCAGTACATGATGAAGATTTAAGGTACTGTTCAACATGGATGTCAGCTAAATTTGACAAACAAATGCCCTCTTATCACCGTCCTATCACTGGTTCTAACTGTGGATTAGCACAGAGCCTTTGGGCTGATCAGGTCTTGAGACGGCTCACGGAAGGGAAGTAAAGTGGGTGTTGAAGTGTATGAGGGGGCAATGGCGTTCAGTAACGTGGTCACGAGTGGAGGAAGAACAAAAAAGAAATGAAGCCTCAGTGCCCTTGTGTGAAACTGCTGATTATGGGGGGTGTGATTGCTTTACAACATAATTGAGCCCCACACCACGGTGACGTGTGTGATGTCAAACTGAGCCACTATACTATCTCTGAATAATGCTGTGCACACTATGAACTGAAGGGCTGTTGATACTTAATCAATGAACTGCTAATTTTTCAAGGACTTGCAATAATGAACTAATTGTATCGCACACGTCATTAGCACTCGGCCATTCATAGTAGAGGGACTAATACAACTGGATCTACATCTCAGGGATCTTAGTGCAGTATACAGGAAAGGGAACTGGTATGTTCTTCCAGGAATGGCACCTGTTGTGGGCGCTGTGCATTGCAATTTATCTGGATCGCTAGTATAGTGCATTTCCAAACACATACCTTAATGTTTAAATGAGGTTTGCAGATAATGTTGTGATGTGTCATGAAATGAGCTACAATGGGTGACTGGGATCTCTTCATGGTCTGAATGCTGCATTTGTGCGCAGTGTCATAATTCCTGTGGGTCTATGCACTGTGAAGATCCAATGGTCCAAAACCCTTGGTTCTGACTGTGCTTCAATGTGTTGAACAGAGACGGTGAGATAAGCGAGAGTCATGCTGAGAAACAGATCTCAGCAGAAAGAATGCCAGCTCGTCCTCAGCAGAAAGACCTTGGAGTGCGGAGCGTGGCCTCAAATGAGCTGTGCGTGCGGCTTGAGGTAATCTTCAGCCGACTACCTTTATATCCAAGCATTTCCTTTGGCTGATTAAACTTCAGCGGCAACTTGAAAGATTTCATGTGTTGCGTGAAGCGTAGCTAAAAACTGGAAATACCATTCACAAGCTCTTGGGTTAAATTCTAAAATGCCTGTAATGAGTTAACATTTGTGAAGAAAAAACTATGAAAAAAATTATAAACTCAGGTACCATACCCCGCTGAGTGTAACTGGAATTACAAAACCATTGTCCCAGTCATCTTTTTTCTTGTATCATTATCTGTTCAGCAGATGCCAAAATTAGCAAAAGGTTATGAAGAAAATGCATCACTCAAGTTAAGGACATTGCAGTTAGACCCTCATACAACACTGCACCAGCACTCCAGAAAGTTTTAAAAGCATTCAACTACAGGCAATTTATTTTGTATAGGCCAGATTTTTGGCTGCTAAAACTGGCAGTGAAGGTTAGGTCATGCTCAGTAACTGTTCCGAATTAAGCCATGAATAACAGACAAAATGCTGACATTTTATCTGGTGAGATAAACACTGACCATCTGATTTAAACTGAAACAATAAGTTGAACCAGACTTAAATAAAACTGTTCAAAACATAAAAACATGGGTGCCACGAAGGATGAAAGCTTTGAATGACTCAGGTGGTGGAAGGCTGGACATGGGACCCACAAATATTCACCAGTGTAATCAATTGGCTAGGGTAGCCCAATGTTACATCTTTCCATGTTGCTCAGGTTTCCTTGTAGCACCCCAGCAAAATAAAATAAAAAAAAATTACATTTAGATATGTCTTTAAGATGATGTATGTCGTAATGTATTAAATGTACAATATACATTCCTGAACATTCTCTCTTCAAGTCCCGTTTCTTGGCAAGTGGTTAGACAGTACCTGCTTACAATGCAATCAAAGCTCTTTCGCGTGGAAAGTCGCTGACCTTGAGCTAGGCGTTTTCCACAGCAAAACAGAGAAACATCTGGAGCAAGAATAATAAAGTTTGTGAACTTCCCTCAGAAAAGGACAGTGCACAATTAAGGAAGGATATAAGAGTTCTCTGGAATGAAACATTCATTTCCTCTGAAGGAAAATGACCTCATATCATTTTAATTTAATTTACAAATCCTTAAATTTAGAACACTTGCTGTACAGAAGAAACTTTGGAATTTATCTGTTAGAGTAAAGTCACACATTGCAACACCAAGACTTCTCTCACACATCTCTTTGACCACAAATATAAACCGCAATTGTGTGTGTGTGTGTGTGTGTGTGTGTGTGTGTGTGTGTGTGTGTGTGTGCAGGTTCTCACACGTACACATACTTCTTCCTAAATTTGTACTTAATGAGGAATACCAGGAGTTATTTGAAGTTTAACAGCAGGTCAGTAATGGTAATATTGAAATAAACAGCCTGACATGCTGCTGTGTACTGTGCTTTCTCCACAGGGCTGGTTTTGTTTGACCAGGCTTGTATTACCACTTAAAGTATGTTTGGTTACCACTTAAATGGTTGTTTGCTTAACAACAAACTAGTTTTTTTTTTGTCTTGTTCAGATTTATGCTGTAAATCTTATATCTCAATATGTAACAATATTTAAAAGACAAAATATTGTCATTTTCAGAAGTATTGTAATACATAAACCAGTTCCAAGTGAATTCCAGACAGAAAACTCTTTTTTGCAAAAGCATATGTTCTTAAGAATTTTTAGGATTGACAACTTTCTTTTTTTTTACTTTACAGTGATGATTGACTGCTAGCAGTGATAGCGATAGGACAATAATTATGATAACAAGAGTGTGGCCTATGTTTTGTTTAAAAGTTTTTTTTCATTCTATAGTTCTTGAACATTTGCATAGTAAATAATGGAGGATTTTCTTCAGATAAGCTTTAGCACTGGGGTGGTTTTGGTGTTTAAACTTTTATTAGCTATTGTATTTAAATTCCTGATTATTATGAACAAATTTCACAAAGAACACATAATGGCCATAATTTCATTGGATTAACAAACTGAAGTCATTCAAAAATAATTCCCTCTACATTAAATAGTAGAAGAAGCCCCATATTGTTGTATGGGATCAATCAAAATAATGTTACATATATTCAATTGCATTTTAATGAAGGTTTCAAATAGTGCAGCAACCTCAAACAAAAAACAAGGTCATACCCCAACACAGCCCAAATCTGAAATTAATTTAGAATTTATAGTTCAGATTACAGGCTAAGCATTTACAATGGCATATGTTGTTTAATTGATCTGGGGCATTTAGGCTGTTTTTATGTTAAAATATTTTTATGTTTATGTCCGTCTAATGCCTTCTTAATTTCTGGGTGTTCCTATTTTTGCAGTCAAAGTAAACACTTGTGATTTACATTTTATTTATCATGCCATATTAGCTGCTCTGAATAGAAATGGCTGTTTTATTATTGTTATTTTCTGGTTTAGTGAAGTAAGCACATCATCGCAGAACCTACTCAGAATCTGTAACTCATGCTTCAATTATGATATTAAATACTGGAAAAAAATGAAAAATATCCATTCCTCAGTTGATTAATGTGGTACGGGTCCATTGCAGAGCTGCGGAGTGGAACAGCAGGTCGCTCATTTCTGAATCAGCTCATCAAGATGACAGAGGATGCAACGAGAAGCCAACTGAGCGAGATTCGAGCAGGCACCCCTCGCCATGTGGCTCATATCTTCCCGCGATGACAACCGAGACAGTCTTTGCAAATTATAAACCGAGGCTTCTGGATCTGGCTGGAGCCCTGCGCTGCTCGAAAGTCACTTTTATTTCCCTGCCATATTTCAGCATATTCATTTTTGCAAAACGGTTGTCGCACGTTCTGTTGGAAGTTGGAGGCCTGTCACGTAAGCCATGAGCATACCGACACTCATCCATTTGCACTCAGAATGTGAACGCTGGTGCAAACGTATTGATAACAATAAGAAAACATGCAGGGTTTAAACCAATACAGCTACCCCAAGGTGGTGGGTTTGTTAGCAGTTAGCAAACATAATTTTGGAACTGTTATTTAGGCCACACAGACCAGAGACCAGTTTTAGTTAAAATGTAAGCACTATTGATTGAATATGGAGCTTTGGGGGTCCGCTGGGCAGATAACACAGTAAGAAGGTTTTTGCGGTGGCAGATCTGAGCCAAGCAAGTGGGGGTTTGAGGCCAGCCGCACCCTTGCCAGGCATGGCTGGAGGCTGACAGTAACCCAGCCTCACCGGGAAAACATAGCAGTTAAGCTGGTTAATTTTGTGAGACTAATCGCCCTCTATGAGAATTACTGTCAAGATGGCGCCACAGTCGCCTGCTCCTCAGGGCTTCGCTCGTTTATGTTGGTGTGTGTTGTTCCTGACAGTGATAATCTACTGAAATACACCAGAGACAAACTGCTGAACATTCAACTATACAACCTGTATAATTTGATGCCCAAATTTATTCACCTGATGCTGGTTCTAAACACTTTACTTGGTGGAGCAGCGGTAGCCTATGCAAGAGTAGGGTCCCAGGAGTGATCTGGAATTGTGTTCACTGCCCAGGAAAGTACAAGTTTCTTCTGGTCTAATATATTTTTATCAGTGAGAAATAATCCACCCATCGTGAACGTGACCATTTTCACTTTACCCGGTGAAATAAAAAAAACCTTCACTGGATTTGAGTATTATCTGATTTTTATAGCTAAAATAACAACGGCGTAGGCAGCTGTGGAATGAAATGCTGATACCATCCCATAACGCTGAGAAACGAACATAACTGAAGCTTAGTACGGTGTCTTGGACTGTGTCAAATGGCCTCAACTTTGTCCACACATGGTTGGATCTGGCCACTCCTCAGCTGATAGCCCAGGTACCTGGTTTCCTTCCTTGCCCACATACATTTCCTGGCATTCAACGTTAGGCCTGCCAAGTGAATCGTCCTCAGGTCATCCTGGAGGTGGTGAAGGTGGTCCTCCCAGGTTCTGCTGTAAATCACCACATCATCCAGGTAAAGCTTCACTCTACACCTCTCCCCCTTCCAACACCTGGTGTTGAAAAGTCGCAGGAGCTCCATGGAGACCAAATGGCATACGTGTGAACTGGCGTAGCCTCTGTGGTGACCGGAAGGCAGTGTACTCCCTGACCTTCTTTTCCAGGGGTACCTGCCAATACCCCTTACAGAGGTCCAGTGTGGAGATGTAGATGAAAAGGCCAATTCTCTCCACCAAGCCGTCAATGTGCGGCATCGGATAGGAATCAAATTGAGAGACCGCACTGACCTGGGGCGTAAGGTGCCCCAGGTCGGCTTCTTGAGATTATTGATGCTGCCAGACATGCAGGTCACTCACCAGGTCTTCCTCCACTCTCCATACCAGCAGGGCCTATATGGTAGGAAGTTCCCTCTGTAAAGGCACAACAGAGGGTGTACTTCCTGTGCCAGAAGTACCGATCTGAAAAATGCTTGCTTCTTCGTGTTCATTTGCCCTCCAATCCCAAAAAAGTCCTGAAAGTAAGATGGCTGCCACCAGAAGGGTGGTTCCATTCCAATTTAAGTGGGTGGAAGGAGGATTTTTATTCCCTCAGGCCTTTGGTTTTCCTCCCTCCAACAGAGCCAACAAAAAACATCCTATCTAGCCATGATATTGCCCAGAATGCACAGCAATACTCCCTCACTTGCCTGTGTGTTAAACTTTGTTTGTTTATGTAATTTCCTCTTGCTACTCTGGAACAATAGAATTTCAAAGCAAAGTTCAATGACAGCCATTTCCAAATGCAGATTGCTTGTGCTATCCATTTACTAAAATGCCGCGTTGTTGTTTGTTATTATTTAATGCTTACAGATTCAAAAGAAATGCCAAACACACACTTACAGATTATCACAGCATGAAGTAGAATTTTCTGTTGAGCACATTTTTTTTTTACATTTTCATTTAAACATTTGTTATAATTGCAGCAGAATTTTGGGTTAATTCTTCAGATGGCAATATATTTCTATTTTTTGCTTAATCTTTTTACCTTTACCATCTCTGTACCTATTTGCTTTTACACCCTGTTACACTTCAAACATACTGTATGTATTATGCATTGGTTTATTGACCTGTTTTACCATATTTCATTGTTAATTTTAATCAATTTTATTAACTGTCTTTACTTGTCAATGCAAAACCCTTTGGGATGCATTTTGTACAAAATGTGCTTCACAAATAATTACATTAACTATTGCTATTATGATTATGATTTTTATTTTAGGCTATTAAAACATGCAGACAAATAAGTGGCTTCATGTGTGAAAAACATTGGCAACATTATGGAAAATAAAACCACATCGATTAATAGTAGATAAGAACATTGATTTAAAAATGACTTTATGATCATGGAAAATATATGGATTTTGGCATATATATCTAGCTAAGAGAGAGAAGAACCACCTTCTTTACATAAATTATACAGTGGAGAATTGAACTGAAATAGGTACTGCAGCCTGCATGCAAAAAATTAAGATGTCTCCATGGTCACTGAAACTTCCTTTTCGCCGCAAGCCAGTCCTTGCGAAGGAACGCAAAGTGCGAAAGAAATGCAAGACTGTTCCAATTCGACCAGCCACGACATCTCCCCTCCATTGCTCCCCCTCGCTCGGGAAGGGCTCCCTTGCCTGCTACGTCGCTGGAGGGCTCACTCGATTGGAGGGAAGAAGTGAAGGGAGAATTTTATTTTGGATTGTAATGCAGAACAGGTTGCTGCGTGGGGCCAAAGAGTTTGGCTGTGTTTGGGAGGGAGAAGGGGCAAAAAAAGAATTTGGAGTATATTTTCAGGAGAGTGACTTAGTCTTATGTGAATTTGTCTGATGCTGTTCAATCAATAAAAATGCCACTGCAAGGATGTTTGTATTTGATGGAAAATACAGATAACCTTGTCACATCTCTGTCAATTTTAGGATCTGCTTTGTTGTGCATTACAAGTAAACAAATATCAAACCGATTTGGAGGGTGCTCTTGTGTGCCTCGTCTCACATAATCATTATGGGTCTCAAAGTAAGCAGGAAAACAACGAAGGACTATGACTGAAATGAGTATTCCTCCTTTATTAGATTAGACGTTTGACCTTAATCACCTGATAGGACATTCCTGAAAAAAGGCCCATTTTATACACAATGGGTTTATATGATTACATATGGCCATTTCACAACATCCAGTGTTAATAAGACTTGGGCTGTGAATCATAGGTAAAAAGTAAAGACAAAAAACTGACTTAGGAGGCAATACATGTGAACTGAAGTATTTTTTCAACTTGGATGGAATCCTAATGGCCCCAGTAACAGGTATGACATGCAGTTGTCCTACATCTATAATTCTGAAGGAGGATGAATACATATTAAAGGATGTCATTATAATCGACCGTATATCATTGTGAATGTGAAATCACCCTTTTCTGAATTTATGAAAAGAAACCCAGACATAGACAATAGTGTTATATTTCTTTATGTTTTTGTGCTTTCGTAGTTAAAGGTTAAGGAGCACTGGAGGGCACTGACATCTAGATATGGCCGCACTGGATAGATTAATGGTAAAACACAGGCAGACAGAGAAATCAAAACTGAGAGGAATAAATGTCAGTTCTTTGGTTTTTGGTGCACACACAAAATATCAGTAATTTGAATAAGGCTATTCACCTGAAAGATGAAAAACAAACAAAAATGTTGAGGTTCATGGCCTTATTCATTTATGTATTGTCACATGCAGATAAAAATCTCAAGACAGGATCTTAACTGGTGTCTGTCGCTAGCACTATTACAGTCACACAGCTCCCAAACTTGTGGAAAAAAAGTCCAGTCAAGAAACTTCGTAAAAGCAATAAAAACAACGTAATATTAAATTAATTTTGTCAGGACATTTCCAATAAAATGTGATTGATTCAGTGTAAATTACAGACTACATGCAAGTGCATTTGAAACATTTTTATTGCACTTTTTTCACTTTTTTCAATCTGTTCAGACAAGTGTGATATTTTTTGTAGTTATTTACTTTAATACTTTGTAATAGTCCTTTTTAATTCATGGTTTCTGATTATATTGACTTATACTGACATCTGGTGGTCAATGGTAATGGCAATAAGAACAACTGGAATATCCAAAATAAATATCCCACTTACGAACAAAAATGGGTCAAAAATAAATTACTTGAAAATACACTTTGAATTACCATTTGAAAAACACATTCATGAACCTGGAATATTAGTTTCCACTGTGCATTACAACACATGGTCATGAGGACCAAGTTGATTATTCAGTCTTACACTGTCATACACTGAGGTATCAGTAACAGTTCAGATATTCAGCAAATAGAGTAGTTCGTCCTACAAGTAAGTGCCAGTTATGTAGCCATATGGAGCTGCTGGATGGATGTGGACACCTGCTTTTTAGCAGGGCACCCAGGAGGGCTGGTCTCTGCTTGAGCCTTGGTGCTTGCAGAGGGGCTCTGGAGCTCACCAGCCTCCTCCAAGGACAGGGTGGCCCCTGTTGGCTCCTCCACCTCTTTGAACCAGGGTAGTGGTGTGGAGGTTACAACTTATAGGAACAAAGGAACAAGAAGGTCTCAGAATCGTAAGCTTCTGCACGCCAGCGCACGTTACTGATTACAAATTTGAGATTTTAAATTGAAAACATTTATAAAGTTGAATACGACTGGATGCCTGTTGCATACAACAGCTGAGTCCCAGTATTGTCATTAATGTGGTTTTCAGCAGAACAATGGTACAACGATGGTATCCCAAGATAGAAGCAGGGTATGAAAGAAGAGTTACTTTTGGACTCCTCTTCTTGGCTCTTCTTCTCCATCTGGTTTAATTCCAAAAAGGTTGTGCATGCCTGGAGCTGATCTTCAAAAAGTATAAGCTTGTAGCGTAAACTGTTTATCTCAGTCATAAGGGCGATATTTTCCTGCAGGACATCAGCCGCAAAACACAACATATAAGTCGTAGGTTTTAGACAGCTAATTTCATGTGCGTGCTTAAAAGACTTCATGAAGTATTATACTTTTATTCTATCATACATCAATGCATCCCTAGTATTAAACGCAATTTCTTAGATGTCGGGTTAAAAGAAACTTTGACATTTTTTTTTTTTTTTTAAATATAGATTCCATCGCCAAGGCATTATAAATCCTAGCTGGAATATTCCCTTCAATTCAGTAAGTGTAAGACATTCTGGAACAGGGGGTTAATGGTTTGAGGCCTTACTTACTTTCATCATTCTGAAGGTATATGTTTGGTGCATGTCGGCGTCCCTGGCCATCTTGCTTTTAACGGCACAAAGTGCATTTCTTGCCATGTCTTCTCGCTAATTAGACAAAAATGACGGGTGATACACAGCTGTTACAAAGGTTAAGTGTTAACTGAAAATTAATTTCCAATATTGCAAAGTATCAAAGAGACTTTAAGTTTGAAGCCGGATAAAAAGCATATATCCTTTTAGGCTAAGTGAACAACACCCTTTTCAATATTTCAGTATTTTCAATCAAATATTGCCAAAAATCAAATCCCTACTGATATGGGTGTGGACCTACAGGTGGGATATGAAGCAAGATATTAGTTCAGTTATTGACCTGGGCCATCTTAATAAACTATTTAACTAACCTTGCTATGTATGCGTCTTGCTATCTACCTGACTGAAAATACATTTATATTTAATATGTGTTAAATCAACAGTATGAAAGATAGCAAAGGCTAATTACAAGTAATTTTCTCTACTCTCACCTTCTATCAAAATACGACAGTGGTTTTTGTTTACATTTCCAAACAAGTTGAAAAAAACTGCAGTAAACTATCGACAGCTTATGGCAAGGCGGTATGTTTGCAATGACCCTACAGGATACCCATATCTAAAGTAAAATCATTCCTTTTAGGTGGTCCTATGGAGCCAGCCAAACCTTAACACATGAACAGTGTCACTGTAGAACAAATACTTTTAATACTCATTCTGTGAAATCCTGAAAAAAAAACTCCATACCTCAAAAAAAATCTGATGAGCATTGGCCTGCAATTCAGCATCCTGCCGGTGGATACACTCCTGTGACAAAACATAATAAATAAATAAATCTCACTATTCATTTGTACTTGTCTGCATTTACAATTTACAGGGTAGACATTTACAGATTTCTCAGAGATCTTCATAGAATCTCAATTCAATGATGTAAGAAGACGGTAACTTCTATGGTCTATGGTCACATTTCAACCTTCCATTGTATCCACCATCAAGATAAAACAATGGGCCTCATGCATCAGTATGCTCAGATTTGATAGCGTGTGGCCAACTTACAGACTCATTTTGGGCATCTTTGCGGCTAATGCAGTTGAGGCACATATTCTTTGTGCAGCTGTCCTGCTACTCTGTGTTCTCATGGCCATTAATTGCAATGGAAACACTGGTGAGGCTACTATTGGCTTAGCCTCACAGGAAATGATAGGGTTTATACCAATTAAAATCATGAGTGTCATCGTTCCCTAGTGGCCACTCCTGGTCATCTGCTATGTGAGTTATTTTGCTTGTTATATAGTGCCCTCCAAAAATGTTGGCACTCCTAATCAAGAATTGTTTTACTGCCCGTTTTGTTTAGCAGGGGTACCAACATGTATGGAGGGCAGTTGTTTTCCACTTTCCACAAAAAAAAAACAGTGATGATGGTCTTCAAGGTAATGTTCAGGGTCTTTTGGTTGAGCACTGATGGTTTTGCACCTTTCCCAAGATGTTTGCCCTACCACACTGTGAGGCCTTACAGAGAGAAATATTTGTCCTCAAACAACATTTATCCTTAATCCTTAAAACAGATGAACCACCGGGGGGAATCCATCAAAAAATAGTATGACTCATTTAGGTAATATACTGAATCTCACCAAATTTAGGCCTGAAGAGGCAAATGGTACGTATAATTGCTTTGAATCAGACTATTTCCCTTTTTTCATTTTCAACAAACAGTTGCAGGGTTTTTAATTTTAATTTCGACTTGATGTTTTGCGGAAGCCTTTGGAAGGACAGTAATTCTCTCAAGAGAATATTCAATCAAATTTTTAAAAAAATATATTAATGTCTGAGGCCCACTACACTAGTTTTGGGATGGTGATGGCTTCAATATGACATTGTCATTAAAAAAGCCTCGCGGCGTTGCTCTCTCACCAAATCAGATGATTCAAGGTAGTTCTTGTGCAGCATAAGAATGCCATCTTTCAGCTTCTTGGGATCCTGAATGAACTCTACACAGTGCTGAAGGTCAGACTTGAGTCTCTGCATCCGCATGTCATTGTCACATGCCTGAAAAACATAGGAGGAACAAAGACAGAAACCTCTATAGTAGGCCTCTAGAAAGTGTGACATACAATGATGATCGTCTAAATAATTCTCTGAACCCTGTAGGGTGTGCCACAAATTGGGCTGACTGGTTATCCTATTAACTTTGGCCAATATTATGAAGACAGTTACAGTTTCCTGTTAACAAATCTTGCTCTATATCAATTTAATGTGTAAAAATGACATTACTATCAGTCTGTAAGACAAAACATTCTCTTCAATATTTTCAATTCAGCATGTTTACCAATAATAGCAAGCTAACATGAAAAGCCAGTTTTGTTTTATGTCCCCCCTGGTCAAGTTCAAGTGTTTCCATTTTTGATTAAATTAAATTCTTAATTAATTTCCTCTTCTAATTGCCTTCGTGAACTTGTTTTGAGTTTTCCCTGAAACCTAAATAAATCAAGCATGTGTGTACTTGAAACAAATTCCACTTTAACACTCTGGGTGCCCTCTCTCTTGGGTGATTACCACTCCTGTGAGTGCTTTACTAGCACTATTTGAGCTGGAAGTAGGTACTCAGTGCTGCGTTTACAGGGATTTTATGGGAATCCCAGCATCCCATGCAAAAACTTGAAAGTCCACCGAACATATGAATATGTGACAAGTATCTCTCGTTGTGGTGATACACACTTGTAAACATCTATCACCACAAAGAGAACCTAAGTAGATAATTCCAGATTGCTCGATATAGAAGGTTGTTATCTTCTGTATGTGGCCTTATGCTATGTTTAAGGGCATTATAGTCCTATAGGTGTTTTATTGCTATCAGTGTCTTGTATTTATATGACGGAAGTATCCACCCCCTGTACAGTGAATTCACTGTCATCAGACACCTACCCTTTGCATCTCTTGGCGCTTATCTGTATCAGTGGCCTTTAATCTCAATTTGAGCTCTGAGATCGTCAGCTCCATCTGGCTATTCTGCCTTTCGGTTTCTTCCAGTTCACTCTCCATCTATTGTAACAGTTGGATAAAATGTATAAATATAGACATGAATGCACACACACAGACAAACAGCAGATTCAAGAATTATCAGCAAAAGGTGAGCAAAAAGGATGTACAAAATAAATACCACAGGTAAACAGTTGTATTTTATGCTCAAACATGTGGGAAACTATGTTTTGTATTCTAATAAAATAACTAAGAAAATGTTTTTGTACATATAATGTTATTTTTTCATGGGAAAGTAGATATTGAAATTATTGGCACCCCTATTTTTTATTGCTTGGTGCAGTCCATCTTGGCTAAGATAATGGAACTAAGCCTTTTCTTATACTGTTTGCAGAGAATACATTTGGAGGGATTCCGGACCATTCCTCCACACAGAACCTTTTCAGATGTTTGATGTCATTGAATCCACACTTACAGACTGCACATTCATCATAGCACATTCAATAAGCCCATCACCTTAACTGCTGTTTTCTCATGCCTGTGTCTGTCGCCGTTAGAATTAACGGAAAACAAATGGCATATAACACATGCTAACTACCTGAAATCACACATTAGACCGCACACTTATTAAATCCATGACAGCTCATATGATCTGCTTTCGTGGATACGGTTGCCAGCCAATACCACAAAATGTACTTAGTGTCCATTTAAGTAGCTCAAATCAAGTACCCTTATTGAAGTCACTTATTCCTCAAATCTTTTGACTCCTTGATTCCTTAGAAATGTTTCATATGTGAAAAATTGCATTCTAGTGAGTAAGAGTTATACATGGAAACTGCTGTCAGTCATCCTCTCAACACTTTATGTGAACATCGTCATGGAGTTGTTAATACAGACTATCATAAATGTGTGACATCTTACAGAGCTAATGTATCTCTGTAAAGGTAAATTTAGCAGACTACAAAAAGATGATAAAAGGTTGTTTGTACATGTTAATCTTAACCTTGATACAAGCACAAGACTGGGGAATCTACCTCTTGAATCCTTTCCCTCATCGTTTCAATGGTTCTCTCGTTTGGCTCAATTTTATTCAGCAGTTCTTTGTTTTTATAGTCCATGAGAAACTTGGACTTCTCAAGGTCAGTTATCATCTTCCTCAATTTGGTTATGCACTTTTCCTGCGGAGACATACTGCATACTTTTACTTTCTTTACACGCTTTTACTTACTTTTACTTTCTTTACACGCTTTTACTTACTTTTACTTTCTTTACACGCTTTTACTTACTTTTACTTTCTTTACACGCTTTTACTTACTTTTACTTTCTTTACACGCTTTTACTTACTTTTACTTTCTTTACACATGCTGTTTGAATGAGTACAACCAGAACAAAACATTATACTATTCAGTGTGCTGTCTGACATTTTCTCGGTTCTGGAGTTTTAAACAATTTTTTCCTCAGAGATGCTTTAATTGTGGAAATTGCAGTGATGGACTGTGGTATGCTGTCAATTTCTGTTGCTGACGGGGTTTGATCCTTTGACGTGAAAAATTTCTGACATCCAACTAAACATCAAGAACTATTGATTCACTCCCATTAAATACAGAAATGAAGGAACCCCAACAGGTTTTACAGCACTGCTTTATAAAGGTGACCATGAAAAGACAGACAAACATAACAAAAAGAAGGAAAAGGGATTTAGTGGATTTTTCTCTCCACAATATTTAAAAGCTTCCCAGCAATTTTCCATAGAGTGTTTTTTTTTTATTTTTTATCTTCGATTGGCCACGGCTTCCCTGTGCTCAAGTGTCAACCTACCTTTTCGTCAATGTTGTTGTTCCTCAATTTGATCTGCCTTTTGTAGCTCGAGATGTCCTTATTTAGGCCGGCGATCACATTCTGGCGTTTCTGGAGTTCCAACTTCAGTTTCTCGATCTCGGCACTCTTGTGGTCCATCTCCTTCTGCACATGGCTGGCCTACAGGGAAACGATAAATCAGCAGTTCAAAGACACCCAAAATGCCAACCAGCCAAATCCACAGTGTTAAAAATTAGGACAAAATTTTGATATCACTAATACACATTTTCAACAATCTAAATTGATAAAGTTAAACTAACTGCTAGGTTGGTTTACTTTTTTCCTCATTATGCCAGTCTCGTCCCTGTACTCCATGGCTATGTCCTTCTCTTTCCTCAGTTTCTGCTCATATTTGCAACGGATGACCATGATCTCTTTGTCCGCATCCTGCTCAATCATCTTTTTTATGTCCTCAAACTCTCGTTTTTGTTGATGGGACACAGCCTCACTCTGGGGAAGGCAGGACACAAGAAGGGCACGGACAGATTGAGAGAGGAGGAACGTCAGGTCACATTGATCCTCTCATTGCTTCTGCCACCTACATGTTCTGCATGCACAGAGGTGCAAATTCAGTTTTAAAGCAGAAATCCTTATTTAATCTATTTTAGTATAGTATATAATATTCAGATCATAGCTCTAGATTTTTAGGAGTGTAACTCCATTTCCCCTGGGTAAGTACAGAACCAATCAAAATGAATAAATACATATGATGTGAGGACTATGTGAGAAATATTTGTTGAATAGAACTACTGATCTTTTTTACAGTAAAAAAATGGAACCTACCACGGGTATTCCCAGTGGTGTTGAAATATGACTCCATACAGAATCTGGACCTCCTATTGTTCTGGTGTAAAACATGGTTCTGTTGATTACGTTATCTCTGCCTTCTAATCAGCAGGCCAACATGACAGCCCCTTGACTCTAATTTCAGCATTCGTGTCCCTTTAATGGAGATGCTTTACTGCAATAAGACCAATGCTGCAGCCCTTTCAAGCCAAGACTGAGGAAATCCCATAGCAAACCTACCAATGCAATGGTAACGTTTTATTAACAACTTTAGGATTTAAACTTTGAAGGGTCCTTACGGATATTGCAGCTGTCCTGGGAGAGAGAAATTGTGTCAACTGATTATTGCGCTTGAAAAACCATTTGTTTTAAACAGCACAATAGCATGGACGATTAATTTTTAACCTAGATTGTTAACTAAATTTTCTCCTTTACTAGATTTACTACATTAGTCTATAGGGGGGTCCTGATCTATTCTGTCGCTCTGGATAACAGCGTCTAATAAATGCCTTTAATGGAAGGCCCATGAGCCGTCACACTCATACATGAATGCCCAGTCTGACACGTCTCAATATTCACCTCTGTGAGCTTAAGGATGTTCTCCTGCAGCTTGGATTCATATCGTTTCATGAGGTTCTCAAGCTCCCGCTTGTGACTCTCCTCTGATTTTTGTAGCTTCTTCTCGTACTTGTCCAACTTTTGTTGGGACTTCAGCTGCAGCATATGGGACATCTCGTACTCCTTTGTCAACTTTCGAAATGTATCCGCCTCTGGAGAGATGTAAGAGCGAGGAAGAAAAGAACACTGGAAAGCTCAAACTGTATTAAGGGGAAAGGGTACATCACAGTATTTTGTAATACTGGCAAGATGTTTTTTATAGCTGTAAACCATAGTTTATTTTAGCCATATATTTATATATATAGTATTTCTCAGCTATCAGCATCTTAAGTGCATTTTGACTAAAATGCTATTGTGGAGCTGATGAAAAAAGGTCTTTCACACTACTTGGGTGGTGTCTCTGGCTGATTCTGGTTATTAGCGAACAGCTGGCTGCAAGTGCTTACGTATAATCTTAAGATCTTTGGAGCTCTTCTCAGCAATTGCTTCGATTGATTCATTGTGAAATACCTCAAATCTCTTTTTCTCTGCCACAAGAGCCTGCGAGGCATTGCAAAGACAATGAATGAATGAATGAAAAGACTACCTAATTTTTGTTACAAACCGATTAATTTGATTTCACTTCACCTCATTCTCTTTCTTCAGGCAATCAATCTCCTGTGTGTACTTTTCAGTCGCAATTCTTGTGTCCCTTTCATGTTCTATGTCCTTAAGTCTAAGCTGAAACCTGTTCTCTATTTTAAGCTCCTTCACTTTAATCTGCAGGTCTTTCATGAGCCGATTCTGAAAAGGTGAGAAAAAGCAGAAACCCTAGCTTCCATACCTTTGTATTATGTATGTATTCTGAATGAGTCACACTACAATTACACTCAGACCATGAATGAAATGTGCTGGTTACAAAATGTTCTGCCCTGTAGTTTGAGTAAATCAGTACTTTCTTTTCCAAGTCAGACTTGGTGATGAAGATCTCCTCCAAGTAACACAGCTCGCTGTCCTTCTTCTGGTAATAACTGTTCCAGATTATCCTCCAAATGAGCACGCTGCCATCTTCTGACGTGGTCAAAAGGAACTGGTCATCGTATGTGACACAGATCTGGAAACATAGAGAATTTGATATTCATTTTGTATAGCCACAGAATATCAGCATTTATGCAACTACTGATTTGGCTTCTGCAGTGTTGGTACATGAGCACATTTTTAAGCTCTCTTTTAAAGGATCTATCATCTTGAAAACAGAACCAAACAATAGAAAGATGTACATCAAATGCAACAAGAAGTTAGGTGCTAGCAAAGAAAAACAACCTAAGACCTGGAGCCAAAATGAAACAATCTTGGGTACCCCTGCAATACCAGCTTATATTTCCCTCCGCCAACACCTTGACTGAACTTGCTCCCTCGGCCAAAGCAAACATCTCTGAAAAACCCTTTGCACGTGCCTAGCATTAGCGCTTTGAATTAAGCACGCATTCTGTGAGCTTTACTGCATGTACTATGTGAAATAATGAAAGGGACAAGCACCTTTGTGATAGGCGCAGTATGGCCCCGGCCCTGGTACTGGAACAAGTTCTTCGGTTCAAACAAAGGGCACGATATGATCATGACAGTTCCCACAGACGTGCCACAGAACAGCACTTTCCCAGAGCGAGACACGGTAATGGTGGTGTAGGTCACATCGCCAGTGGGCACTTCTGACAGGATCTATGACACAAATATCAACAGTACTGTGAGAGTATTTGATAAACTTCAGACACAGTCGATTCCCATCTATTTGAATACCCAAGTTAAATGCAACATTTAAAAATAAACAGCAAAATTGAACTGGTCCTATTCCTGTAAGCATTAACGCTGTTCATAAAAAGTCCACCGCTGAACAATTGTTAAGAATCAGAATACTGTATGTAGCTTGAATTCCACATTCATGAGGCAACAATGAAGATGTCTACTCCTCAGGTTTCAATCGCTCTCTAGCTACCTCTGGTGGCCACCCGGGCACCTGCAGGTTTGTAATCTCAATACACAGCAACGTGAAAAGTAATGAAGGCTGTGTTGCCATATGAAGCAGGGGAGTTGTGTGTGGCCACTTCCTCTGGAGTCACATGAGGACACTTTTGTCCAGTTTCATCAGATTTAAAAGGATGCTGTTGTTTTAGTCTATGTGGGCTGAAAAGCCTTACTTATACTCCGAGAAGGGAAAAGTTAGCGGCATGTGAATTCAAAGGTCTCAGCCAATGTTGAACTCAAGGAAGTCAATGAATTGACTCTCTGAAGATGAAAGGTTCAGTTTTTACAGTTCCATATCTTGGCTTAATGATAAAAAAAAGACCATGACATTGACTATTTGGTACATCATTTACCTGAAAACTCAGAACAGTGTGATGTCTTTGTCACGGCAAAGTAAGTACAAGTTTAGAATGTAAGTGTTGCTGGCACATAACTGTCATATTCTACTTATGTGAAACTGACACAGTTTTGATTAAGAAAAATCCTGTCATACCTTGGTCTCCTGAATCTGCTTGAGGGTAAAGTCTGTCCCCATAACGAAGATGGTCTTGGCATCGGGGGATACAGCAACACTGGTGTACATGTAGGACTTGTGAACAATCTCTGACTCTAGCTTGCTGCTGTGGATGTTCCATTCGTAAACAGCGCCGTCTGCATCACGTGACACCAACCTGCTGTCATCCTCACTCCAAATGATGAACCGCACCTGAGACGCAGTATCACAGTTTCTCAGCCATTGACATGCAGCCATTTAAGCGGGCCAGCCTTGCCAGCCAAGTGTTACCTTATGCTAGAAGTCGACCAGTGAATCAGTTTGTCCAGTTAAACAGGGCCGATTAGAAACTTTTAAAACAATCTTTAATCAGTTGATATGTAAATCCATTATAGCAAAAACTGTGTGTGTTCCATACATAACCAACCTGCTTGTGGACGAATGACTAGTATTCCCTTACACAGTATTTCCACACTGCAACATCCTAAAGCTTGTTTGGAGCTCAAATTATTGTTCATTATTTATTGCAGACTGATCATGTTTTATTTTGATTAATCTTTATATTATCTCATATTATATTTATTTACGATAATCAATTGATTTTGCTGATACATTTCAAACTAAGCTTTTTTAACATTAAGTATCATGGTGTTCTTTGTGTTTGTTTTGTAAAGAATAACAATAATAATGAAATTAAATATCATTAGGCTTCTAATAATGATCTGTTTTCACTTTCCTACATATCTGTTCCAGCCCTGAAAAATCAATAAAAATCAGTCAACCTCGACTTTTAACTTAATTTCAGCATTCGTTGATTACTACCAAGCTGTATAAGCTACCGTCTTACATTTTTTTTGTGACCCTGCAGGTTCAGGATATTTTCAGAAGTCATTGTGGAGTAAAGATGAATCGTGGTTCCATGGACGACCGCAAACATGTGTCCTCCATTACTGAAGGCACACTGAAGGGAAAACACATCACACAGTACCCAGTTGATAAAAGATAAACAGGTATTACATCTAAAATAGTGGGATCTATCTTTATGAATCAAGCAAATGATAGCCAGCATGGTTTTGTAGTGGGAGGTCCTGAATACAAAATGGAGGACCTGCTACAAAATATTTCTGAGGAAGCTACATTGTGTTTGGATTCAAAACAAGCATATGGCATCATCTATTTGGACTTCCAAAAGGCATTTGACAAGGTACCACACTAGAGGGTCATAGTGAAAGTGAAATCTGTAGGAATTACAGGAACTATCACTGAGTGGGTTCATAGTTGGTTATGTGGTAGAAAGCAGAGTGTAACTGTGGGAGGAATTGAATCAGAGCATGGTTCTGTACTGAGTGGAGTCCCACAGAGGTCAGTGTTGGGGCTTTTGCTCTTCCTTATATACTTACATGATATTGATGCAGAGGTTAGTAGTAAAACAGTAAAATTTGCATATGACACAAAACGAGGGGGCATAGCCAACAGCATAGAGTCAACTTAGTTATTACAGGAAACTTAAACAGAATCCAAAATTGGGCAGATACCCTGGCAAATGACATTCGCTGTAGCTAAATGTCTGAATGTTGGAAATAAGAACCTTAGACAAGACTACTTCACAAAATCTGGCAAGGTTATATTAAAATGATACAATGCTTTAGTCAGACCTCATTTGGAATATTGTGTGCAGTTCTGGGCACTACACTATAAGGAAGATATTAAGCGTCTTGAAAAAGTATTCAGAAAGGCTACAAAACTGATTCCTGGCATGAAATATAAAACCTACGAGGAAAGACTATTACTTAACCTTTTTTGACTTTGTGAAAGGAGAGTTGGAGGTGATCTGATAGAGGTTTTCAAATTTATAAAAGGGCTAAATAAGGTTAACTACATTTTTAGGGTGAATTCAATCTGTAGAACAAGGGGGCACAAATAGAAATTAGTTTAGAGTAAGTTCCGCAGTGATATGACAAAGTATTATTTTACGCTTATCAATACATGGAATAGGTTTCTAGGTAATGCAGCTGAAGCAGCGACCTTGGCTGTCTTCAAGGCCAGACTTGATGATGTCTTGTACATTTCTTAGTTGCAACGGCAAGCTTAGTTGGACCGAATGGCCCGTTCTCATCATGAAAAAAGCTAAATAAAAAGGAAAAAAAAAACATTGCAAAAAATTCCCCAAGGCCTACCTCTGTACACCCAGACAAAGAGAATTCCTTGAAGGTTCTGCAATCATCAATCAAGAGATTGAGCCAGGTCAACTTTTTGAAGAAGAGCACCAGCATAGAGAGTCCGGTGGGGTGGAGCGCAATACTGCGAGGCACTTCAGTAAACGCCTTGCTGAACTCCAGCGTGCTTGAAGAGCATAACAAAATATAAAATATCAATGAATGTCTCTCAGATATTAACACATCTATACACTTATATGATACTTTAAATACACATTAAATATACAGTTATTAAATCATAATCCAAATGCTTAATTCAAAATTTTATATGTGATACCTTAAATATCACAAGAAAAGTACATATTAACCCCATGTTCCTCTACTTTGCTTTTAAACTTGACATCCCTTTCCACTATCCTTTTGGTTACAATGAACCCAGTACTTTAAACAGAGTGGATTAGGTGTGACACTGTGGTGTCACATTAGACCGTGGTGAGAGCTTACACAGTGGTTGATCTTACTTGGTCTCAAAGTTCCAAATGCGGACGGAACGGTCCAACGAACAAGTGGCAAGGAGCGGTTTCTGAATGCACGTGGACAGGCCTGTGACCGCACCATAGTGGAAGGAGTGGGAAAGGAACTCAAAATGGGGCTTTTCTTTCTCCTGAAAAAAATACAACGATAACCAGCTTAGCATGGATTCTCTGACCCACAATGGCAGCTGTGCCTTATGAGGTAAAGCCATTACGTTGATTGCCTCAGTACCAAAGTCAGGTTGATTCTGTAAAGCTGGCCACGGTCAGTGCAGGCTGCCAAGTTTTTCTGCGAAGGACTGAAGCACAGGGAGACAATTTCCTGCTTCTGTGCTTGGCTGGGGTCAGTACAACATGGATCTTCAGGTATCTGGAAAATATATACACAAAACACTGCAAAACTACTGAGTTCAATCTGCACATAACAGTAACAGATACTGACAATGTGTACAACTGTTCTTAAAGGGCTGGTTCAAAATTTTAGAGTTTTAGACCTCTGTTCAGTCAAGCAACAAAAACAAATTATGCAGCTGTTGTGCAGAGCCATACAGCAACAGAAAAAATAGTTCTACAACAAAGCAACAGAATGAATGTCATGGCATAGAGAATAATCTTTTAAGGACTGTCATAGCTATATTGTTTGTTTTATGTATCTTGAGGTATCTTGACTGCTTTTTTGACAAACAAAAATTTGTTAAGCTTGTTAACATAATAACGTTTCATGACGAGAACAGACCATTCGGCCCAACAAAGCTTGCCATTTCTCACCACAAAGAATATATCGAAGGCTTCATCAAATCTGGTCTTGAACACAGGAAGGGTCTCTGCCTAAATTACATGACTTGAAAACCTATTTCAGGTATTGATGTTATTGATAACTTTTTTGTGTATAACAGTACTTCCTTAGTGTAGAACTTACTCTTAACCAATTTCCTTGTGTGTCCCCTTGTTCTACTGACTGAACTTACCCTAAACATATATTGTAGTTAACTAGTTTAGCCCTTTTACAAATTTAAAAACCTCTGTTAGATCACCTCTAGTTCAACTCTCTTTTCACTAAGTCTAAATAGGGTAAGTAACTTCAGTCTTTCCTTAGCCTTTATATTGAATGCCAGGAATCATTTTCATACCCCTTTTTTGTGCTTTTTCCAAGCACCTCAATATCTTTCTCATCGCGTGGAGCCCAGAAATGCACACAGTATTCCAGGTGAGGTCTTACTAAAGCATTGTATCATTTTAATATAACCTCCTTAGATTTATAATCAATACATTTTGCTATATATCAAAGCATCATGTTGGCCTTTTTTACCGCTACAACACACTGCCTGTTATGCCTTGGTCAATTACAATCCCAAATCCTTTTCAAATTGAACACATTCCAGTTTTGTTCCTCTCATGACATACTGTTGTCTACGTAGCCTTGTTCTAATTTCCCACATGCAAGACTTTACATTTAGCTACATTAAGTGTCATTTGCCAGGTATCTACCCACTTTTGGATTCTGTTGAAGTTTTCGTGTATTAACTAAGTTGACTCTATGCTGTTGGCTATGCCCCCTCGTTTTGTGTCATATGCAAATTTTACTATTTTACTACTAACCTCTGCATCAATATCATGTAAGTATATAAGGAAGAGCAAAAGCCCCAACACTGACCTCTGTGGGACTCCACTCAGTACAGAACCATGCTCTGATTCAATTCCTCCCACAGTTACACTCTGCTTTCTACCACATAACCAACTATGAACCCACTCAGTGATAGTTCCTGTAATTCCTACAGATTTCACTTCCACTATGACCCTCTAGTGTGGTACCTTGTCAAATGCCTTTTGGAAGTCCAAATAGATGATGCCACATGCTTGTTTTGAATCCAAACACAATGTAGCTTCCTCAAAAAAGTCCAGGAGGTTTGTTAAGCAGGACCTCCCGCTGCAAAAACCATGCTGGCGGTCATTTAAGATACTGTTTTGGTCAAGGAATAATTCAGATTTGTCCCTGATTATATATCACAGTAATTTACATGTAGTGTGTTATGCTGACCGGCCTGTAATTTCCTGGGTCAGCACGGTCTCCCATCTTGAAAGCAGTTCTGGATATCACACAGGTTGGAGGTAATCAGTTACAGCTAAAACTACTTGGTTATTACCACAGATGTTCTAGCTAATTGCATTCACTTTTGTAAGTAACAGCTGTCTTCTGATTAAAATGCGACATGCATCATTTGAGTTAAAAATGATCTTATGCTGGGTACCATTAGATGAATTCAAATTAAACTAAAAGTTTTCACTATTTTTTTTATAGTCAACATTATTGATAATGTTGACTATTTGTTTCGCCCTAGTGCTAACACAACTTGAATCAGAATATCCTAAACGTTAACTCTGGCGAATGGTAAAAAGAACAGTCCTTTAAGATGCTGGTTTAGGACATGTTAGATATATTAGTCATATAAAAACATGTTTAACCAAAATGATCTTTGTTGCAGGTAATTACAATCTAATTACAAGACATTACAAATGGAAACAGCTTTGTTACCCAAACCGGAATATCATTCATGCAGGGCTAAGACTCATACCTGGATCTCTCTGATTTTATTGTAACCATCCTTTTCCTTTGTCATCTGAAACAGATAAACCATCCCTGGCCCAGCAGAGCAGGCAAACCCCTTTAAGTTGGTAGCGATGGCTGTGACACAAATTTCTCCTGGTTCCTGCTTCTCCACGGTCCTGGAAACAGGATGATTGCGAGTCTGTGTCATTTTTAAACATGTAGCATAGTGTGAAAGCTCTGAAAGCTCATAGGTAAACATCTGCTTTGCATTCCGTTTGACCGGGTGGCCAACAACAGGAAAATTGGCTTGATAAAGTTAAGATTAGTCATTTTGTGGCCAATCATAACAATGTAATCTCACCAATTATTGTCAAGTAAATACAAAATACAGGAGGTCCTCGGGTTACGACAGTCTCGAGTTTAGTTTCGTGGTTACGTCGTTTCGTGGTTACGACGCACTCCCAATAATTACTTAAAAAAACCTAGTTTCTACCTAAGCGGTTTGGTTTGTAAATATGACCACAGAAATAAAGATAAGAAATTATTCTCTCTTTTTTTTTATGTTTCATTTAATTACTGTAGTTTATATGTCCTTCATGTGTTGTTTGTACAGAGTGAGTGACTTAAGGTGTAAATTTAGGTATAAATTCCAACTTACGTCGAAAATCGGCTTACGACAAGTCGTAGGAATGGAACTCGTTCATAAGTCGAGGACCCCTTGTATTACATAATTCAAACTATGGAATAATACATGTTTAGGTGAACAATACTCAAGTTGCAATGTCCACCTTATGAAGTGTACAGATGGACATATGTCAATTTGAACAAAAATAACATGTGATTTCAATATCAATTCACTACAGAAGGAAGACCAAGTCAAATTATGATGCAATTGTGAATTATAAAATTTTATTAAATTAATGAAATTTGATTAATTTTTAATGATTGCTGAACAGGTTGCATAATTGTAAGGCTGCATCAGAATCTTCCTGTTGGAGGACCAAACTACCTGGCTGTAAAATTATGCTATAAAAATGGCATGGTATCACATATAACTCATAGCACAAGCTATGCACCCCTATAGTCCTTCCTCATTACTATCTCCATCACTGTACCTTTCTGAATCATGTGTGGTTCCCAGGTTTGTCTTCCACTGCAGGGCTTCATGTTTGAACAGCAGCAGCTGGCCTGTGTCTGAACCCACAATAACCTGGTTCTCTGACACCCAGTCATGTGACAGGTAGTTGAGGGGCTCCTGTTTCTGGGTGTTGGTCTGTTTCAGGGCCCTCTCGACGTAGCTGAAGAGCTTGAAAACACCATTTCCACAGACGCAAATCTGATTGTGGTCGTGAGGATTGAAGCTCACCTGTAAACAAAATGTTTAAGAACAGATTCACTATGCGTATGTACTGTAACACTCATCAAATAAACCCCATGTGCCTTTTTATGCCATGGACATAATAGAGGACATGATAACACAATACATGTTTCTAATTGTCATTGAATTTAATGTGTCATTGAAAGTAATTTGTATGAAAGCTGTAAAAAAAAAGGTAAATTCGATACATCAAACATCTACACAGCATTAGTCTCCGATGACCATTTTGATGTGTGCTTGGTATGTCTTGCCAAAAAAAAATTATGCCTCAGAGAAGAACAGTGGGTAGGTTCTTTGAAATACATCAAATGGGGAAAAAAAACATATCAGGGCAAGGAAATCTTGAATTGTTGTTTAGCCTCATGCTTTGCTGATATACATACCTTATAGATAGGAGTGGTTGGCCCACCAGTCTTAATGGTATACATTAGCTTCTGCCTTTGCCATATCCACAAAAAGAGGGTCCAGTCTGGTTCTCCTGACTGGCCAATGAGGTACTGAGAGTCATGGGAGAATGCAATGGACACAAACTCCTGCACAGGAGTTTCTTCTCCACTCAGTACTTTTCTCTTCCTGATGTAGTCTTCATATAGTTCGTACACTGTGATGGTGCCCTTCTCACCCAGTTCTGACATAGCCAGGTACTGTCGGTCTTGGCTGAGAGCCAGGGCAAGCATACCTTGACTTTTCTCTGTTGCTGTGTGAACATGTAAGTTTATATGATGAATATTCTTTTCATTTGCAGTAACGGCATTATCTCTAACTCCTGTTTCACATTGTACGCACAAACCCTTTCCTTACGCTTCGGAACTCATTATTTTCAATGGGAGGCAGGAGCAATTTCATGCTACACCGAACCTTGTGGCTGCGACCGTTCTGTGCTGGGGGAAGATGGCCTTGCGTCCAAAGGTAAATCTGTCCCAGAATATTGCCATTTATCCCCAATGCAAGCAGTGTGTCATAGTGGATGGTCCTATATTCTCAGAGCAAAGTCAATCAAAATGCAATAAAGTAGTTGAGAACAAAAGAGCCCCGAAACCATACTATATTTAAGTCATTTGCATGGCAAAATGTCAGCATACAAATTGAACCACTGGATGTGGAATACAGTGGCATTCATAGACTCTGTGCCCTACCTAGCTGCAGGCAAAGTGCAGATTTTGAATAATGGGAGGGCATACTGATAACTGTTGCTACTACAGATTCACCTCAGTAACAAAATAATGTTCCCCTGTGTGGGCAACATCCAAAACTTCAGCTTTCAGCTAATCAAGATCTTTTTTATAAAGTCACAATTAAAAAGGTTTTATCTTGACGTCCATATGTTCCATCAAAAAACTGTACCTGTGAATTGTGTTTGTGTAACTTGTACAAATCTATGTCATATTCTAGTTTGTACACAAGTAAAAGTGGAAAAATATACACTAATATCAGCTAGATAAACAGTTAATTTACATCACAACCTATCAGTCTTCAGCAAGCAAGAACACATTCAACAAGCGGCTTCCCATACTCCACTTTCCCCTTTGTCATCCAAAACCTTCAGCAAAGACTGCTGGTGGTTACAAACCAGCAAAAAGGGCAAGGAATGTGATGAATGTGTGAATTTTAAAGTAAACCTCTCTCCGTTGTTTGTTAATTGCAGTATTGCCTTGATTTTGTATGCACTTGGAAGACTGTAGTGTGTAATAAAGGCTTACAGATTATTACATACTTGTACCTTTGGCTAAGGTTGTCCTTACCCTCCCAATGTTTCCACATTAAAGTTAACTTCACCAACCGTTGTTTTTTAGGAACCTTACTGTATAGCGTTTACTTTAGGCTAACCCTTGAGAGTTAAATTTCAGGAATGTGAGATTGCAGCACTGGAAAAAAACGACAAAAAAAAAAAAAAAAAAACTTCTGTTAAACATGAGACTTGAAAAATATGGCAGTGATGCGAAAGAAACTGATTAACTGATTGGTGACAATTGATTGGTGTGTAGCATGTCACGCACAAATCATACCAATGTGTCTTTTAACCCATTCGTTCATCCTATTTAGACGTTGCGCCTAAGGACAACACCCGTAAACTAATGAAGTGCCTTTGCCTTTCTCATGAATACACGATTCATGAGAATACAAAATGTTGAGAAGACTTTCAAAATAGGGCTCATTGATTCTTAAGTTACTGGCTTCCAATCACGGTGACCACATGTTGTATGTTCCCCTTCACCCACTCGTACAGTTTATACGCCCATTGCATAGGCGCTTTAACTCACTTCCCTGCCCTGCATACCCTTTGCTTTTAAAGGGTATGCAGGTTCTTAACGGGTTTCCCTGCCTGCCTCATCTGTAGTCTCCTTGGTGACGACTGGAGAACTGCATCTTATCGGAACAGTAATGTCTCCGAAAGATAATATCCTGTAGTAGAAGTCATTTCCCAGCACCATCGCACAAGCTTGCTTCACAGAAAGACTTACATTCCCAGTGCTTCCCGAGAGCTTAACTTTTACCTTTTCAATGTTTTATAACAGGGATAATTATTTTGTGGTGGCGTCGAATGTCATGTATCCCTTAAATAGTTGCCGTTACCTAGTTAGACACCTGCTAGCTCATGAATCCTGGTGAGTGATCCCTGTTCCCAGTTCTTTATAACACTTAAAAACAATACAAAAATGTATTATTATTATTGTTTGTGATAAAGAATAAGTTTCCAGCGTTAAGTGGCAAGACGTTTCTATAGCTAGCTATTCATTGTATTGGTGATACCTGTAATGAAGCGCTGATAATTTCTTTTAAAGTCGAACAAAACACAATTGTTTCCAGATGGGAACGTTATTGTGTGCTCATCATAAAAAGTAAGGCTGTGGGCCAGTCCAGACTGCACTCCGAAAACGAAGTGTGGCTCAGCGGTAGCCGCAACCGACGTCGACATGATCCAACTGCAAAGCAAGGAGAAACCTCAGATTTTTGTCTCCTGTCCTTTTCACTTCGTTTGCATGTCACGTCTCCTCTCGCAGCACGATACAAGGATAATGATATTTCATCATAAAAATAGCTGAAATAAACATAGCTGGAGTTTAAGCAATACATACACAATACATGCCAAATAAGAAACACGGGATTTGATAGCCAGACTAGAAACAGCTAAAAAAAAGTTAATTCATTACACTGTGTCAGTTAGCTGTAGTTCATGCAAAACCTTTATCAGTGACCGAGCTCTTGGGGGAAATTCACTGATGCGATTAGTGGGGCATGATGGAAACTTAACTTCCCGTCAAGTCAGGCGATACGCAATTGGGAAACCTCTAAATAAAGATTTACCGTCCCTTCAAACAGCAACCCCCATAGACAGGGAATTTGTTAGTAAGCTCGTTAGTTCAGTAACATCATAACAACGACTTCATGTCACACTTTTAAACTGACCTACCTTTTGAATTCACGTGGAGTATTTGATCTCGTATTCTGCCAAATTGAAAATAAATGTGTACTGGCGTTACAAAACGACAGAGCCAAAATAAACTGCTAAAAGAAAAACTTAATAGTTTCAACCTGAAGACAGAACCACCGCTGCGCTCCATTCAGCCTGCTGTGACGCAATAAACTGACGTCTGTGACGCCTTGTTCGTTTTGTAATTAATCATCTTGTATTTTTTTAATCAATGTCTTTTACCCAAATGTTCGGCGTCAAAACACAGCATTTCATATTCTTACACATAATGTGTATTCAAATGGGAAAACAATTCATCCTCATGGTCTAGACCATTTACAACTCAAACTGATTCTTTATTAGACTTTATAAGACTTTTCAAATCAATACCTCACGCCTCTCGACACAAGTGCATAGTATGTACAGCAAGTACACGTCTCAGTTTGGATAACAGCTGGTGTCAGTGTTTAGCAGAATGAGTTTTCGGCGCTGTCATATATTTCTGATCTGGGCTATGCAACCAGTCCTACACATCAATCAATTTTTACCCACCCAATCAAGTGGAATAAACTACAAGATATCTACGTAAGTAGACTGATTAACATGGATGGTTTCAGACATCATTTTGTCATATTCATCTGCTATTTCTGCCCCCCTTTTTTTTTTTTTTTTTTTTTTTTTAAACCTGTCTTATCTCATTTATTTTACGTATTTGATTTTAACAGAGACGAACTCGCACATAACAAACACAAGGCAGGGTTTAAATACACAGACTAACGAGCAAACGAGACACAGGTGAACAACAAGGCAGGTGAAACAAATGAGCAATCAGCTTGGCAGGTAACAAGGAAGGTGGAGCGAAACCAAGGGGGAATGAAAACAAAAGCACATGGACAGGGAAACTAAAAACCAAAACACAGAATCAGACGGCATCACTGACAAGTATTGTCAGAACTGATGTTCAGTTTTCCTTCTGGATGAAAACAATTGGTGCTTGATTAAAAGACAGAGCATATATAATCTACGAGCCAGTGTATTCTGGATTTTTTTAAATTAATGTTTGAAGTTATTTTTGTAAATATAACAGATAATTCAACATTAATGCTAAATTAACCCATGGCATATATTTGTAAAGGGACCAGTTTAGCTGTAATGTGCAACGTGAAAAGTTGTATTTCACTGAGAATATTTGGCGGGGAAAAACTGGAATTGGACGACACTTTATGGTCTTTTATTGACCTTGAATGTGTGTAGTAGCATTAAATGCTCAATAGATGGCAATCTTTCTCTTCCTCCGTTGATTATTTCTAGTCTTATGACAGTTGAACAGGCTGAAGTCAAGTGATAGCTGCTGAATTTGGAAGAACTTATATGATATTTCAAATTTCTGGCAGTTTGAGGGTAGATTGGATATGTTCTCTAGATACTGGCCTGAGGGGTACCTGTAATTTGTTTTTTATTTCCCATAAATTAATTGTACCTTTTACCTATATTTACCATTGGTTAAATATGTCAACCAAGAGGTAAATTTTGTTTTATTATGTTTAGGAATTAAATTTGGTGTGGATTACTGAATCTATGCAGAGAATCTGAACTGGGGTGTTATTACATGGCAGGATGCAGAGAGCACATTTTATGGGAATGACCTGGGTTCGAGGATTAAGCCTCCAGCTCTTTTAAAGAGAGCCTTTGGATCTTTCTTGACAACAGATTGTGTCATCCAGAGGACGGCCCTCAACAGCACAGTTTTGTTCTATGGCATTCATTTTATATTTGGACCACAGGGAAGAATGGCCCCCATACCAATACCTCCTCTGACAAAAACTTCCCCAGGAGATATCCCATCCAAACACCAACCAAACCTGTACCTTTGATTTTTTTTTTTTTTTTTGTGTCGGCCCATTTTTCCTCATTTTGGAGACAAGACTATATGTCTTATGTCTTTTTTTGATTTTGCGTGGGAAACATATGTCCCGTTTTCTTCCTTACAAATGAACTGGGACAACTTCTATTCATGTGATTCAATAATATAGGTGATTATCTATCATTCAAAGTGAAAAAATTGATTTTTTTGTGTCAACCCGTTTTTTCCTCATTTTGGACATAAGACTATAGTCTTATGTCTTTTCTTGATTTTGCGTTGGACACATATGTCTCGATTTCTTCCTCATAAATGTTCTGGGACAACTTCTATTCACATGATTCGATAATACAGATGATTATCTATTATTTACAGTAATAAAATGGAAATTTTTTGTGTCACCCCATTTTTCCTCATTTTGGAGGTAAGACTATAGTCTTATGTCTTTTCTGGATTTTGCGTTGGACACATATGTCTCGTTTTCTACTTCACAAATGATCTGGGACAACTTCTATTCACATGATTCGATAATATAGATGATTATCTATTATTTAAAGTAATAAAATGGAAATTTTTTGTGTCACCCCATTTTTCCTCATTTTGGAGGTAAGACTATAGTCTTATGTCTTTTCTGGATTTTGCGTTCGACACATATGTCTCGTTTTCTACTTCACAAATGATCTGGAACAACTTCTATTCACGTGATTCGATAATATAGATAATTATCTATCATTTAAAGTCAAAAAATGGATTTTATTTGTGTCAACCCGTTTTTTCCTCATTTTGGAGGTAAGACTATGGTCTTATGTCTTTTCTTGATTTTGCGTTGGACACATATTTCTCGTTTTCTTCCTTACAAATGATCTGGGACAACTTCTATTCACGTGATTCGATAATATAGATGATTATCTACTATTAATAGTAAAAAATGGATTTTATTTGTGTCAACCCGTTTTTTCCTCATTTTGGAGGTAAGACTATGGTCTTATGTCTTTTCTTGATTTTGCGTTGGACACATATGTCTGGGTTTCTTCCTTATAAATGTTCTGGGACAACTTCTATTCACGTGATTCGATAATATAGATGATTATGTATCATTCAAAATTAAGAAGTTGTCCAGGAAAAAAAGTTCTTTAAAAAATTGGTACTTAGTCTTTTTCCACACAAGCTCCAACTGTGAACACTCTAAGAGGAAGAAACGTGAACAAATATTCATGCAGAGAGACTACTTCTGTCTACAACAAAATCTGCATACACCAAAATTGTGGAGGGATCAGCTAAACATTAATATCCAGTACTACAGGTGAAGTCGTACACATGTGCCCATATAAAGCATTGTGAAGGAAACCAGGCCTCTCTCGTCCATATGAAGCTGGGAGGTTGTGTCATGTCAAGCTGTCTACAGAGCTGAACCAAAGACCCATTGTAGTTATGGTGGAAATTCCAAAATAACCCTAATCCTCCACTCCTCCCATCTTGCCTTTCATGGGTTTAACACTGCCATTTGCTTTAGTTTAGTTGTGGTCCAATAGCAACAGACGATTTCTAATGCCAAAAGTGTCACTAAAGCTTCACTACAGCTCAAAAACCACCGACTTGGATGAAGAGATATTTTTTTTTTCATCCAGCTCCATTATATACAAATCAAAAAATGAAAGGGTGGCTGAGGCATTTGAAATTCCCATGGACTACTCCTTTCCTGCCAGTGAATCCCAAAATAGGAGACCACAGCACAATTTACCGTGCTGTATCCCAGCTGAATCCCTGCCATCTTCTCAGTTCGTAAAACTGAGTTGTGAGGTGCTCCTGGGACAAGGGGGCTTTGATTTTCACCGCAATAGAATTGACTTTGTCTCTCTATCACTGTGCCAGTCTGAGGGTAGCGCTGAAGGTGAGAAAAGAGACACGGGGAAAGAGCGTCAAACAGACAAACTGCTGTGGAACTTCGGAGCTTACGTTTCTCTTCAGCGGGTGGAGGCATGGATGGCCGTGAAGAGCCTTTGCAGGTGAAAGATGGAAGAATGGTAACAGAGACAAATACAAAGCTCTGGGATGGGTTTTTCTGCGACGTTGGATGTTCGTGATAACAAATGCGTTTAAAGAGGTTCCTAAGCAGGCTCTCGCACATGGGATTCTCAGACACAGTCATCTGACATGCACAAGAGGATCTTTGCAAAGAGCCTCATTGTAAAGTGTGTCCCAGCTAAATCATTACTCGTTGACAAATCGATTGCAATGAGGTCAGTGGAAGACCCTGAATATCATGTGTTATTTGCACATTTGAAATGCTGCTAATATAGTTGATTTCAGCTTCTGGTAGCCAACATTTAACCAGGTTGCTGTCATCGTTGTTGTGATTAAATGGCATTGACGTTGACACCTGTCACAGCATTTATATCCACAATAAATGTAGCCTATTCATTTGCATCTCTGATTCAAGTGCAGGATTTTTTTTAAAACACAGTGTTGACAGTATCCTTTCTCCACGATGCAGAGGTGGCAATGATTTGGCAGGACAGCCAGTTTTATGGAACTATATAGACACAGCGATTCATTTAATCATTGAAACATCATTAAATGATTACTTAGCACCCTTAATAATGATAAAAATTATGTCAAAATCATTATCATGTCTACTTCCATAGACACTGTGTTCAAAATAATATTCAGAAGCAGATACTTTATAACTTGCGGCACAGCGGCAGGTGTGGCCACTGGGCTGGGTGGTGAGCGGAAGAGGAAACACGACTAAAGTTCAACAGAAAGGGGCCAAAGGCCATTTATATGGAAACACAACAAATAGAATCAATACAAAAATAGGGTTGAAACTCAAAAACCGCACAGCCACATGGAACACACCAAAACACAAAACCCCAAAAGTCTCCCTTCAGCGTCTCGGGCTGTGCTTAAATAAATGGCCAAATTGAAGGCAAGTGCTCACAGCTGAGTTGATTAGAAATCACTCTCAGGTGAGCCTGCCTGTTAGCGAGGCTACTGCTGTTGCAGCTCCAGTTACTTCTCCAGGCTGAGGGAGGGAACCAGGAGACTGACAGCAGTACAATGGGAGGAGCAAAGGAGCTTGCTCCTCCCTCCACCTTTCCCAGTGCCACAAACTGTATGTTTGATTTTTGAAAAGTATTTTGTAAATTGGCTAGACTAGATATAAGGCAACAATACTTTTTAGCCAATTGTAGCCTGCAATTGTAAGAATGCATCAGGAGCGGATTCTGTTTTGCTGCTAGATCAGATGGCTGCGAGCAAGTTGCTAAAGAGGTCCTTTTCTGTGAACGAGTAATCCAGATCTCTCGTAACTTATGAACAAACTACAGAGACACTTTGGCTACAATAAAAAATCTTTTCTAATCTTTAATAAACCCACCTTAAAGATGCAGTTAAACACATTCTTAGCTTTACGAATCTTTCGAGAAACCCACCTCTGATTATTCAATGAAAGCAGTCATTGAGTCACTGACAGTCATGGAGTTATTTGATTACATTTGCAAGTAAATATTTTAATATCATCGTAAACTCTGAAGAACAGAATTTAGCACCCTGGCTGAAAATGAAAATGGCTGTACAATACAGACATGGATAATGAGCTATATTTTATCCACAAAAATATAAGAAAACTATTATTTATATTCCACTACAAATGTCCTTTATTTATTAATGGATTCATTATTTTTTTTTTCAAGAAAACATCTTCAAGATCAGTGGCACTCCTAAAGATTATCTGAAATTAAAAGATAAAAAATAAAAAGATAAAGCTGAATTGCATTACAATTTTGCAGAAGTAAGTTACTTTTATTACCGCAAAAGTGAGGTAACATACATATGAAATCCTTTTGCCATCCATCACACGAGAAAAGACAAAAATCAAATCAAGCTTGTGCAATGAACATCTAAGTCTTTGGTCTTACAACTGACTGAAAACTACTATAAACTGAAGAGGGCAGTATATTCTAGAGAGTACCTCTTTCTCTGGCTTGAAAGATAGATAATTCCACCTCCACTGCAGTGAAAGAAGGCGCACGGCCTTCCCCAGCTATGTGCCAAAACATGCCTGTGCTGTTTGTGAGATAATTTAAACATTTTTATGCAACTGCTGTCCAGTGTTTTTTGCATGTGTGATTCTCCTTGGGATTCAGCACCTAAGAATGTATTATTTAAAGAGGGCAGCCTGTTTATGTTTTTTGTATCTTACATAATTACCATAATTTTTAGAAATGTTTTCCATAATTGTCAGATCATTAGTGTCTTTAGTATGGGGGAAATGGTTAGGGATACATTGTGAAAATCTTTGCAGGCCACTAAAACAGGGGGAAACCAGCATATTTCTGCTGTGCTTTCCTGAGTTTGTTGGCTAGCACAGGAGAGGCAGTAACAAATTGCATGGTTGCTGTAAACTATTAAGGTAATACACCAGAGTTTACAGTGTTTTGATGTCTTCCCTCTGCATAGACTTCCTTCTGTCATTATTTCATTTTCAGTCTCCTTCAGCAGCAAAATTTTTAAAAGTTTCACATCACCATTGTTGTAACTTTTTGTTCATCTAGCTGCCTTTTGGGGATTCCAATAAAATGGAGTGGTGAGAACATAGCGTGTGAAGGATAAAACAACGCAACGCACCTCAAACTTTGCCTCTTTCAATCGGCTCTGCGGTGAACTATCGTGGTCCTGACAGCCAAATACGTACTTAATTCAGGTTGCATAGTTGACCATTGATTTTCACAACTGGCCTCAAGCAAAAATCAATGGATTTTAAGGGAATATTTACCTGCAAGTACTGAAGATCGTGGGGTTCAGGAATTTTCCATTTTCCGTTTAATTTGCTGCAGTGCTGAGGCGTCCATCCTGTGAGTATAAATTGCATGAGATGGCCTTTATTACAAATATCCACAATAAATCAGTCACAAAAATGTGTGGGAACTACTGCTATGGTTTTTCACTTGATTAAATGCGAAAGGTTTACTTATCCAAACATTTGCACCATGCCTAACTGCTTGCACTGCCACAGTTAAAAACAGAGTTACTCACTGTGGAAAAATAAGCTTTTGTGCCAGCAGTTCTAACATAGCTGCTTGCATATTGGGTCTGAAAGAGCTGGTCAGCATAGTATATATTTAAACACATATTCCAACAAAGAGTTCGACCTTTTGATGCAGATCCTAGGGAAGAATCATAGATAACAGCTTTGCACAGTTGCTGGGAGGCCTCTATACACAATTTTTAGACTGATTGAATTCGTATTTCTCCTGAGCAGACCTCTTTAATAACCAGCCCAGGTACTGGAATTTGGCAAACAGTCCTCACTGAAATTTCAGGAACATAAAGTACCCAACCTGGAAGCTTCCTAGAGCAGGCCGGCCTTTCAGAAGGTACTCTTAATGAAACAGGAGCAGATCCTAAAACACCCAAATATAGCACTAGCTTAATGTGCATCCAGTAAAAAGGCAGATTTATGAACTGCAATGTAAATTGCTGCATAAGGTCTAATAAATCCATTAGTCTGTTTCAGTTTGGAATAAATTCACCTCAAACATCTTTTTACATGCCGCAACAAGGGTGATTACGTGAAATGTCAAACAATTTAAAGCAATTTGTGACTCTTTAACAGAGTGTGAATGATGTAATGTAATTTGGGTTGGTTACTAAAAAAAAGAAGGCAAATAATCAAGTCCTCAAAAGAGCTTATTTAGCACAAAGGTATTTCTTACAGTCTGTGCTTTGAGTGGCTATGAAATGAAGCATAAATATTTTGTAATAAAGTCTGGCCATAAGTTTAAAGAGAAATGATACAATGCATTTAGAAATCACTATTTAATTTGATACAAATTGTACAAATATACAAATTTTTATTTACAGTGTAAACTATAAATACTCCACTGACAACTCTTATGAATTATCACACCTCTGAGGAAAATATTACCTGTGTAATTCAGTAATAAGACATGAAAGATATTCAGGCAGGAGTCTGTTATCAGAGAGAGTTGAAATACTGTCTGAGTATGCTTCAACATTGTCACACATTTGCTGGCACATAACTTAAATAATTTTTGGATGCAGCTACCAGCAATCAGACAACAGTGCAAGGCAACGCAAGGATAATATGTATGGTTGCTGAACATACAGCGTGATGAACCTTTAATAAAAAGAAAAACATGTCATACATACATTAAAGGGTTTTCAACATTAATCGCTCAGGTAATGCTAATGACAGCGTGCAACAATTTTGTTTCCCTTAGTTTGTGTAGCTGTAATGGCCATGCTGTTCTCAGGAACGGTTGTGTGTTTAGGTTTGGTCATGAATGGAAATATTGCCAGGCCAGACCATGTGACTCTTTCTCTGCTCTGGGGTTCTACAGCATGCGTATTCAGCCAAGCCAGCCTGGCTTCACCCCACATTTTACAGTATCGTTTTTGGCAAGAATCTAATGCTATACAGGTGCAAGGCACAACATCAAAAAGTTCTGTAACTCCGACCATATGCCTGCGATGTTTACAAGACAGGGAAAAAAAGCCCTAAAAAAATTGTACTAGTCCTAATAGCAGTCAAGAGATTTTGATGGATGTCCCCCTTCAAAAACTGTAAGTTGAACACCGAGGCATTTTTTCACGGATTCCTCTTTTTGATTTTATTTCATTTCAATTAGATTTAAGCAATAAACCACACGTCTGTACTTGCCTATTTCCTGTTCGCTTGGCAGAATACCAACCTCAGCAGAATTTTGTAATTAACACTTTTTTGACGTATAAAAGTTGTGTGGTGAAAACACCAAGCAAAGCCGCAACTACTTCCAGGCAGTCAACTGCGTAAGTGAGTTTTTCAAGACATTTCTGTGAAAAGGCCAGTGTTTTAGTACAATAAATCTATTGTTTTAAGTCAAAGCGTAACATTCTAACATTGTGTATAAATAATAGTTTGTTTCTTTAAATGCATATGAAAAGATTTGGTACCGCAACGTAGGATAGTTAAACATTTGTGACGTAACAATATAATGCAACATACTGTAAGAAATTACTAACGAGGTATATTCTACCTAAATTGACAACAGATGTCAAGGAACAAGCAGGGACTCCAATGCAGACCGATAATAAACATGAGTTTATTAGCAGCCAAACAAAGTCCAGAAACCAAGAATCAAAGTCAAAAACAGGCAAAGTCAGAACAGGAAGACACGGCAAAAAGACAGAATCAAAATTCAAACATCAGAGTTGAGAAAACAAAACAGAAGCCATATGGGGCAGGCAGACCAGGAAAACTGAGAACAAGCCAAGAACTAGACAGGCCAAACACTGAAACGGACTGGCAAAGAACAAATGAACAAACAGGGTTTAAATACAAAAAGACTAACGAGCAAACGTGAAACAGGTGAACAAGAGGGCAGGTGAAACAGATCAGGTAATTTAACACTAACAGGCAGGGAAACAGTAGGTGGGGCAAACACATGAGGGCAATGACAACAAAAGTACATGGACAGGGAAACAAATCTGGCTAAAAATCCAGTGTACTGACAATAGCAGTACATTTTTATTAAAATGTAAACTATTTTGTGTTGTACGAACAGAATGAATTTCCTGTCTGTATACCTGCCTGATCAGATCATTTAAAATCATTTAAACTGGGATCAATTAATAAGGACTTGGATTACCGTTTGTTTTCAGTCCTTCTTTCAATGTTTTAAGCTGTTTCTGGTATCTGGATAAGAGCGTCTAACAAATGCCCATAATGTAATGTAATGTAATGTAATGCAATTGGACCCTTCTTAAACAAGGGAAACTATCATTACCTTAAAATATTAAAAATGTGTCCCAGAATCAAAGGGTCAATGGAATTGAGAAATGGTGACTGGAAAGCTATGGAGGGTATATGACTTCTGACTGGTGTTCTTGAAACCACTCTTAAATTTGTTTATCATGTTTATTAACCTGGAATATGGAGGTACCTTCAAAGTATATACAGTAGATCCTTCAATAATCCTGGTGAATCTGATTTAAGACACTCAGACATAAGTAGGAAGCCATCATGTTCTTTAACTGCACAAGAGTCCATTGATCTGTAGAGGGAAAAATAGCCACCATGGATGATTGAATATATAGCAAAATGTATTCACTATTAATCAAAGGTTATATTAAAATGATGCAATGCTTTAGTCAGACCTCACTTGGAATATTGTGTGCAGTTCTGGGCACCACACTACAAGAAAGATGTAGAAACTCTTGAAGAGGTACTAAGAAGGGCTACAAATCTGATTGCTGGCAAGAAATATAAAAGCTGCAAGGAAAGACTGAAGTTACTTAACCTATTTAGACTTAGCCAAAGAAGAGTTAGAGGTGATTTAATAGAGGTTTTTAAATTTATATAAGGGCTAAATAAGGTTAACTACAGTACATTTTTAGGGTGAGTTCAATCTGTAGAAAAAGTGGGCATGCATGGAAATTAGTTCAGAATAAGTTCCACACTGATATAAGAAATCGTTATTTTACACAAAGAGTTATCAATACATGGAATAGGCTGTCTGGTCATATAGCTGGGGCAGAGACCCTTGGTGTGCTCAAAGTCAGACTTGATGAAGTCTTGGACATTCTTTTAGTTGAAATGACGAGCTCAGCTGGGCCGATGTTCTGCCCTCTCCTTGCAGTTTCATAGCTTACATAGTTTGTTGAAAGGCTGTTAAGCCCGACTCAGTAAAGCCAGCATTTGTAAAGTTGATCCCTGGCAGAAGTTTTGACAGTTCATTTGGAGGCCTTCTTTACTGGTCCAAAGGCAACACGGACACACCCAGGACCTCAGGCTGGCTCGCTCTACTGCACAGTTCACATATCACATAGTTTTAAAACAAATAATGCAGGCACAGTGAAGTATACACCCGTGATTGGGGGGGACCATACACAATTGATTCTTGAGTTTCTGAGTCAACCCATCCCTGTTGCTAAAACTTCAGTGCACTTAAGATCATTTCTGTCTCTGGTAGGCATGATGACCAAGCAATAAATCAGTGAGCTCAAAATATGGGTTAAATCATACATGCCTTCAACAGCAGGTCTTAATCAAAGCCCGTATACGTTGAAGCCAGCTTAGGGCTGATTAAAGCCATATTGGTGAATGGCCTTGGCTGACAGTCTGTGATAAGATGAATTGATCTCTTTTGACTGACCTAGGAGGATACTGCATGTCTGGTCTCATGAATTTGTATTTTGCTGTCTGCATCCTTGAAATCTTATCCATCAGGACTTCTAGCATGAAACTGAGCTTTAAAGATATAAGTCCAGAGTGGAAAACTTTCAAAGGTTATTTTTAAGTAATTTCTAAGGATATCATGGAAATGCTTTTGACATATCAGCTTTGTTGCTACTTGTCTGTCAAATCTACAAGGGTCTACCTAGTCCTTTATGAATTATGTAATAATTCAAACAAACTGCTTTTACTTAAAATACTATGTGCAATATATGTTGTGTATTCTGGTCTTGGTCTGTATACTGTAAGACAGATGTACAACTGGTGTGTGGCAATGGAAAGATATCCAAATCTTCGTAATTGTGTCAAAACATACATACATACACACACACACACACACACACATATATGTATATATATATATATATATATATGTCAGCAGAAAAATACATTCTACTTGACAAAAATGTATATGAGCTTCATACTGTACCATTTATTTTATCTTTCCAGAGCCAGCAAAACTTGCTCCTGTAGAAGTATATTTTCATACATTATGAATGTAAAGACCTATTGGCTTCTCTGAACTGAAAACGATACTAATATCATAAGACATGAATCACATGAATTTCTGTCTTACATTGTTTGAGTTCCCAGGTGGACGTCTGAAAAGCATGGTGGAATTCCTAAAACAAATACGGAGCATATTTTCATATAAGTCTTTGATATGAACGCTCCATGAAGATCATATCTCAATGCCCTGCATAGAAGAACATTGGTTCCCACCACTATGAGGCTCTCTGCACCTTGATGCAACGAGGTTGACTTTATTTATCTTGTATTCCTGTGGGCTGGAGTGGCGGCCGTGTCCTGGCGTTTACCAGGAGCGCACCAGCCAGGCAGTGAATGACTCTTTTATTCTACCCCTCTTGTCTCTTTCAGGGGGCAGGGTATGACCCCTTTCGGAACTAAGGGCACCATTCATCATTCCATTTGAAACATTTATTTAATACAATAAATCATGCTCCAGAGGTTCGCAAAAAAGCCCGTCCGCCAACATCTGGTTTGGGGCAGGAGTTCCACCACCAGGACTCGGGGCTGAGGCGTCCAGCCAGCGCACAAGCGGACCCACAATGGATCCACAGTCCTGAAGTGAAATCAAACCTGCGTACCCCATGACCTGTGGTCATCAAAAGCAACTGTAAACGTCATTTGATTTGTAGCCTTCTGTCAACCAATAGCAATCGTGTGAAGTTAAGACATGCATGCGATTGCACTTGTTTTGGCTTAGAACCAGGTGTGGGCAGCTGGTCTTGTCTGAGGCATAATTCCCTTTCAACTGCCATGTTTTTGTGTGATATTGTAGGTTCATTGACTAACAGGTATAATTCAGTTATAGGATGGTGACACATACTGGCTACATGTTTATTTAAAGAGAAACAGAGTGCTTCCTCAAGGCTAATCCCCTTCAAGGGTTAAATCCTTGTTAAATGGTTTCTGAGAGGATTATTTCTGAAGGTTAATTACATTTCATCATCCTATTAAAAGAGTAATTTCCGACTATAAAAGGGAGTGTAAAACAATGAAGGCAAAAATCTGAGCTGTGTGGCTCAAAGCGATCATGGTATTTCTTCTACCTCCTGTGTTTCTGTGTTTTTCAAGTTCTCATACAAGCCTGGAGTCACTTGCTGACACACACACACTAAAAACATATTGTACAGAAAAATGAATCCTCAGCACAGTCACATATACAACAAATTCCAAATGATCAATTACATTATGATTAATAGCATAGTTAGCTCAATTAAACTGGCACTGTACATGGTAACAATTTGTATGTATCTACCCAGAATCCCTAAGACATAGAAGAGTATAAACTCAAAGGTGTCTGTCTTCACTTTGATGAGTCATTACTGCTTCAAGCACAACTCAGGGTGGCAAGTAGTACGAACTCGTACCATCCACAGAACACATAAAAAAGGTTATATATTTCTTAGGTCTAGGTATTTTAAAATACAGAGAACAAACAAAGAATACATGTGCATCATTAGACAAAAAGTTTGAATTCTGGACATAAAACAGACAAGGTACAAGGTAATTAATACTTATAGATATAAGTCAGAGATAAATTGATGATTGGATTTATGGCATAGTTTACAGATGAATTAACTGTATAACAATTATGTAAATTGTCTACTGCCTTAATGTGTGCTGTACCTCTTGAAAAATAATGATGACTGTTGGAATGCATAATCTTTTCATAAATCAACAGCTCAGAGTATATTCATTATACATTCAGGGGAATGAACCTTCAGACAACATGAATGCATTTGGAAGGAGTTTATTATGATATAGGAAGTTGTATATTGGTATTGGCATTGCCCTTGGGCTTGGAGTCCAGGGGGCAGCGTCTTGCCTCACTATTTTTAGGACAAAGTGATCCCCCACTTGGCCGTAAGAAGAGAGGGTGAAAAACAGTGGAAAGGGAAGTAAACTTGAAGGCAGAGATGGGGAGGGAAAATGAATATCTGTGTAGACACCCAGATTGGACAGATACTGGTGTTTGAGTGAAGGGCTGTCTGAAGATTACCTCTCCTGAAATGTGTTTTGTCAAACTCCAATATTAAATTTATTTAGTACTGTCTTGTCATCTTGCTTCAGGTTTGGTAGTCATGGATCAGCCCATGGCTACAGTCCATCCCTTCGTTTATTCACAACTATGACAATCCATCCCTTCGTTTATTCACAACTACGAGTACCAGCCCACCTTTTTTGTCATCTGGATATTTGAGGATAGCCTATGAATGATATTTTATTAATTTGATTAATTAATCATTTTAATTAATTGATTTTATTTAATTGATTAATTGAACTGTTTATGTATTTGTAAACAGGTCCCCAATGACCATCTATGCATTAAAAAGTGATTTCATGTCTTCAGAGTTGAGCTCTGCTGGGGTTTTCACTTTTGATGCCAACACATCAGGCATGACAAAGAGTTAATAGAGAATTTATCAAAAGAAGCACCTCAAGGCTACAAAAAACTTGATTTCATTTCATCAGCAGCAGCTTTCCTTGGTTTTAAAAGCAAATCTCACACACACACACACACACACACACACACACACTCTATTATCTTTATGCCGTCTGTTGCCTGTTTCTGAATATGTAAATCCATTTTCCATTTATACAGGCAGTTATTATCTTTCATCTTATTATTTTTGATATTCTGAGCCTCCAACAGATTGTTTGTTCCAATGGTTGAACACCTTTCTGTCTTCAAATTTCACACTCTCCACGCTCCCTTTTGACCTGCTGTTCAAACCCCTAAGTTACAAATGTGGACATACTTGCAAGAAATCACATTATCTCAAAAATCCTAGACAGGTCTCAGGCAACAGTATCACAATGTGTGGTCAACATTTATATAACTCGAGGGAGATATATGTACATGTGATAGGCAGGTAGCCCCAGGAAGGGGGGCCCATATGTGGTAATGGGGGAACCCCGCGTTCCCCAGTCAGCAGGTCACAGAACATTATCATGAGGCGCCATTTGGCTCCGGTCAGATGCAGCGACATCCCTTTGTTGTTCTAATACGCACAGCGCCTTTTGCCAGAATGGTCTCCTAACAGAATCGAGTTATGTCAGTCCATTTTTTTTCACCTGGGTAGTTCTTTCTGCCTCTGCTTGTCATTACACATCTGTGTTGCTTTTCATGAAACAATTAGCCGATGGCTTTGAACTGCGGGGATGGTAATGTTACCTAATCGTTCATTAGATGCTGCTTTATTGTTTTAGTTCATCTTACGTCTTCATTGCTTCCATCAGCATATTAATTCCATGTACAATTCTGTCACCAGCTGCATTTTAATCACTGCCTTAAAATGCTCCCTAGCATATAAACTGATCAGATGTGAGAATTGATTCGCAGGTTATTTGAAAGGTCAATACTAGACAGCTGTCTGCAACCTGAGTTCTGAAGAATGGCAGTAAAAGAAAAAAATACTTCAGACTGCTTTTTACATTCCACAATCCACCAGCAATGGGAGTACAATTTGGAGTCAATATGCATAAGCTTCCAGAAAGATATATATGGTGGTTGTATATGGGTGAGATCCAAAGTCTATAAGGCTGTCACATATCTGAAAAACACGTTTAAAAAGTTCAAACTATGACACTGTATACCATCTTCAATATTTTTACAGCATTATAGGGCTATGTGCAATGAGTTGGTTTGAGTGCTTGACTTTTGAATCTTGGGGTTATACTACAAGTATAATGTCCCTATTTTACCCTTAGTACATTATACATCAATTGTGCCAATACAATTCCAGCTGTATAAACTGGCCGCAAAACCTGTATGGTGTAAAACTGCAAACTTTGTAAGTTGCTTCGCCAGGACACCCGTACTGTCTTGTGGTTTTCTCTGATTTCCTCCATATAGTTTTGAGGCAGTTGCAGAAAAAACAAGGGGGTTGATGATTATGACTGCTACCAAAAAAAATAAATACATAAATAATAAACTTAAATAAATAATAAAAAAACATTAAGAATGGATTGCATTGTGTTTCAAAGCGTGTGCATGCATTATTTACCTATTTATAGACCATTCGATTTAATGATGATTTAGCCTGTTTGCTTTCAAACTATGTCTTAACTGGTGTGGTCTGTACTCTTTCTTGAAGTGATTTTCTGGATTGTTCAGATCAAATGATGGTTGACGTCTGGGATCTAAAGTGGCCCTGAAGTGCAAAAGAAAATAAATCAGAAAACAAACCACACAGCAAAACAGAAAAAAATGCAACAAGACGCACAACAAATCAGAAAACATATCGCAACAACCTATAAATCAAAATTCAACAAACCAGGAAATGAAACACAGCAACTCAGAAAAAAACAACCTGCAACAAACCAGAATATAACATGCAACAAACCACAAAACTCAAACCAGAAAATGTAGGTACACCTTAAAACAATACTTCCTCCTCGTCGATTGGATCCATATTGTGTCAGTATGTATCTGATCTCCCATTTACCTACTTTTCACATTTCGGTAAGGAAGGGAAATTAGCCTGGGCTAATTACACAGATGTGGTTATTTTGATCAAGGACACTCACATGAATTTATCACAGACATGCTGTCAACTTTGCATGATACTACAATAGTCCTGCACACACTAAAACACTTTTGAACAATGCCCGGCTGTTCTGAAGAAGAAACATACTCCTCAATAGCTGATGCCACCAGCAGTCTGTAAGACATCACACCACTATCAAACTCTGTTGTTTTGGATACCAAGGATGTTCCTGAGTATTTTCTACCCCACTTGCATTGAGACATCTCGTACAGTTTTTCTTTTTTTCCACAGTCCAAAATATATGTACCATACAGTCAAATGCATGCATTTTTCCAATATGTTGCCAAGTAAATGTCAGCAGCAGTTGGTAAGACACTAAAATAGTCATACGTCTCATTTTGGATCTCTATTAATGTTGTCTTTGTGGGTTTAAAATACTTGCAGGCATGGTTCATATGTTTCACGTGTTTTAAATCTGGTTCGCAGCAGCCGATGTGAGACGGTAAGAGTCACTTTTAATTTAAAGGTGTTGGACATACAAAATGTGGGTAATCAAGAAGACGTCACATATATGATGGCAATCTGGAATTATAATAAAAAAACATGAAAGAATTAGCATTTTAATTCAGTTGAATGTGAATGATAACATTCCAGTTAATGTCCCTGTAAGTATCCGTTTATAATCTGCAATTGAATTTAGACAGGAAATCTAAAACTAAACTATTACCCACTATTTTTTTATGTTTTATATTTAGTATTTTTTTTAAAAATCAAGGATGTTAAACACTTGTAATTAATACAGCCAATACAATGTAATAACTCAGTTCATTAATATGCCAAGCAAACACTGTTATTATAAACATTATAGTTACAATTATAAACCTTAATTACATTTGTCGATATACTGGTAATACACACAACCTTTGGAACGTTCAGTTGTGAAAATAACCATGTTTTAGCGGTAATGATTCGCATAAAAATAATAAAGTTCATTGTGACTTTTATTTTGACAGATTTCATGGGCTTATTGCTGCTAGCTGCTGCTAAGTACTGCTGGCTGAACCTTAGAGTATATAAACATGTAGACAAACATTTGTGAATATAACCTGGGCTTTTGTGTATATTTATATTATGAATAGGGACTATTCATGTGTCGATACATACACACAAAACTGGAAGAATGACTAACATTGGGACCAGATCATTTCTGATAATTTTATCAAAAGGAAAATTGACACAAAAAATAAGGACTGAGACTTTGTGGCTATTATGGTGTTTTTGTTGGGAAACCCTGGAAGGTATCTAACTCACTACAGTGTTTAGGTATGAGGTATTTAAAATACCTACTGTGCCATTCCTGCCATCCAAGATGTGATAGGTGACAACAAATTCTGCCAATTCTGAAGACGTTGTGTCTGCCTGATAACCATATTGTCACCAGCAAGGAGGGGGGACTGGCTGGCTGCCTGAACAGCTCAGTGATCCAGAAAGATTCTGTCTCATATCGGACCACATTTCTATGCCAAACAGAGCATTTCCTTGCCTCCAAAGTCCACCGGGGTTCCAAAATTCCTACTGCACTGGAGTTCAGATCTATTATGACCTAATTTTAGCAAATTGAACATAATCCATTTTAAATTGGAACTAAAGTATGAACAGAAGACCCAGCTGTTGGACATCCAAGTTCTTGCTATAAAAAGGGGCATACTATTAGGTTGTACTGGCTTCTACTGAACTGTCTAATCAATGTTCTTGAGGGGTTTTCACCAGAGAAGGAAAATATGAATTCCAAACCCTTGTATGGGCTCAAGAGAATATTATTTATGGTAGTATAACTTATATTGCACTGGCTCCCCCAACTGAATGCCCCCAGATCAGCTGATTACAAAAACCTACTCGTAAAACACTGTGGCGTGCAGCTGCCTAGTGCCGTTTCTTTGTGATCTACACTTTCAGTGCAACTTTGAAATCTTTCCTAGTTCAGGCCATGGAAAATGATTGTTTTGTGGATTGATTACAATGCAATCCATCGGGTACTTAGAAAGGACTCATTTATACCCTAAGCAATCATTCATTATGAGTTTCCAGGAGAAAACAACTTCACATTTCATCATATCAGATTTTTGGTGACCCTGTTACATGTCATGTAAAAAGAAAGCATAATGGTACAACAGCATTAGTTAAGTGAAATATTCGGCCCAAAATGTAAAATATTATGAATACAAAGTTTTGCCATGTTACGTGAATCCAATTAGAGGTTTTGTGCCTTTTTGTTATAGGCCACTCCCACTGCCACACCCCTTTTTTGGCAATTGGCGTGAACATCTAATCAGCTGTCCTTTGGCTCATGACCAACAAAATCTTGTGCAAGCCTGTGAATCCATTCAGAATTTATGTGGCTTTTTCGACAGGCCACATCCACTGCCATGCCCCCATTTTAGCCAATTGGTATGAACAGAAACACACACCTTCACACACACACACACACAAACACACACACTTGACCTACATGCCAAATTTCAGCCTCCTAGGGTGAAAACTGTGACCACCAAAGGGTGGGGAAATTTTTGTGGACCAACCTACAGACCAACCAACCAACGGAACAAGCTTTAGAGCTTCTGGTATTTAACACAGGTGACCCTCCCACATCGTGGCTTTCCACATCACAGCTTCGATTTTTCACGGATTGGCAACAAACAATTAAGTTAAGGGGTTAACTCCTTTTTAACATATTATTCCCTTGAAAATGAGTAATCATTTGACTACACAGCGCGGAACTCCAGTCTGGTTTAAGATGCTCACAGCACCCCTGCAAACCCCCCAGCTGGAGATGCTCATTTCGCTTCGCTCCGCTCGAATGCTCACCTAGGGGGACCGGAAATTATATGTGGTTTTTCCACATCGCAGGGGGGCTGAGCCCCTGATCCCCACAGTATGGAAGGGGCAACTGTAGTTTAAAACATTTATCAGCAGTAATTATTAAAAAAAAAAAAAAAAAACAACTGACCAATGTTAAAAAATAAAATTACTTACAAGCAACATGAGACAGTTTTACTTCAAGATAAATCCTTGCTATTTGCAGACTTAACATCACCGTTGAAATGCCAGGATGCCTGGGGAATTTAGTAATTTTATCTGTTGACTGAATGCCAATGAACACATTTTAATTCATTGACATGCAAATCAAAGGCTGAAATTCAGTCTAAAACCAATGCAGATTTTTAACTTCGAAACAGTTTTTGTTTCTTGCATTTTTCTTCATTTTAAGAACTGCTGCCCCCATAATGAATGGTCTTTTTCAATTGTTACATCTTTACAAAGAATAAGCAGAGCGAAGTGCAAAGTTGACTGTATAGTTGACTGTATAAGGGCTAAGGCTGAAAGGGGACAGACACGCTGAAGTCACTCCCAAACCTATTAACTGGAAATTGAAGGAATTTAAAAAAAAAAATCAGTAATGCTAACTTCAAAATAATTATCTCCACACTATGAAACCGCAAGACGAAGAATGCATAGTACATTGCATAAAGGGAATGAGCCAAACAGAGCTAGCTCCCGTTCACACTGACACTTCAAGTGGGGTTATGACCACAGCCAACTTTTCCATGACCTGGGTTCCTGTACATCTGTGGGTCACACCAAAACCTTCTCTCTAATCAGTGATTACAAACCAGATGCAGACTTCAAAGTCCACACTCACATCAAGGTTCATTTCTGTGAATACATATCAAAATCCCAAATGTCCGACACTTATCTGAATGGCAGTATTATATTCATTGACACACAAATGAACATATGTACATGGAAAACACATGATTCTTTCATGTTATTCGGGTTGCCATTTTTTTTCTGTAAACCAGGCAACTGTTCTCTAATTGTGTTCTGTGTCTCATAACTTGCAACTGGTATTCCAAGAATAATATGAACAGATGTTTAATAAGACCCAGTCTGAGGCCTTTTTCAGCCTTTTAAGGTTTTAAGGTTGGAGGATTTTTTCTTCCTTTCATGAGCGCCCTCAAGAGGCCAGATTTTAAATGCACCAATCTCAGCAACCACTGGTCCAGTTCTGGTAAAAATCTTCTTGCTTTTGTCTTTACACAGTAAGATCTAATCACATCACAGCTCAGGGGTCTACAATTCCACAATCAATTCGCATCTCACCCCTGCACACCTGAGATATTTTAATTAGAGTACCTCATTCGAGGAGGCACCTTTGGCTTTGTCTCAAATGAAATGAATTCTGCAAACATAATATAGTTGTATAAAGCATCTTAGCTGGAATCACAACTACTTGGAATATGACCAAAAGTATGCAGCTGTTTGGTCTCAGACAAATGAAATGCGCTCGTGGGCACCCACAGATGGCTATTAGGGTTTCGAATAAGCTGTTATTGTTGAGTTTTTACAGTTTGCGCTCAGCAAGAAACCTGCTTCAACAATTTTCAATGCTTCATAAACCTGAAATGCACTGGAACCATGCATTAGAGAGACGTTTTATTTTCAACAGCATTTTAAAATATTACATTCCTATGAAATCTATCATGTGATAGGAATACCTGATTTATTCCACTGAAATGACATGACATAATGCAACCAGCTTCGTTTTCGTGGATGTGCGAAAATTCAGCCATAAAAAATGAGAAGAAGGCAGCAGTGGTACTGCTGCACGGGTCAGAATGATATCAGCCAAAATACAAACATAGCCTTGCTTATCTAAGACTACATACTTAAATAAATTAAATGCATAACCTCTACATAAAAAAACAGAAACACAATAAGACAAATGGATAAAGGATATGACATACTTTTTCAGTTGGAATTATTCTATGATAATGGTGGTTAGTGCTTTAGTGTAAGTAACCATAAAAATATAATACTTATCATTTATACAATCCCCCAAAAATATTTATTTCATTTTTTTTTATATCTAAATTACATCTATAATACAGATAGACATACATTTCCCAAATTATTATGGGATACAAAACAGATTCTTCAATAAGAGAAGAATAAATAGTGTACATAATTGAAGTACTTTATAGAAGTAGATGGGTGGTTTCTTTCACTTGCTGGAATCCAGGCCAGTCTCCTGAGTCTCACCCGGAAATTCACTCCATTCTGCTTTTGGAGAGAAGAGCAAGTGAAAAGTCCATCATGGTCACAGCACATGGGAACAGCACAGCAGGAATGTCAAGACCTGAATGCAAGCAGTCAACAGAATGGCGAGCATGGACCAGTTGTGGGCAGGGGCAGAGTCCACCAATGTCCGCATATGGTCAGACCGCCTGTGGCCTCGGATATACGGTTGGACCGTGATGTAACCGTTTATGATGCGGACCAGGGGAGGAGGGGAAGGAGGTTCCTGTGTGTTGCTGCAAGAGAAAAAAAAAAAAATGGACGCCGTTAGACAATCACCTTCGGACAGCATGCAGCAAAATAAGGAACACAACAACACAGCTGATACCGAATTTCATAGTTTTTGATGTCACTGCAATCATTTGCAAGCAAATGTAAACTTATGTAAGCACAGCTTTACAATCAAGTACAATTATGTATCTTAAATTTAAACAATAGTTTCAGTCACTATTCCATAAGGCAACGAGGGAATGGTGTGATGTAGCCACAGAATTTTTACCAAAGAATACTGACAGTATTTGACACTGCTAATGTATTCAGCTTCTGCTGTCGTTACTTCATAAGACTTACTGGATTGTGCAAAGCAGACAACGGCTTCATTTCCTCTGAGAAATACCAGTTGATCACATGAGTTCCTTTAAACTACCAGTAAAGTTCGATGCAATGTTTCAATAAAGCAAACTTTTGTTGCCCTGCAGGTTTTTGTCCTCAGATTTATGTTCATCTACCCAACATGGCTACACAAAAACATTATTTTAGGGAGGCAAAGCACTGACATATGGACGTTGATAAATACAACACAAAACCCACATAATTTTCCAAATACTATTGAACAGGGGTTAAAGATTTTGAAAGAGAGAAAAAGAAAATAATGGAAATAATAAGGTGCTCTAAAAAAGAGCTTTCAAGAGAACTTCAGCCAATTAAATTAGGTTTTACTGAGACATTAGACTGTACAGCAGGAGACTGTCAGCTGGTGGAAACGTGCCAGTTGGCTCTGGTGCTAAAGACCTCAGAGACGGATGGCAGACAAATCCAGGAGAGCAGGCCTCAGTCAGTCTGTAAGCCTGCTGAGAACAGCCATTAAATCATTTCGGCCAGGTCTTTTGATGTCCTCTCTGCCAAGCCAGCGCAGTTGTGACTGGGAGCTAGCCAGTCAAAACAAATCAACAGGTTCCTCAGTAACGATTGGACAGTGACTCTAATTTTCAAAAAATCGAAATATAATGTAATGTGTATGGAGAAACCCCGATTGTGGATTTGGTTCATTTTGCAGAAATGCATTCAGAAATACATTCTGTGGAAGTACATCTTACTAACATGAAAATAGCAAGTGAAAAGCCTATGGCCGAGGCTGACCCGAGTTTAAGCTCCCAAATGTAATCTGTAAAAAATTAAAAGGTATATTTTGATCACTGGAATGCAGTTCTCATTAATAATATTTACTTTTCAGACTGATCTTGGATAAAGCGGTAGTTTGGACATTTTCCTAGAGTTTCTACTTATTTTACAATTCAGTTCAGAGTTGGTATTTGTTTTTCTTTTATTTTTTTTGGTGTCCCAAAGCTGTAAGAATTTATTTTTTATAAATGATGTTCTTTTCTGTAAGCAGCTCGATTCAGGAGAAAAGGAGTAATTGGGTCTGAAGTGTCAGCATAAGCATGGCATATAAAAGGAAGACAGTTGATCATTTTGTCATTGGAAAATATTGTGTTATACATATAAGATGTATGCTGACTCCACAATTCAAAAGAAAACAGAATGAATATGACATTGCCAGCACAGGCTAATGACAATAATATGCCTTCACTATGACAATGGAGTGCATCTTTATTTATACTTAAGTCTCAAATGCATGAATTGCTGAACTTCAGGCCAATGTCTGAATCTGATTGGATGAAAAAGGTAAACATTGTTTTACACAGGGTAGCTGCATTTCCAAAGTCCCTTTAAAAAAACAGCAAAATCTGCCAGGACTCAAAATGGACAAATCTGTTCTTTCCCCCTCAGCTAAGAGAAAAATGGGGTCAAATAATTTTTTTTCAGAGTTTCTGGTTGTAAATGACATGTGCTTCCAACATCTGTGTCAACAGAGGGTTTGTAAAACAGACGAGGGTAAAAAAAAACTGGTTTCAAGCCCCCTTCCTCCATCTCAAAACAACCATTCTTTTCTTACTGCCCTTGACCAAATGTAAACTACATGGAATTGTTTATGGAAATTACTAAAGATGTAAATATCCCCTGTGACCGTCTTCTTAACCAGGCTGGTGACCTCCATCTATAACTGCAGTAGTGTTGGATCGTTTTCAAAATTTTGACATCGGTACCAATACCAGCTTTGGTACCTCAGTATCAATACCGGATCAATACCTTCAGGCTGTGCTCACACGCCTATTTTACATGGAATACTATGGGAAGTGACCAGTTTTTAAAAAAGTTCCCGGTTGCTCCAGGCTGCTTTTTGGCAGAACAGATGTGCTTTCGAAGTTTAAAAAAGTGGAGTGAGGTCAGCTGCTTTTTTATCAAAGATGGAGAGAAACAAGATTTCAGATTGAGAGATTAGTATTGTCGGTGAATATAAATAGCGAATATATAAAATATAAAAAGCTCATTAGCTAAAATCTAGTTTTGTATTAAATGTTTAAACGTAGAAGAAATTACTTGAAAGTAGCTAGCTAGCCGCTATCATTCGATGCAAAGCAGAACTGAGCCGTCGTGTGAGCCATTTTTCCACATCAGCTCAGAAAGCGCTCTAGGCAGCGTTTTTTCCACTTAGAGAAGCTCTAAGAATGCACTAACAGCCTTTTACAGCAAATTAATAACCAAAAATGACTCAAAAATGAAACAAAAATTATGTTTCAACAACCCTTCTTTTCCACGAGTTGCAGACAACTCTTTTCTTTCTCAGTTTCCATTTGACTAGGAACATGTAACTACATGTTAAGTATTCTACCTACACTGTGACGCATCACAAAGTGGAAATGTGACGCAATGTTTTCCAATGATTGCAATATAAAGTTCAGTGCATTTTCACCAAGCACTGAAATTTTAAAAAATAGTGGTATAGTACCCTTTTAAAATTTTCATATCTCTGTAGTTTTAAAGTACCAGTATACCAAACAGCCCTTAGCTGTTGGTCGTTATTTATTAATGTCAAAATTTCTCACTGCAGCAGAAATCAATCCTCCAAAATACCCATTAAACACTGGGCAATGCATTAAGCTCCAGATAGAGAGCTAAAACATGATTTGTAGCCTCACATTTTCACATGGTCAATTAAATGAGATGAAAGTCGTGAAAACTCCGGGCCATTTCTCTCTCCATAGGGAAGACCTGACAACGGAGGTCCACTGTTCTTTGGCAGACGAGAAGATTCCTGATGGCTTGCATCAAAATGCTTTTTGAACATCTATCCAGAAATCTACTCATCAGAATTTCTCCACAAAAATTCTAAATATTACATTAAATAAGTTTGGATAGAGAGACATTGGAGGATTTAAATATTAGACATTTTGTATTTTTATTGCTTGCCATTAATCTTAATGATTCATTCGTTACATTTTCCTTCATGAACATTCAGTATTTACAACCAGGAATGAAGCTATGCAGGCGTTCTGTTATTCACATTTGAATTTGCATGGAATAGGTCAAACAAAACCACAAAGCACACAACCGCAAGCCATTCCACTCACAGAATACACAACACTGCCGCATTAACCTGTGTAGAATACTTGTGCTTTCTCTTGTTCATAGCATTGTACCGATGTCCATTTAGGAAGTGTTGACATGTGATGGTGAAGGACAGGCAAGGCCGAATATCATTGTTGAGGTATGTGTCTGCTGATATCAACTTCTTTTTTATTTTGTCTTTGAAAAATGGTGGGCGAGGAGCTTTTAAGATACATTTTTGCGTAACGCCCACTCAAAAAATTAAAAAAAAAAAAAAGTGATGACACATGGATTCTCTTAGGAAATTCTGTTTTAACATTCTTCATTCTTGATTTATTATGGTCCCTGTTAACTTATTTATTATTTGGTCTCACTATCCTACAAAATAACATCTCTAGAAATCTTATTTGGTCCTCAGGAAGAAAATCTCCAGCCTGACTTTTCCACAGTACTGACTCAGGGTTTCGTTAACACATGACCTCTGAACATAAATGTTTTAAAACATTCAGCTATATTGCCTTTCAATTGCTTGCTATTTAAATAGTTCCCATTATCAGTCTTTTTTCATTCACATTTCCACAGAATAAGCACCAAGAATCATGCAGGAAAAGGACACATGAGAATGGCGTTCGAAGACAAAGATATCTGAGACACAATCTGGTCTCCACCATCTAAGTCTATGAGTATAGCTTGTAAAGTATATTGTTTTACTTGGGACAGTTTCTCTCATATCTGAGTTTGAGTTAAATAGGCCCATAAAAAAAAATCTGACATGCCAGGGACCAGCTGGGACAAACTCCCTCAATGGAATGCATTAGGATACATATCAAATTAGCGAGGAAGATGTAATCAGATTGGGTGCATGCTAGCCTCCAGTGGACCTGCAGGAGGACAGCTAGATCCCAGAGATAACATGGCTTCCCCTCATTGCCCAAACATGAAAGAGGAAAGCGATACCCAGGGATCCAGTCACCAAGCTCCACGTCAACCTGGGTGTAGTGAGCTACAGGGGCTTTAGCGAGAGACTGGAGTAACCCTGCTTAGTTTCTCAACAGTTAGCATTCTAGGGGCAATGAGCGGTCGTATGTGTCAAATGCAAGTCAAGGTAAGCATAATTAGACTAAACCTGAATTTGTGTTGGAAAGCTTAAGGTTGGAGACAGGATTTTATGCTTCATATACACATGAAGCATGAAATCCCATAAAACGTGCACGACGACACCAGGAAGAAGCAGCAGTAGGGCAGGTGCTGCTGTCTCTTGTTTCTTCTAGGAGCAACAAGTTCTGATCGTCACTTGTCAATCTCCAGCACTCAGTTAACACAGAGGAAGAGCAAACATCAGTTTTAGCAGAAATAAATATTGATGTTTCCTGCAAGATGTGGCGTGTCTCTACCAAGGATTTATCTGAGTGGCTAATGCAAGTGAGAGACTCCCACAGAAGGAATAAGTTTACCTCCGTTATTGGCTGCCACTTAAAGATCCAACTGTTGACAGAGAAGTAGCGTGGATGACTGGGCCGGGATTGAGGTCAACATCAGCAGAAAGTGATAGGATAATACAAAAATAGGCAAAAAGCCTCCAGCACATACGCAATGCTAGCTTTCTACTTTTGCCATTATCCAGCACAAAAAAGTGATTGTATAGTTTCCCCAGAAGTTAGTAGGTAGATGGGAGCGATACAGTGCTGGGCTCCATCACTGTTCGGGCCTGTATCTGGATACCTGAGATGGTTGGTTCTTCCAGGTCAGCAGCAGCAAAACAGCTACAATAATAGTAGAACACACCCCCTCAAGACAGCACAGCTATTTAAATTCAACCTCCTGCAGTTTCCCTCAGCTAACGCTACTTGAATAAAGAAATATGAACCACAACAACAATAATAACAATGCTTTTCCTACACAGTACCTCTGAAATTTAACTAATGAAGACGGTTTTTGTCCGTGGTTTTTGAAAACACCGGTAGGATCACAATTCTGGCAGACCGACATTTCAATAGCATTAACAATATTGGAAAAAAAAACAAACATATACAAAGCGTCACTTAAAAAAATGCAGTAAGTCGGCTTGTTAGCTGATCATCAAAGGAAAGGAGTAGTAAGCGCAACAGTGATGACAATAATAATAATGATAATAATAATAATAATGCAACAACATAAGCTAACTAATGCATAAGGGAAGCAACATTGCTAGGCTACCGATAGTCAAGTACTAGCCACTGTGTCCTTTTCTCCAAATTACCCGATTAAAAACACGGAGACTACCCTTCATGTCTAGCCAGCAAATACATGACACTTAACATAGTTAGTGAGGCTATTGATGGAAAGTATAATAACTCTTCATCTCCGATTAAAAACATTGGAAATGTCCGCCATGTACGCAAACCTACAGTCTTAAGCCTCAGAACACGACTGACTAATGAAATCACGGGAAAAAAAAAGTCATGTTACGTCACTTCCACCTCAACTGTCAGACCATGTCCTGACAGTTGAGCCTGCAGACATACCCAAAACATGGCTGAGCCAGCAAGGCATGGTTGTTTCGTGTATGCTAGAGCAATACTAGGGCAGGACCAATCAGCTTGCTGGAATTGAGATAGCTAGGTATAGCTGAGCCTTACCTTTCCTCTATGCGAACCCACAGGTCATTGAATTGCCGCAGCTGCTGCTGCTTCCTCTGCTTGTTGCGGCGCTTCTTCTTCAGCTTCCGCTCCACCTCCTCCAGCAGGTCCAGCCTGTCAGGCAGGAGCATGTGGGGCAGTGCCTCCTCCTCCAGCAGGCGCTCCTGGTGCTCATGGAGGAAGGGCTCCAGGAGGGGGGGAGGCTCGAGCTCCTGTCCCGTCGAGTAAGGCGCATGCAGAGGAATGGTGGGGGATTTTGGAGATCTACCACTGAAAAAAAAAGGATCTCATTTCAGGCATCTGTTTTATTCAACTCAGGCATACTTCATAATTAAGATTCTTCCAAAATTCTGTTGAGAGGATTAAAGGAGAGTTAACAAAAATCTGGTAAAAATATTTCTTGAGGTTAAAGGAAGATGGTGACAAACTTAGGTGATACAGCTTTGTTGAAGGTAAACGCTAATAAACTGATACTACAACTACTACTACTACTACTACTACTACTAATAGTAATAATAATAATAGCAGATGTTCTGGGCATTATTAATCATCATCACCATAACAGCAACTGTTTATTTTTTTTTATTCTTCCTCTTATTATTATTATTACAGAGACCTTGCCAAGGTGCTCAAGCACAATCTTTCTTTGATTCTTCACGTTAAGAGTAGCAGCTGCTTCAAATGAAAACAATGATCATTCCACCCTTAGTTAACTTGTGCACATAGATGCAAGTTTAAACACTTGAAAAAAAGACGACAGAAACTTCAAATTACAGCTGCATTATATACAAATAACGCTTAAGCCAAAATTCCCAACTCGAGTTGTGCATATTTACGATGGAACATTCCGGTCTCTGTTTTGCATTCATTTTCAGATCAAGGAGGGGTCTGGCAGAAAAACTGATTGTTTTTCCCTTTACGAGATGGTCTGGGGAACATCTTAGATCTTAATTTGAGAGAAGCTAGATTATATCTCCTGCACACTCTCTCTCACTTCCTCCTCACAATCTTTCTCTTATCCCTTCCGTAGCGATTGCCTTTCTTTCTGAGGTAGAAACTGTGATCTGAGGTGAAACAGACATGGTCTGATATGCAGGGAGCAGTGGGACTCAGATAACTAAGAGACTGCCACCCACCTTGACTTTCAGGGGATATGGGGCATAAGTTGACATGATGCAGCCTGCACTTCCCACTGATTCCCAGTTCTACCACAACCTAATGAGTTTATGAGGTTCTTATCAGGGAACCACACACAAAGTAGGAGGACGGCATGAATAGCCAAACAATGCTATCAAACACACAATATACAGCTGGGGAAATGTATTTATTTTGTTGACTAAGCTTTACCGCATTGTAAAAAGCTAATTCATTATGGTGATCCATACCCAGCCCCCCCCCCCAGAGCTTTTGGTTTCTGATCCCCTGAGAACTTTGCGAGGGCGACTGACTCACCTCTGTAAACCTATACCCAAGAAGAAATCTCACTGTGTCACCCACATGCCATTCAGCTAGATGAAGCTATAAAAACAATGCCAAGCTTTCAGGGCTCGGGATGGGTGAGCAATACTTTTAACCCAGTGGGAGGAATCACACCGAGGCAAACAGAGAAGGTTCTCAGAAAGTCCAAGCTGGGGCCTGAAGGATTCTGTTTTTCTGTACAGGACACCCAGAGCTGCTTTCTTCAGAAATATTCAATAATTTACCTCATAATTTTAACTTAGTATCTCACTAGACTGCAAGCACAATTTCAGGTTGTAAGTAAGTGAAAATATGCTCTAAAAATAAGTGTTATGATGGATTGGCCAATTAGCTCACCACATCAAAGGCCCTCACTTCATTTCAATGTCTCATGGAAGCTCTGTATGTGATTTCAAACCAGGGCATAAACTGTAGTCCTGGCATCACATTCAATACAACTCGGTTGCTTATTTTCATCTATTCAACATTTTATTCTGGCTGAAATTTAGACTTTGGAAATGTAACTTGCAACTATTTTCTTTGCAAAGGACCTCTACAATCATGTGACATGCTGAATTTTGATATTTTTGTCTTTAGCGATCCGATGTGATGTCTAGCATTCCTCATGCCTCATGAGGCGAGTATATCAAATATCGCCTCCATAACTTTGCTGGAACAGTGTTGTCACGTTGGATGGTGTTCTAGTGGTTTTGGACTTGACATAGCACAGCGAAAGTGGTAATGTTTAAACTCATGTGGCTTGGACAGACACATCTAGAATTTTGCTGGAAAAACCGACAGCTTACCAATGAAGACCTGTACAAATCACATTTCATATACCATGTTTATACGAACAGTTCACTGAGCAAACAGTGGAAGAGTCTATTCTGGCACCATACATTATCCACGAGGCTCTCTGCCATTGAGTATGTGTGTAGAGCGATTTGGGATGATACGGAGTTATCGTTGTGGTTGTCTCTTAACCCACGAGGAGGCATTCGTACACTCTGAAAGAAAGATTTTACTTTTAACCTCAACACAACAAACAGCAGAAATCACACAAGTTAACCCAACGACAGAGTGTACATTCAAGTGTTACTCATATACATACAATCAGGATTGCGCTATGTAAAAAAGCTGGCACTGTGGCAATGATACTGACCTGGCTGCAGATATGAAACTAATCATGTCTTTCCTATAGGTGGCCCAACACTTGGTTTTTCTTACAAAGAACCAAATATAAAATCGACCTATAACTTCACCAGTGGATTACAGTTACATTCAGATGGTAAAGACTCAACAATTACAAAACTTTACTCATGATATGTGCAAAAATAAAATGTACATGTACATGTACAATGAGTTGTACACTTGTTCAGGACTGATGCAGAAATCCATGCAAAAAATAGAAAAATTACCAGCAAATCTCTAGATTATTTGATAGACAGACAACACGTTTCATGTGATAATTTGCTCAGAACTGGACACCTGGATGACAGTCTGTGGTAAAATTGCACAGACGAGGGGTACACTTTATGGAAAATGATTTCCATTTGAAATCCAATCGGTAAAACAGGGAGATGAATAGTAATAAATATATGAGCATAGCTCCTCTGGTGAGGAAAATGCAAGACACATGTAACCTTATGCCACTTCATGTGACAAAAGACGGGAATTATCCAAAGCCAGGTAAGTATTTAGGTTATTTGCACGATTGAAAACAAGGCATAAAAAGTAACAAATCTTCGGTTGAAAAAGATACAGTGAGGACGCATTTGGCTGAAGACGATACATTCTAGTTTTTCACCCCAGGATGTTTATTGTGGTTGGAATCCACAGAAAATTAAATTACAAAAATTGCAATGCTATTCCAAATGACAGGAAACATATTTTGCGGGCCAAGCTGTCCTCAGTGTCCTTCAGCTCTTGTGTAAATGACAAAAGTGGAACACCTACTTTGCTATGGTTACACTGAAGTGATGAGTAAAGTATTGTGAACTCATATTTGACCCATTTAGGAGTTTCAAAAACAGGTTTTCAGTTTTGTAACAGACTGTGAAAGGACTGTTAACTTTCAGCTAGCAATGACTCAACCTGTTTCTAGATACTAGATACTGTTCAGCAGTATAAAATAGACATCTTCACAAAGTAACTTCAGAGTGGCAGCATGTGTTTAGCGTCTTGTCGGCCCTGAATCTCAACAGCTGGTCCGTTTCCTGACGCTGACTGACGCACTTATCACAGAGCGTGACTTGCCTCAGTTCCCCCTATGCACGAACCGACAAGGTGCCCTGTTTGAACCACCTAAGACCAGCTAAGGTCTGAAAGACAACGGCACAGGGAGAACTCATCTTTGGTACAGGACAGCAATATGGGATAGTGGAGGAATCAGCAGAGCTAGTGGCTGGTGACAGAGTGAAAAAGACGTGAGTGTAGGTAAGGCTTACTATTACCTGTTGACAGGCTGCCCTGCAGGGGTATGCTCCACTTCATACCCTTGGCTCCTAAGCACATCAATCACTGTGTTGTTGCCCAGGAAGTGACCTGTAACATAAACAGTTTGTCGTTTAGGGTTCCTGTGCATGAACTCAGATAGACTGTCCAAGTCCTCAGGCAGACTGTAAAATTAGATGAACTGTCTACTTTCACTCCTGGAGATTCATTACATTTAAAAAAAAAAAATAGCTTTCAAGGTCATCAACAACAGTAACAACCAATCAAAAGCCCCAATTATTAAAATCTAAAAATTCCAGAGGCTTTTGAATGTTCAACTCAGGTCACATTTCATAATCTGCTTGGGAAAAAAAAACACATAGAAAGAATTACGAACTCACAACTTTACTCTTAAATACAGTTCTAAATTAGTGGCTCCTAAGTCCTGGTTGGCCTTTCATCTCCATAGTGACTAGCTACACATAATAATCAACCAAGTGTTTGAATTGCAGCACAGACATTCTTCATCTAAAACGGGCCTTATACAGGCATGGCTGAGTGGGACTCTATCACCTGTTTTAGTCCTATTTCAGCCCTTTGACCTGCAGGGAAAAAGACTACACTCCAGGCCTCTCTTGCACTGCTAAGTGAAGGGATGCATTGTGGGATTATGTTGCTGTGTCAGGGGTCTCCATTCTTCTCCACTTGCACACAATGAGAACGAGATCCCATTGTGCCCACCAGCTCAGCCATGTACCGTGTCGATGTGTAAACAAAAGGCAGGCCTTTAATCTCACCCTAATGGAGGCCAAGAGACACTTAGGCCACATATAGTTCCAATTGAATGACTTTCTACATAGTGAATGTCAAAAGAAGAATTTCAGCCAATCCTAGGAGATGTATAAAATTTAATTTTTTTTACACACCTTTGCATAAGATGGGAACACCCTACATTTACACACATACTTTAGACTAATGCTGAATAATATGAGAAAATTTTTTGAATTCATAGCAGAAACATGAGAATTGCTTTATACATCTTTTGATATTTTATTTATATTTTCAACATTAAACTAAGTTTCACTTGATTAACAAAGATCTTAAGAAAGCATAAGCACCAGTCGTAGTAACAGCAGAAAAGTGAATTCAGCGGCTGCATGGCATTCTGAATTTCAGCCATTAAAATTTTACAATCAATTTCAGGAAATGAGGAGCAAATTTAGCTCTGGAGGAAAAAAAAATAACAACTTGTAGAACTACTCTGTTTATGTGTCGCTTTATATGCTATAATGGCTGGCAGGTTCTATGTAGCGCCATGTTACACACTGCACTGGCGTCCTGGGCGAGATGACATCACCGGTGCCCATTAAAGCTCTCATTAACAGTGAAAGGCAGCAGAGATGTTAAGCTACAGATGTCCAATGCGTGCTGTCAGTGAATGAATCACGTTTCTCACAGTTCAGTTGACCAGGCCATAATGATGAGGCCATATGAATTGGTGCTAGAAGTTTATGCCCATTTTTATAAGACAAAAGTTGTTTTGTATACTGGAAATGGGGGATGAGAACTTTCTCACTTCAATTACAATATTTCTTTTAAATGGAATTACGCCAAATTTTTTTCACCAAAGTTTTTGGAGTCAAAACAGAATTTTTATTTTTACATGATCTAAAACAGTCAGGGTGAATGCTGGGCTTGTGAATATAATATGTATGAAAACCACAGGCACGGACACTTAAGAAATCAAACATTTTCAAAATTATTGTGACTGAAAAATGAGTTGATGATTGCAGGTTGCCAGCTTCAATCTATTCAAAAGAAAAACTTCGATTGGGTCATATAATATGTGTATACTCCTCTAGGTTTAAACCAGTAAGCAAAGTTTTAAACGACTGATTTATTATAAACTGCTACTGAATCACTGGGAGTGAATCCATGCTGTAATTATTATTATATTTTATACTGATAGAGAAAGCAGGAGTTTCCTTCAGGCTCTTTCATTGTGAACCTGGCCTTCCAATAGCAGAAAAAAATGTACCCCCCAAACACTGTAGAGAAAAATCAACAGCATGTGTTTCTTCAGTTGCCTAAAGGTTGTTTTTCTTTTTCTAACCCCCCCCCCCCCCCCACACACACACAACTTCCAAAAACGAGGGCTTATTGAATTTTCCCCACGTTTCCCAGGCATGAGGATGGGTTTGCGCTGATTTCCCGGGAGGAGGCAGTAGTGAAGGCCCAAGCTGGGAAACGTATCCCTTTGTGATTTACGAGAGTGCAGATAATGAGGAGATTTTAGTGGGACAAATGGAATCCCCGACACAATGCAGGCACTCTGAGGAGGTGACTTCAAAGGGATATTCACAGCTAGTCTCCGTCAGGAGGAGCTATTGGCTGGACGTCACTGAATGAAGCCAAACCTGCAACACCGGCCAATTGCTGTCGTCCTTGTCTTTTTAAAAACTAAGAGCAGGAATCAGGCGGATTTAAGTGACATGAGCCACAAATTTGCCTGGTGCAATAACAACAACAAAAAAAAAATATATACATATATATGTATATGACAAGTGAAGAGCAACTGAAATTAAAATACAATACAAACCAAATGTTTACGGTAAAAGGTGTATGAAACGTTTCCAAGTAAAGCTTTACAGTAGAGATGATTAATCATTAAAGACAAACGTGATTTGAACAGTGCTTAAAAAACTCCTTTATGACACTTCCTTATAACGCCAACATGGAATGCCACATGCTCCATCAGTATCAGCCAATTCTGCAGGTTTACGGAAATAAAACAAAACCCAAGATCTTACATTCCTTTTTGTATTGTCGAAGCTACAGCCATCTTGCTGGCTCTTTAGGACACCTTTCTCAGAATGAGAAAGTTGGAACACTTGGAACTCCCGCAATGACAGAAAATTTATCTTGGCAGAAACATTATTTTCAACATGAAGAGATATTAAATATTCTTCTGGAAAACATTCAAAATATAACTTCCCATCAACACAAATAGTTTGAGTAGTGTCCATGACAAAATAAAAAGAAGGAAGTTACAATATCTAAAAAGCCACACAAATTTCATGCAAAACTCAGCGAACAGCCAGAGAAAAATTGTTCCAGTTTCCAATACTTTAATATCCCATGAATGTGTGTTATAATGTTTTCATAAAATTAGTATGAAGTGTGAAATCTGTTAACGTCTCTTTATTTAGAACTGACAAACTGACTCAAGTCGAATTCATTCCAGTCTCCAGGGACTATCAACCACTTACTGAACTTAATACTCACATCCATGTATCTAACTCAACAAGTTGATGCTTGTTGATGGACCTAAACATCTTAAATGATTGACATGTTTAATTATTTCAAATGTATTTCCTTGATTATGTCAGAGACTGTTGTTACAATTTAATACAAGACAGTATTGAAACATGAACTCATAATTGGTCAACTGCACCTAATATTAAGTAGAAATAAGAAAGTGGATGTTGGCACAATGCCATTTGCTTAGTTTAGTGATTTACATATCTTACATTAAATATCATATCATTATTAAATATCATTTGTACCTTGCTGACTAAGTGAGATATTCGTCTGAAGTGTTAATGATGACAGGTTACTTAACACACCTGTCTGGTCTTCACTCCAGGCTGTTGATGGAGGCTTTAAGGCCGAAATGCTTCTCTGCTTTTACAAGTCAATGATCTAATTATGATTTGTAGTTCTCCTAAAAAATGCATTAACCTGGGATTCAGCACCTGTATAATTATATTACATAATTAGAGTGGAGTATATTTAAACATTTACTGTATACTATAAAGCTAATCACTTAGGGGTCTGAATTTCAGACCTGTGCTCAGCATGACTCAGCACCTTTTTAACCCATTACGGGCCTTTTCAGTGTCTGTTCGTATTCGGACCTTGAACCTTTACTTGTACTTAGAAGACTTGTGTGTATGGGGGCAGATTCATTGAAATCGGGGTGTATCTCATTAAAATACCCTCTATGCGGATCAAGGGGCCAGCTTTCAGCTCTCAGCCTAAGCAAAAGTGTCACCCTGTGGCAGGTTGTGCACAGAGGCACTATTTTCCCTCAACTGGATTCCATTAATTTTCGACAGCATATTAAAAAAATTGTCCTCATATACTGATATTCAATCTTACCTCATCATAAAATGAACACTCTGGACATCATATTAGAGATTTTTTTCCATTTTGTTACATTACACATTTAATTGCTATGATGTCACATTCATGCGCCTATGACATACTGTACGCAGAGCAGGATGTGAGGAATTTGCATGCTGGCTTGACAGGCAGGAAAAATCATACTAAAGGGATGCAGAATTTTTGTGCTTTGCTTGGTTAAACTCAATGCCCTTCATGCAGCTTCTTACTTTAATTCAGCATAATATTTCATTTCATTTAATTCGATTTTAGGTGAATGAATATAAAATGAAGGTGCCTTATCGTTCAATAATAAACATCGCTCGATATCATATTTTATAATTTATTGTGTATCTAAGATGAATAATTATTTTTCTCTACAGTTAGTTGACTTGATGATTGCATCTGATTTTGCATATGGTACATCTTGTGGTCTGTGGCCTCTTTCTTCGTCCATTGAGTTAATGTAAAAATAAACATCACCCCAAAAGCGTTAATGAATCCGTATTTATTATAGAGGTGCAGACAGACGAATATGAAGGACCGAAACATAGCAAATTTACTATTTTTAATAAACTTGATGACATACTGGCAAACAAACAACTCAACTGCTGGTGATTGCAAGGACAATACTTTTACATGCGGCTGTTATCAAGAAATAATTTAAATGATTTCAAGAATTGTCCTGCTACATGCAATACGGTAACCCTAAAAAAAAAAAAAAAGTAAAATCAAAGTCTGATCAATAGGAGTGTAAGACTTTATACAGGGTTGTGGTGCACGTAGAATACGCACCCTGAAAATCCGCTAAAGTCAAGGTCTGAATTAGCATAGATGGTATTCTAATGAGAAATACTGCAAGAAAAGGATAGTGGGAATTCGGTCCAAGAAAAGATGCCCATTCCTAAAGACCAGAGTGACTTAAGACCACACCTACATCATATGACACTGGCAAGATTTAATTGTGATAGTATCGGTACCATTCAGGGGTGAGTTATGAACAATATCTCAATGCCGCACTATTGGGGGACAATTAATATGTGATTAATGACGCAAGAAAGCCTCTAACATGGTGGTGTACATACTTTTCACGATCTGCAAAATCAAAGTGACGGAATGTTCTTTCACGATTATTTTCATACCCATCGGACTCAAATTCACTGGAACATTTTCTTTCCACCTGAGAACTAAAGCACAATAAACAGACGCCACAACTAATGCAACAATGTTTCTGACAGGAAAAAGACGGTGACTGGAATTCATTTGGCTTTCATTTTTACTTACAGCTGAAGAAGAGTACTTGCTTGTTCCCTGCAGGAACAGTTTAGCGAGTTCATTTTCACGAACAATGAACTTGCAAACTGTGTCGGTGAGGGTAAATTGAACACTTGCATTTGATCGTGAGCCAACGTTTAGGACAAATGTCGACTGAATCACAGCCAGGGAATAAAGGAAGAATGGTACATTGAAGAGGGGCAGTGCCAATGCACCCTCTATGGCTCTGTTCCAGGGCGGTTCCATATTTGTTGGATTGTCTGCCACAGGTCAACATTCAGTCAGATGATGTTTAAAGTCGCTGGTACATTTCTCGATTCCTGGAGGTGGGGTGCATAATTTTCAGTCCAAGCGCTGCAGGTATTTTTCTTGCAAGCTCATTCATTTACTCTAAATTTTTTCTGTTGTTTTTTTAAGGATGCATGATAACTGATGGTTGTGCATGTGCTCTGTAGTAATTACTGTTTGCTAACTGGACCAATTAAGCAACGGCAATTACTGCACACAAAAAAAGCATACAAACAAGCCCTTCAGAAAATCAGTCTGACGCCCCTGCGTTAAATTGGGCTGGCATGGCGGAGCCAGAACATAACACAGCAGCTTGGCTTTGCTTGAATGGGGCTGACCCACCCTGAAGCCATACAACGTGTCTCATAATTAACACTAAGACGAGAGCCAGAAGAGGGACTTTGGGCTGTTATCATTGGATCAGGGCTGCACCACTGTTGCCTGCCGTCTCACACGGTGAGTCACCAAAAACTGTGTCAAGCTGGTGCAACAGACCTCCTAGTGTGCACATTTAGCATTGTTGGCATGCATTGTTGGTGTACATTAAGGCACAGATACAATGTGACTGCTGCAAAATTTGTTTGAGGCACATATAGAGGTCAGTTACACAAACATTGAGTCAAACCTCAAGGATTTTTAGGGGTACTACAACATCCAGAAGCTACTGATGCAGAACCTGACCAGGGGAACCCCAAAATGGTCATTGGAAAGCAGAATTTTCTCTCTTATTGAGATATTTGAGAGCACAGCTTGAAAATCCTTTTGGGTTCCACTGTTGTTTACAGACCTTACATCAGTTGTGCATTTACGCGTCTATGGGATGTTAGACCTCATCCCAAATTTGTCTCCAAGACAGATTAAGACACATTATTGGCTGATAACATATTTAGTCTCTGTCTTAAAGGCTATTTCAGAAATAATCAGTGAAAGATGGCATTCTTAGAATTGTGGAAGAGTCACTCAAGGACAAAAACTCTAAGAGAGTAAAGTCTGTAGGTGTTTAGCAGAATGAAGGAGCCTCACTTTGTCATGAGGCAGGGAGTATCAGTCATCTGGTTCCTCCCTCTATAGATGACATGTGGCAAATTACGAAACAACCCCGTGGGGCTTCTGGCCAATCAGAAGTCACGTTTCAGGCCTCAATTCCAGACTCTTGTCCGCATCGCTGTCCTGACCATGAGTGCTTTCAGCTGGATACACCATCTGTCAACCCCATTATTTGATATTTTTCATCTCCGACTTTTCTACTCTCAGTATACACATAAATCACTCGGCACTATTTTCTGGAAGGTGTATCAAGAGGTAGTGGAGCACCAGATATGATCACTAAAAACAGAGTGAAAAGTCATAATTATAAATGGGTAAAATATTAATAAATGATCAGATAACAAGTCTTAAATTAATTGAAGTTTGAGATAAAGACAATTAATAAATTCTAATTTTATATAACTTACTATGTTGCTCACTATCAAACAGTTTGACAGACATGACTGATGTACCATAGAATATCAATAATAATGGACAAACATTATAACACTAAAGTCCAACTGACACTGACTGTCTTCTGATTGTATCCTAGCAACGTCTTTCCGTGAGGGCAGAGGGTACCAGTGCCCCCCTAACATTAAGCCAAGTTTGCAACCTGTCCTGCCGACCTGAATGAATTGTCAAAGACGTTACAAAGCAGCACATTTTTTCACATTTTTGACCTACACACACTGAACAAAAACATAAACGCAACACGTAAAGTGTTGCTGCCATGCTTCGTGATCTGAAATGAAAGCTCCCAGAATTTTTTCATGCTCACAAAACGCTACTCTCAGATCATGTGCACAAATTTGTTTGCATTAACGTTAGTGAGCATTTCTCCTCCTCTAAGATAATCCACCCAAGTGACAGGTGCGTCATATCGAGATGCTGATTAAACAGAATGATCATTACACAGGTATGTCTTATGACTACTATGAACAACACAAGGCCACTCTGAAAAAGTGCAGGTTTTTCACACAACACAATGCCACAGATCTTTCAAGTTTTGAGGAAGGGTGCGATTGTCATGCTGACTACAGGAATGTCCACCAAAGCTGTTGGCAGAGAGATGAATATTCATTTCTCTACCATAATGATCAGTAGTATGATCTCACAACCGCAGACCACACCAACCCAGGATCTCAACATCCCGTATCTTTACCTGCTGGATCGTCTAAGACCAGCCACCTGGACAGCTGTTGACTGAACTGACTGCAGTTCTGTGCCATGACCGATTTGAGTGGGCAAATGCTCACCTTTGAGTAGGACAACATTCCACAGGCCACAATAAACAACCTGACAGACTCTATGCGAAAGACATGTGTCTCGCTTAATGAGGCTAATGGTGGTCACACCAGATACTGACGGCAGTCTGATCCATGATCCTACCATAGGTGACCAAGCATATTTCAGGTGAAATCTATAGATTAGTGACTAATGAATTTATTTAAGTTGAAAGATTTTCTTACATGAATTGTTACTCAGCAAAATCGACCATAAAAAAATGACCATATTGCGTGAGCATTTTGTACATATATATGTGTGTGTGTGTATCATTATCTGAATGTTTAATGAAAGTCATTGATGTATATAAAAAATGAAAAATATGTTATATGCTTTTATTTGTGTCATAAATATAAACAACCTTCAGGGCAAGGCTGAGTTTGAGCCTTCTTGTGAATTTTAAAATTATACAACTGTCCCATAAGCTCTCGAACATACATTAGAAAAACAAGTCATTACAGTTTGAGTTATAACAGACAGAAAAGAAAAATTACCCAAAAACCATTACAGAGCAAAACAAAGACTCATCGCATGGCACTTGCCCAATTCTTCAAAGTTACCGCTGGTAATCTTATACTTAAGCCTACTTAAGATGATTGGTCAGCTTATACACAATTGAAATTTATTTTGCATGTCTGAGGACTAGATTACACCACTGTACTGATTTGTGGGGAAAACTTAAATCGCTTAATCTCATTTTGTTTCACTATTCTTTATATAGGCATAATACATGTATTTCACAGTCACCCATGCTAAGTGAATGGGAAATGAAGAGAAACTAAGCAGTGGCTTTCGCAAGTGGTGTTTATGTCCTTGTTTTTTTAGATATGATTAGAAAATGCTAACTCAAAAACCAGAGACATGTCAATTCACAGAGAAATGAAAGACAGATCCTGCTTGCAATTTAAATGCTGGAAAATTAACATGTTCAAATGAAAAATCACTGGCCTATTACAGAAATAAATGCTCATTTAGGCTGAAATAGACTCCTGTGAAACTAGTGATTTTGTTCTCCGTTTTCTGGATGTGTATATTGACTCAAGGACTGACTATGTCAATTTTTCTGAAAACACACAATGCGTTACATAATGAGGAATGATTTTTTACCTACTTTTTCGCTAATCCATTTCCATGACAAAAAGAGAACGATTCCAACTTGAAGAGGACCTTCACCAGATCTGAAAGTAAGTCCAGTTGGTATGGGACAACACTTAGCCTAACGCTTAGATTTCTCTGAAACATTCCCACAAATTTAGTTTACAGTAGAGCCCAACTGCATGATTACATTAAATCTCCTTTATTAGTGCTTCACAGCTCAGGTCCATCTAAAACCTCCATAGCCAGAGTAGGCCTACAAGCCTTCAATCTTTGTATGTAATCAACAAAAGAAAAATAGTGTGGATGACAATAGCTACAAGCAGCCAAATATACAGCTACATTTGAAAAGTTTTGCATGTTGTGAAAATTTGTGTATCTTGTGAAGGGGTCTCCACCGTGGTCAGTTTTAGATTTGCACGTCCATGAGAGAATGCTGTGCCATGTTCTCAGGAATTCACATTCTGTTCCAGTTCTGCTCTTGATGGAACGGGTCAGAACAATAGTCAAAGCAAAGCTTAAGTCATGCCTTATTTCACCCAAAAGCTGTAAAATAGCATCAGTAATGAGATGAGCAATAGGTTTTGTTACACATTCCGAAAATATTTATTTGAGCGCAAAATAGGTCGTTGACTTTGACTTTATGTTGATGTCTCATTGGTATCCACAATGCTAGCCATCATCTTCTTGAATGCCTGCCTGGTCAATACCTGCTCTCTGCTCATACTAAAATGCATACGGAATTATATTCCACATGGCTTTCAGGCTTAGAAAATCACATTAGATGTGCTAAAGTAATGTCTTTGCAGGATCTTGTCCCAATGCTCTGAAAACTAACACAGACATGCCCGATTTTGCCTATTCATCCAAGAAAATCTGCAAAAATGAACAGTATCTCTCAAATTTACCACATGCTATTCTCAGGGCATAACAAATCGATCAGCTCAGACCCTTTGTGTGAGCTTAACAAATGAAAATCCTTGGTAGATCAGGCCCTGTGTGTCCCTGGAGAAGTACATCCGATTTATGTAGGTCATTCCAAGAGATAACGGAACAAAAAATACTTTTTCTGAAATTCAATACACAGAGATGGTCCTGACTGGCCCAGTATTTACAGTAAACAACTTAGTTGTGCTGACTCCTTGCAATAATTGAATGCTACATACAGTAATATGAAAATGATTTTCTGCATTCAGATCCCACTCAAACTTATATCTTCAAAACATAGTTCCTTCCTTCAAGCCTGGTTTCATTCTTTGCTACCATCTAGACCAGGGGTGTCAAACTCCAGCCCTGGAGGGCCGCAGTGTCTGCAGGTTTTTGTTCTTTCCTTTCGATTGGCAGCCATTTTAGGCCTTGGAAACCAGGTGTGTGGACATAGCTGGTAGTACAACAACAGAAATAATATTAAAATCGATTGGAAAAAGGTTATTACAGCAAACAAACACATTCCACTTGTTCCACCCTCTCACACTTTCACACGTTCTCAGGAATGATGGATTGACTGAAAAAAAAAAGTTTTTTTTGTAGGCCTATGGTCAATGAGAACTGAATGGTTTTTCCATCACTGATGTTTTTGTGAATACCATTTCAGGCATGGAAAAACCATGTAAAAAGAGTAGCACTAATAGAATGCCATACTATGATAAAGGGACAACTAATAATAAAAGGAAGTAACAATAAAAAATACTCCTAAAAATAAAGCTGCTGTGCTGTGAAACAACACTTTGTTTTGCATTTTTTGTTTTTCATCACATGCAACATATACATTCATGGGATATGCGTGTTTTCTATTTCTGAGCACATGTTCGTTGTGTGAAGACCCACGCAACTGTACTTTGAAAAGATCCAGTTGCAAGGAGATGTTAACAGTAGCTTCATCATAGCCTTTGCACCTTAGAAGCAATCACAATCCTTTAGTTAATCTGGCCCTGACTGTGCTACTTTGCACTAATAATTTGCACTTAACTGATCAATTAAACCTATTGATTACACATTAAACCTAGCCTTGTTTCTTGGGTCTGACTTGCTTGCTGATTTTAAGGTGAAAAAGAAAACCAGCCACCCTGCAACTCATTAAGGGCAAGAGTGAATATCACTGATTGTGCCTAATTCATAGTGAATCATACGACAAAATATTCGCAAGCAAGCGGTGTGCGATCAATATTCCCCTGGCCGTCTCATAAGGAGAGGCCGATACTGCAATCGCTCTACTCTCCCAGAGGTTTTTTGCTCAGCAAGCCTGGGAGAACTAAATGTCAGTCTGGCCCATGTTTAGTGGCACTGCGTGACCTCTGGTTAAGGGTATGGTCTTACTGGTGTGTAATCCAGCACTTTAAGTGGACCGTTGAGGATGTGCCAAATTTAATCCACAAAACACCATTTTGATTTCCATTTCACATCGTTCACAATGAATATTAAGGTTTACGGCCGAACATATCAGATGCCCAAGATGTGGACTGCCTTCAAACCTAAAAGGCTTAATTTAAAACTAAGCAACACTGGCTGAGGCATGCACAAAGACCATAAATGGAGAGACATTTTTATTAATTTATTACTGTAAAAAGCTACCCTTCCACACAATCCTTCATTCCTATTTCAAGAACAATTTAATATTTTATTTTTTTTTAATACTGTGCAATTTGAATTCTGGCGGAAATATGTCAGATAATAGAGACAGTGCTGCCTTAACCAACCTGTAATAGTGGCCGTGTAGGGGAGAACAGGGTAAATTGTGAATAAAATGAGCCAATCATACACAAAATGAACCACATGATCACATATTAAGGAAGTCAATTTTGTTTCACCCAAGCTGTGATGGATGTGAACATGTAGAAAGAGTGGTAAGCAATCCAGGACAAAAAACATGATTTTTGTCACGAAAAGTGAATTCATCATGATTAAAATATCATGAGTCTTGTATCTGAACATAAATAAATAGGTCGGAGAAATAATTGCATATTAGTGCATCACTGTATGAGCAACAAACTGAGGTAATAAACATAAACGTTAGTTAGCAGAAGTGTGTCAAGTAGCTTTGTCAAAAAGGTGGTTGTGGGGTAAAATATGCCACCAACCTGGGAGCAAATTGTGCCAATGAATACATAGGCTATATTTAACATTTGAGAAAATGCGATTATTAAATGTATTGGGGCAGAGTCTGTCCTATGCTTGGTAAGCCAACGTTCACATTCAAAGTAATGGATGAAGGGCCCTTCCCAAGAAAAGATGTTTTGGAAAAACTGCCAAAACTCCTCACAGTTGGTGGAACAGCAAGACGAGACAGGCGGTTTGCCTTCCCATGCAGTCTTGAAAAATGGAATGTTGTGTGACCCATAGTGCCAAACAAACACACACTCTCTCTCTCTCTCTCTCGCCTGGACACACACACTCATAAACTAACACTCTCACACATATATTCACAAACAGCAGCAGCATACACAGAATTTGCCTTGTGTGATATAATGTCAACATGTGACAACTGATCATGTTGGCCTTTTTTCTCTTTAAAATCAATAATGTTGAGCTACAGACACTAGTTTTGTTAAGCTAAGCCAGTTAAGCTTAATATTATTTTGTATTGCAGCATTGTATGTCACTGCAGGTTGAAAACATAAAACCTCAAATGTGAAATGGTTGGGTTTGTTTCAAGTTGAAAAACTTTGTTCCATTGTTGAAATGAACAAAATGTATTATTTCTCAAAAATGGAGTGACTATATTTCATTCAATATTTAGTTGATTAGGTGTGTGGCACTTTACCCCACAGTGCTAAACTTACCCCACCCCCCATGCTCTATTTACCCCTGCCTGGGGGCAAGTTGGGCCAAGGGACCACCCTTTTTGGATGACTCATACTTCATAAGTTAGAAGTAATGTCTTAATGTATATGAATGGACAACACGCTTAAGTATACATTAATTACATTACAGATGAATAGTCTGAAATAAATTTATATTTGCTTTGTCAGACAAATGTTGTCTGTATCTAGGCCCAAATGAATCGTTTCATGCCTGTTGTTGCTGAGCTTGGTGAAGCAGAAGAAATCCCAAGACTTTTAGGCTAAAAATTAACAGCAAGCATTAAATCTAAAAAAAAAAAAATAGATTTATTTACTTACCTGATACTTTATGCAACGCTAAAAAAAAACAGTGTATATAATAAGGTTAAGTGAATCATTGGAGATTCAAAAATCAAACTGAAAGTTCCATTGTAAAAAAACGTACTTTTGAGTAAAACTTAGGAGGAGAATAAAAAACTGGAGAACAAAACTGAAAGGAAAGCACCATTGCCAGTCCTTGGCTATAACAGTAAGTTCTATGTGCACCAGGAGAGAAGAGGCGGCTGAGGATGTCTGAACGCCCCCTTGCACAGATACTAGCACATTTCCTCCTTACGGCTCATGACACCATACTGCGCAAACAGCTCTCACCTCCCGCTGCTGAGACGCATGTAATTAAGCAGCGAGCAAGCGTGGGTGAAAATACATCTTGGCTCTTTGCACTGGGCTGTCCCACACACTGTGGCTCTGAGAAGATGGTGTTATCTGTTATTTTGTATCCTAGGGATAACAAAGAGTCACAGGGTCAAGAAATACCCCCCCCACCCCCAACACCCCCCCCCCACAGCCCTGGGCCCTCGACAACTGAGTAAACATGTCTGACTGTGCTCAGACATCAATCTCTGAGAGCAGGAAGAGTGGTCCGCATGGGGGGCTGGGGGACAGGGATAAAAGTCTTAAGGTGACCGAAGGAGCACTTATTTTCCCCTGGAGTGACACCTTTCACAGTGGGTATATCTCTCCGACCCGCCTCGTGTGACAGGGTGTGCTTTTCGGAGGTATGTGTAAGTAAAAAAAAGGCACATAAAGTTGTTCCCCGGGGCTGCAGAAACAAAACTCGGGAGAGGAGACGCCATTGCTGCTATATGCCACCACACAGTGAAATTTGTATTGCACATTCTTATGGATTTTTTCACTGCATGTCAACTGCATCTACTTTGCAAAGGGGAGCAAGTAAAAATAAGTAACAGTTCAAAAGTGTTCAGATTTTTTTTTGGCTGACATGTTTTACCGCTGTTTCCAATTAATATGTTAGCTCCTTGACACACCATAAATTCGGGAAAATATTCAGAAGAAAAAACATGGATGTCTGCAATTGAATTCAAGTACTGCGATCAAATTGAGACAAGGAGTCTACAACAAGGATACTTCATACCAAATTAAGCCTGAACACCAACTTCCGAAAAGTGAGTCGCTTGAAGGGAAATGTAATGCTTTGTTCAATAAATAGCCAGACAGCTTCCTTCGCATGAAGAAGACAAATACTGTGATAAAATCAAATTCATACCATGCTTCACAGAATCTTATGAAAACAAATGACCAATCAGATTTCTTGAACAAAAATGCATTTATTTTTTTCCTTTAAAACATTAGGCTCCCCCTGTTTTGTCATTTGTGAGAGGATACAAAGTGCCACATTTTAGATCCATGACGCATAGCGCAAACATAATAGCCGGAAACAGTCATTTGAAAATTATTGCCTGCGTTCAGAGGGCAATGGAAAGATGTGAAACCGTTTCTGTCGAAATGGCGAGAAACAGTTGCAAATGACTGTAGTAAGGATGGTATATTCCTCAAAAATACGAATGATATCTGTTTCAATCATTGACATGCCACCCACATGGACCACAGGGGAACTGAAGCAACATGATTCTCCCAATTACTTTGTGTCTAAAGTTGCTGGAGCCCCTCTCCTTGGCTTTCAGCAGTTAGGGGGTCAATAAATCATGGTCGAGGTTTTTGTGTGGCACCACAAGTAGGATGCAACATGAGCAAATGGCTCTGCCACTTAATTAGACATAGACAAAGCCTGAACGTAATAATTTCTTTCCGACAACTTCAGAACAGGTAAACCGATGCAGATGAAAAGACCACTGCAGCTTCTAAAGGATTATGAATGGCAAGAAAGTACAGGAAATAATTAAAAAAAGCTCGCATGAGAATAAAAAAACCATGTCTTGACGCTGCCTTTAGTTCAAAGACCACCCCAAAGCATGCTGTATATAATACATTTAAAACAAAAATTCCTCTGGAAACAAAATGTTAGTCTGAAGTGATTTGGGGTCGCTGTAATTTGTTACAGGTAATGCGAACATGGCACATAATGGTTTGGCTGATATCCAGGTTGACCCCCGGATAACCTTGCACATAGGTGACAGGTGATTGGTCACCCCATCTGTAGGAGGGGCTTGGCCAATGACACACCACAGCTGGAAGTGACAAGTCATCAGTGCAGAATGCAGGCATCACTTTCACACAACCTCAATCGCCTGCTCCTCTTTACAACCAATACCAACATCCTAGAAATTCCCTCTTTGCTGTCAAGCATTGCTGGTAACCAGTATATACCATATTAGGGATTGCCAACAAGTAGTCTTCACTGTCTCTGCAATCCCCAAAACCTTATATTTATTTTGACAGGTACCCAGATTTGCAGGTTCTATTAAACGCCTGAATATGCCCAACGAACTGTAGTTTTCTTTTCAAACAGGAGAGTCGGAAACTGCACAAGGAAACAGCCACAGCGATGCCGCCCTCAATAGCTTGCTCCATCTCAGCACACAAATGCTCGATTGGAGGGAGATCTGGTGACCGGGGCCATTTTCTAATGGTGGCTCATTGTCATGTAGAGATGTATTTGATTAGCGATGATGTTCAGATGTCCTTTGGCACCACCATGATCCAGCATTGCTGAAACCTGGCAGGATGGATCTAGCGATTCCTGGTTAGCATGAAACAGCAGGAACCAGGTTTTATCAGACCAGGCCAAATTTTTCCAATTCTCCATTGCCCCATGTAGCTACGGCTTCTTGTATTCCATTCACAGCAGTGGAACACAATTAGGTACTCGGCCGCTGTATTCCAGTGCTGACCAGGGAAGACAAGCGTGTTCGCATATGCCTGTTTTGGCACCACTGTTATTCTCCACTGTTAGCTGCCTGACTGTAGCTGATGTGTTGTGTTAGCCTGCTTTAGCCTCAATTACATGTTATATTATCAATTACCACGTTATTTGGTGTCGGACCAGAACGGAATTTTCCGAAATGCATGAAAACCCCAAATACTCATATCAGCATGTGTGGCTCCCATTTTACTGAGTTCAAAGACACTCCGATCTTGTCTTGCTCATTCTCCTTCCATAATTGCACATGCAGACAAATGTGCAAACACACAACCCAACAGTATTACCTTCCTTAAATATCAGTCCAGTCATGTGACACTGTCTCTGATTGAGTAGTCTATTTCATGTAAAGGGCAGGTGTACCTAATATAGACACAGTGCAAACACAGAGATACACATGCACTGAGAACAGACTGGGGGTCACCATTACTCAGAAAGAGAAAGAGAGAGTAAGAGAGAGATTGTGGGTGGTGTCTGTCGATGGTCCCACTTCAAGGAGCGTGTGGGGGAAGCCTGTCATTAGACAAAGACAAACAAAGCCCCCATGTCATGTTGGTGGCTGCGTGGCTTCCGAATCCTCCGACACAGGTGGGGTGCTAAAGCTTATGTGGATATGCGCATCGTGGGTGTGCAAACGTTTGTAGCGCAAGGCTGTGCATTAACAAGGCCAGGTCAACTGTCATCACAAGTTAAGCGTTTTACAAAACTCTGAAGTTTAAACATATTATAGGAGAATATTCAGGTCTCAGTGAATTTCAGAAGGTCTGGCTCAAGAAAGCCTCCATTTTGGCTCTAATTCACCCCTTTCCCTCACTTTTTAGAGTTGTACAAAGAAAAGTTTGCTTTACCACAATCCTCCTTTTCATGAATCTGTGGAAAAACAACAACTAAAAAAAAACAGTAGTTGTTCTTTGGAACTTACCAGGGCCACAGTTATGGGAAAAAATGTTTCTTCTCTGACTGAATATATCTGTATTGCTAGGAAATGGTTTGCTCCCCCATTTTTATAATTTTTTTTTTTAAATGTTGCCAAATCTGCAGGTGATATATTTTTTGAAATGGGTAATTATGTCAACAAATATCACACCCCAACTGATTATCTGCATATTGCAATGCACAAAATTATGCGCAAGAGGGAAAACGGAAAACAGAAGACGGTTATCAACAATTATTTAATAGCTTCACTACCTCTCTCAGTTATAATGAAAAATGACCAAGTGTACATTTTTCTATGACCACATTTTGTTTATCAGTAAACATACAAAGATTCAAATACATGCCCGTCTAATAAGACCACAATGTTTCGTACTCTGATTCCCATCCTAGCCTCCAAAAGTAATCAATCTGAAATGGGACTTGTGGCGGAAAGTGATTTAGTGAAATATGAAGAGAGGCAGGAAGCATAAAAGGGGGTTGCAAAGTTCCTGTGGTAGAATCTGAATAGAAAAGTACAGGGACTTCTTCTGGTTTAAACGTTTAAAAAGAATTCCTTGGCAACATGAAACAATTAAGGGATTACAGCTGCCCTTTCTCCAAACACAGATGCCCAAGACTAGGTAATCTCAGTAATCCTATATTTCTCTTTTGAATAAAGCGTTAGGGAATATGAAAAAAAAAAAAAAGGTTCAGCTGAATGTCTAATTAACGATGTTTTAACCAAGTTTTAAACAGTGACACAGCACAATGGCAAACAATGGCTTGAAACATTGTGTAAGGACATAATAATAATCATAACCCCCATCACCAGTGACAGATTCATAAAATGCTATTAGCAGACAACAAATTCCAAATACATATACATGGCACACATCTGTACACAGCAACTGGATATTTCACTTAAGTAAAAATTGAATTTTGGTTGCTTTGGTTACTTAGGAGCACAATAGTTGAATCTGACCAACCCTGAAGCTAAACAACTATAGCACAATGACCTAACAACTGCACAACATCACAATTAAAGATATTTTAGACCTCTTAGTCCTTCAGTATAATATACATATCAAAATTTACAATTCAGCACTTTTCAGTTGAATCTACAAACAAACAATTTCAATTACACTTACAATTACAAAATCCCATGGCCTGAAGAAACCAACAGTGATAAGTGAATAGATATTAAATGGTGTGCATTTAACATCACTTTTATCCTCAAGAGCTATTTGCCTTTTGACCAGGAAGGTAAAAGATCTGAGAGTTTGGCTGAATAATTTAGAAATATCTGAAAGCAAACACATAAATCTCCCGCTTAATATGCAGTTGAGAATTCTGCACGGTGTCGTATTGGCATGCGGCTGAATAACTCCCCTCTGTCTTCACTGTCTGTTACGAAAGCTGTAAAAATCCTTTAGTCAATGGAATTAAGGAATGGGAAATAGCATAGCATGCCAAACAGGAGTGGCTTTTGGGTCTTACAATGCCATTATGTAATATGGTGGGGATTTGAAAATGTCCTATTGGGTGAGATAAAATTTAAGATGAAGACCTCAACATCCACATGTACGTTTAAATGCAAATTTTAAACCATATGCGGATTCAATGTGAGTTTTCAGTAAAATGTTCACCGCGCCAGGAAACTGTCTTTCGTAAGGCCAACTAAAGGATGTTTATATTTACATCAAAGCAGGGTGGCCCAAGTAACTATTGATCGACTGAGATGGTGATAATTGGTCATTAACAATAATTCATTATTATACTGGCTTTGCCCAATCTGTGATGAATCTGACAATACTCTCATGAAGCTCCTTATCAAATGAGAAAATCACTCTAGGAAACCATTTTGGGCATAGACCAATATCAAAGTAGCCACAAGTGAATCATTAGCACTGTTTTTCTGTCTGCTACATAACAATTTCACCACAAATCCTACCCTTTCCTTATGAGCTGAGAACACACCATTTCATATTTATATGGAATTTCCCGGAAAAGAAGGCATCCAAACCACTATGTGTCACAGAAGCCTCAGACTCTAACCATAACTCACACTCCATCAGTGTTTCAAATTCCTTACCATGTGGCCTAGTTGAAAATAACAAAGAACAAAAATAAGACACAAACAATTTTGTTCATAGATCAGTAATGTTAATTTTATATGGAAAACCAAAGAAGTACCCTAGGCATGTTTACACATTTTTATATTGTCAATAAAAACACCGAAAAGGGGGCTATTTTTAGCCATAACAACATATTGGTAGATTGAAAGTACTTCTGATTAACAAAGGAACTTAGGTGAACCACACATGCAGGCCTATCTAAAAAAACACTCATGAAAATAAGATCTTTATTCAATATATTTTATATTTAAATTATAATATAAAATATTATATATTTTATTATATTATATATGATAATATAAATACTGCATATTTAAATTGTTAGTTGGATGTTTTGTAAAAAAAAAATACCATATATAAACAGGAATCTATGAAAGAAACATTGCCGCTGAAACTCATTGCTACGTTCTATTTCTTCAAAGTTGTCAGACTTCAAAAAAAAAACAGTGAGCACAAAATGGTCCTAATCGTGCCCTGACTTGTGATCTTGACCCATGGAATATTTGGAATGTTTGTACAGATATCCTGAGGGTGGCACACTCAATAGCCTGTTCCTGTCAAATGAGTCAGAGACGCCACTTACAGAGTTATCTCCTTTTCCTGATGATACATAGTGTGGTCATTCTGTGTGGAATCACCCTGCATACAGGCAATTAAAGCATGGGTTTGAGAGGAAAATGGAAAATCGTTATTTCTGGATTTATGCGAACGTATAAATACATGTGCATTGCTGCTTCTGTCTCAAATCAACCCCTAAATTCAAGATGACGAGATTATGGCTACAGACCATGTGGTTCACTGTGACTACGGTGAATGGAAACCGAACGCCCTGGGGTGAGGGAAACTTAAGGTATATATGGAGCGTGCCGAGACTGCGTCCCACAAATGCTTTCGGCTCGGTTCGTCCGGAGTATAAAGGCGTGTGCATGTTTGTGTTCGTTCGCACATTTGTGCGTGTGCGCTCCCCGCTCCTTAATTGCCGCCCTCCCTAGTGTCTGGGTCCGGAACCCTAGAAGGGAAGCCTAAGTTGTACCCTCAAACCACATAAACAATGGAGCGCTGATACAACAGAGCATGCGATGCATATGTGTTTGCTAAAACACTATCCGGTGCTGCAGCAAAACAAAGGAGAGCTCACATTTTTCTTATTAGGAAAACACGGCATCAGGATGTCGGCCGGCGCTGCATCAGTCACACGAATCTCGTAGCATAGCGGTCAGACACAACTGCAAGAATGGAATCGAGGGCAAAGTGGACAGGATGAGCCCTAACTTCTTCAAACATCCTTGTATGGTGAAAGGATTCACTACGGTTTTCGCCCACATTACAGTGCAATTGTTATGCAAAAACTCTGCCTTATCCCTCATTTAAGAAATGAAAATCACTGATGCCAGCACACTCGAAATTATATCATATAATACGATAGTTAATGCAATAAATAAAATGTTAACGTTTACATACAAGATCGATTAACATGCAAACTGCAATAACACCACTTACTGAGATTATTGCTATTGCTACATACACTCAGCGACATGATGCTCTCCTTATACCCCTGTAAAATAACTACTGCTTATACGGGCATCATAGATATCGTAGAAGTGTGGCACTGATAAATAAGAAAAACAAGGTAAGGGAAAATAATAACACTTGATGGCCATGAAAACGTTTAAATACAGAAAGACAATCAAATCTGGACAGTGAATGAGAGAAACCATAAAAAATGTCAGCATAATCCAGTTAGCAAGAGCTCCAGTGACATAATAGGCCCTATTTTGAAACTCGTACATCAAAAGTCAGAAATCACTCATTGCCCGATTCTCACAACATTCGGCGCCATAACTGTGACATCCCCTCTTCAAACTACCGCTCCAAGGACTTCCTCTCGCCGGACCTCTGCCTTAAAAAAAGGCAAACTCGTTCATTCTTATGGTTCTAGGATACCCTGAATTGTACGATATCAAATATATAAATAAAGTCATACCGTAACACTGACCGAAAAGAGCATGCACTGATACTTATGTATTGTATTGTTAGAATAATTACGACCTATAAAATATAGGCTATCCTATCTAGCTAACTAGTGCTAGCTATCTTGCTTGCTATGGTTTGTTATAGTCATGGGGGCCTATATTAGTAAGCTAGCTAAATATGTTGATGATAATTATTTGACAGTCAGCTATATTTACTGTCCTTATGTCATAATGTATCACTAGTGATTTAAATGTCGGCTGCGAAACGGTCCCAATCAACGATTTCCAATTTTTGACAGGTAGCATCTCCAAAGTCATGTTATGACACCTGCTGGCCGAGTCAATGTACTACAATGTATTTGGCAACCTTTGAGTTACTTTCACGTTCCAAATAGTCCTGCTTTTGGGTCCTCTTCACCTCAAGAGTTTCCCTTTGATCGAAAATGGCAATTCGGGCATTTTGCCCCATAATTTGCACGGTACTCCCATTTGTTATCAGAGAACAGACCCAGACATTGCGCTTCTACGCCCCTTCATTACGTCAGAGGCGCAAGTGGCTTTGTGCTTCCGCATTTTTCCTGTTGTCCCGCTGGCTTGTTGCCAAAAATAACTTTGGATGTGTCATTGCGGTCATGGCACGTTTTAAATCAGTCGTAGCACGTTGCACCTGCTAGCGAAAATTGGGCTCCATGTTTCCATGGTGAATTCTGCATTCGTCATTCAGGTCTGATGGTGAAAACATGTTGTATTACTCAACCACGCTGGATAACAAAGCCACTGCTGTACTCTTTTGTGTCCACAGGTACCAAATCACTACAATACTGCCATGACGATTTTGACTTGGATTTGAAATGGAATATGACTTGGAAGACAAACATAAGGACAAAGAAAGCAGTTTCAGTCTGGATCTTTAAAAGCTCATGGCTGGAGATGAATATGAAGTCTGCTGACATTTTGTTGAGCCCATTAAATTACCAATGGAAGCTTGGCATAAGCAAATCAGTTTGCCAACAAACACAAAAAAGTCACTCCAGGTGTATCAACCAAGGCAACAGCAGACACAAACAAGTGGTACTGCTCATTCCCCTAATTCTCTCAAACACAATTGGAAAAGCCAAGTCTACAATTCTGAGCAGTCAGTAGGAGTACCACAGAGTATAGACTTGAGTTGGCTTCATGTCTACATGTAGCTACATACAATAATGATAGTGGTAACAATGTCAGTTGATAGCTGACTGCATGTATGAGAAAATTAAACAGAAGTAATTTTGTATGTGGTCATATTTAAGGGGTCTTTGGATGGCTGTAAGAGAAAATAAAATACAGTTTTTGGTTGTACTCAACAAGCATTTATAAATTGGTATTATGATAAAGGGTATCAAAGCACTTTCCCTCAGGTCATTTTCAGACACTCATTACTGTTTGCAGACAAACTCCCAGTTTATTTTCCACGCTGTTAGACAACTGAATGTTGAACCAAAAATACTTTCACAGAAGTAGAGCCAGTAGGACTTAAAAATGGATAAATGTGGTAATGTAAGCGACCTTCACCCCATTGTAAGTCATAGCTGTCAAATCACTGGTGGCTTGAATCCAACTGTCACTGAGTTAATGCTCCATGAAGCGTTCTCATAAATGGGTTCATGGTTGTTCAGCAGGCAATAAATCCAAGATGTGCCGCTCCTAACCTTGTTAAACACAGTTGCATCGTCGTTTCAGTACGGGTCCTGAGGTTGGACCATTCATTTTTTCTTTTGTTTTGACATCTGTGTTCCATTTCTGCGACAAGTCAATGCAAAGTAGTTGTAAAATATGATTTGCTCAAGGTCCAAAACCCTTCAAAAGCTTTAGGGAGATCTAGTTTCTAAATGCTTTTTCTTTTTTTCTGTTTAACTTTTTTCCTCCAACAGCTGACAGTGTAACAATTTTGGGATGCAACCTGAGAACAATTAAACAAACATAAAATATTACTTCAGAGGGACTACCAGTACTCCAAAAGTCTCGAGTACCAATGTAAATTACCGACATCGTGGCAAGACGGGATGATTAATTGAGCAGATCAGCGTTACCCTACCACATCATGACAGTTGAAGGCTCTTGGCCTGCATTTGATAAATACAACTGTTATCACCTCAACCACAGCCACCACACAACCTTGCTTAAGCACCTAGTAAAAACGTAATTGTCTGTGCCGATAATCAAGTGTTTTAAAAGCACACTGAAGTTGATGACCAAAGTCACGGTAACTATCCTACAAATTGTCAGATTTGTGGTTCTGGTGTCAGATTTTCCACTTCACCCAATAACAGTGGCCACGGCCAAATATAAATGATCAGAATAATGTATTTTTAATGTTTAAATGTTTTTTTTAAATAGGTAATATAATGCCATACTTATGAACAGTACCTCATTTGTTTAATCGCAAATATTGCACAGATCTTTAACAAAAACAGAGTGACTTTATGTGATGTGTGGTTCATTTTCCATCTATTATTAATGTCTTAGGTTTTCTATATTGTATATGTTTTGCATGTTTGATGTATACCCAATAGTATTTTTAGTTGTTCAGAAAATATGTGCAGATAATAGTTCACGACTGTGGAAAACTGATGGCCGTGAACTGATGAAGAAAAACACACATATCATAAAAGCTATACACTTACAGGTTCGGTCTGAACTTACAGTAACTTTGACACATTCCGCTACACTGGCATTACCTGAAGTGTGAAACTACCCGGAGAGCTGTGAAAGTCCTTGCACCAGTCGTACATTTTTTTATTTTTTATTTTATGAGACAAAAGAGTGGGCCTATGGAAAATAATTTGTTTATTGATAAAATGTGAGGAAAACCAGGTGGCCAGAGCAAGTGCATCAGTGCCAAATGTGGTGTGAATAAAAGTCTGGGCATGTGGTGAGTCTTTCCAGTTGTCAAGCGGGAGATGATTAATGTTACGGGTAGAAATCGCAAGGCCATAATTGCTAACTCCCCTCATAAAATAACAGACGTTCTAAAACCTAGTTTTAGTCTTTGCAGTGGTCTTTGCTTGAGAGCATCGTGCCCATTTTACGACAATTCAGACCCCATAAAATTAACACAGCAATCAATTTCAGTAAAGAACCGTTTTTAAACAACATGAAACAAAACTAATCCCCTGAACACCATTATACAATTTTTCCGGAAAGATTAATATGACACACCTACATATGCAATAAAAAGTATACACATCTGTCGCATTGTCGAGGGAACAATCAAGAGAAATATGCTAACTTCATACATGTCGTAATGACACTGTATGAAGCCATTTACTGCCTTTCTCAAGAGCACGAGCCAAAAAACAGTACAACTACCTTCTCCTGTACCAGCTTCCTATTTTTCATTACAGATTTTTTTATATGAACTTCTATAGCTAACATCTGGACATGTATTGAAACAACTCAAGAAACTTATTCAAAGGGTACAGCTGAAACTCTCCACCTAAACTTTAGGCTACAGATACTCTGTGGGGTATATTTACTAGGGATTTGCAGTGGGTAAAAAATGAAGAAATATCTGTATCTAAGTGTCTGTTCGTATTTACTAAAATTCCTGCACCTGCTTTCAGTGCATGTCAAATGTGAGAAAGGCCCCTAATGTTTGTGGGTTATGCTTGATGCATATTTATTTTTGGAAGTTCCAACATGTAACCACAGAGAATGTAGCAGAGAGAGAGTGCAGATAAATGCTAATTACTCTCTAACTCAATTTATAAGAGCTGTCTGTGGTGTTAAGACAGATACTAGGTTGTACTTTTTAAACCAGGCTGGTCTAAGCTTTGGATCACGTACATCTTTTACTTAGCTGCTACTGTTAGAAGGAGTCATAGGGATGAAAGATTATTAACTTAAATTAAGAAAATGTTTTATTTCAACATCCTGAATCCAGCCAATACTGGTAACATGCTGTGAGCAAAAAACACCCTGAATACCTCTGCTTTCGTGGTCATTCAAGATAAAGGATACAAGGATGAGTTCAAAGATGACTTGAAAACCCTTCTGGCATATCAACAACAGCTGTGATATCATGGTTTTACATTTCAGGTTTCCCTGTGTGCTGGTCTTTGTTCCTGACACACTTAATGCAATGTTCAATGGCATTCTGACCAAAAATTCATCCATGCCGATGATGACAATATCAACATTTAAATTTTGAGGTTGTGTTAATTTACACAGTTACTTTCAGTTAATACCATGCCAAATCGAAAACATGTGTGCACATTTTCACAGCACTCATAGTTATCCGCCCCCCCCCCCCCCCCCCCCCCCCCCCATGACTCACTACAGCTCTATCAAAAACAAGACCGGAACAATATCCCCCACCAACTCCAAAAAGTTTTCTCTGTCCATTTCTCTGTCAGACACGCTCTTGTTTTCAACAGCTACTCTGTGGTCTTAATTCTTTTTTGTTAAAGCCACAAAAGAAATTTCTTTCAACCTCCACTTATTCTCTGAACGCCAGGACGCTCTGATCCAGAGATTTGGAGATTGGAGCCAGGAGCTGGCAGTGGAGTTTGGCGGACAACTACCAGATAACGCCGCACGACTGCAGGGAATCTGCTGCTCAGCTGTGCTGGCCTCTAACCTACAGCGATAATCACTGTTCCACATCATGTCCATGAAAATCACATTCCACTATTGCACATGCATAGCACTGTGTGTGTGTGTGTGTGTGTATGTGTGTGTGTGCGCGCGTTTGCCTGAGCGTGTGCGTGGGTGTGTATTAAGTTTGTGTGTGCAGGTATTTGTGTGAGTGTATGTCTGCATGTGTCTACGTGTACAGAGAGAAGAGAGAGAGTGACAGAGCACTACGGTTTTGGCTGCTTCAGGCTGTTATCAGAAATAAGATGGAGAGTGGAGCTCCTACTTTCGCACAACTCTAAATTGCAAACTCTGGACCACACACCATTTTTTTTTTACTTTGCCACAGATGGAGGTATACTCAGACAGGCTTTCAGATCATTTTTAGGCGTAAACAGCACAGCTTCCTCTGGAAACATATCCCTAATCTGTGGATTTGTGGAACTCCTGTTTGCATAGACCACGACTTCAACTGCTTATTGTCTATCTTTCCCAACCCAGCTAACAATGTATTTTCCAAACTTTTGGAAACATAACATCTGATGGAAAAAAAAAAAAAACCAAAAGAAACTTAAAACAGATCTATGACAACAGTCAAACCAAAGTTCGTGTGGTTGCATATACCACAAATAATGACAATCCTTTGTGAAATGTGATCTTAGTAAATGCCTACATGAAAATATATTCTTCCCTGGGGACAAATTTTCAATTACTTCCTGACTAGTTTCAGGAAATTAAAAAAAACCCTCCAGCTCAAAGTAAACCTGTTATGTAACAGAATGTGTGTTTTGGAACTTATCAGTGCTGGTTTGAACTAGTGAATCCAAAATGGACAGAAAAAGTGTAAAGAAGTAAATATTCCAAAGATAAAAGTCAATATTGTCCTACTGCCTATTATTGTGATAATTTACACTCAAAAACTCATCCAGGCCTTTACAATAAGCAGTGAATTATTGTTCCCACACTGGGGATGTGCCAAGGGTTGTGTACTTTTATATTTTACCTACACATTATTCATATTGTTTCCTTGGGATTAAGGAGTTAAGAATAGTTTGCTGAGACAGCAAAACTTTTGGCCTCGAAGGTGACGATCACATCTCAGACTCCATCATGCTAACAGGAGAATCCGCTGACCATCTTTCACTTTTAGGAAAAGATACAGCCCTCTAACTGCAGGACAGGCCTTGCAGAAACCCTGAGGGCTTGACTCAAGGGTGAACGAGGAGCGGTTTTGCTCACCATTGCAAATTCAGCAGCCATCAAAAAACACAGGGTATAATGGAGGAATGTAGTAGGAGGGGTTTACTTTTGCAGTGTAGCTATTCTTTCGTGGCATGTTTTGACCGAGCTCTGGAGATCCTCAGAGAAATCTGAGCTCTCTGAGATGTACACAATGTATGATTGAACAGAGCTTGAAACAAATGCTGAAAAGAAGGGGGGGAGTTGCAAGGAACAGTTCAGCCTCGGATTAAACAGATAACAAAAGAGCGACATTAAAAAGTGTGAAGTTAGACAAAATCAAAAGTGAAAATCACATATGGGGAGGAGGAGGGGGGCAAAAAGCAGAGGTTGGGGGTGGGGGGGGGGGGTGGAACAGGCAATTAAATCGTTCAATCTGAGCTCAGCTCACTGCTGGATGAAATGACTACTCAGGTTTGAGGAGGAGATTACGATATGTGTAATGGTCCCATGTTCCCCAAATTTATGGGAACGCTGCTATCTAGACCACCAATGAGACCAAAGACACAAGGTTCCTGAGGAAACCAAAGTGCTCAACTCAACCACAATAAAGAACAGCACAGAGGCACGTGGTAAGGAAATATTATGAGCCCATTTCCCTTGACGGTATCTGCAAAAGGCAAAGATCACAACGATTGCTTGGAAAATAACGCCTCCAACTGTCCTCTTATGGGTGGGAATGTTCTTTAATCCAAAAGGTTTATTTCGCTTATGCTCAAGTGTACATTTCATGATCTTTGTCGATGGCGTGTTAAGATGTCAAGACCAGTTTGAGCCTAAAGCCGTCATGCTGCATAGGGTAAAAGTTCTGGACGAAGACTCGAAACTGAAGCCAGCCTGTTAAACGGTCCACTTAATGTTTATACCATATCTCCACTTCCACTGTAGGCCACACAGAATTCTCAATATCCCCAATCCGACACATTTCAGTACCCCCCATTTCTTGTAAAGGGAATAAGGTATCTCTTGTGTTTGACTGATGTTTTCCCATGATGCTCTTTGCCAACATTTATCTCAACAATCTAATTCCTCAATATTTCCAACTACTGAAAAGAATACAGACCAATGTGGCAGCAAATACCAATATGTCCTGCCATGTTCTTTCCAACTTGACCTGAATAATCCAAGCTAAACATGAAGACTCCAGCAGAGGCGAGAGAGCAGAGGTGTGCCAAGATCACTTAGTGCCAAGTACGCGCTCGCCCTGCTACTTGGCGCCTTAAAGGAATTGCTTAATCCGCTTGTGCCCGATGTTGCCAAACTTTGCATAATTTTGCAAATAACACCTCTGACAGCTGATGGACATCACTGCTGAACAATCTTTTTTAAAAAAACTTTGTTCATTCAACGTTCTCATGATTTAGGGTTGAATGATTAGCCTAAAACAGTCTCCACATCAATTGGTTGACACTAATGATTCATACAAAGTCTAATTCTTCGGCATTTTGCTAAGTCCAGAGCCATACGTATGATCCATGAAAGATAAAGAATATTACATGGAAGCTTCTGATGGGAAATAAATGGCGCAGGCCGAAGCAGATGTCTCAGACAAGGTAACCGATATTTTATTGCCTGAGGTGGTCTGCGGACTTTCCGACAGGGGCAGCATTGTAACACCATCCTTGACGTCTGCTCCTCAGCCTTTGTTTTCAGTCCCAGCTGCACTGTTGCCACCCATGAAGGAATCCTCCTCCTCTATTCTTTGGATGAAAATCGAAGTTCACTCCCATGGCATGAGTTTAGAACCACTACCAGCAAGGCGGAGTCGCCTGACCGCATGCTGAATCAAACTAAAGCAATGTCTTTGAATTGTCCCTTCTGAAAATAAGCTGTTATCTCCAAGCCAAGCCATGCAGTGTACAGACCCGGCCACATCCCCTGCTGCCTGCCATAGGAAACTGTGGGGGGAAAGCCCAGTGGAGTGCGACAGGAACGTGTTAGCCGGCCCAGCCTCTGCTGCAGTATCTCCAGAAATACAGTGACGGGAATTAGAATTACCCAATGCCACGAATGATGCTTCCCAGCGAGCGGAGAAACAAACAGATGCCAAGCGTTCCCCTTCAAAGGTTTGGGTATTTGTAATTGCCTGCAGATCCATATTTATGGGTAACAATTACACAGTACCTACACATTATGAAAAATGACCTATTTTTACACAGAAGGACAGGGCAGATGACGAGACCATTTCCGAAGGGAAAGCCTTTCAAAAATGCCATTTACCAACTGACATGCACTGGACAGCTGTAAAAAATACTACAAATAGAACTAACAAATCTCCTGTCTTTCGTTTTTTCTGCCTCCATCTTAAATATACTCTTAAATCTTGCTCTCGCTCCGACATGAAAATCATATTCATCATCGTCCTATCCCCTGAGCCTCCTCTCCTTTTCCTTCCTTACACTAGTTTACCATGATCTTACTCTCAGCTCCAAATTCCAGCTGACAGCTTGCTCCCAGAATCCTCCTTATTGGTATCTGATGAAAGGGCCACATTTTACTCCAGCCAAAACATTTCGATTAGACATTACTTAGTCGAAGTCACAATGTGAACATTGCCCATCTATATCTATGGCACATCCACATAGGTAACGACACACCCAATCAAAGGCCTCGTTGCTAAACATAATCCATAGCTACCTTCTGCTGAACATCTTGTCAAACTACACTTGAGCCCAAACATCATCATATTTCTCTACTGGCAACACGAGCCCCATGATGCTTTATTTATGTGGAGCTATCATGTGCTGTTAATTGACTTATATGGACCAATCAAAAGGAATATTTGGTGTAAAGCAATCACAGGATAGCTCCACCCACTAAGCCTCTTATATCACCAATCCACCAATCAGCACAAATCAAGCTAGAAAATGCCAAAAATGTGTATTTAGCTTTCAGTAAGAAATGCAACATGGATCTTCTCTGTTGGTCCTCAGCATAAAATCTCTTTACACAGCTGGTGTAGTACCATTTTGCACAACAGCAAGGGATAGGCCACACCATCGATATCCTATTTTCTACTTCATGTCAACATTAGCGCTTTTATGACCACCATCTTTGAGCTCCCCTCTCCCCTTTCAGAGCCAAACAAGTTGCTTTTCCATTAATTTTGTTTTTAAAGTGAAACCTTTGAGCACAGAGCATACTAGTACTACTTGCTTATGGCTACATGCAAATTATAATTACTGTGAGATACTCTTGTGTTACTCTTTTACTGTTGACGTTAAATATGTGCAATTGTTTTTTCTGTTATTATCAAATTTGTATTAAAAGAAGTTAGGAAAGATTTATCAGGGTAGAAAAAAAACTTGAAGATGAATTAAAGCTACAGTTGAAAGCATGGATGTCCACTTATTGCACAATAGACAATAAAAAAAAAAAAAAAAAAAAAAAAATACTTTTCACACAACAAAGGCCCACCACAACAAAGACCATCTATAAAAATGCCCAAAGGTTTTGAAGCTATGATGTGAACAACCTTTGGCGAAAAGTCCATTCCTTTCCACGAGCATAGCTCAGTTCACAGTCCTCACATGCAGCACAGAGGAGCGGGGGTTCACTTGTAAACCTGCTTCTTTACAGTTAAAAATTTCTCAGCACTTCGGTCATCATTAAATGGGAAGGTGATGTAATCCCTTTGAGGGCCTGAATTTAACACCTCTGGGAAACCGACTCTAAATTATAGTGGCATTTTATAAGCAACTATAATAGACATTAGGCCTGGGGAGTGTGCAGCAGGCCCTTTGTCAAAGGTAGAATTGGGCAGGGAACAACTAGCCTTGAGACCATTAAGAAAACCTAATCAATATGTGCCTTACAAAGTTTGTAATGCCTTGCATTTTGGTTTAATCTGCCCGCCCATTTCACTGCGCGCTGAAAATGAATGTGCGGAGTCATTACTGTCACTTTACGTTTTCATTTATGACAGGATGTCAGTCAGAGCCACACTCAGATATAGTATTACCATCTTGCCGGTAACAGAGGGCCGTAGCAAAGATGAGTTTTTCCAGAAGCTTCCAAAAAAAATAAAAAAAACATTCAGTTAGTTGGAAAAGTGAGGGTTGTTCTCTTGGTGAAAATGAGGATATGGTGATGGTGTTATCAACCCATTTATGTACTGGACACTTCTGTATGTACAAATTCTATTTGGCCAGAGGAGTTTGGGTTTCTCAAAGGCTTTGCAGCAGCAACCCTTAGGTATTCCAAATCCTATTTTGGAGACCACAACAAGTCATCGAGAAAGTTTTTTTTATGGCTATACTTTTTGCTTTGAAATACTGCTTCAATTGTATTTCTGATGTAGTAAGCCTGCTAGCTAGATAACAAGCTAGTGTTACAACCAGCAATGCACTGATGACCATTGTCACACTGGTCATTTAGCGGACACTTTTCACTCAAAGCAAGTTACAGCAACTCATGGCTGGAAGAAATAATCATACAATTCTGCATGGGGCTGTCCATGAATTTCATTTAGACAGCAATGCCACTGAATAAAATTAGCTACTTTGTTATGACATCTGTCAAGTACAATTGTCAAGGGAAAAAGAGGCAAACATCTTGCTTTGAATCATTTTACAGTATTAAAGCTTTGTGATATTACATTCTTGCTAATTTCTACAATACATCAGAGACAAACCTGTACACATGTGAATATTCAGGAAATAATGGTCAGACCCTCATAGTTCATTTACTCGCTTGAGAAATGTGAATTGATAATTATTTTTACGTATTTGAAAATACAAAAATGGACATGTTCACATTGTACTGTGTACATATTCAATGACTAAATGATGATACGTTTGTCATTCCAGTCTGGCTTTACGCAAATACCACTGAGACAATCCCTTGATTTTGGAAGGCAGAAATGAAAGCCATACCATCATGATGCTCTATGAGACTCTTTCCAGACTCACCTGCTCCAAAAGCAAAGAAAAACGTCTTGTCCGGATTCTCCTCCAGTAGTGCCTTCACCCGCTTTCCCATTCTCTCATTCCGCTTGTAGATCAGCTCCTGCCGGAAGTAGCTGTCGATCTCCTGTGCGGTAATTTGCTCATTTGGGGGTAGCGTGATGTTGTTGAAGTTGGGGACCTGACAAGGAAAGACCATGTATAGGGTAAAATATTTCAGCCTGGCTCTCACTCACAAAAGATCAACATGAAAACCAACAGCTGTGGGAAATGACCTCCAACATGGTTCGTTCAGAATATTCTCTTTACTCGCCTGGGACGTTTCATGGTTGAAGATGATGGAGTTGAGATCCCCACAATTGTAGTGCTTGATAAGGTCCTCGGTGGTGTATGGCACCTGCACGCTGCCTTCTCTCAAACTCTCCTGCTGCAGAAGGGTCTGGTTCAGGGCAAAAATCACCTACCAAAGACCAGGGAGAAACGTAATTACCTCTACATTTGCCAATGAAAAAGTGCTTACACACTACTGAAACAGAATAAGCACTGATCGGAAGACATCAATCATACTGTACATTTGTGTAATGTATAGGTATATATCAGTGGGAAAAAGGAAACACTAATGTGTTCATGCGTTTCTGAAGTACATTGGATTATTTCCTATGAGTAATTAGCCTATAAATTTCATTCAAAGATAGGGTCATTTTTGCATTAGTATTACATCTTCAATTGTATGAGGTTTTCATCTATGAGAACTACACAGAGAAATTAATTGTATGTACCATCGAAATTTAATTTCCCTTTATGAATTTGTATTGGTTCTGTAAAAATATGAGTAATGCAATATAAGTAATATTTGATCATATAATGATGTCATTTATGCAAATAAGCAATGAAAATAAATAAATACTACTATTGTCTATATTAGCTAGCTACAGACTTTTAAATTAGTATTCATGTGTATTGTATTTTTCTAAATAGCCTATTTGAACACTTTTATTTAAAAAATACCTCAATAACACATCCAATTTTTCATTATGCAAGTTATTACCAGTAGACATCTGAATGCATTGAGAAAAAAACCTAAAATACTACAAACAGATGTAATTTACTTCATATGTCACTGACACCAATTTTCAATGTAGGCATCTATGCTTTCTGCTTAATATAGAATGATTAAATTAAAAAACATTTTTTTAAAGAAATCAGGAGAACAACGGTGAACTAAATCGAACAATGCAAAGTTTGAATAAACCCAACTGTCAGTTCTTTTCTGTTAGCACTGGACAAAATGGCACAGCTTATCGAAGCATCTCTAAGTAAAAACACTGATCTACGATCAGTTTAGTCTCTTGATTCACATTGACAAAAAGTTGTCAGGTGATTTGAAACTGAGTCAGAGCTTGAAGCGTCAAATTATGTTTCCTGGCCAATCACAGACCGAGAGAGAACAAAATGGAATGCACTGAGTTGAAATAAGGGATTATTGTACCCAAGAAGTTTTTTTTAATTACATTTCAACTACATTTTTATTCTACAGTCTTCCTCTTCCCTCTCAAAAAATTGGGGAGGAGCATCCTCCCATACCTCTATGGACCAGCCCCCTCTGGAATATACACTAAACATGTTTATCCATGCATTCACTTGCCAATTCATTGGGCTGCCAAATCTGATACGATACCTGAATATACAGTATTGCTACCACAGATTTATATGATAAGGATGAGATATAAAAATGTTGGCTACTCAACTGAAATTTCTCATGTTAAATTGTATTACATAAATTAGCCTGAGTATAAAGGCAATATAAATTAATATTTTTAATTGCTGTGCCAGCTGATTCTTTAAACAGTATTCCATTTTGGGTAACGCCAACTCACTTTTCAATGTAAGCCCACCAGATAACAGTCTTCCTGGGATTCAACTAAAATAACGATCCCCATCATGTTTCCCACTCCCGTTTAACCATATGAAAGTAAGAGGGGACCACTAAAAATTGTATCAATAAATCCATCAAATTTTTGGTTCCCAGGAGATTTGGTTTTCAGCGTAAACGACGGTTTGATGTACATGAAGGGGGCCCGAGCCAATAAAATGCGGTGATGATTTTCGAAAATACGAGGCCTGTTTTTCGCTCGCCCCCTCCTCTCACCCCTGCCAAGTTCTCTGCAGGCAACATTATCCCATGCTGAAAGTGCTCTCTGTTTTTTCTGTGCTTCCAGCCGTGCTGTGCGGCATTCCACCGCACAACTGTCCTCCTCTCTTGATCCGTAAACAAAAAAAAAAATCAAAGCACCCCACAAAATGTCTTGGAACAAAAGTAACAAGTTCATCAGAAGTGGTCCCTCTCGCCCCATTTCATCCTCTCTCTCTTTGTTTCTCTGCTGGAGAAAATTGATTAACCATCAGAGTATGTCATGTGAGCGCGTATGTGTGTGTACGCTACACAGCTATGTATATTTATATGCATACCCATACACGCATTTACTCTGGGCCCCATCCCTCCTTTTCTTGTGTTGTTTTCTACAGTGCTTGGATGACACTTTTTTTTTTATTATTTTCACTGTCATTGTTGGTGCGATTGCATAGGATAAGAGGGCAGAGCTCAGCAGATGCCTTCTTGTCGGGGACAAAAGACCCCCTGCCACTCTCCCCTCTCCCCGCACTTTCATCCACCTCTGATCAAAGTGCCACTCTGCATATGAAAGGAGGCCGGCTTTATGCTGCTCAAATTAGCCTATCGCCACCCCGCCAGCCCTCCAAACTCCTCAACAAAAACTCTCACATCTGTTCGGTCCAAGCTTCATCTTTTTAGGGTTTTCTTTTCTCAGCCCTCCGCTCCGAGCGCCTTTCAGCCCCTTAAATTATGGTCGCAAAGGGGGGAGTGTGGATCGCATGGACAAAAAAAAAAAAAAGAGAGAAGAGCAATAGAGAAAGGAGAACGGGGGAGAAATGGAACAGCAAGAGAAAGAACGAAAGAGCTGAACGAATTACATTTCTTCCTGTGATCCTGCCTCTGTTATTTCTGGCTGTGGGTCAGCGGGTCCATTTTCCTCCTTGCTCCTCACCCCCCACACCATTTCTGCGGTTGTACCTCTTTCAGGGCCTGCAGAGCTGCTCCGTCCCGTTCGGCAGGCCCACACCTCCCAGCTAAAGTTGGCTCATATTAAAGCCTCGTCGCCTATGAAAGTCAACCGTCCTTTGTGATGGAAATAGAGATTCTGTGAAGGGGGCTTGTGGATTGAGGTAGTTCGGAGGGGGGTGTGTGAGGAGAGGAGGCTCCATGTCTTCTGAAGTTTATGCCCACATCTCCGATTGGGGGTAATGAAGTGGAAGATCATATGCTGAAGTTTTACACACTTGAGTCCAGAACCTTTTTTTAAATAGGGGACTGAAAGAGGTGGAACTCGTACTCCAGGGACCAAATCCCCATCCAGGCAACTTTTTTCATCCAGCTTTACACTATGGTCTTTTGTTGTTTACAAGAAATAGAAAATGTCAGGTGACATTTTTTTGGTGGGGGGGGGGGGGGGGGGCAGGCTAGAGGGGGAGAAATTCATAAATTCCATGTGCCACTATATTTAGTTAAATTGTTTGAGTTGGACATGCCAAGCTTTCACTTTAATTCACTGGCACTGCGTGAGGGACTGGCTTTGGGCCCATGGTGTCCAATCAAACACATTCCCTTCAGAACATTTTCAGATCAAATGTCAAGATGCAGTAAGTGATGAGTGTCTGGTAACGTATCCAAACATTACAGTTTTTGGTCTGACATGAAGAGAAAATCCAAATTCTGAAGTCAGAATTCAAAATTTTGTGCATGCATTGAAGTTTCAAGTGCTTGAACAAGGGTTTTCCCTACCATATTCTGTCAGCAAGGACTTGACTTGTTTGCCTCTAATCAACAATGTATTAACATGATCAGAAAAATACACAACTATGTTACAATGGTGGCAATTTTGCCTTGGTCTTATGTGAAACACCATGTGTGGACACATATCTTGTGACCAGACCTTGGTTGATGCATTGAGGCAACCTTTTAAAAACTAAATGAAGATGCTATTAATAATACTAATTCAACATGGCAAAACTAGAACGGATTCATCACTGGTGAAAAAATACTCAATATCAAATTTGGGCAATCAAGACAAGAGGGCTTCTTCATGCTGGCAAAACCATATAAAACCAATAAGCTAGGTCTGACAGCTCTATGGGACAGACTACCATTCTATTCCAGAATAGTCTATGAACCTGAACAATATTAGAGCATTCATGTGGAGATTACAGCACAACCCTTGACCAACATGTGGCAGTGAATCATCTTTTTCTGTCAAAATTCATAATGTAAAATGCCTAAAACAAATATACACATCCATGTAATTTATGCAACAAATGCAGTACCAACAATGCTGGAGTACATCTTTACTGCTGCATGAGGTCTGTTCCAGCAGCTCTGTGTTTTTGTTGCGTTTTTAGGGTTTTTTTTTCAGAATTTTTCTTTTATAGTGTTCAGTGTTTCATGTTTCTTGCTATTATTCATTCTGTTTGCCTTTTTTGGATTTGGTCCACGATGAATGACTCATGGATTGTATACACGAAGGACCAGCTGGTAGGCCTTGAGGACGCTGTCTTTGTTCTGCCACAGTTTCAGCCCAAGGGTGCTGAAGGTGTGTGATGAGCAGCTGTGTCCTCCAGCAGATTTTCAACCTCAGCTTGAGCCTGGAAAGAGTCCCAGTAGGGTGGAAGACAACCTGCCTGGTCCCGGTTCCCAAGAAAGGGCAACCGATGGCCTTAAATGACTATCGACTGGTGGCTCTGACATCCCATATTATGAGGATTCTGGAAAGGATGGTTCTGGCTCACTTGGTCAGGGCAGGACTGGACCCCCTGCAGTTCGTCTACCAGGCGCACATTGGAGTGGACAATGTTGTCATCTACCTGCTGAGCAGAGCCTACTCCCACCTGGACAAAGCAGACAGCACTGTGAGGATCATGTTCTTTGATTCCTCCAGTGCATTCAACACTACACAGCCTGTGTTGCTGGGAAGGAAGCTCCAGCTGATGCATGTGGGTGAGTCCATTACATCCTGGATTGTGGACTATCTAACAGGCAGACCACAGTTTTTATGGACGCAGGGCTGCGTGTCAGACATGGTGATGAGCAGCATGGGGGCTCCACAAAGGACAGTCCTGCCTCCCTTCCTGTTCATCCTGTACACTTCTGACTTTAAGCACAACTCTGAGTCATATCATCTGCTGAAGTTCTCAGCAATGACACATCGATAGTGGGGTGTACCAGAGGAGGGCAGGAGGAGGAGTACAGAGTCCTGGTGGAGGACTTTGTTGAGTCGTGCAACAGGAATCATCTGCAGCTCAATATTACACAGACCAAGGGGATTGTGGTGGATTTTAGGAGGTCTAAGGCCCCGCTGGCTCCTGTCAGTATTCACGGTGAGGGTGTGGACATGGTGGGATCCTACAAATACTTGGTAGTACGCCTGGACAACAGGCTGGAGTGAACTAATACTGAGGCCCTGTACAGGAAGTGACACAGACGCCTCTATTTCCCAAGGAGCCGCCGGTTCTTTGGCCTGTGCAGAACAATGCTACAGATGTTCTACCAGTCTTGTTGTGGTGGGTGCCATCTTTTACCCGGTGTTTTTCTGGGGCACCGACATCAGGGCAGGTGATGCCAACAGACTCAACAAACTTATAAAGAAGGCTGGCTCTATTACAGGAGTCAGCCTGGACTCTCCGGAGGCAGTAGTTGCAAGGAAACTTGCAAAACTACAGGCCATAATGTGTGTCCTGTTTGTGCTACTGTGTATCCTACTGCTGTATGTGCTGCAGTTTCACTCGGAATAAATTAAGTATCCATCCATGTCCATCCATCTAATAGCATGAAAGTCAAGGCAGCACTGAGCTTTTGAATTTGAATCTCTTCTACATAATACACTCTTTCCAAGCCTTGACCAAGATGGCTTCTGAATATGATCTTTCACGACCCTCCACGGAGGATAGGCAAGTTTTTGGGATCACCTGTACTCCTCCTTGCCTATTTAGGCCTTTTTTGTTAAAACTGATCTGTTCAGAAACCACAAATCATTTCCAGGAGGGTTCCACATGTTTATATTCACTCTCATCAATCACCCTCTTTTCATTCACCCCAACGTCTGCGTCTCATACATCCTGGGTACACTCGCAGCAGAATACATAATTCACATCATGGCTTACTCTTTTTAATATTAAAAAGTAAATTACAATTCTTTTAATAACATTATTTCCTTGACAGATGGGGTAAAATACTTAAAAGCACTATGAGGTCAGGTGGTCGACTCCAGGAGATAATATCCCTCCAATTCCTACACGCCACTCCTTTGGAAAATGGAGTGGAAAAAAAGAGTGATTCTGGCAACATCATGACTGGTCTTGGCAGATTCCCAAGACCAAATGAAGACTTCCAACCACTTCCCTTGACCCCTCCTCTCCATTGTGTTTTAAATGGAGGAATACAACACAGAGAGGACACAGGAAAATTCTCCAGACAGTAAGAGATGGATACAGAGAGACGGGGGAGGGGGGGGGTCGGGAGGGTTTGAGAGAGATCCTGACAGTCTTGTTTCCAAATACCTGCCAACTACACAGAAGCTGAACTTCCTGTCTGTCAACAGCAATGTTGAAGAGCAATTTCAGACCTCTGGAATAAGTTAGGTTTTAATGGCCCGGTGTAAATAGGTACTGACCTTCCTGGGTAGGAAAAAAAAAAAGCGTAATCTTTGCGCTTCTTTTAATTCAACCTATTTAAGCTGAATACACACAGACAACCCTTTCATCCCTCTTGCAGGATAAAGCGGTACTCTGGACAAAAAAGGGTGAAGTCATGCTTATAAGTGCTGACAGCTTGATTCCCATGTATAAACTGACTCAATCCTGTGCTACAATGCGCTACCACATGTTGTACACTGTGGCTGAATGATGGCAGTGGAAGTTGCACTCTTGTTTGGAGTTTGAGTTTTGACACATCTGCTGTATGTCAAAATCTCTTTCAACAGTAGATTGCATCAGGTCCATTAGTTGAGATATTTGACAGGGAGCGATGGTGCCATGAGTCGGATCTGACTCCTGAGCAACTGTTTAATGCTCTTGTCATCTACAGAGAAGGAAACTTGACAGCCCACGGGATTACATTTAAAATCTGAGCCTGACACAAACAAGAGAGTGAATGGATTATGAAAGGGATGGTGTGTCTGTGTGTCTTCCATGTCAAATTCCGGCATTTTTCATTTTTCAAAAAATTCAATAGCTTTCTCAAACCAGAGTCGTGGTCTGACTGGCATGCTATTAAAAGAAAATAAAAGCAAGTGCTGCAAAACTTTAGAGATTACATTCGAATCAACTCAAATTAACTACGGTTCATCTCTGTACTTCAGATTTTCTAACATCTTTTTTTTTTTACCACTGATTGATTTCTAGAAGAAAGACTGCTCATTTCTCGCTGGATGTGGCTTAGATGCACACAGGCGTAATCCGGTTATGGATTCTGACTGTGGTCACGATCCAAAATCCCTCTTTTCTGTGAGAGCAGGGGGTAGGGCTTGACCGCACTGAATGGCTTTCAGCCAACTTTAACACCTAATGGCCCCGCCATGGTCTGCGCTGCTTCCTCTAGGCTCTCCAGGGCCAGATATTTCACCTTGCTAAAGACAGGTCACATCGCTCACGCACTCTAACCTTTTCAATTACTCCCCGGTTGCAGCAGACCTGTTAGGATCAGAGGATCTTCCTGTTGCACCCACTACTGCTCGCCTTATCAGCTCTGAGCTAAATTAAGCCCCATTCCTTTCCTCTTCCAAGCTAATCCTAACTACCTGACACAGGCCAGGAAAGACCGTACGTCCCCTCCGGAAGTATCCAGCACAATGTACCATTTCAACACGGGACTACATGATCAGCCTATGAGCAGAAACCACTACATTCCAGATCCGATGTCCAAACTCAACATGGTCAATTAGATTAGATAAAAATGATACTTACTATGAAAGATCTACCATGTGTAAGTACAGGAGGTCAAATTTCTTAATCCTTTTTAAATGTATTAAATAAAGTATGGACAGACAAAGCTAAAGTAACACATTTAGAAATACAGAATTAATGTTACTAGGACAGAAACTGGCTTTTCTTAAGGAGTGATAAGTTTGTGTGAGTGTGTGATGCACACACATTTGGACTGCATGTACTTACATGAGAGGGAAAAAAATTCACATTGCTTTATTCTATTTTCTACCCATGATTTATCATTTAATAAAACTAAATAGTGCTCTGGTTAGAGTACATTACTGAAGATGATTTATTTTAACAATGTGTGTTTTCTTAACAAAGCTAAATTGTATTTTGACATGTTAATCTAGTCTTTGATGTGAGGGCAGGTAAAATAAAATGTACATTCTGTACAATCTGTGTCCTGGAGTTTGGAAATGTGGAGCCTCAATACGCAATATAATGTGGTTACAATTTGAATATGCATCATTAAAAATTGTTTTCTTCTATTTTTGGATGAAATATGCTCTTAGAACTTCTAGCATTCAAGATGTAATTTTGACCCCATATTTGGTCCTGAAGCAGATCTGGCCTGAGGCCAGCACAGTAAAACACTGGATGTCCATCCTATCTCAGTTTGCAGTCTACACAGTTCCAGATTTTTACTTTGATCCTGCAGACCCTCTGTCAGCTGAGTCTGGAGACGTGACCCCTGCATTCCGACAAGGCCCAGCAAATGGAGGGAGTGAGGACGCGTCATTACCGATTACTGGAAACAGCAGAGCTCTGACTCAAGCATGCCCTCAAGATTTTTATTAATTTTCCAAGAGGGGGGTGGGATTGAGGGTTGAGCATACATGTGAGGGAGTGAGCGACACATGCCTAAAATATTTCCTCACACACAAATTTATACTGGGGATGAAGAGACGTCGTTTTTAAAATTGCACTCATCAAATACCTTGGCTTAGCATCATTTATTTTACACAGTTCCTTAAGACAAAAATAACTGTTGACTGCAAGGACTGCAAGTCGTATAAACTCTGGCTCAGTTATAAATAAATACAATTTTCAGAGATTGACAGTCTGCCGAGCAGAGCCGTGAGTCAAGAGGGAGATCGTTTTTTTTTTTAAATGGGAGTGGTAAAATAGGCTTCTGTCACGGTATTTGCAGGGAAAATAAACACAGTCGGTGCCCAGGGAAGGGGCTCCCCTTTAGATCCACGTGGGCTGAATACGCATTTGTTTTGCGGCTGGGGCTCGCAGGCGCTCTGAGAGGCAGGCTGGCCTGCAGGCCCTGTGCAAGCATGGCTTCTTCTCTTGTTTCACATCCACTTACCGCCTAACCTCAACCACTTCCGTTCTAGCTCGGAGGGGTTTGTCAGATATGACTTGAGGTCCACCTCCCCTCGCACACCCTGTGCAAACATTCTTGAGGGGTTCATTTACCTTGGCCCCCAGCCGCGGACAAATATTTAGGATGTCAGGGCGAATTGGCATCAGAAACAAAAGGCGCCCACGGTGACAGCCGCTCTGAAGCCCCGGCTTGTATTGCAAGTGTTGGAAAGTTGATCCTGACTACAGCGCCCGTCAACACGGCCCCCAATCGCGGAAGTGCAGAGATTAAAAAAAAAAAAAAAAAAAAAAAAAAAGTGGCATCAGAAAGAAAATTTAGACCTCCTTTAAAAAGGGGGGCAGAGGAAAGAAGAGAAACACAGCTGGAATGTATGACAGTTTACACTGGACAGGGACGCAATCTATACTTTTATCTTATACACATATGGCCACCTGTGAGACTATTCCATAATGTAGCAACTAGGGATCCCATTAGAGCAGTAAACCTTTCGAGAAATACTTTCATCGTTTTTCACGATGAACAGACATCTTTTGTACAACCATCCCCAATTAAACCAGAGATATCCCTTTCTGTCATGAAGGCCCCAAACTATAAGATATTCAACTACATTGAGTATTTTTCATGGAACTACATAAATTCTTATAACGCAAGTAGTTTTATGCACCTGTAGTATAGCTATTCTTAACAAATAGTCAGTATTGACCCAAACCTTACAATTACTTTCTTAAAAGTCACCTGGTTTTACCTGATGATAGCTTCATGTTAATAAGCACTAATTACTGCAAGCGATACTCAAATATATTTCAGGGGAATTTTTCAGTAATTGGAAACAAACAGTGGAGACTTCAACTGGACCTAGCTCTCTGAAAAAACGACCCTTATCTGTTCGATTTTTTGAAGACTTCTGTGCACATTCAGTTCCCCCTTGAATTTCCTTTATCATACAACATCTCTAAGTGCCTTTTAGCTCTACAATAAAAAAAAAAATTCTTTCAGGGCAAGTGAGAAGACAATCACCTGGTGGTACCCTCCTTCATTAACTTGACACATGGTCATTATCCATGATGCCGCTCTCCAGTTTGGATGGAAAAAAACAGACTGCGGTGCCTATTTAGGTATCAAGAAAGATAGTTGGTGGTATTGATGAGGCCGATTTTCCCAGCCACATTTTTCTTTTCTGATTGATTGATTTACTGAAGACCCTCATTTTAAAAAGGAGCATGAGGAGATGAAAGGGCCGGGAGGCTCAAAAGCTTTTTTTTTAACCACTGGGCCCCATTTTGGACCAGGTTGTGCATTTCAAGTAGGTGTGTTTAAAAGAAAAGCAGAAGGGAAAAGTGCCTGAAACCATGAAGGAGGCTTCGGCGATGTCTAGGACCACTAAATACAGAGACATTCCATGTGCATGGATGCACAACATCCCCCCCCCACACCCCCACACACAAAAAAAAAACCTTGTTCACTCTCTCTTTGAACTTTGAAGACAGTGAAACAGTAAAAAAATAACAGTTTCCACATTTGAAGTCTGTCCTTTTGATGATTGCCAAGCCTGAATCCATTGTCCCCTGTAATTTTGAGAGCGCTCTTTAGAGTGTAGCAGCCGCGCGAGGAAAGAAAGTAATTACCTTGTTTGCACATGTGTTAACTTTCTGAAACGATGACCGTATTTAGAATTAGGCCGAACGGGGGTGCTGCACATGCTGGGAATCTCCCGCCAGGTTCAGCTGCGCATTTTGGCCCCGTTCATTGTGACACTGTTCAGCACATGTCCGGTTGTCACAGCATGATGACCTCATCAGAGTACGCCACATATAATAAATCTACAACCGTCCAACATTTTACAGTTTCAGACATGCATAAAAAGGTAAAGAGGTGTGCGGTAATAATACAAAAGTACCAAATATTCCATTTATATTCCATTTCATATTCATGGAGAGAGTCAGGGGCATTGCCAGCCTTGGGCCTTCAGGGCTAGCGCCGCGGATGATTCAGCCTGAGCTCAGCATGATTTGTTAAGCTAGGATGTTTTAACAATTTCCCACCATGCTGTCAGTTTGAGAAGTCCATTTCCAATTTACATTGCAACTGTGGTGCTAGTCCAGATTCTGTCCTATGAACACTGAGGGGGAAAAAATTACACATCGTACTTTCAACTACGTGGCCCATCCTGACCTATCTGACTGTCCTCAATTTCAAACAATGTTCGTACAGTGTGTAACTGTGCATGATTTGCGGAGCGGAGTTTGAGACAAAGAAGGACAGCAGAGGTCCCTCAGAAAGGTTTCCACTGCTATCGTTGACGACAGACAGCAATAGGAGCAGGAGGCAATATAGCTATGGATGTAGAAGCTTTTTTTCTTAAAAGGGATGCTTGCCCAAGCTGGGTGCAGTTGCGGCGCGGCAGGTCTGTCCTCAGAGTCAGAGTGTGAGCTCAAATTCTAACATGACACCAGGCATCAGTGCAGGTTCGTGAGGGAAGGCCAGTGCAGGCAAGTGCTGCTAACAAGGTGGGACACAAACAGTGGCAATATTGCGATGAATGGATGTCAGGAGAAGTTAGGTAAACAAATGCTTGCAAAATGGTAAAAGCTTGTCAAAGTTAAAGCTAACTGATGACCAATAATGTCAGCCCAACTAGCTAGCTAATGTGCAGTGATAGCCCAGCTAGCTTACATATTCACAGAGTGGATATAAACAGAACAATACAAAAAGTGTCCTCATGAAGAAACTGTCCTCTTATACGCAAGGTCAGTAAACTGTTTTTCACTTTGTCAGCTGGGCCATGGTAACAAACTTTTGCTAGTTAGCTAGCAACCTGGGTGATATTTGGTAACATTAGCTAGCTAGATAATGTATGGGTGCTGTCATGCGAAATTTGATCCTGGGGCGAAAATTGATCCCGGCTGACACAACAATGGGTTCTAACAGCTGACATAGCGTCCGTTGCTATACCGACGCCGTAATGGCGACAGTTTAGAAACCTAGGATTATATCACTTGCAGTTTTGCATGAATTTACCTCATGAAACGAGCTGGAGGAAAAATTATTTAAGTGCAGTTTTGAAAATTGTACGATTTAGGTAGATATAGTTAAGTTGTTAGCAACTCTGAAGGTTTTCTGTACTGAAAGTGACGTCAAAAACAATCGTATTTGACAAATTATTAAGTTTATTAAGTATCTGACAAAGTCATTTAACATATTAAACACATAGCATCAAATGCCTCACCAAAGTACAGATACCTTGGCTCTTCATTTAGGTCTCAATGTGCTTGAAAATAGTGCATTTTAGCCACTATTTTTTTTCCCAAAAACCATTGGGGGAAGGATACCCTCATTGCCCGCTCACTTCCACTTTCATATACAATTGAAAGTCAAAATATTATGCTGAATCATATCTTAATATTGCTTGTGCATGATGCCATGTCAACTGAAACAGCAAGTTCACTGAAAATGATGATCTTGTAACTGCTCCTTTATTTTACAGTTGAGCCAAAACGAAAGTGAGTGCTACATTATGCATTATGCATCGTAGATCACAAAACATCTTCCAATACATTTTAAAAACAATATCTATAATATCAGGGCAAAGCCTGTCTTATAGTGCTTAAATAAAATAAAGCTTATACAGCAGTAGTCCCAGGCATTACTGATAACGTACTAAAATCTTATTTGAAAATGTCAAGAGTAGGTTCCTTGCCCCAGAACTGCAAATCGCCTATAGTTTCTGTCTGGTATTTGAGACCAAATACTGATACTGCCAGTGTCTACAGAGAAACACACACTTGGGCAGTAATTTCATGACTCAAAATTCAAGGTATTTCACCAGCGTGTGCAGAATTCTCAGCGGGAAAAAAAGACAACATAAAGCCTGTTGAGGTATTTTTACCTCCTCAAACATCACCAGAGCACTGCTGTGGACAACCACAAAAATGGCTGTTTCTTCACTCAGATGCTCATCCTTTTAGGTCGTTCAATGAAGTACAACACAGAGCCATTTTGTGGATTTCTCCCAAGAGCTTTCTGAATGATTTCACATTTTCAAAACTATGGCCAGGAACAATATGTCTATTCTTTGAATTACAGTATGGTGCATTTGGGATCGTTGCCAAACTATTGTGTTTTAGACCTAATCTTTTACATGTTACATTGACCATCATTGTTAAGCAAAACAATGCATACATTATACATTATTTCAAGAATGTATTTTTTCTTTGCTGTCACTTTCAATATAAAGTGCCATGCTACCACATGCATAACCTTTATCTTCTCCGAGAAGACCAAGTTTCTTATGATATTAAAATTTAAAAGGAAAACAGTCCATGCCCCTCACAGAGAAATAGTGGCTGGGGCGAAGATATTGTAAAACTGTGGAGATGGCTACATGTTCAAACTTGAGACTTCTTGGAATGGTCTTCAAAGCCACCTCTCCCATTGAAAGTACAAAAACCACTCCATGCACAGAAAACGTGCTATCAGTGATTATCTGCTACACAAATCACACACTAAGGTCCAACTTTATGTCAGGCAGGAATCCTTTCAAAAAAAAAAACAAAATAGAAAGTGCTTCCATCAACAGATCCAGGTGTGAAATTCACAGAAACAAACGTCACAAGATATGAGGACCCACTCTCAGCCCCTCACATGAAAGGTTGCAGTTGAACATCAATCTACACCTGGATTGAATTTCTTCATTAGAAAATAATTCATTGTTGAATTTTATGGACTTCTTGCATGTACTAAGATAGGCCATCTCATAATTCTTCTAGAAATATTAAGCCTCTATAGCACTAACCAGGGTAGGGTCAATAGTCTAGTTCATAATAGGAGATTTTATAGTAGCTAATCATAGTAAGGGTAAGGCATAAGTCCATCCTTACTACAGTTTCATATTTTTATCAAAGTTCAATTTAGATATAAATGAACAATTTAAGAACTTGCATCTCAACCTCACATCACTGCTTATTCAACCCTTTTTACTCCCCCGGCCCCAAAATAAAATAGATGTTGACATAAGGTGACCAGATTTCTGGGAACAAAACCGGGGACAGCACGAATGGTAATTTGCAAATTTTACCAATGCAAAATTCAGTGAGTTACTGTAGCGGACGTTTATTTATTTCCTTAAACATAAGGCTCATGTTAGATCATGAGCAGAATGCGAGTAAACTGACATTCATATGTTCATGCATGAAATGGGCTGGCGGCGTATGAGAAGCTTCATCAATAGCCAGTGTTGACTTTGATGATGGCAAAATTGGATGAGCTGTTCCAATTTTTGTTTCATCTCCTCCTTTCCTCCTTTCCTCCACTCCTTTCCTCCACATACTCCCGGGGTAGGACAGGAGAGGAGGAAATGAGTGGAGGAAAGAAGGAGACGAGAAAAAGCATTGGAACGCACCCCTGCTCTATTCGCACATGGGCGTAATCAGACATTACACGGATTTGTACTAGGGAGCTGTCAGGATAAAGTCTGTTTAATTTCTGGTGCAACTGATCTGGACATTTGGGTTCTCACATACAGCTCCTCCAGGTGATGTCTAGATAAGTTCAGGGTTGCAGTGCATGCGTGAAAAGGGCTTAAGTTGAAATGTGTATTTGCAAAGCGAAGCACAATACTCATGTAATTGCTGACTGCAATAACAAACAAATGGAAGTTAAAGCTCTTAAGTGAAGCTAAGAATGCTAGCTGCCTGGCCTACAAACAGTGAAGCAAATAATGGCTTGTAACAGGTAAAACATAACCAGTATTTAGTACAGCAACACCACTGATTTGATGGTTACAATCATATTTAGTAGAAAACTGCTGGCATCTGTTCCCCACATATTCTGTACACAGTTCAAATTCATTAATCACGATGTGCACTTGATAAATTACTTAAGTAAAATACCTTTTGTGATAAAAATCATCTGCAGTTTCTACGTTTTAAAATATGTAGAAACTAAGCATTGAAAAAGTAATCTTATGTGTTCTTTTCAGTGCCCTTTCCTGTATAAAAATAAATATACTGCCCTCAAAAGTTTTATTTTAAAGGATATTTCAACATACTGCATCACTTCTCCAACTTCACTTGTCAACAATGTGGCTGGCCTAAACCCAAATAGTTGTTCATTCCAAATATGTTAAGCTTTCTACAGATTTTGAAAACATTACATTAATTAAGCTGCATTTTACTTAAAGTACTCAGTTAAGTACTTCAAGTTAATTTAATAAATTAAAAGCTGTGTCTACCTGCACTATTCCAAATTTTGTTTTGCTGCACGGTAGAGTCACACAATCACTTCTGAACATATACTGGTCACGAAGCAAGCAGACCAAAAGAGCAACTATGCGTGAATCAGACACTGAAGTTGGGTAGTCATCACTGAGATGGACATTGCTATGAAAGTTGATCACATGTTAATATCCATTTAGTTTGGCAGATTATCAAGACTACCTATACGAAGGACAATGCTTCTGCAGAACCCATCAACTCAAATATGTTCTTGATTAGCATCATCTGACATTAGCATCATTTCCAAGTTCAATTTACTGCCTCAAAAGGATGATTCCTCTCAGTCTAATTTTTCCAGACACACAGACAATGCTGAAAACTTTCATTCAGAGAGGCAAGAGAAGAGTTCTTATATGACGGTATATCACAGTATTGAGTCCACAGGTGGACGTGTATTGCTAACCTAGTGTCCCAAAAGGTGTTTGTAAAGGGATTAGCATCCTGACACGATGAACGAGCCCTATGTTAATCAATGGCTTCAGCACCAGGACCTCAGCCAAGATCCCAGAGTGAATTTTTATGACCCGGTTTTAGAACAGGGCCAAACCAATAACTCTAAGGGTTTGAGTTTCCACACCTGGAAGTGCCTGAAGCAGTTTTTTGAAAGAAACCTGTCCAAATCCTCAACGGTTTCTTTCATTCGATAAAGACAATGTGTTTGGCAATGGATGTAGCATATCATTGATTTCTATTTATACATTTCTTTCCTGAATAACAGCAAGTATCTTGTGATCTCCTGTTGACAAATTACTACATTACAATACCTACCTCAGACAACATAAAATCTATTTAATTTCCTCACAAGGGGGCTTCCATTCACTGAACGAAAGAAGCCCTTGCCCCAAGGTGACAATACCATTCAAACAGAGAGACATCACCAGTGCCTAGTGTCTGTTTGGCCCACAGAGGATTTGACAGGCCCCTAGGGAAGAGTCATCTATTGTGAGAGGGAGCTGAGAGAGAGAGAAAGACGTTTAAAAGTGATATATTATTACACATTACCTGAATTATTATGAAGTTACAGCAAATTAATAGCAAATAGATCTCAGTTACATGATATCCTCTGGCTTGTCTCGCAATGTTCCACTTCCAATGTACATATTTGCGCCTACCTTAACAGTATGACCAAAAATAAATCAGAATATATATCAGTCTTAACAAAGACACTAAAATTATCCAAGACTAAAACTGATACTGCCATGGAACCCAGTAATAGCGTAACCAAAGAAAAGTATAAAAGTTAACTCATTAATTTGGATTTACTCTTTTCCTAAAGACGTGAAATTGAGATATTCTATTAAATCAGCTGGATGTTACTTTAAAAGTCTTTGCGTTGTACATCATGCCTTGACAAGAACAATGTGTACATTTACAGACACTTGCATTTAAAATCACTGTTGTAACTGTATCAGTGAGTTTAAGTAAGCCCAGTGGAAACATATGGATTCTCTTTGCAGTTTAAAATGGTCATTGAAATCCCTGTTAACTTATGGGGCTTGTCATGAGCCTTACAGATCTGCTTGATGAATGCATTTATCGCTCAGCGAACTGACCCATATTGATTATGTGCCGATAAGACCTCTGATGTCAGATCCTACAACAAGAGACAATAGTAAATCAATTGGCATTATAGTTAAGCCTTGACTGTTAATAAGGTAAGGTTATTTACTGTACATTCACTCTGTTTGACAAGGAGGGCTTCAAAACGTAGGCCTCAAGTTACAGAGAATGGTAATACTACCACGGCTCCAAAGGTAATATGTCCCTAAATAGTGAGAGTAATGTTCTTGAAAGGTCAGATCATACATTCTACTTCAGCATGCACCCCTGGGTCCAGGACTGCTAAAACTTTTCACATTTCATTATCACTAGTGGACTGGGCTAGCTGCTACTTCAAATGACCTTTCCAACTCTGATCCAAACTCCTATAAACCTTCAGCTCTTTTAAAGTATTTGCTCAGAAGTCTCAACTGAAAACACCTGTTGTAACAGCAATTACGTGCACTGAACTCCAAGTATTCACCTCAGAATTATTTTGCAACCCATTAAAATTTAGCTATAAAAACATGGTTACGAATACTACTTAACCTCGCACAGACCACAAAGTGATAAAACATAGTAAAATCATACTGTCCAATTTTGTCAAATGAACACACTTCCTAAAGGTAATTAGTTTTGTTTGAAATGTGCAGAGCCTTCACCATATTATTTGAACCTGTCCAACTGAACCTTGAAATTAATTTGAAACTTCGCTTTGAAAAGATGAACATAATTACATACCTCTTTACAGACTTGTGTCGACAAACAGAAGGGATTTCAATTTCCAACTGATATTCCAGTACAGACAATTTTAGCAACCTAATGAGTTGTGAGCCCAATAGCTTCTGAAAAGGAGAAAAGTGTCTTAACCACTTTATAATGACTATATACACCAACATTATAAAAAGTGCCCAGTCCATTTCAGAGTTTAAGGCAAGAGCCCTGTGGAATAGCTTATTAAAGTTCATTTTTTTAAACTAATGTGAATTACAGCTCATCTCTTATGCTCAAAATAGGTGACTTTTTCCATTTGTTTTTGTTATTAATTTGGGACGATCACCCCTAGCTCAAGGGTGACAAATTCCATTAACTAGCGGGGATTATAAACTTGATACTGTTACTGTTTCAAAACCTAATTTACATTCCGTTTACTTTTTTCTTCCCAATAAGCTCCTGGGCTGCTGTGGAGCAGCAGAATCTGTGTATCCTTCCATGAACTAATTACTATTTCTCCACACTGCGAGCCACACTGCACTACAGTGCTAGAGAACCAGCTTTAATGGGAGGAGAGATGCATCATCCACACAATCTGTGGGCACCAGGTTCTTCCAGTGATACCTTTGAAAAATATTACCCATCATGCCCTGCCTGATATACCATGCATGATGTCCATTAGTGCCAACTTCCTGTCATTTACATACATTTAATAATCAAATACATAGATGGCAGTTAGAAAAAAAATTTGAGAGAGTTTGATGCTCTTTTTCTGTTTTTGCATTTCTGCCAAACGATCAACAGAATCCATACTGTATTTCTTCTTTTAATTTAGCTAAGGGCTGTGATGAAAAAGGGGTGGTTATCCATCTTGTGAGTGGAATTACGAAGACACAGCATCTGATGAACAGCCGACAAAGGATATGTCAACCGTGGTTGCATGAGCGTGCAGTAAAGAAGTAGGTTAGCTAAGAACAGAAGTTAGCTAGCTATGAAGCCATGTTATGTGCCTGAATTTCTTGAAGAAATTACACAGGAGATGCTTACCCCAACTTAAGGCACAAGTTTGCTCAACCTTAACAACATAACTATGCAATTAAAAATCACATTATTTCACCGCATCAATACAACATAGCTTAGCTAAAAATGATCTGTACTTCCAGTTTCTTGAATAAAGAAACAGGCGCTATTACCAAACTTTACACGGCAGTTTGAACTATTCTATAGGCTCCAATGCTGACAAGCATTTCTTTCTTGATGAATCAAGTATTTCCCTCAAAACCACACTGCCTGTTAGAACAGGCCTAGACACATCCATCACTCAGTTTGCTAAAAGGGACACGGTGGCTGTGGGAACGTCCCCTGAGCAAGATGCCATTCCATAGAAAGTGACAAAATGGGCAGTAAATTCTGATCAGATTGCACGATTCCTTAGAAACAACTGGCTTATCAAGTAGAATCTCTCTCCACCGACTCGATTACATGCGCTCAGAGGGGTACAGGAATGGGATTTACTCAAAGATTTCAACATTTACCTGTAAAAGAAAAAACTACATATCAATTTAACATCGGCAAAAAGTGCAAGGAGGGCTCTTTCCTCAGAGTTCAAGGCATAAAGAAAACATTCTCTCCCAGGCTCATAATTTTTCTTTTATTTCCAGTGCTCCCTCCCATTAGTGCAGCACAGGTGGCTTTAAGCTCTGAACATATAGATATAGACCAGTTCTCAAAAGGGAAAGGACAGGCATCTCACTTATATCTGACTGATTTAAGGAATATGATGTTCAGCGCCCAGTCTTACCAGACTGGGTATATGTTAGAGAAATACTTCTCACTCATAACTTCATAAATTTTTTACTTAAGGGGGTTTTGCACTTCATAGAAGGAACATCAAATAAAATCAAATCCATACCCTTTCTGTATGCCAGGGGAGACATAGCAGGTTCTGCTCATACAAAAGTTTTGGAATGATATTACCTAGGAAATATCTGATGTGATTCATGTTGATAAGAAGCCATTCCCCTTTGTATATCTCTTAAAATACTAGGAGTATCCACCCCAATAATACATTCTTACTGGCAACTCTCACATTCTGTGGTCATGGTTTTCCCTGAACCCTCTCCTAGTTGGAGTATGCTTATCACGTCTACATTATATGGCATGGAAATATCGACATTAAAATGAATGTCAGAAAGACATTTAAGTGCTGAAATACGTTTTTAGAAGCTCTCTTTGTGAATCTCGATAATACAGTGTATAAATGTATCCGATTTTATATCAAACACCACTATGTATAGTTTTTATAAAGGCACAAGAAATTGATAAAAGAGGTTACAAAAAATGGATGATGATGTAGCTTTGCATTGTGGCCACACTCCAATTTTAGAGCTTTTGGACAAAATTTAAATAAACCCAAGAAATCTCAGTTTGAGGACATGGGTGGAGCAAACCTCTCTAAAATGTGTTGTACATAAAATGACACATCCCTATTATCCAGACTTATTTCAGAGTACTGGGGCCACACACAGCTAGGGAATTAAAGTGTAGGGGTTTAAAATGCACATAAATTGTAACAATTAAATACTATTTAATACATAGTTAAACTGATAGAAACAACATGCTGTCATATGTAAATGGCTAAAAACTAAAACAGCAGTAGGTAGAATGTAGATAAAATCAAGTCTTCAATATTTTCCGGTGGCTTGCTCAAAGAGGTCATTCAACAGACAGGCAGCCAAAGTTTATTTTATTTAATACTCAGAGCGCCAGAGTCATATGAAAAGAGGCTTATGGGAGATGGAGTTCAAACATGGAAAACACTATATTTTATGATAGAATGAGCCGAATGCCCCACATAAACCACAAAAAAAGAAAGACTGCATTTTTGATTGTATTAAAAAGAAAAACTAATGGACCAAATCAACATTCACCCATTCAGAAAGCAGTAGGCATAAAACCTGATCAACATCCCAAATTAATGTAGTTTCACTACATCAGACTTGGACATGATAATTATTTTAATATTACTAAATATAAAGTTCAGATTCATAATACACTGTTAACTGTTATGAAATCAAAAAGTCTTGAAATCAAAAAGTGTTGAGCATGGTTATAGAATGTGAACTAGATGCTGTTCTCCACATCGTCTCCATCAGCTATCGGTTACCTATACACTATCTGAAGACCCTTCAGCTAACCACTTTTTCAATGCTTACTTAACAGGCAACCTTGCATCCACACAGTAGTGTTACTTAACTTAATAACCGATGGTGTAGTTAAAGAAAATGAGACATGATGGCAAATTACGCATCATCTGAAACTTTTCTGCAGTTTAAAGGAAGCACAGGATCAGTGCCAAGGATCATCTGTGGATTTGAAATTTTAAGTGATTCAGATAAAGCTACAATTCTAACCCTGGGTAGTAGAGGCTTGGTTTTGTAGTTTTATTCTAATAAGGTAGACCACTATTACTGTTGAAACATCTACAGTATGAAGGCTAAGATTTAGAGGTCGACTGGACTCCTCATCCAATTTAGCATATATACCTGAATTCAGATATTGGCTGTGATGGGCATACATACAACATTAATTACCCATTAACAATGTTTTACTACTGATTGATAGTTGGTGTTTTTTTAGATAAGGTATAGCCTGACACTTAAATTTTGTGAAAGAGCAAAGTGTAAAAAATTCAAAATCATAATTACCATCTACCTTGCTAATCAGCTTTGTTAAACGGTAAATTATTTTTGTTGAAATGGAAAGCTGCATATCTGATTATTTTAATAACAAGTAATGATTAGCTTACAACAAAAATATTCGTTTTTTGCAGGTCAAACAGTTACACCCTGTGGTGTCTGAAATATTTGGACCTTCCTGAATTTGTATTGCATACAGGATGTGAAAAGCATTAGCTTTCATTGTCTGTCCTAAAAAGACAACTGCATGGTTGCTCTTTAAAAAGAAAATCATTTCAGCCACCCATATATTTCTTTTTCACATGTCTACATACAAAATATAGCTGATATCCTTAATTTTTAACTTAGCCCTCTACTTAAGAATTACTGGGCTATCACAAGACACTATTTAGAAGATGAATGTAATTTTTATTTACTTAAATTACTGAAAGTGTGATTGTTGGAAATGAAATGCCACCCATGTTATATTTAAAAAGAATCACGATGTGTCTTAACAGTCTTGCGACTTAAAACCAATACAAACATAACTCACAAAAATCCATTCATATGTTCGCCCACATTAAGGATCACACTTCTGTGTAAAAAGCATGCCTTCTCTTAATTACCAAGATGTCTGGGACAACAACACCTATTCTGACATGCAAAAATCAAATAGAGATGATTTAAAAGGTATCATATTATATAGGCAACCTTCTATGAAAATTCTGATTTGTTACACAAATAACTACCATTTCTTAAACCTTCTCTTCAACAGCCTTTAATATTTACTATATTACAACTCTCATTATACTGATTTTCAATGAACTTTCGATATCTCTCAAATATCTGCAAGACCTGAAATTCTACGCAATGTCTGAACAATTACATGAGTTTTAGCAACTGAAAAGTCAATTAGTGTTAGCTTGCAAATGTAAATAACCGAATCTTGAGAAGTAAAGGATTTAGGACTATACCACCTTTTGCAAGGTTTATGAAATACCCCAAATTTTTGCAGACACGTTCTACCAGAATAATACACCTTGCTTAAGTTATAGCCCTAATTCTTCATCACGCAATATCTGCTCAGACATAAATATGCATGATTAAAACACAAACCGTTCCATAAGCACAGTGATTTGGAATGCCATTGAAAAAGGTTTAGTTCACCTGCTGCATGACAAACACAATAAGATAATGTGTCTCCCCCATGCACAGATGCTAGAATTGGAATTTGTATCCTACTGAGCTTCAATGGTTCAGATCACACCTAAAACTATACTGTTAGTTGGAAGCACGAGCCACTCAAGTTAAGCTGAATAGCTGAAGGCCTATCACCTTTGCCCACTCACCTGAGAGAAATTGAGCCCATTCAACGGATGGCACTGTTCCTCAACCTTCTCCACGGCGCCCGTCCTCTTCCTCATTCGCTCGGCTTCCTGAGCCAGATAAAGGTCCAGTACGGGCACCCCCCGTGTCTTGATGTCGGCCTCTGTGAGAGAGTTCACCATCAGCATCACCCACACCGGCCTCTTCCTCTCCCAGTTCCCGGCAATGGCGTTGAAGAGATAGTCCGCGTACAGGCCTTTCCCCCGCTGGTCGGGGGTCATCCATGAGGGCATCATGAGCTTGACATAGTCCAGGTGGCGTTTGAGCCGGCGGTAGATGTCTCGCGGCAGCACGTCCTGGAGGTTCTCCCCCTGGGGTAGCAACTGGCAGCTGGTCAGAGCCGAAATGGTGTAGGGGTCTGTCAGGTCCAGCTCAAAATACACAATGCTGCTCTCTTGGAAAGCTTTCTTGGAGTTATCGGGAATGAAGTCCCAGACACGGGTGTAGGGAACATGGATTGTACCAAAGAAATATGATGGAGGGTCTCGTTTAATCGTCCACAGGAACGAGTTCAAATCACTTTGCTGCTGAACCAAGAGAGGAAAAATAGATGTTACTGACGGCAAGACATGCCAAGCCTGAAAACCCGATCTTCAAAAGGCCAAATAAGGCACTATTTATGGCTGGCAACAAAATACTGTATCAAAATGCTAACTTGCATGAATATTCTTCAATCATAGCTACAATTGTCATTGCAAATACTTAATACCACATACTTAACATTAGCTTATTGCTGTAAGTATGCACTGCACAATATAAAGAAAGTTCATAAAAGTAATGAAGGCAAATTAGCTGAACCGGAAAGTTAACAGCTGTGGAAATAGGATTCCCCCAACACATTCATAAATTCAAGTGTAATCTTTGCAAGATAGCTGACTGATTACATTAGTCGACCTTAGTGGAATTGCTTTATATTAAAGGTTTATTAACATTTATCTACTGCCATTTCAGATACATACATGGACACCCACTTAACACCTGGACGAGAAGTTCAATGGAATGCTAGTTGTTAATGGATTTAAAAGTTCCCAAAGTAAATTAGTAAAGTAAAGACTGAAACATTACTACTTGTTGACACAGTAGTCGACTATTCTCACGCTTATCGGCTCTATGCAATTACAGCTGAAGACACTAAGGAACTGAAAAGCACGTGATGGAGAAAAGGGACTCCCCAAACAGCGCATTTATTATCAGAAAATGGGGAGCCGCTACGCTTACGATGAATTGATGGAGCAGAGTAATTCAAAATGTGGTGTTTCCACATGATCAGTCACGATTCACTACGCCAAATAACATCGAAAGGTACACCTCAAATTAATAAATACGCGTACCATGTAATAAATAGTGCTGTACCACACTGGGTGGTTTGTTAATAATCCAGACGGGAACGACTCCTTTAATTTGTGACTGATGATCTGAGATCCAACACACCAAAGGCACACACTTCCAAAAAAAGTTTCTAAAACATTCAGTTTTGCTCTTCTAAAATCCTAATCTGCAAAGACAGACACCTCTGTAACATCTTAATTTACTGTTAGCGATGCAAAACAGCAGACTATTTAAATTTAAATTCGAGCGGATGCAAGGGACTGAAATATTTAAATGATCTTTTTGATCAGGTTATTTACTCTGCACATGTACAATCACACTGAATTTGACCATTTTTAAGAAACAAACACGGCTATTACAGTTAATTTACCTCAGTGGCACAGAGTATAGCATTGTGATGTTTATGTTTCAATGTGCAGAGTGACAATCTGTAATTCTGTCATCGGACACGTGCTGTACATAAAAGAAAACTTACTGGGTTTTAAAAATGCACTTACTTTTTGGTTAAGCTCACAGTTAGATACGTCTCTGAAGCTCCTCTGGCTGGCTTTCACCAGCAACATTAGAAATGCTTGGATTAATGCTCCCCAAGTGAACAGCATCGTAATTCCAAACGTGAGGGTACTCGCCCCAAGTCTTCGCTGAGCTACCTTAGTACAGTTTCTAAGAGAGCACAGTTATTTTACCATTCTCTTCAATTTCGAGTTTTCCCAAAGTATGTCCGATATCCTCCATCCTGGTTACAATGGGGTCTAAATGTCAAAGTGTACTGCTATTAAATTTATATGAAAAAGCTAGATTCGCTGAAAAAGTTCCTGTTCAGGGCTATGACATGCTGCAGCCGAATCCGCTTTCAGATGTACATTGCTTTTCGCTCACTAAACGTTGTATGGTAAATAACATCGAGCGTGCTAGCTGTGAGTGACATTGCAAACATAACTTCAAACTTTTGTTGCATTTCAGTAAAGTTTTTTCATAGTTTCACTGTCTTTTCTCTCCCCAGTTCGTTTCCCCTTTGGTCCCACAGTTCAGTGATTTCCAGTGAATAACCTTGAGATTCTAGTATTCCGTAAATGTTCAACAGAAGCAAGGATGGACACGTTGCACTCGATTAGCTCCAGTTATTTTAAACGCTTTTGTCGCCCTGTTGTGAATGACATTGGTTTATTATCAACGACGCGACCTCTCTCAGATTGAGTATAACCTAGTCCATGTGCACTCTTGGATCCGTGACTTCATGTATTGCCTAGCCCCAAAACTTTAGTCTCCCGATTTCCATTCAAATCCTTCGTTCTCTTTGCTGACGTAGTCGAAATATTCTTTACTCTCAAATGTTGTATATCTTCAGTCAACGGCACTGTGTCATACATTTGGAGCCAAGCATGTCCTTCAAAGCACAGATACACACTACCTAACCCTAATGCCATGCTCACCCGCCCTCCCCCAAACCCCAAGGGGAGGAGCTCACGCTGATTGAGAAAGTAAAAAGGAAGAATAGCCCGTGAATAATGCTGGGCAGTGGAGGTGGGTATCGTACATTGCAATGTCCTTTAACCAAACTTATGAGCCCTGGTTCCCCATGGCAACTTATCAGAATTTCACAGAATGAAACACTAGTAATGTATAATGTGCTCTATGATTTACAGAAATATAGCTGAATACAATTTCTCTTCATACTGCAGGATACCCCGTGACCGTACATTAGGCTAGGAAAATGACAAGTTATGTTTTAAAATGGCATTAAGGTATTTTGATAATACATTGTATGTCCGTCTCCCCTCAAAAATTGTAAATTACCGCAAACTAACAGCTGATCTCCCTACCGTATACTAGTATGAAGTTAGATTTTTAGCAGTGCCTTGTGATGCTTTGATGAGATGGGGCAGCGCAAGGAATTGGATCTCACGTTGTCAACATTACTTTCTCTTGATGTTCTGTAAAAAGGCCTAGAGCTTGTCCAGAAACATGGCAGGGGTCGCTAAATTTTTGCAGCAAAGTTTAACATTCAGTCAAGTAGCCTACATGCGAAACATCCCTCTGATCTTTAAACCTACATTTTGTATGGTCAAATCCATGTATAATTTCAAAAGTTGACTTCGGGAAGGACATTTCCGTACAGGGATTCAATTAAATAACCTAGTAGGCCTAGTTTTCTTTACTTTCCCCAGCTCCGCCAGATGGGGTCTATACACCAGTCTAAGTGTGTAAAAGCAAACGGTTTGAAACGATTGCCACTGTAAAAATGCACAATTAATTAGTAGGCATTATATAATAGTGTTAAACCGTGGTTGCGTCTTAATGCCCCATTTAGTTTAGTCGAACTTTAACAATGAAAACCAATTGCTTTATGGTTGTTCAATATCATGTATAATGTAGAAATAAGAAACCTATTGAAATTTCCCTCTACTATGTTTGTGCGCAATCGTATACCAAATGATGAGTCAAAGATTCCAATGCAAAACCTTTTTTTTTTTTTACTTGGACGTTTGTAACAAGCCTATATTACGGAGCAATACGTTCAGCCAACCTACACTTCATTTTCGCATCCACCCACCTCAAAGAGTTACACTGAATAGATGATAAAAACTCGAGCCCAAAAATAGTTACCAAGTGGAATATTTCTGAGGTAAATTGGTAAAGTCACTTGGAAATCGTTGGAATAACCGCAACATGGAATCAATATAATCATGTTGTTCATAAATGTCTAGACAGTTAACTTAAATATACAGGCTACTTGATATGATGAACTATTGTTGAAAATGTTACTAGCTCCATTGATAATTCTGTGATTACAGTCTGTATTTAAATAAGATGACCATTTTTGTACCACCACAAAATGAAGTTACTGATCTAGAACAAGGCAAAGGCGATGGGTCAGCTACAGGATGGTTCTTTGCGCGCAAACACTGATCTCTATTTAAGAAAACCTAATCTATACCCTTTTAATGGATCTGACAGAGTAAAGTGTATCAGATCGCCCTCTAACGGTTATCATTTAAATAACAAAATTATTTCTTCTCAGAACAATAAAGTAAGGTTCACACAAACATTACGCTGTATGATTATGTTAACTTCCGTTTTTAAAATCTGTTAGTAGCAGACAGTTTGGTTGATGATTTAAAACAGCGTTAGAAAATAATGCTTTACCCGAAGAATTGACAGTTATATGACAAAATGAAGAAAAAAATCATAAAACATGCATGGCGCATGATCCTTATAGAAGTCACAATGTCATTCCTTTGATGATATTCACTTTTTCATCAAGTAGGGGAGGTATATCCAATGCTTAGTAATGGATTTAGCTAATTCCAAACATATAACCAAACAGGGTACAACGAGTCCTTCACTTTAGTTGTTTGCACATTCATCCAGCCTTAAATTCAGCCACCGTCACCATACACATTTAATCTTCATACATTAAGCATCTGCTGCGTTTTTCTCTGCAATATGCTCTGTGGTGATTCGCAATGATGAAAATGTGTTTTGTTCAATTCTAACGGTGCAGAAAAGCATGTCCTTTTAGTCCAAGTTATCTGACTCTTGTGTGTCAAAAGAAGTGATAGATTATGGAAGGAAGCATGAGAGTGTGAAATATTTTGGGATTTATCATCAAATTCTCAGACAATTCAGTCATTTAAGTCTTTCCTTCATTATCCACATTGCCTTACAATCTGCAAAATTACATCCTGCCATCAAAGCTTGGAAATGTGTGCCTTAGTCATTAAAAGGCATTCAGTTTTGATATTAGCACTTTTTTCGCCAATGTCTCCAATGGAAAATAGTGGGAGGCTCTAAATTTGACATTTTCATCAACTAAATGAACATAATTATGACTTTAAAATGTGTCCCTTGCTAAATGATGCAAGTAAATGCACTGGTGATTTTTAAAGCTTGCTTAATACATTGTGTGCAATGGCAGAGTGAAAGGAGTAAGTACAATTGTGGATTGATGGAAGATTATATGTAGTTTTATTTTATTTTTACAGGAATCCAGACAACTCATCTTCTGAGATTGACATCCTAATCGAATATGTAAGATAAAGGTGACTAAATGTACAGTATAAACTTGAAACTTATGAGAATGTGTGTTTTTTAGTTGGCAAGGTCATAGACACCAAAGTTTGGATAGAGTTACACACACTGTATCTTTTGATTTGGGATTGTGAAGTACTGGTGTTACTGTAAAATTACCTCCTCCTGGTCTATGGGGTGAGATGTAGAGGATTCAGATGGTCTTCAAAAAAACCCAGAGAGGACCCAAACACAACTGATACAGGAAAAGAGTTTTATTGGCCTGAATCCAAAAACCTTATTCAAAAACAGGCGAAAGTCAAAACCAGGAAGGCTCGGTAAAGGTACAAAATCACTGTCCAAAGGGAAGGTCAAAAAACAGGCAACTGATAGGCAACAGGCAGACAATGCAAAAGGTACAAAATCAAGAGGCAGGAATCAAAAACCAGAAAACAGACCAGATAATAATTGGGCAGACAGGCAGAAATAGAATACTCATAGAATACACAGTGATAAACAGCTGAGAAAAGCTCACAAAGAAACAAAGAACAGAAAAAGGTATAAATGCACAGACTAATGAGCAACAAGACACAGGTGCACAGCAGGTGGGTGAAACAGATCAGTAATCAGGTAACAAGGTAAGGCAGGGGGCGGGGCAGACACAAAAGGGCAATGGAAACAAAAGCACATGGACCTTGGAAACAAAGAAAAAAAAAAAAACACCAAAACAGTGGAACATTACTGAAAACGACAGCAGCAAAAAAACACAAGTTAAACATTGCTGACAGCTTTATCCAGAAAGGGAGGGGTGTTACTATTTCATCAGGGCTTCCTTTGGCCTTTTTTGAATTTACAAAAAAACATGCAGAAGGCATTGTTATTTTTTGAGAAATTGCAAAGGGGCATTGGATGTACTTGATTATACATGTAAATATTTGGGCAACATGGTTAAGTAATTGTCCAGAGTTTATATTAGTGTGTTGCTTATGTGTGGAAACATTGCCCCAGTTCCTTGCCTTCAAAGTTGGACAGTTTTTAGCTTCTGTACAGATCCACATACCATAAATGCCAGTAATTTGATTTACCGTGGGTGATTAACTATGGATTTTAAAGACAATGTCACAAAAAACACAGTTTCAAGCCCTTAAGTTTTGGGAAGGTGAACTTTAAAAGTCTTTGAGAAGTCCTTGACTTTGGTATTGAAGGTGTGGGGACACTGATCCATTGTCTGTGAGATTAAACAGGAAGAATTTATAGTATTTTTAGAGTTTTCAATAGTTCAATGTTATTATGACACATGTATGGTATTGGTAATCCTATCTATTTGGCTTTGCTTTGTTTGTGAATGAAATTCCCTTGTATTTGATGGGGTATCAGTTTATGCTTTCATTCACTTCCAGTGCATTGATATACTCCGGAGCTGCTTACAGCCTCTAATGAAAAATGTGTCTGCCTTTTGAGTTTCCCTCCAATCGAATGGCCACCAGCATTAGTGAAATGAGCTGGCTACTAGGTCAAGAAAGGCAAGTATTTTCACAGCATCACCACAGTGTGATTTTTTTTATATATAGTGATAGTGTTCGGGACACTACGATTAGTTGGAATATTCAGTATACCCTGTGGTCTCAAGTCCTGCAGCTTCTCATCTCCAGAAGTGGTGAGGTGTCCAAAAATATCTCTTTATAAAAATTGTTGTTTTGCCTACTTATTTACTGATGACTTTTATCTTGAGATATTAATAAATAAAGGATATTGCCTTAGTTACCATAGTAACTACATCTATATTAAGACTCTACATCTAAGACTAATATTATTTTTTTTATCCAATAAGGTGAAATAAACACAAAAAAACTCAAGCACCCATATCTGTCTTTAGACCATTAATCATCATCTTTCATGTTTCAATAATTTTGTGCATTTTAAGATCCCTATTCTCTTTTTGTACCAATACATTTTGTTAAAGAGAACATAAAGATCATGATTCCTTGAATACATGCATATAGCACTCTTTTTAAATGTTTTAAATGTTTTTTCAAACAACTGCACATCTCCTTTTCTTTACATATCTTTCACATATCTGGTTTACACATTAGATCACTAATATATTCATAAATTAGTTCAATTTGTGAAACACCACTGTTTGCTTTATAAATACAAGATGGTTGTATTTATTTCTAAAATATTATTGACACTAGCAGGATAAAAAAAAGATTGAAATGTCCAGATGACTCTCATGAATGTTTATAAAAATATCACCAACAGGGAGGTGGTTGCTCAACAGAGATCACATGTTGTTTGACTTGGTGAGACCTGGATTTGTTCAGGCAACAAATCCATGTTCCTCAGGCGCTGAAATCTGTATAACCCTGCAGAGAATGTTTGAAGAGTATCAAAGATCTTTAAATCCGGAGTGCCTGTTTGCTGGTTCATCAGATGCTCGAGGCTACTCTAGCTGTGCTTCTGAAAGTGGAACAGAAAAAGTCAAGGTAGACTCAGATGATATTTCTACTATCTTGGTAAAATGTTCTGTTATTTGATATCATAAACCTGTATGCTTGCTCCACACCCTTCTAGTCATATGCTCTTATTTAAAGAAAGGGTGAGCTAGGTAGATGTAAATATAGTCTGCTGTTGAAGGGTATAATATGATATTGCATCTGAAAACACAAGTCATAATAATCCAATGCATTTTACACGGATGGACCCTTTTTTGCAGTATTTTTATATTTAAGCCTTGCCAGCCATAAAAAATACAAAATGTATTATACAACTATAAATAACAGATCATCAAAAATGTCAAGTATCGGCAAATGTACCCTGAATCACTACTATTGTTCATGTCAGTGCATCCATGCTTTTAGTATGTCAAACCCATCCCACCCAAGAGTATCCCATCAGAATCCTGCACTTCTGAAGAAGAGCCCAGCTAAGAATAACACATTTAATTATTGAATATTGCCTACTGCACATGCAGCATCTTGGTTTGTTTTTGAGCATCCTAAAATGCTTAATATGTAATTGCAAATCCAGACAGAGAGGGAACAAGCATATGGAATCTCCCTGACTGGCTTGCTATTCTCATTAGGCCTGCGTATACACATTCCGAGCACAGATGGAGGGGCATCTGTACGCTGTGGGAATATGTGATTGGTCAGTGAGTCTGGCAAGAGCGTGCACAGAAGTGCACAGGAGATCAATGTTCATAATGGACACGGCTGAGCTGAATAAAAAAGAGGAGCTTGGTACAAAACTTTTTTTCCCCCTCATACATTGTGGAAAAAGAGAACGGCTCAGAATCATTAAATACATCTCTCAGCAGGCTATCACTGTCATTCGCGAGGAATGAACGTATGGTCAAGTTTGCCGAGAGGCATTCTGCCAGGTGCAACACTTTGCGCGGTATAGCAGAGAATGAAAACCTTTTTGGGACGTATTAATTAACCTGAGAGGAGGATCTCAGGACAAACTCATTTACTGCAATGCTTCAGGTGTATCAAAAAGAAGCGACAGGTTTATAGCCCAAAGGTGGAAAGCTCTGGTTGTAGTGATTACTGAGCAGAGAAAAAACTGGTGGATTTGATATGCTATAGCATGACCCCTAGAAGGTTGCACTCCTATAAATTAATTTACTCATAAAAAATAGGTAAATAGCAACAGCACAGTGAGTAACAGCGTAGTGTATTTAATATAATTCTCCAAAAAATAAAGCGAGAGAAGGAGTTGGTGGTGGCAGTCAGATACGATCATATTTACAAATTTAGGACCCTATTTTTCACCTGACGTTAGGTGGCTGTCTAGTGCAGTAGATAGTCTATGACATGTTTACAGGAAATGAACTGAGAAAAACTGACTTGGTCTATTTCACAGTCTTTAACCTTTTGTTGGACCTCGGATTTATTATTTCACAATTGTCTTATATTGGCTGAAAAGGCGACCTGGTTAATGATATTATGGCATGTGATTGGCTGAGGAAGTATCAGATCTATAGAGAGTAAGGAAGATCTATTCCAGTAGAAGAATTCTGATGTTGTGTTTATCTGAACATTCCCTCTTGCTGTTACTTAAATGTTTTTTTCTCCTACTAGTCCAACACGTTAACCTTTTTTACTAAAAAGATTGTTGGGGATGCAGATTAGTCAGTGTCATATGCAAAAGTTAATTGTTCAAAATATTCAGTTAAATTTAATAAAGTTTTATTTGTATACCACTTTTTAAACACAAATTGTTACAAAGCAACTTTACATACTAAAGCGGTATGTCAAAACATATTACATGAAAAGGTCTTCAGTTTGATACCGAGGGCCACATGCAGCCATGATTTTGCAGTTTTCTTTGACAAAACTACCATAAGTATGAATAATAAGAAAAAAATGGATTTTCTGAGCTGACTGTGGGTTCATTTTGTGATTTCATATGTGGTGGATGATCTGCTGACATTAATTATCACAAAAAGTGCATGAAAAAATCCTATATTCCTCGTGTAACCCCTATGGGAAAGGCAGACCCATTTTATACAAGTACAGTAGAACCCACCCTCACTTCTTAACAAGGTTTTAAAGACATCTCAAGAGGTTTGAATAAATGGAGCATGGGGAAAAATAGTCAGAAGCAAATAAAAACACCAGAATACTGTTTCTTCTCGTCTTGCTTTGAAGACGGAACTCCTGGGGCAAGTTCGCATTTGAGACGTGTGAGAAAGCTGTCCGCTCCCTCTGACATGCCCAGACATAACGGCTCTCTAGGAGACTTTTTGTAGGAATAACATCCACCCGAGCCTCTCACAGAGCACCCAACATTCCCACTGACTGGATTTGATTTAGAAACCCAAGACCACTCAGAAGAGGCCTGGCATTTTAGAGGAACCCAGGTGGAGAACTTCATGAGGAATAGGGTTCAACTTGCCCCTGCAACTTGACTTGCCTTTGTGCCTCCCCACCAACAGAGAGACGCACGCCCAACCCCATCCATCTCACAAAGAAAACTACACCACCAGACAACACCATGGGGGAAGAGCTTTGTTAGATTTTTACTTTACCTCATCGACAGTTTTCATTTTCAGAGATGGCTTTGCTGCATATGCTGCATGTAAGGAAATGACACCTGCATATTTAAATTACAGATGTTTAGCAGACGTTCTTATCTACAGTGGCTTACAATGATATGAAAGTAAGTAAATGAGATCTGGGTGTTGGGCGGAAAATACGGAACAGACATAACACCACCAAAAGGGCAGAAAAAAGTTTGATTATTTTTCTTACTTTGAATTGTCATAAATCAGCTATATTATCCACCCATGCAGGAAAAAGTTGTCCAAAATGGTTTGAAAGGATTTGTAGTCCAATGTTTTGAAAGCACTCGATTTGTGTGCATGTGGTGGCTGTGGCAAGGGAAGTTGAAAAGGGAGGGTCAGGGGCACAATTAGAACTCGAATTACAACACGCTTTTAATTGAGAAATGATGCCATGGGCAAAATTTAAAAACTAATGTATAAAGTTTGAAAAAGAACTAAAAAAAATGTCTTGCAAAAAGGGCACTTGTCTAGTCAGAGGCCAAAAGGAGTCCACCTGGGGTGAATGTGCATGTTCAAAAGAAAAAAGTAAGCCGCAGGGTTGAAAAAATTGAGAAAAATCCGACCCTCCAAAATTCTAGATTTTTCTACTTAGCTGAAAAAAACATGAAATCACAAGTCTGAATTAGAGCTGGTTAAATTCAGCTGTACTTCCAGACAGTCTTTAAACCCTTGGTTGACTAAAAATGAATGTCGCCTGAATACTTCACATTTTTATTTCACTTTGTCCTGGAACAGTGAAAGAAAGTGCAAGGCCCAAGGACTTAGTAAATTAACACATTAAAAGCACTGGTTTGAGTCGAGTATGCTATGCCACAGATCTTGAAACTGAAAAGTTTGACTTGGTTGCACATCACGGACATATACCAAGTGTCTATTATGGTGTGAAACATCCTCTCCTCATAAGAATTGTCACAAAAATATTTAAAGAAACAGGTGTTCAAGCAATTAAGCCATCTTAACCCTTCTTTACACCAGACATTAACACTGGAAATTAACATCAATAATTAACAATACTAATTAACACAAAATAATTAACACCAGAAATTAACACTACTAATAAACACCAGAAATCAACACCAAAAATGAACACTGGGAATTAACACAATACATTAACAGCACTAATTTACACCAGTAATTAACATTAGAAATTAACACTACAAATTGACACCAAATATTAACACCAGGAATTAACACTCGTAATTTTCACCAGAAATTTACACTGGGAATTAACACCAGTAATTAACACTGGAAATCAACAGTACAAATTAACAATGGGACTTAACTTTCCTAATTAACACAACAAATTAACACTGGGAATTAACACCAGAAATGAACACTGGCAATCAACACTACAAATTAACACTGGAAATCAAAACCAGAAATTAACACTGGGAATTAACACCAATAATTGACACTCCTAATTAACACCAGTAATTCACAATACTAATTAATACCAGAAATTAACAATACTAATTAACACCAGGAATTACCACTGGAAATCCACCAGAAACACCAGAAATGAACACTGAAAATTACCATTGGGAATTAACACCATAAATGAACACCAGTAATTAACACTAGAAATTAACGCTACTAGTTAACAACTGAAATTAACATCAGTAATTAACACTTCCAATTAACAGCAGAAATTAACAGCACTAATAAACACCAGAAATTAGCACCACTAAATAGCACCAGAAAATGTAATTAGAATACACACTGAAGCTTTGTAAACAAAGTCAGTAAATGTGTTATTAAGCAGGTAGCGACAAAACCCCACAAAATATATTTACAAAAGATGCTGTCAAGATGAATATTTTCACTATATGTGGTCAGTCTGGACACCCTAGACTCCTACATAAAATATATACAAATATTTTTCTCATATCGGACTAGAAATAAAGTATTTTAAGGAACAGTAATGCTGTTTTTAATGCTTTATTAACTGTGAGTGGATTTTAGTTAGAAAGCAGAAAACTGATTCTATAGTTTGAATGGGGTATTCTGCAAGTCTTTGGATGCTGTCTGGTCATGAAAATTGGAATGTCTCTGCTCTGAAAATCTAGACCAGAGGTAGTGTGGTTTTCTATACAATGAGAGAAGACAGCTAAGCCTTACCCTGTAATGACTAGAGACTTATATCACAGTAGCTAATCATACATTTCATTCGAAGGCCCCAGATTCATTATTTTAGGACAAATGACCAGAAATAGAGAAGCATTTGAGAGTGACTACAAGGAAAACTGAAGTAGTATTAAACAGACCTGGCCTTAAAAAGTCAGGTCAGCGCAGCTTTAAAATTGGCACATTTTAGCAACTCCAATCACTTCAACTCCAGCAACTTCCAGTCACTGACATTTCCATCAGAAAGCCATCCCAGGTGACTGAACCCTTGCCCTTCAGTGCATTGTGTTACTCACGGTGTTGCTCAGTTCCCCAAGCATCTCAGACCGACACCTCAGCATGTCATCTCTCAGGGTGGCGTCAGGGGCACCAAGGTCTGCAGTCTGAACCAGCACACACACACGGATGCATGGATATTCACTAGGATATTTAGAAGGTAGAAGAAAAGATAAATCAGAAAAATACAAAACAGGAAAGATCGGTACCTTTCTATGGCCATTTGTTATTCCTACAAGGGAAACAATTATTCAAGTGATCATTATTCACAATTACAGAAGATAACCCACAAAGACAATCTTGGATATGCTAAATCTTGGTTTATTTTATATGACAATCGCTCACGCAGGTCAAGAAATACCTAGGTAATAAGTGCAGTTGGATATGCTGTTCCAGGTATATATTAATCAGCGTTGTCTATGTCAAATCCATTGCCCCAAATCAATGACTGTAATGAAAAACTGGCCTAGTTTACACAATCTGCTCAGAAGTAAATATGTACATTTTTATTGTTATGAAGATCTTATTCATTTGTAAATGATCAAATTTGAATAAATAAAGTGGATTATGACTTAGTAAATAGTTTTTGATATAACTTGTTCTTTTCAGATCTTTTCAGATAATTCTGTCTATGAGCTGTCTTACAGTCTAAAACCAACTTTCCAAAAGCATGCATTATTATGCATCGACACCAAAAGGGAAATAGGGTAAGATATGGCTCTGGGATATATGATCAATGATTTCTATATTCTAATGCTCAATGCATTTCTTTTTAGTTGCTGCAAACTGAGATGTCTGGGACTTGCCACTGAGGCCTTCAGTCAAAGGTTTTGCTGGGACTCCATTGCATAAAACGAGTCTCTGTAAGGTCACATGCCATTCAGTCAAAACAAACTCTACCTTGCAACACACGTTTCTTTGAGTATTTTCTGTTTCATTGGAACTGAGCAGACTTGGCCTTTAGAATATCTTCTTTTCATTCCAAAATAGAATAACACATAGCTTTAAAACTCCGGAGTCAGATGCAGCTGCACTTAAAGAAACGTTCATTCTGATCGGTACCTGCTTTGGGTTTTCACAGGATCAAGGATGTTAGGTGAATAGGGGTATTGGACAACGTCAATGCCTGATGGATACAGCTTTCTACAGTTTCACTCTCAGAAGAAATAATAGGCAATGCTGGGGAACATAGTAATGCTCTTCAAGGCAGTATAGCTGGATTTCAACGATTGCTATGCACATTGTCTACACAGTTCATACAAATGAAGGAACAAAACTCATTTAGTCAAAGTGCAAGATGAGAGCTTTACCCTGGCCAACTTGTCTAGACATCACATGGTTTCTTACTTACTTAGGCGATGTCACTGGCCAACTGCTGACCACAATTATCTTTGTCCTGTTAATAGGATGTGTTTCAGTCAAACAGGGCTCCAAAGGCTTCTCTTAAAGCATTGTAAAATACTGTGTATTTTCACAGGACATACACCTTTCACTGGTTCCGATATTGCCTGGACAAATTGACTTGGTTGAAAGTGAGAACTACTCCAAGTCTGTCTTTGAGGAGGAAGAGGACTTATGCAAAGCTATAAGTGACAGGCTGGGTTGCGTCTTTCTGAAATTGGAGGACATTTTCAATGCGTCCAACACATGCATACATGAAATTGTAGAGGAGCTTCATTTCATTTCCTCCTCAGTGTCTGGCCCAGTTATTAAAGAGATAATGAATAGCACTATGAGAAAGCATGATTTTAACACTGATAATTCTGTGATTTCAGAAGGGGAGAAAAATCTTTGCCAATTCAACCCTTTCAGTGCATCTTTAGGTACAGACGGGCCTTTCCGCACATCGAACAGAGGAGCAACTTTCCTAAAGAAACATTTTTCCATCATTGAGCCTGTTGAATATGTACTTGAACACAGTGAGAAAAAAACATTTCAGTACATTCCACTTTTGCCATCACTGCCACAACTTTTGAACAAAGCAGATATAAAAGAGACATACCTGATATTTTATCTGAAAGCAAGTCCTTTCACGATGGCTCACACTTCAGAGAAGATATGTTTTTATCTGGAGATGAGTTGAAATTGTCACTCATTTTCTGATGTACAGGACAAGAGCGCTGAGAACATTTTTCGAATGAAGCCTAAGATCACCCTTAACTCTAGCACTTTGGATGGATCAGACCTATGCTCTCCTCAAACACAATTAGATCAGTCCGTTTCTCAATACTCTGCAGATGAGAGCTGTTCATCGGGCTCAGGGGACGTAATTATTCTGCCCTCCACCGCATGCCGTTTTGATCTTCGGCCAGCTCACTTCAAAATACCAACTTTCTCCCACCATGAGGAAATGACTCTTGAAGATGCCAATTATGCTTGTCATGCTAATGGTTCGTTCTTCCAAGATGTCGGTGTGAAGCCAGATATTAAGCAGGCTTTTGCAGGTTCAGTCTTCCATTACACAGCCTATCCCATTGGTCTGCAAATACTGGTGGTTGTAGAAACAATTTCTGGGAAATTCCCATGTCTCAATGAACGTGGATCTTTCTTAGGAATGTATGGCTGGCAGCAGAGCCTCAAATATAAGATGAATAATTACCAAAGCTGAAAAATTGTAATGTGCCCTGACCTGAGACTGAAGCTAACTCTTTAAAAATGAAGAGTCCAGGTGACAGGGTCCCTGCCAAGAATATCAAGAAACTGAAAAAGGCAGAGGTAAGTCTCCTTCCTCATCCGGTATGGGAAAACCAAGAAAGCCTGGAACAGGAAAGACCTGCTATGTGAAGAATGATAATCAATAATCAGAAAGTCAATGCACAAAAAAATGGCAAAGATCTTCTCTTCTCCAAGACTTGAGGCGATCAGCTCCAGCCCTACTATCCAAGATTTCAAGGAGAGATGGTCAGCCTTATTCAACGAAGCTCAGGTAACAATGTGAAGTTTTCCATAAATTTGGTTAAGTGAAGGTATACCTGATATTCCGTATCATTTCGTGCAAAACTTTTTTCATGCGTCTCCAGTCTCTCCCACAGGCCTACCGCATGGCTGGGGAGGTAGTTGTGTTCGTGGATTCAACTCAGGCAGGAGACTGGGTATCCCACACAGCCGTGCCCTGCTCTCTGGCTCTGCCGGTGAGAAGGGTGATGATGTACATGATGTTGGAGCAGGAAAGTGGAGGGCTGGAGCTCAAACGCCAAGTAGCACTGTGACAGGAAGGAGCAGCAGGTACCCGGCTCACCAGCGTAGGCCTTGAGAGGTGATAGGTGGGGTACTCTAGTTGGCGCAGATGCAGAGCTCTGGGAAGTTGTCACCGGAGTGGAGGGCGACAAGCAAACGAGACAACAGGGCAGGTGAAACAAATCAGGTAACGAGACTAGAGGCGGGGAGGAGACACAAGGGAAATGAAAGCAAAAGCACATGGACGAGGAACAGAAAATAAATACAAAAACACACAAACGAAATCAAACTTAACCGAACAGAAACTGACAGAACGAAAAGAAAAGGGCGCATAACAGGCTCATGTTGTATCCTAAAAATAATGTCATTCTCAATTGGCTACTCCAGTTTGGCTAGCCTACTAATAAGTAGCTAGAGTGCAATGTGTGTCTCTGCTCAAGCACACCTCTTTTTCCCTCAGATTGATGCACGTAGAATTTCATTGCACTGTGTGCATATGACAATAAAGTTTGACTGCTTTATAACGCTCTGTTATAACACGGCTGGCTTGTCAGGAGTTATTTGAACAAGCAACTAAGTAGCTGACTTCACAAGTGTAGCTGACCATCCACCAAAACATCTATTGATGGCTTTGACAAACACCACAGCAAAGCTAGCTAGCAAAGCTAAACTATCTGAAGGAAAAGCTGCAGCTGAACACTATTTTTGTAAATGACACTTGTAAACAGCAGCGGTAGAACAGTTTCTTCTTCAATTCTTCAAAATGAATGTAAGGATCAATGACGCATCATAATTGGGATGTTGTAATAAAAATATAAATAGGGGGTAGGTTACTCAAGAGTTGCAGCATTCATCCCAAAAGTCTTCATTTAAGTAGACTACATCCCATGGCTTATTAGTCCTTCTATAGGTCAGGCAATTCTATGTAGCATATTTTCCCTTCATCTGTCTCATTATAAATGCAGTCAAATATTAGTGTATCTTATAGATTGATATGCATACATTTTCTCATGTGCAGCATTTTCTTGTTTGTTAATTCAGTTAAAGTAGATACTGGTCATCAATTGCCTGGATCATTTCTGTACATCCTCTTATACAAAAGATTGATTTTCGAATGTTTAATTTCATTTGGAAAAATACCTTTTTTCCTCACTGACATTTCAGTAAAGGAAAATGAATCTTCCTGTACCCCTAAGTCAGTGTGACACTTCTGAATATAATCTTGCCCATAATTCTGCACTAGGCAGCATTTTCATAACCAGTGATTTGTGTACCACCACCATTCAATCCCTATGGTCACAGCTGACCATGTATCAAATGTATTACATTTTCTACAGTAAATAATTAAATCAATAATTCAAAACAATGCGACTGTAAGATTATGAGCTTGTAAGATAATTGCGATTGGTGAAAACCACATTTATTGATGGAGAGTGTAAATATGTATGTCTCTATGTATTGAGGATGTTTTTCTGCTTCGTACTCAAAAGAGGGCGGCATTCCCTTGCTACATCTCCCCTAAAAACCAAAGGCACAAGCTATAAGGGCTCAGATAGATTTACGCTCATATAACCTTCCCTCAATTCCAAAGCTCATTCTGTGGCCTGTCATCTAAACCCATAACTTCAGCCTGCCGTTTCTGTGCACCCATCCATCTCCTGAAAGCTTTAAATGGATCCAGGCCAGTGTAGCCTTTAAGGTGTATCCAACAAAGCAATGCATCCCTCACTGGATCCTTCTCATCTCTACCTGCATTCCTGCCAACGTTTTGTTTACCCATGATGCCTGGCCGTCCTTGGACAAATACCGTATTTAAAGGAATAAATGTTTGTTTATGAATGGTAAGAATGGTGAGACAAATACAATGTCGGAAAATCATTCAGTAATTTTATATTTTGCTCTCTGTTTGATGGCTAATGATGGATTACCTTCTTACATCACTTGGGAGGGAAGATGGCCCAGTGACAGCAGAGCCTGTAACACCTGCATCCCCTTTCTTTCCCTGTAGTTTCTGTGTCCATGACACAGTCTGCTTGCTGTCTTGTGGAACATGAATTAAACTGTCTGTACTTTTTCAAAAAATAATTTCTAAAATTCTGACATTTTAGGAGACTTGAAATGACATGTATCCCATTTTTCTGACTCTGAATGCAAAGACCTAGTAATAAATAATCAGCTATTTCCCTGGTGTTCCCCACATACAATCTGAAGAAGGAGGATGTGTAAAGACTCTGTATTGACAACGGAAAGATCAAATCATTCACAACACCACACAAGATGTGGGATACACCAGCTACATTCCAACAGCACATGAACTGTCTGTCAGTTGACATGCCAAGTTGAGGTATACTTTGATGAACTTAGCAAAATGTGGATCTGGGAACGCTGCAGTGACTTAACTCTGGTAAAAGAGGTTAGGCAGGGACACACATTTGCTGCAAACCATGAAGAAAGGACAGATACAAGAGGATCAAGAGGAGGAGATCTCATTCATAATGGAGAGCTCAGATTCAAACATTGGTGACATCTGTAACAATGACGGAGGGTTTGCCGGAGGTTGGCATAAGACAAAATCAGCGTGGTTCAATTAAACTTTTCCTTTTGACTTGAATATGCGTGAACGCTGCCACAACGCATGCCTGCTTCATTAGCGACCACCTCACACAAAACTCCTTGGGTAGAGGCATTGCCCTATCCATCATGCCAAGACCGCAGGCATGGAACGAAAATGAAAACAATTAAACAAAACCAATTCAGTTCAACAAAAGCACGAATATAAATATACCCTGCCATAGCAATGGCCTATCTCACATTAGCGACCGCTTCCACACAAACTTCCTCTTCCAGCGAGAGCCCACACAGGGAATGGGAGACGAACCCAGAACTTAAACTATTCGGACCCAGATGCTGTCCCCTCCTGTGTCTGTTCCCTTGAACTTGAATTTAAACTGGGAAAATCCTATCGCCATCAACTATCCCGCCTGCTACACCAATTTTCAGAAAAAATTACGGTCTGTGTCAAATGTGGCCTTCCCTATGCAATGTCGTTCCTTAGGTGAGGCGACATGACAGTCATGAAGTGGGGATGTCAAATTGAGCATCCTTGAAATGTCAGCCTCTAAGCTTGTCCCTTCACGAGATGTTCTGCGGCACACTCACACCCACGCACACAAATCTCCGAGTGACATCTCCTTAAGAAGCCAAAGACATGCTTTTTATAATTTACTGTAACATTCATGAATCAGTTGCATCCAGTCTGATAGTTCTTACTTTTCAAACACGTTTCACCTAGATACACATAACTAAAAAGAAGAAAAAAAAAACAAAAGTAAAATGAATAAAAATAGCAGGAGAAGGGGATAAAGAAGTTAGATGAGAAGAAAAAATAAATTAAAAATTGCAGTATCTTGTGTTTTAAAAAAACAGTGTCAATGAATATAGCCTTTGAATTCATACCATCATCCCATATTTTTTTTATTTCTTATATTTATATTTATCTTCTGCCATTACATATTCTCATACTTGCTCCACACAATCCTTTCTATAGTATTGGAGGCACTTGTATTTAACCAATTTCTTGTTATTTGTTTAAGTGCTATTCTTACAACTTTAAACATTCATCTGCTTCCAAAATGTAGCATGGGTATCGTCACAAAGCTAAATGTTCAGCCATTAAAAACAAATATTTATACATGGTAATTTTCCACAATTCTATGGCTCTACAGATTTCAGGCCAGAAAGTATTTTAAAAATGACTGCGTAAAAGATATGCATTATATATGAACAACTGCAGTTCATTCTCTCCAACACTTTAAGCAAACAGCTTTATTATATTTCGTTTTTGTTACTGCTACTTTAATATTTAAAACATCTTGTGTTTTTTCATGCGTATTCTTGCCAGTACATTAAACTGATTGTCATAAATAAATGGATAAAACTATGGGTCTTTTCACTTTCTGTAATACTTTCTGGATTTTGAATTCTTCCTCCCTATCGTAAATGCTGCATCATAACTGTTCTGCTTTAACACCTTTATTTTGAAATTTGTGAAATCTGATGTAACTATATACAGGAAAAGGGGATGGATACTTAAACATGTTAGATTGAGGATTATGATATCTGTGATTTGATGAAGAATTGTGATATGTGAAGAATTTTATTCATCTAAACATTAATATAGCAAACTGTAACAGAAGGCATGTTTCAGCAAGGGGGGGTAATGACTGCCACCAGAAATAATAAGAAAATTTACAAAATGGTAAGGGTAGAGTAATGGAAGGAGGTTACCTTTACTGTGAGAAGGAAGAGACCAGTACACCACCTGTGCCCTGCAGCCAGGTGCACACACACACACACACACACACACACACACTCAGATACATGTGCACACACACACACACACACACACACACACACTCAGATACATGCGCATTGAAAAAGTTTTATCACAGTAAATGGAGAAGTGTGCTTTGCCACTACAAAAACACCTTATGCAGTGTATGATGAAGGGGGACCCAGATCCGACGGCCGGCCCCACGGAGCAGCTGCAAATCTCCCTGTGTACTCTATGGAGGAGGACAAAGTGGGAGAAGGCATTAAAATACTGGCCAAGCTATTCAAGGTTGATTATAATTACGCAAATCAAAATACCAAGCAACACAGTTAATAAAGGAGAAAAGAAAAC